>JAEQBH010000057.1:0-600333 GCA_016808115.1 Tetrastigma voinierianum
GAATCTGTCCTTGCTCCTAATAGAGCCGTGGTCGCTGCCGAAGATTCGTCAGAGCCCATACCTACCATCAACTTTATACTGGGAAGCCCGGTTGATGATCAATACCAGTCCAAGAGGCAGAGACGAAAAATGCTCGCACCGCTCAATCGTATCGAATAAACACCATCATCACCCGTAGAGCAAGACGGAGCTTCACCGATCACGGCCTCAGATCCTTCCCTCCTATAGATCCGACTGGATCATCACTCCCAATATGATGCACTTGTACTCACCTTAGGTATTAACAATTTTGATGTGCACAGGGTCCCCGCCGATCCGGCAACAAGCAGCCTTAATTATTGCACCTCCCAACCCTTACGCAGATGAAAGTCCCGCCTCATCATCTTAAATTTCACTGCAGTTTTATCCGATCCAACGGGTCCACCACGCCACCGCAGTGATGTTTCCTCTGTCAAGGCAGACCTCAACTCAACAAGTGTTGCTTTCGGTCGAAGATTTGGGCCCGCATACTGCTATCGTGGTCGAACTCCGGCCGCACGCCATGAAAGCAATTCCCTCCACCTACCACCAAACTATCAGCTATCTAACTGCATCCGGGCAAGTTGACCTTCAAGGTAGCCAATTAGCGGCTCGTCAATGTTATAAGCTTTCAGTTCAAGGGTGTGAAAAAGATAAAGAACCCGATAGTCCATCCGTCAAGCCCAGCCCATCTTCATAAGTACTAAGGCCCACCGCTTGGGCCGCTTCAAGACAGGAACAATCGCTATGCACTTCAGAAATTTATAAATATCGCTGACCGAACGTGTGTACTCTATGCTAGCCTTTCCCGACGGAGAAAGAGAAGTGCCAACAGAATTGGTGCACCGACGGTAAAACCGACGTATTCGCCTGGAACCATACAGACATGACAGAGGTAAAGCCCGAGAGCGCCTCCCATAAGTTGAACGTCCTCCCATTCGTCGACCGACGCAAAAGTACGACGCTCCACCTGGACGCCACCGATCATCCGCATCAAGTAGACAATCTTAAAGGTCGGGTTTATCGAGAAGCAAAATAATTCCGAATAGCTTACAATGTGGTAGTAGTTTCTAAAAAAGGAGGCAAGTGGCGGGTGTGTGTCGACTACACGGATCTGAACGACGCATGTCTTAAGGATAGCTTCCATCTACCCCGCATTGATCAAATTATTGACGCATCGGCTGGGCACGACATGCTGTCATTTTTAGATGCATTCTCCGGCTATCACATGATCCCCATGTACCCGCCGGACGCGGAGAAAACATCTTTCATCACCTCACGCCTTCACAACGTATCGCCTTTCGTTAAAGAATGTCGGAGCCACCTATTAGCGATTGGTAACCAAGATGTTTCGACTGCCACTCGGGAAAACTATGGAAGTGTATAGAGACGATATGTTGATAAAGTCCAAGGAATGCCCGGATCATGATAACCATTTGTAATAGGCATTTGACCTCCTCAGAACATATGGTATGAAGCTGAACCCTACAAAGTGTGCATTCGGGGTCAGCGTAGGACGGTTCCTGGGCTTCATGATGACACAAAGGGGGATAGAAGCCAACCCTTTCCAGCTCAAAGCCATTCTAAAGTCTCCAGCCCCGAGCTCTAGAAAGAGGCTACAACAACCACCCAGCCGATTGGGCTGCCTTTGGGGATTTATCTCCCCAAGGCACGTATCGCCCAGGCCCTTTTCACCACCCTAAGAGGAGCTTAACCGGTCGATGGAACGTAGGAGTGATCACTTACTCTGGGATCAAGAAATACTTAGCCGAACCGCCAATCCTCGCAAGCCCTAAAACCCGCAAACCTTGTTCGCCTACCTGCGCCTCTCGACAAAGAGTGCGCCGCGACCGCTCAAAGAGAATGAAGATGGGAAGCAAAGACCTATGTTCTTTTGTCAAGAACTTAGCCGACGATAAACCAGTATACATTCTTGAGCAAAGCCGCTTAGCTCCTCGGATGACCAAAAATTTCGCTCTACTTTCTTATCCACCCCATTGTCGTATTAACTCGACCTCCTTCAAGCACTATACATAAACTCGACTTATATTCGAAGAATGGCTCGGGCAAGAACTAAGTGAGTACAAGATTCAATACAAGCCGAAGCCAAAAAAGCGCGTGTGTTGGTTGATTTCATAGCAACTCCCCAATCGAAACATGCCCCGGCAATTTGATTGTGGACTTCTCACATTGGCCTGGGTGTCCAGACAATCCGGGGCGGGCATTGGTTTGCAATTGAGAACTCCGTCAAGGGACAAAATCAAGCAATCAATCCGGCTCGGGTTCAGTGCCTCCAACAACGAGTCGGAATATGAAGCCATCCTAGCCGGGCTCGAACTGGCGATCACATGTTCACGACAGTTTGATTCGAGTGACTCCCAATTGCGGCCTGACAGTTAACAAAGAATTCGAAATTGAGACCCCGACGGCGAAATACATGTCTCGGGTAAAACAACGCTTGAACTGCTTTCCGGATTGGAAACTGGAGCACGTCCCCAGGGGCTCTAATGAAAAGGCAGACGCATCGCTCGTATTGCTCTCACCAATCATCAAACCATATTTCTGCCTATCTACTATGGTTAGATCCATCGATCAGATCCTCGCAAAGTAAACCAGCATAAGGACCCCGTCCGATTTAATCCTATCACGTTGTATCTAAGCACTAGACAACTTCTAATGGAGAGGAACAAGGCCCACAAGCTTCAAATTCAGGCGTACCGCATTTTCATCGATCGATAAGCAACTATTTAAACGGTCCTTCTACGGGTCCGTATCTAAAGGCCCACAATTCGAACAAAGCCGACGCGCTGGGGCCAGCCGCATGAAGGAATATGCTAAAATCACTCGCGCCACGGGCCCATCGAGCCCATACCAAGGGTACCTACCGGGTCGACCATGAAAGCTCATGCCGCCGACATACCAACGTGTGATCGCCGCCAACGACTACCCCATCCCGAAATCACCCGCAAGCACCTCGATCTCTATCACTGTACTCGCCCTCAGACAATGGGGGATCGACATAATGGACCACTACCCATCGCCGGCCCAAAAGAAGTTACTATTGCAGCCACTTTAATTATTTCAAGAAGCGGATCGAGGTCAAGCGTCTTCTTCAATTAAAGATCTGGATGTCACCTGGCTCATCCGAAAATATCAGCCGATTCGGCATCCCCAACCACCGGCCTCCGACAACGTGGCTCCACCCGACACCGGTCTATCGAAACTTCGCCAGAATTGAAGATAAAAAATTTGTACTCCACCCCGCGCTACCCGCAGAGCAATGGCTTGGAAAAGGCCTCCAACAAAACCCTACCACGCCCTAAAAATGGTTGATTCTACCACGGGCAAATGGGTGGATGAACTCCCTGGCACTTCCTGCCTATAGAACCACGCCCGCAAAACCACCGGTGTATCTCCACTGCAATCAATGATGGAATGGAAGCCATCATCCCCATCAAAATCGGGTATGCCTACCATCCAGACAAACACCTCCGAACAAGGGAATACAGAATTAACGACCAAGGAGCTTGACATAGCTCGACGACCAGAGAGCTGCCAGCCATCCGCATAGCATCCTACCAGCCGCCGGGACAAATATCATAATAAACGGGTCAAGCTGAAAGATCAACCCGGGGACCTGCAGCACAAAGTATTTGAGAATACGACCGACCAAACCGCAGGAAAGTTCCAACCCAGCTGGGAAGGACCGTATCTTATAACGTGAGCCGAGGTATTATCAATAAAGAATAATTCAATATCAGATGTTCATTCTCCCTCTATTATGGTAAATTCAAAAGTCCGGATGGCGCATTCAAATGACTTGTTCGGCCTGGTGAAGATAACTTATACTCATTAATTCTAAACCGATGGCGATTCAAATGACATGTTCGGCCCTGAAGATAACTTAGCTTCACATTCAATGTCCGATGGCGCATTCAAATGACCCGTCCTAATTCGAAGATCATTTCAAACCTGGCCAACTCAAGTCCCATGGCGCATTAACATGACCGTCTAATCTTGGTGAAGATAACTTCTAGTCGGTCAATTCAAAAGTCCGGATGACGCATTCAAATGACATGTCTGGCTTGGTGAAGATCATTTACAACCGGTCAACTCAAAAGTCCGGACGGCGCATTAACATGACATGTCTAGCCTTAAAGATAAACTTCTAACCTACAATCCTAAAGTCCGGATGACACAAAAAAAATGACCCATCTAGCCCGGTACAAAAAATATTTGCCTAGCGAACCCGGACAACGTGTAAAATTCCCTTTTCGGCTCAATTTAATAATCTACTATCTAATTCGCAGCGGCGTCTCGAAAGATATCACTCAACTCCCAGCCTAACGTCCCAGCTTGGGACCGCGAGATAAGAGATCCCGTCCCATTCAGTCGCTTATAGCTTTATATAATCCGAAGGTTTTAAAGAAGTACTTTATATCCAAAACACAAAAAATAAAATGTCTAAACATGAAAGCAGAGAAAAGATTGTCATGCAAAATACATTTGGTTCTAAACATCAGTAGCCTCACCCGGCAAGCAAAGAGGGCTCCAAAGAGTATATCAACCCTCCGGCACCCGAGGCCCTTGCTTGTTAAAGCTTCTTCAAGAGTCTCAATAGCTTCAAAGAATGCAGACAAGGCAATGAAGAGCCCGGGGTGACATCGGGATTCACGAAAATTCCGGGTCGAGGAGTAGAGGTATCCCAAGATCCCAGAGGGATTTAGTTTGCTCAACTGACATCGCAAGCAGCGCACGTGAGCCATAACCGCAGCTGAAAATCACGCCGGGCCGTCGCATCAAACTCTCCGCTCCGTCGACCTCTCGCAAAACTCCTCTCCCGAAAAGCCGCGAAGTCATCCTTGGTGGTCCCCAGATCCACAAGTAGAGACACTCGCTCATCCGTTAGGCGACCGTTCTCTTCCTCTACCCTCCGACAGGCCTCCTTAGTAGCCACCAAGGCCTGTTGGATGGAGCCAAGTTCAGATTTTGCCTTAAGCCGGCCGCCTTCTGAGATGCACCACGGACCGCACCCGCCCAGCCAACTCCGCGCCAGTAGCGCTCGCCCTCGATCTCCACCGCACGACGCCATCTCTTGTCGGACAACATCCCTCTCAGTTTCCGCCCGGGCCGCCCTATCAACAGCCTCCAACTCCAAACACCGGATGGTCAACTGGGCCTCTTTCAAAGAGTATCTAGTTCTCCGCGGAGTTTCCGCACTAACATAGTCGGCTTCAATAAAGATCCTCACCGAAAGAGTGAATTCGATGTCGGAGGGACATGTTGCGAACGGCAGTAATCACCTGTGAGAAAAAAGAGCGTGATTAGTCAAACGACGCAATAACAACTTCAGAGTTTTTTTTATATATATAAGCTTTACTACTTACCACTTCCGCCGCCTGTATTTAAGTTCCTGCCAGAATCGCATTTTGTCCTCGATTTATCGATAAACGCCCTCCTTTCGCGCTAACGGGAACAACAATCGAATACCTCACCTTGTCTTACTTCCTGCCCTCGTGCACCGCTTTAGCATCCTCGGTACAAATGTTTCCAGACGATCACCGCAGATCACCCCGATTGAAAGGCCTCTAACGCGGAGGATGGACTTGATATCGCTGTCCGAGCTCACTTCTTCCATCACGAGCCAGGTCGCGAGGAGGCGGCACAAGAATTGATCAGCACCGTCGGGCGACAAACGACTCGCACTCGTCAAGACGCAGCCCAACCCGCATCTGCGTCGCTTTCCATCCGTCAGCGAATGAACCACTTCATAGAGCAGAGGAATTGCTTTCTTCTCCTCGCTCTTTACTGCAATACTTCAGAGCCTCGTCGGGATCGTTAAACCCCATTTCGGGGGAATGGATCACGAGATTGCTCACCTCAACCCCCATCCATGTGGGACGAATCGACCCTCCCGATCCCTTCTCAAATTCCTCTCGCCTCGCCTTCCTCCTCCCGCTGGCGGCATAGCGATCTAACAATCCCGTCATCTTTTCCTCCTCTTCTTCTTCCTCCAAGAGAAGGCCGGATGGGCTCAGAACGAACCCAAGGTATAAAATTCTGGCTCCGCGCACTTTCCCTTTGAGCTGTCCTTCTTTCTATCACACTGGGGGTGGATCAACTGCTCTTGGCGCGAAAGTCCGTCGGCAAACACTTCCGCCTCCTCGACCGTGCACGTAAGGCGTAGCTCGAACCCCCGCTATCGGGATGTCGAGGATGGACGAGGTCTAATGACGCTTGTTCCTGGGCCAATGCCCAGCCTCTGGTCCCCCTGGCCGATGGCATACGACCGCGAGTAAACCCAACAGTGTCGCTGGTAACGGCGTTCTTCTGCCCCACACCCTAATGGCGCGACCGAGGAATGATCGGAGACTAGGAAGTGTATTCTTCTCACGCAAGAAGATTCAAAGTCGAAGAACTCCTCACACCCAGGCCCCGCTCGAAAAACCTCCACAAGCCACGGCCCTTCTCAAGGCTCGCCTCTACCCAATGCACCAACCTGCCTCCATTTTTCCCCGCATCAATCCACAATCGCACAGAAAGTCAAGCCAGATGAACCCCAATTTAAATTTCAAGGCCCAAATTCCTATACACCTGGGAAACGCCACTAACTAGTGGTCAAGAGGGCCCGATAGATCTTGTCCCGTGGCCCCCTCACTAAGATAACCCCTTGCCTGCTTTTAGAGAATCGGGAGTCCGTCACGAATCGCTATCGGGGAGTCCGCATCGAAGGACAACCGGCCCCCTCTCGGTAATATCAGAGAATAGGCAAAGCAAATCTCAACCAATGAAAAGGTCGAGCTGATATAAGAAATTCAGAACACTGCACCTGATGAGGATACAGATGATATTAGGATGGACAAGGGTCGGCGGCGCCCTAGTGAAGTTCAAGAACCTGCAACGCTGGCCGGCAATCGAAAGCCGGCCCGACCGCAAAGCTGCTCGCGAACAAAAACAATTCCTCCATCAGGTTCCCCCCCATCCGTGGTGGACTCATCCGCCAATCCATTAACTTCAAGTCAATGTTCTTAGGGACTTCGCATTAGATCTCACCTCCACCGCCAAAATAAGACGATATGACTTGAAGAACGCGTCCCCCGCACAGGCCCTCGTCTGCGACATGCCTGACTGGTGGAAGTTCCTTCCTCACCTCTCGTCATACTACAAACATATCAGAGAGAGGGAAGAGAGTGAGTATCATCCTCAAGCCATACACCGAACGGGTGGAAAGGCAAAACCGCTAAACCTGAGCGAAAACCGCCTGGGTCTAACAAGCCCTAAACCTACCCTCACCCCAGGACTATCCACTGCCGGAAGAAGGTCGATGAGGAAGATTCAATACATTAGTCAGGGAAATAGAGATTACCTGTAAAGTGAAATTAGAGCAGACGCTTAAAAGAGTTGTTCGAAATCAAACGCAAAATCGCAACAGTGTATACCCAGAAGTTTCCGAACTGTTGAGGGGGATGCTAACTCAAAGATGATAGGAAAGGGAAAAGGAAAAGTCTAATACACCCTCATATACCAAACCCTGTGACCTATGAACGCATTAAATGTGGCGCCCGTCCATTACCCTCCGTACGCGTCATTTCCGACGACAATCTGGCTCCTGGGGACAATTGAGGAACACGGTGGGAAGACCCGAAATTCACTTTCGGAAAAATGGCAAAATCGTACTTGCTACAAAATTGTAATTTCGGGTTTAAAATCCAAAATTCTTATTCTCCTCGATCTCGACAAACGGATTTCATCATGGAATTGTCTCGTGAAATCTAGCTACCACGCGACTCGTCGACCCGAGACAAGCCGATTTACACGCTGAGGCATCAGTTTTAAAAGCCGTAAAAACAAAAATCTGAGGTGACAAAAATCACCTATAACATGTACTCATGTGATACATGTTGCACGAGTAGAGAAATGATGGAAATGGACGGCCGAGATAGTGCCAAATGTCAAAATCCAAACTTAGGGGACATATTGGTATTTAGAAAAGATTAAATGATAATAGGACAAAAGAAGCATAGTGTCATCTCTTTGATTCAAAAGTCCAAAAGATGCAGTAGCTAAAAGAAGGAAACGGGTAGCAGCAAAAATGGAGTTTTTTAGAGTGAGAGAGTGTAACTTCTCTTTAGGTTTACAGGCGATCGGACCGTCGAAATCCTTCAGGCCAAGAAGGATAGCTGCTCTACGCGGAGAGGCCTACGCGTGGACTCCGGTTTTAGGGAGTTTCGTCAAACTCCGAGAGGTAGGGGTTTCATCCTACTTGAGTTTTACACTTTATTTAAGTGTATTAATGATGTTTGAAAGCACCAGCCGTGAGTGGCCGTTGATCGCTTCTAAATTGACCAATTGTTTGAATTTATTGAAACCCATTTGTAGAAATCGCTGATCGTGAGGGGCTGTTGCCACGACTGTTATGGTTTCATGTGTGATAATTTATTGAATAAATTATGTGTTGGTTTGTATAAGGCCGGAAATGGCCGTGAAATCCGGGTTCACTAAGTGAACCTATGATTGGTGATTTGTCGGGAATAGTAACCGATAGTTTCACTATTCCCGAGAATAGTGTTCACAAAATAATTTTTGTGAAATAATGTGTTTGGTTGAGTAATTCAAATCAAGTTGCTTGTGTTTGATCATTAGCCCACGTGAGCTAATTTTGATGAAATTGATGGTGAAATTACATGACATGTTTGTGTGATTTAAATTATGTGAAAATATGCATGATTATATATTTGCATGTGTTATTGAACTGTAATGGAATCAATATCATGCATTCCATATGCACTCTGGGCATCCTAGAATAATAGGAGTGAGTGTATGAGGTGATTATCGAGAATAGTTTCGAGGGTTGACTAAATAATAATAATTATAATATCGAGGGTAGTCCATATATAAAATATCAATCGCTGAGATGGCCCAATCGATATACATTGAGGGTAGTCCACTAAATATAACATCGTATATACCACTATTTATATCGGAGGGTAGTCCACAACAATAACAACAGCTTTGTTAAAAATAATATTTCCCATACGAGGCTTAGGCAAGTGTGAGGGCTTCATGAGGACTCTGGCAACGAGTCAGCATGCAGACATTCAAGTGTGATCACATTTGCTCGAATGTGTGTTTACTTGTGAAAGCATCGGTGACATGCACTTGTGAGAGTAGCCCATTTAGGGTGATTCCACTACTAAGCATTAGCTCACCCTGTCGAGGGAACATATTTTCAGGTACAGGGAGTGCACGAGGAGACTCGCCGTCACAGGTCACGCTTTTAGAAGAAAGCTTGTGGTGTTGCTATGTTATCATGATGTATTACATGTATTAGAATTCTAGAATTTTTAATATATGCTGTAAAAAAGAGCAAATACTAACCTTGTAACTATGATACATAGTTGATATGTTTATGAGTATGGTTTTATGGGCCAAGTGGCTGTTTTACTCATGTTACTGATTATATCGGGATAGATGAATATATGTCAGGAGTATAAATGCATAGGCCCAAGAGGTCATTTTTACTCTGTATAGTTATATAAGAGACCCTACGTGGTCATTGATGTTGATTAGGACAGTATATATACATGTGATGTATTCGGGCAGAGCTCCTAACAAAGGAGACTCGCCTCGATTTTCGTGAGAATGCTCAGTCAAATTCGACATTCACGAAAGTGTTTCCGCTGCCGACGTAGTAGTTAACTTAATCTCGGGATTCGGGGGCGTCACAAATTGCACGAGCTTCCAGTGTATACGCATCACCTAAGGCTTGAGGGAATTGGGCTTAGGCCATAGTATTTGAGATGTAAGAACGCCACACCAGTGTGGTCTACGTTAAGTCTAGGCTCGAGATTACCTAGGAAATACTGAAGAAACTAGACACCGCATGCATGTGTTTGGTGTGAGCCAGGTGATTTTGATGAATTTGTGATTGTCATGTGAATGATGATTATAACATGAATTGTTATATGTCAGATGAATTCGTGCTTAGTGATTAGCACTTAAGATGTTGGAAAATGTTTGGGAGTTTTTACAGTGTGTAAAAACTGGTACAAAGAGAAGAAATGAAAATAAATTTTATAAATTTATTTGTTTAGAGATGAAGAAAAAAGTTTAATTTTAAGGTTTACAGTTGTAAATCAAGAATTGAATAAAATAAATTTATAAATTTATTAGAGTATTCCTCGAAAATGCAGAAAAAGTATATAATTTTTTAGTGTTTTCCAAGGGTCGAAATGTGAAAAAAAAATTTATATGATGAGAAGAAATATTTTTCTAAAATGACAAAGGTGTAAAGTTAAAGAAAAATGAAGAAAATAAATTTACAAATTTATTTCGGGGTGTACCGGGAGAAAAAAATTGATGAATATATTTTTTGGACATTTTCCAAGAGCCAAAAATGTGTAAAAAAAAAAAATAGTGAAACGAAAAAAAGTGTGTCATAATTGATTGGGCTACGCCCAATTGTATTGCAAGAAAGGGAAGGTATCAAGTAAGAGAGTGACGGGTTGGGTGGAAGAAATCAGATTGCAAGACAGTGCTCAGATGTAAATATGAGGTGGCCGGCCTGGGAGGAAATTGTATTGCAATATAGCTTGGTGGCCGGGCTTAAGGGTGAGTTTTCTAGCTGCAATAGAGAAGGAAGGTCGGCCGGGAAGCCATAGCAGTCAAGATACAAATTTGTATAGCCGATCGAGGTCGCAGCGCCGGTTCGAGGTCGACAGAGTTGCAATACAAACAAATCAGACAGACCAGAGAAGGTGCGCCGGGCGTGGCGCCGGGCGCCGTGCGGCGAGGCGCAAGGGGCGAGCGGCGCACAGGTGCAGGCGCCACGCGACACACCATGCCGGCCCGCGACATCGGCCGCACAATTGTCGGGCCACCTACGCTGCCATAGCTGCCGCACTCGCGCCATGCGCTACCGCTCGCAGCAGCGAGCCAAGTTGGTGCACGCACCCTGCCCACCCCGACGCTTACTCAGCTGACTCCAAGATCGCTTTCTGTCACCATTCATGAACACCGCTCATCACTAGTCTCTTTTCAAATAATTTTTTTAAAAATAAAATAAAATCAAATAAAATTAGACAAAATTTTCTAAAAATAAAATTAAAAATGAAATTTCGTTGAAAAAAATGTTTTAAATGTATAATTAATTGCTCAGACATTAGAATGCAAGGACAATGTATACACTGATTTATGTGTATGAATAGTGTCTCGAGGCTGTGTTTGAGCCGTAGAGATACTGTATTGAGATTGAACTTGTTATTTAAACTGTGTAGATGGCTAGTTGAGGACGAGGACGTAGAGGGCGTCCAAGAGGTACCTACGACACCACCGGCTCGACAACAGGCTTTATCGGGAGGCCGCAGGTATTACGTAGGCCGCTATCGCACAAAGCCGAGGAAGAGGTGGCCGGGGTGAGGTCCTAGTAACCCTGGGAGGTTTAGACGCATCATCCTCCCGACATTCACTGGGAGAGACCCGATGGCGGTGCACTCATTGGTTCAAGGCAGATCGAGAAGGTATTGTAGGCTATGAGATTACCTCCGACACTACCAGATTAGACTAGCTATGTTCCAAATGTAGAGGAGGCCCAAATATGTCGAAATGGGCAAGGACCTCTCTGAGACCTTAAAGGAGCCTTAGTATGTGAGTTCTCCTAGATTAGGCGAGAATAGGTATGATATGTCGCCATGGCGAGCTGAGGTCCTAGACTCTACTCACAATGACCCGAGGATCATGGACATGTCGTAGTTCGATGTCATCCCTGGGGATGATCACCGACACTACGGTGGTCGTTATCGATTGTGAGCGTAGGAGGGTTACCGCCATACGCAGGACGGTACTTGTGTGGTATTTCAGGGGGACAAGCATGACATTTTCCCCATACAAGTACGAGTCCAGTGTCAGACAAGCACGGTCGGGCTAGCTTAGGCCTACCCTGTGAGGACGAGGAGAGACCAAACTTAGATCTACCTCGAGTATAGCATGTGGATGATTTTCCGTGATGAGCGACCCGACTACCTCTAAAGAGGGTCGACTTCGTATCGAAGCTTACACTTGGTACTTCACCCATCTCTATGACTCTGCATGTATGGCACCAGCTTGAGTTGCGTGAACTCTGAGTCCAACCACAGGAGTTATCGGGATGCGGGGTTCATTAGACCGAGCACTTCACCATGGGGCGCTCTGCTATTTGCAAAGAAGAAGGACAAGACCCTTCGACTGTGCATTGACATGTGAAGTTGAACAGTGTTGGTAATCAAGAATCTGCATCCATTACCGAGGATTGATGACTTGTTTGATCATTGAGGAGCACGAATGGCCCAAGATGACCTTCAGACTGCTACCATCGCCTGAGGTTAGGAAGACAGACATCCCTAAGACAGCGTTCAGGACCCGTTATGGGCACTTTGAGTTTACTTCGTGATGCTCTTTGGATTGACGAATGCACCAAAGAAGATTCATGTGGATCTCATATGCATGTGTATTCCAACCCGCCCAGATCGCTTTGTCGTAGCCTTCACTGACGACATTTCGATCTACTCCCACGAGTGGGAGCATGAGTGTCACTGAGGATTGTTTACACTTGAGTTAAGAGGCCATCAGCCGTACGCTAAGTTCGCAAGTGAGAGTTTTGGCTTCATCGAGGTGAGATTTTTGGGACACGTGGTGTCGCATCGTGAGGTCACGACTCGCAGAAGGTCGAGGCAAATATGAGTCAGAAGAGACCAATGTCAATCTTCTCGAGATAAGTAGCTTCTTAGGATCGTCGGGTATTACAGAAATTCGAGAATGGGTCAAGTTGTCCATTCGGGGCAAGGATTATAGGATTTCGCCTTACTGCACGTAGAACTCCATGGCTGGGACCTGCCTTGACCATGTGCAGAGACAGGACATGTCCCGAGCACTCCTGATGTGTTGGTAGCAAAGGGAGGGATTAGCCTTCTTCTAGTTCTGGGAAGAGGCAAGAAGACTTCGTCACACAAGTTTCGGGACTAGGTCAGGATTGGGCATGAGACGGGGATTGCCCTAGAGACAAGGATCCTGTGGCTGTGGGACAAATACAAATCAATAGTCAAGAACAGAGAGTATACTTGCTCATTCCTCCACACCCAGTACGGTCAAAGGAACCTAAGCTGGGCCGGGTGCTACACAAGCACTCCTAGCAGCACAGATAGGCCAGAGGGGCCATAGTGTGGGTCAAAGTCGTGGGATGATGAGTTGCGCAGTCGAAGCGTGGTGGACCTTAGGTGGCACCTATTTTCAAGTTGTTTCGATGTCATGCTCGACATGGATGAGTCGAGAAATACCCGTCATAGTACTGGACCTTAGCTCCGTTGTCATACCCGACACGACCTTTGGATTCGGGGCTTAGAGGTTAAGGCCTTGGGAGAGCCAGAATAGATGTTCTTCCCTAGGACGTAGGTTGCAGTCGACCTAATAGGTCGGGATTATGAGCCGAGAGATCCTGAGATTCTCAAGCCATGGTGGACCCCGGATTTGCGTTACAAAGATGGCATTATTGCATTTCAGTGCACGGTAACATCAAGGCTGGGTCGGTGGTGCACGGTACGTCATTCACCACTTCGTGGAGCGGGCTGAAGCTGTTTTAAAGACTACGTCCACGAAGTCTCAAGGTTCGATTCGCAAATGAAGAGTAATCTGCGGTGTCATAAAGCAAAGTGGGGACCGTTAATCCCCTAAGGTGAGAATCCTGGAGTTAGGAGGTAAGAGACCCGGGAGACATTCAATTTCTGTATGAATGCAAGAGGCTCGGCGTAAGCCGGAGAGTTATAAAGACTGAGATGAAACATTACGCCGTCAAAGCATATCACGTAGACTTGGGAAGTCGGTGATAGGAGTCGGGAGTGACTTTAGATTCGATACCCCTTGGAAATTGCATTGGGTGTTGTTGAGGCCAAGAAGGGCTCTGTA
The DNA here is from genome assembly GCA_016808115.1 of Tetrastigma voinierianum. Taxonomy (NCBI): domain Eukaryota; kingdom Viridiplantae; phylum Streptophyta; class Magnoliopsida; order Vitales; family Vitaceae; genus Tetrastigma; species Tetrastigma voinierianum. Next base: position 13,954 of record JAEQBH010000057.1, read on the forward strand.
TATCATACATGACATGGACTAGGTCGACAATTCATTGATTGTCAACGACAGACCTGGGAAGGTCACATACACACCAAGTAAGGGTCAGGTAGATTACATGTGGTGGATTATATATTGTGTGATGAGGACACGCTGTGAACATTCGTCCTGGGTCTTAAGGGTAGAGGAGCAATGGCTCTTAGTGGAATTCGCCTTCAACAATAGTTATCAGGCGAGTATACAGACATGCCATATGAGGTATCAGGCCGGGAGGCCAGCGAGTCATCATATGTCGGACCGAGACGGGAGAGAGTTCCATCATCGGTCCTCGATTCGATTAGAGACACCTTGAAGGTGAGTTTCATACGACAAATGGCTTTCTCACGCCGTAGCCGCGTAAGAATTATGCATACGTACGACGCCGACCCTGGGAGTTCGGTGGTCAGATCACGCTTCAAGGTGATGCCTAAGAGAGAGTGGTCGATTCGCAAGCTGAAGCTATCGCCGAGGTTATCGGGCCTTTCAGATACTCGAGGATAGGCACTATTATGCATCGTTGGCGCTACCGCTAGGCATGTCGTGTCCATGAGGTATTTCACGCCTCTCCATGCTCCCAAGTATACCCGCATCCAGCTTCATGTGGTGGATTGCATGCATTGAGGTTGACACTGGCTGGACCTTTCAAGGAGGGACCAGTATGTATTTTGGATAGCCGTGATCAGGTTTTGCGACGCAAGACCGTGAGGCTAGTGAGAGCGCTATGGAGGCACTATGGAGTGGAGGAGTCAACGTGGGAGCGCGAGGACACGATGCGGGCCACCTATCCCTTCTTGTTTAGGGATGAAGGTACGTGGTTTAGTCGTTTAAGATTTAAATGAATCGCTACATGCATGGTAAAGTGCACGCTGCATACGCATGTGTTGTGTTGTGATTGTCCTGGCCTTCGGATGAAATCTTTAAGGAGGGGAGAATGTAAGACCCGAGAAATTCCAATTTCTGGAAAAATGGTAAAATCGTAATTTCTGTTAAAAATCCAAAATTTATTCTTTCGGGATCTGATTTATAAACTAATTTCACCGTTGAATCGCCTCGCCAATTCAACACGTCGAATTTCGTCGACCGAGACAAATGGGATTTATACATTTTTCGAGGCATCGAGTTTTGGGTGCCGTAAAAGGAAATTTGAGGTGACAAAAATCACCTAGAACATGTACTCATGTGATACATGTTGCACGAGTAGAGAAATGATGGAAATGGATGGCCGAGATAGTGCCAAATGTCAAAAATCCAACTTGGGGACATAGATGGCATTTTAGGAAAAGATTAAATGATAATAGGACAAAAGAGGCATAGTCTCATCTCTTTGATTCAAAAGGCCAAAAGATGCAGTAGCTAAAAGAAGGAAACTGGGAAGAAAATGGAGTTTTTGCAGGAGAGAGTGTCACTTCTCTCTAGGTTTACAGGCGATCCGACCGTCGAAACCCTTCCGGCCAAGAAGAGGTCGCCCACGCGAAAGTATACTTCCACGCGCGAACTCGTTTCCAGTGAGTTTCGCCAAACCCGAGAGGTGGTTTCCATCCTCACTTGAGTTTTACACTTTATTTAAGTGTGGTTTATGATGTTTGAGCTGACTGAGTACGGAGGGTTATTTGATCTCTGTCCCAAATTCAGGACCAAATTGTTTGAATTTATTGAAACCCATTTGTGAAATCAGTGACCGTGAGGGGCTGTTACGGACTGTTATGGTTTCATGTGTGATAATTTATTGAATAAATTATGTGTTGGTTTGTATAAGGCCGAAATGGTCATGGAAATTCAAGGTTCACTATGAACCTATGATTGGTGATTTGCCTGAGAATGGTAACTGAGGGTTTCACTATTCTCGAATAGTGTTCACAAAATACTTTTGTGGAAATAACGTGGTTTGGTCGAAGTAATTCAAATCGTGAGTTGCTCGTGGTTTGATCATTAGCCCACGGAGCTAATTCTTGATGAAATTGATGGTGAAATTACATGACATGCTTCAGGTGATTTAAATTATGTGAAAATATGCATGATTATATATTTGCATGTGTTATAGAATTGTAATGGAATTGGCATCATGCATTCCATATGCACTGGGCATCCTAGAATAATAGGAATGAGTGCATGAGGTGATTATCGAGAGAATGGTTTCGGAGGGTTGACTAAATAATAATAATTATAATATCGGAGGGTAGTCCATATATAAAATATCAATCGTCGGAGACGCCCAATTTATATACATTCCAGGGTACCCACTAAATATAACATCTGAGACAATCCACTATTTATATCGAGGGTAGTCCACAAATACAACAAATAGCTTTGTTAAAATAATGTTTCTCATACGAGGCTTAGCAAGTGTGTGAGGAGTCGGTGAGACTCGGGCAATTGTGTCAGACAGGCAGACATTCAAGTAGGATCATGCATTTTCGAATCGTAAAGCTTATTTCTTGGTTACAAGATATGCACTTAGGGTGGAGAGTAGCCCATTTAGTGTGATTCCACTATCGAGCATCACTATTTAGGAACATGTCGAGGAGACGGTTTGCTGATGTAGGCGGCTTTAGAAGAAAGCCGGTGTACTATGTTATCATGATGTATTATGTATTAGAATTCTAGAATTTTAATATATTTTTGTAAGAGAAAATAATTAATCCTCAGAATCTATGATACATAGTTGATATGTTTATGAGTATGGTTTTACGGGCCAAGGGCCGTTTACTGCAAAACACGATTATATTGACAGATGGAATATATGTTGTGAGTATAAACGCAGGGGCTCCAAGAGGTCATTTTTACTCTATATAACAGATAAGAGACCCCACGCGGGTCATTGATGTCACTGACAAAGTTATACTACATGTGATGTATTCAGTAGAACTCCCGCATAAAGGAGACTCTCGTCGATTTTCGCGAGAAATGTCCGTCACCCACATTCTAGTGTTACGGGTTGACGAGTAGTCAACGGACCCTGGATTTGCGCGCCAACGGGCCAGATAGTACCATTCGCGTTCGGCCCGTTAGGCCCGACCTTTTCTGATTAAATGGGATGATCTAAGATCCTAACCGATGGCCAGCAAACCGCCTGCCCCGAAACAAAAAAATAGCACAGGATCGCTAAAAATAGAACATCATAGTACATAAATGTCAAAGAAAGTACGATTTTATTGATTGCGCCAAACGACATTCATCATTACATTCATATCCTTACAAGTAACAACTAAGCAATCATATTGAAGTGGCTACATAGTTCGTCCAAATCAAATACTAAGCCTAGGGCCGAAGGTATGAGCAGAAGGTGTGTCAAGACTTAAGACAAGTCAGAGCAAAATCGCTACCAAAAAAAAAAAAAAAGGGGAAAGATAGAAAGGAGGCTCAAGAAGGGAGAAAGCCCCCTGATTCGGGCAAGGGCACTGGATGCGTATATTCCATTCTAGTTTCAGAAACACCCAAGGGCCAACCAGACCATGAATAATTCTGACTCCGCTCAAACCATGCAACCTTGGTCTAATTCACACTTGGAGAGTACGCCCAAATAGCCGAACACAATCATCATTCATATAGCAATCCACCACTCGATTCTCAACGGCCTTCAAATATCCTTCCTCACGAGAACGTGATCCAACGCAAATTCAACCTTATCACCCTTCAAAATTTTATAAAGATCCTCCCATCCAGGATCAACTCGATCGACCGTAAGACATTTAATGCATTTTCAAAAAAGTCAAAAAATTCACATTGAAATTCAACAAAGCTTTGATTGCCTACTCTTCCCCATAATATGACAATCAAGCGTGTCCTTATTTTTCCGGGCCAGGACCCATCGCCCCTCCCCAAAATGAAAATGGGGGCATTGTGGGCACCGTGGGCATTGACCTAGGCCCTCTAGCTAGCAGGCCCCTTTCGACTGAATGCCATGATTTCGGTCCACCCTATCCTGCCAAGAAGTTTAACTAGAGCCTAGATTCGATGCCCTCCTATGTACCGGAAGAAGGAGCTACAGCACTCTACGTATGCCATTTTCCCAAGAGGCTTTATCTAACCAAGGTTGATGTGGAACAAGTTCCTGGGAGAATGCATCATCTCATGCCTTGCCATGAACCCAAGATGGGCAAACCCCTTCGGGATCCTGCATCCGGGAAATACACCCCACTTTCTTCCACCTAAAAGGAAGAATTAGTCTCCCGCGAGATACGCGCCCACGCCTCCTCTCTCTCCCACTAAAAGGAAGAATCGTCCCGGGTCTACGAGAGATATGCGCCACCTTCTCCTTCTGATTTGGAAGGAAATCATCCATTTTCCACAAAGAGTGGATCTCCTTCCTCCCTGATAAAAGGAGGCCACGACACGGAATAAGGTACGAAAAAAACAAAGGTTCAAAACTCTCAATCATTAGAAATGACGACAGAGATCTAACTTGAGCATCGGAGAGGTGATGGAGGAGACCCTCCCCCGCCGCTTTCTTGGTTCTTCACATGGGTTGACTTAGGTCGTGCATGATCCGACTGGCCCGTTGACTCGTGAGAATTTCTGAGATTACAACTACTAGGGAATGAATTTTTGTGCGCATCTTTCACCGACGGGGTGACTCGGGTATTTATAATGGATGATCATGATAACTTTTTTAGTTCGATGATGATACGTATATTTCATCGCGAGGAATTTCTTCTTATCGTTAACCGATTAATACGGATAATTGATGAACAATTATTAGAAATATCCTACTTCCTAATTGGTGGAGATTTAATTAGGAAGTCGTGGTACTTTCCCTTTAATATGAGTTCTTTAGATGTTTACGCCACCGCTTCTCGCATCGGTGAATCAAGTCCCTGTTTGGGCCTTCGTGTTTGAGCATATGTGGTGGGCCAGCTCTTTACGCTCTTTTCGCCTACTTCTTTATCTCCTTTAAGCCTAACATTCGCTTCTCAGGTTCGGCCCGCGCCATTTTAAACTCCAATCACCGCTTCTCCAAATTTCAAGCAAAGCGGGCAGTGCGGTTGTATCGTCACGGATCGATGTGATCACGTGCTACTCTGGGATGGTTTGATTGGGCTATGTCGCCATCAAACGCCTTGGGTGATAATGATCATTTTTCGATTGCACTAATTCTGGGCTTATCACCTCTATCACTTTAGGGACATCTCAAGTGCTTATCAGATTCCCTCTTTTCGAGTCCTCTTCCTCACGTTTGGATTTTCCCTTTCGAAACATCTGCTGCTGCTTAGAATTGCTTTTATCAGATTGCCCTCCCGATGATCGCTTTCTTTGTTTTCTTCCTCGTGTTTCTGCAGACATATTCCTCTTATTCTTTAGCTTCCGCCCCGCCTTCGGTCGTTTTCATGTGTTTGGAGCCCCTTCTGTCATTCGTTCGCCCTTCTTTATCTTTGTCCAATCATGCGTGCTTCTTCGTCCGGGCCGCTCCGGGCCGGTCTCGCATAGAGGCAAACTCGCTGGATCGGGTCCGAATATGAACAGTAGGTGGCGGTCTAGTGGTCTCCCGCTGCGTGCCTGCGAGGCCCATTAGCGGGTCATCCCTTCACTCGCAAGGGTAAAGCAGAGTGATTAGCGAGCTCGTGCACCCCACCAAGATCAAATATCTTAGATCAGCCGTGAGGTGTTCGTGATGTAGCGGGCCCCAGTTCCGTCGAGCCTTCCCATGTGGAAATTTTTTCCACTGCTAGACCTCTACAGTAACCGTGTTTACGCCCAGACTTTCACCTCTTACGCCGTCCATGTTCCTAAGACGGTTTGCTTTTGGAGCGGCCTCAAAATGGTCTCCGCTTCCTTTACACCTTTCGCGCGCCCCCAACACTTCAACGTATGCCCACTTAGCTCCCAACTCGGGCGTTTGGTTGGACCTTGTTGTTTTCAGGATAAAGGCTGGGGTTCCCAACCCAGCTCATTACTGTGACCTTTCAGCAAAGAGTCCGTGGTTTCTTATACATTTCTAAGCGGTCCAAATTTAGTCAATATTATTATGCCATCTTCCCATAAATTCTGGAAGGAACGCTGTTTTTTTGTTAGTGGCCGTAATTGGGAATATAATCCCGCTGGATCGGAAGACACGTCATGCCTCCAACTCTCTCGACAACCCATGAGAACCTTCGTGAGTTCTCCCTGCTCCACCTGCCCACTTCTCGAAGTCCCATGTGTTTCTAACTCTGGCTCTGTGTGGTTTTCAAAAAGCGGCTTGTCTTAGCCCCCGAGGATGAGAAGAGGTGAAGTGGAGGCTAACAAAGCCACCCACTGGCGTACTGAGCCTATTAGCCTGATATCCCGGAAGCCGTCGCGCGAAGCCCGCACGACTTCCCCGCTTCGAGGCCTTCTTCCTCCTTCCTTCATGAAGCCTCTACCCCCTGCCTTAAAGTCTTCTTCGCTCTCGCTTTGGAGCTCTTATCGCGGCTTCCCACGGGGAGAGCTTCGAGCCCGCCTGGAGGTGCTAGCAAAGAAGAGAGAAGGAGCCGTAGTGCTAAACCTCAGCTTCCCGAGGGTCAGCTCTTGCCGGGTAAGACCTTAAAGGTGGGGGTCTCTTCTTCGCCTTTATCTACTGTCGGAGCTGGAGATTCTTCGGGAAGGGTGGCTGAGCCCCCCTTGGAGGTTCTTCCTATTTTGGTATGGGAGTCCCCACATCGTAGGTGCCGAGCCCCTCCAATGCATGATGTGGGAAAGGGTCGCCTTATAAGCATAGGATGAAGACTCTCTCCTTTCTCATGTGGAGCTCGCCGCTGGGGTTGTTTCCTCCATCCTTCGCGATTCCAACCTCAAGAAGGTGGACTGTGATGCCCCAAATCCCGGGGATCCGTTGACAACCCGTCAACTCGCTGAAACTCAGATGTCTCATATCACAGACCCATACATTTATAAAAATGCCCACTTGGGCCCATACATTAATACTCACCAAAAATCTAACCAACTATATTACAATAGTTCAAGAGTTAATTTCACTCTTATACAAACATATATTAAAATTAAAAATTCTAATACATGTTATACAAAAATATCAAAGCCACACCCTACTTTCTTCTCTCAAAAAGCTACTCTAACGAAGCCGTTGTCTTCCTCGAACACCCCGTACGTAAATGATATTCCCCATTGTGGTGAGCAATGCCCAATAGTGGAATTATCCTACATAGGTTACTCCCCACCTAAGTGAACATGAAATGATTCAACACAAACACATTCAAGCAAATACATGATCCCACTAACGTTACGATACTTGACGCATCGCGACTCACCCTTCCTACTTCGAGCCCTCACCGACTCCCTCACCATGCATAAGCCAAGCGCTGAAAAACATCAAGCTTTCTAAACAAAGGTTTTTTGTTCTCGAAATATACTACCGAACTTCTCGTAAATCTATCGATAACCTTCAGGTGAATTTCTGGGAAATTCTTCCGAATACTACGGGTCGGCCTCCGAGATAAACTGTTGACAACTCTCCGCTGCAATTCTTCTAAAATATTCCTCGAAATTCCTTTTCGCAACCCTTTTCATTTTTCTTCATGTCATGCACTCACACCTTGGCTGATCTTAAAGCTGTCCCTTTGTATTATGACATTAAATGACATTCCATTTTCATGCAACACATGCCAATATATATCATCACGATATATCAACAAAATTCACATACACACCACATGTTATTTATTCATTAAGAATAATATCAAAATTAAATACGCTAATTAAAATTCACCTAATATCACACATAATTATATTTTATATACTTCCAAACATCATGTTAACACATTTAATTCAACGATTAACATATTATTTTCCACACACCAAGTCATTCATTTTAAGCAAATTTTACGCAAATAACACACAAGCTGTCCAATCCAGTAACTGACTGCTTTTACCAGCCTAAAATGTTAAGGTGGGCTGTCCGTGGATAGCTCCCTCTCAACTCCTGCTCCACTTAATCAAATCCACGCCATTTCTCAAAGTTCACAACACCCCAAAACCACACCACACACAAACAACGATATGGACCAATAATTAATTGTAATTTGTCTCGATCGCCCAAAATCAGTCCTACTTCCAAAGATTTTGGTACTATGGACCAATAACAATTTGTAACTATTTCTTGATCGGGTCAAACATCTTGTACTTTTGAAGATTTTGTCCCAAGTTGACCTCCACCCAACGACCACTACACCTCACACCACCCAAATCATTAACAAGGCTCTTAAACTGAAAATAAACCGTGTAGGAGAAAACCCCTACCTTCCGAAGTTTTATTGAAACTCCACAAAAATCTGTGAACTGCCGTAGCCCTTTGCCGTGGGGAGCACCTTGCTTTGGCTTCGTCAATCCACGGCCCAATCGCGAATTCTGCAGGTATAGGAAATTCTCTTTAAAAAAATCCCACACTTCTTTCTCTCTCCTACGTTTTTATTTTCCTCCCCTCTCCTCTCCCAACCCATTTGGTCAAGATTGGGATGAAGAGACTCACATCTCAATGCCACATGCTCCAATTTCTAAGCCGGCCCATGGATTACACCTATCCTCTTATCCAACCACTTTTCAGATTTTCCTCTACGACATGATGCCATGTGTCCACCCATAGCCCACACTAGAGCTCATGTTTGACTAATTCTGCATTACGACATGTAAGACTTTGTGAGCCACTCAAAATGTGTCAAGTGTCCCGCACTACCCCGTTGCCTCGAAAAATGCAGCACTTCGACTATCTCTAATTCTACGAAATCGACACAGAAATAGATTTCATGGCATTCCATTCCAACGGTGAAGTCTATTTCTCTATCATCCGAGATCTAGAAAATTTCCGATTCGACCGAAATACCATTTTACCCTTTTTCAAAATTAGGATTTCGTTTCACATGGACGCCCGTCCGCCAGAGGCCTGGATTCACGATCTGCTGAATGACTTCTATACGTCCACACCTCATCGTCCATTTCCTTATCAAGCTTCGTGATTGTTAATTAGCTCTTTCTTATTCTTTGGTAGGTGGCTACTCACGTGAAGGGCTTGGCAAGGAGGGCCAGCCTTAACGAGGGCTCCGCCAAGACGGTGAAGTCCTATAAAGCTAAGGTTGCCTCCTTGACCTCCGAGAAGGCCAGACCAGGTCGACAAGAGACCCGACCGAGGAGCTTGTGGAAGCACAGTCCGACCGGGCATTCAAGGCGAGGCGCAGGATACAAAGAAAAGAAGACCCGAAGGATCTAAGGGTCGCCGAGATGAGCCGCGGCTACGAGGAGTCAGCAGTCGTTATAGACTCGCGGTCAAAGTGACGACGCGGACCTGCCCGCCAAGAGGCTTGCAGGGCCGGAAGCCCGTGAGCGCTCGACCTGAGGAGCCCTAGCTTCGGTGCACCTCGAGAGGCAAAAGGCTTTGGCTAGCCAGGGCCTAAGCGACAGCGCAGCCTCGAGACGAGGCCCCGCACCCAATGGGCCTCTGGCTCTCGGCTCCAACACAGTAGTCAGAGCTCTGCACTTTAGAGCCTAACTTCCTGTTCTTCTCGATGAGGAGGCGAAGAATCCGCTTCGAGGCCGAGGCTTACCGCGCCGAGGTGCTTTCTGGGCCCCACCTGCTCCGTCTCGATGATCTTCTGGGTTCCTCCGAAGGCCAACCTTTCGCCTCGCCGCCTCGCTTTGAACCCCCCGTTTGTGAATCAAACAACCTCAAGCGCCAGACATTTTAATTTAACTCTCGCTTATTTCCTATAATCGAGTCGATTTTTGTGTTACTTTCTCCGACATATTGACTTTTCGTTGATATGCATAGATTCATTGATTAATTTTATCGCTTTTTTTATTATTTTGCCAAATTAATCACGGCCCCGGTTCGTCTCGATTCGTTTAGGCTCCCCGAACCGGCGCCATTCGTTTCGGTTGTTTTGCTTTCGGGAAGTTAAGCTCTACAACCTGAAGTACTGGGTTTCGCTATCGCGGCCTTCTAACCGTTGAAGCCAAAATGAGCTTGCCCTGCCACTCGCCGGTCGCTTCAGCCTTCAAACCAAACACTGGGCTCCCGGGTTGTTCCGCCTCTCTGGCGTGCTGGAAGACTCTCAACCCATCCGTTCAGCCTTCAAACGGCCACTGGCCTTCCGCAAGGCGGCCTGGCATTGTGCCTCTCGAGCCCACAGCCTGCAAAGTGGGCTGCTCCCAAAGCATCTCCGCCTTCTCCGAACCGAGCTAGGCCGGCCTCTAGGCTACAAGGCCTTCCTTGAGCGGTTACGCTTTGAAAAACTAAACTATTAGGGCTCCTGGTCCATTCTCGCCTTCCAGTTGTTTTGAGCCTTCAAACCAAGTTGCTCGGCTTCAAAATGGGCTACTCGCCTTCTAGGCTATTGTGCCCTTCGAGCGCTAAGCTTGCAAACTGCTACCGGGCTCTTAGGCTGTACAAGCCCTTCTTCGAGCGCTGCTGCTTAAAAACCGATCGGGGCTCTGGGCTATTCCGCCTCTCCGAGTCAAGGCTGAGCTCGCATAATTGAGCTACTAGGGCTCCTAGACCATTCTGCCTCTCCGAACCGAGCCAAATGGCTCTCGCTGGGCAAGGCCTTCTCGAAGCGGTTTCAAGCCTCTAAAACCGAGCTACCGCTCCCGGCTATTCTCATTTTCTCAACCGGAATAAAATGGCCTTTGAAATTATGCCATATGGTTTCCTTAATATCCTTCCTCGAAAGTGCGCGTAGTTTTTAATGTAAAAAGCTTGTGGGGAATCGCGCGCATCACGTGAATTTTCCCAAGCGCTCGGGCTTTATAAATAACTCCGCTCCTCCTTCGACGAGGTGTGTTATACTTGGGCTCATTTTTCTTGCCTTCGATAGTGTGTTTGGGTCTGCAGTTTGATGGGGCTCAAGGTTTGATCGTTACTCGCGCAACGTCGCTGAGCGCCATGGGCTGGCCATTGCTCTCTCGCTCCGCCGCTTGCGGAGTTGTGTTTTTCCTAGCTTCCCCCGCTGGTCGCGGTCGTTCCCACCCCGCCCATCGATGAACCGACTGGGGAATGACCTGAGGGGGCGGTATGCTCAGGGAAAACCGTTGTCCCGCTCCATTATTCCTATCCTCCCTTTCTCCCTATCCCCCCTTTTCTCTTTCTCCATCTCCTTCCTTTTTCTTTCTCATTTTCTTTCTATTTCTCTTTCTTGTGGTTTTTGCCTTGACTGGGTGTTGGCTGATGTGAAGAACGACTTTGCTGATTGTAATTTTTTGAGATGTGGAGAACAACTTTGCTAATTGTAATTTTCTAAGATGTAAAGAAAGATTTTGTAATCCTCTGAGGTGATTGTAACTTCCTGAAATGAAATTTCGGTTTTTGATGATTTTTCAGAGCTTCTACCAACCAAGCTCCTTGCTTTCTCTTTTCTCTTCTTTTTCCTTATGGGTTTTTCTTTCTAAGGAGTAGAGAATTGTTTGTGCCGCTCGTCTCTGAGGTGCAAGGAATGGCTCCGTTGACCGGTAATTTGTATTAATCGGTGAACTCCTCGAAATAAAGAAACAATCTGTGGAACATGTGCTGCACCTGCATCTTTCCGAGCCGAGCTCCTACTTATCATTATAACTTATTGAATCACCCATAATATTAAGCAACCTAAAAAATGAACATAGAGATCGGTTATTTAAAATCAAAAGTTAGATACTTTATTAAAGACTATATTTTGAGGTCTTATTACAGAACCTGTTGAGGTGTTCACCGCTCCATGAGCTGTGGCAAAGGTTTTTCCTTCTTCTCGTTGAGTTCAGAGTCGCTGTGTCAAATTATGTGATACTGATATGGGCCCTTCCCACCAACCCACTTCCATGTGTGGGGGTCTTTTCCGTTAGTATAAGTTTTTAATCCAGGTTCGCTGTGCTTGTAACTCCTGGCTCATGACCACATAATATCTGCCGCTCTTTCTATGATAGCCCTCACTACCACTTCAGATCTCGGCTTCTACGTTTCTTCTGGGGAGATCCGTGTTTAGGCGAAGAACCTTCTTCAGTGTTCGGGCTTGCGACCAACTGGGCGACTTTAATCCCACCTCGACAGGAGTTATCGCTTCTCGTGCTAAAGGCCGAGCGAATGGGGTTCCTCAGCTGTCGACTTCATATGAGTTCTATGTGCCCATAACACCTCGGGGAGGTATTCTAAAGGGGAGGTATTCCCTTTAGATCTTCTAATTTAGTCTTCGGCCGTCGCCAGAGTCCTTATAAGGGCTTCTCGCTTTCTACAGATTTACACAGCCAGGATGAGTAGTGTTCTGATTCGAAGTTCGACGCAGTAAAACTCGAATCTAGGGATTGTCAAACTGCTTCCCATTATCGCAAGTGACCCTCGAGATCCCAAACCGCATATTATAGAATGCCAAACGGTTACGCACCTTCCGCTCGTGATCGTTGCTATGGTTCGCCTCGCCCACTTCTGGTAAAGTAGTCCATCGCCACAATGATAACCTGCATCGCCCTCCCACCGGTAAAATCCTGACATGTCTAGCCCTACGCTAAAAAGGCCGTGGGCTTGTGATTAACGCCGCTGGCTCGGGATGGGAGATGAGAGATCTTGGCATGCTCCTGACAAGCTTTGCATTTTTTGACCAGCCTGGCAAGGCTCTTGAGCACAAGGGCCAGTAATACCCCTACCTTAAGGTTTTTCCTGCTAAGGTCCGAGCTCCGATGTGGCTGCCACAACGCCTCGCTGTACCTCCCGGTATGTAATTACGCCTTCCCACACACCCTAAGAATGGGCGTAGGAGAAGACTCATTTATAAAGGGTCCCCTGATGAACGTAGAATCTCGCCACCTTGCTCGAAGCCTGGATGCCCCTTCGGGGTCACTGGCAATGTCTTCTACTAAGTAATCCTGGGATGGTCCATCCAATGATTCAGACATCACGTGAGACTCTCCGGTTGTCAATGCTTACTAAGGGCTCGGAGGTGCCCACAGGTATCGCCCGCCTGTGTCTTCTTGTGAGGTTGTCGCGCTTTCGCTTAAGGCATCGCCGAGAATTCCGTGCTCTGGGTACATGTTCGACCGACTGTGAGAACTTTTTTTTTTAAGCAACTCTCTCACCTTCTTGAGGTATAGGATCGTCTTCTCACTTTTGGCTTCATAGGAGTCTTTTATATGTTTTACTACCAATTGGGAGTCATCAAGCCACTTCTCCAATTGATCAGCTTCCACGGAGGTTAGGTTGCTTCAACTATGACAGCCTCTACATATTCGCCTCGAAGAGAGGCTCGAATCCGACCCATGGGCGATTCCACATCTATCTCATCTCGGGAGAGGTCGATCAAAACCCGCACCGCTTCCTTAGCATCGGGACGTCTGCCCATGAACAACCTCCAAATAGGAGGTCACAAGCATTACCAGTAGCCTCTAAGAAGCTACTGGGTGAATTCCATGATGAAATCTCGCCAAGATTCGTCTCTTTATCAGCCGTCCCGGGCTTGTATCTAATGCCGAACTCACTCAAATTTCTATAGCCCACTTTATCAAGCCTGCAGGTTTCTGGTTTATGCGCATTTTCTTCATCTGGGATATTCGACTTCATGGTAAGGAGTTTATAGGTTTATCTCATGGGTTTACTAACTGGATCAACTCACCTCGACACTCACCCTGATTTAACATAGCAGACACTGATCCATTTACACCTTATCCCGCTCTCTGACCAAGGCGGCACTAGTTGAGAAGTCTGAAACGACTAGGTAGAGAGTGAGGAGTTCTCCCTCGGAAGGGCTTACTAGAACGGTGGGAGAGCTCAGGTAGGTTTTGAGCGCCGTGAATGCTTCCTAGCAATGTGCATCCCATTTGAAGGCCTTTTTCAGAACCTGAAAGAAAGGCTGACATTTGTCTCTAGCCTTGGACACGAAGCGGCTCAGCGCAGCTATTCTTCCGACAGTATCGATTTTAATGCTCAAGGTGGCGCATGTCGAAAGACAAATTTTTATCTTGTCCTGCTCGTTTCTATTCTCTACGTTGACTATAAAACCTAAGAACTTTCCGCGGAGACCAAGACGCACTTAGCTGGGCTTCAACTTCATATTACAGCTCTTCAAAGACCGAACGCCCAAATAGGTGGGCGGTTATGTGAGCCTACTTTAATTGATTTTACCAACATGTCGCCTATATATACCATGATGCTCCAATTTGCTTTTGGAACATCTTGTTTACCAACCTTTGGTAGGTGGCTCCTGCATTCTTTAGTCCGAAGGGCATCACCCGATAGCAGTAGTTCCTTGCCCAATAACGAATGAGGTCTTCTCTTGGTCGTTGGGATCCATACTCGATATGGTTATAGCGATATGAGTCCATGAAGTCGAGCAGTTCATTTTGACCAACTACGGTTTCCACTATGAGGCCAATCCGAGGTAGGAAGTTATCTTTTAAGCAGCCTCGATATCCGTGGAAATCGATGCAAAGTCGCCATTTTCCATTTGCTTTTTTGACGAGAACAACATCGGCCAATCACTCAGGGTATTCTACCTCCCTGATTGAATCTTCTTGGAGGAGTTTTCCAACCTCTTCATTAATCGCCTTCTTCCTTTATGGGGAGAAGCTCCTTCTTTTTTGCTTTTCCGGCTTGAAAGACAGACTAACGTTCAACCCGTGGGTGATTACTGCCGGGTCGATTCCGCCCATGTCTTCCTGCTTCCAGGAGAACACCTCCATGTTATGCTTTATAAAGTGGATGAGAAGGCTTGTGACATCTTTATCTAGCTTGCATCCTAAGGCAGACGAGGTGCTCGGGCCGGCTCGCTTCGTCGTACAGCTATAGTTCTTCGAGGGCACTGTGCTCCAAGCTTACCTCTGCCTCGCATGTCAAGCTCGCCCACGATGTTGTCAATTACTTTTGTTTCATTGATGCTAAGTAACACTCCCTGGCTACACGCTGGTTTCCTCGAACCATTCCTACTCCATTTGCAGTTGGGATTTGATAGCCATGTGATAAGCGGATAGGATGGCCCTTATGGTATTGAGAGAGGGCCAGCCCAGTAACATGTTGTAAGCTGATGGGGCATCTACTATGAGAAATCTTATCATATAGCCCGGCATGGGAGTCTCTTAAAGTGAGCACTAGTTGTATCGACCCCAGAGGTAGCACTCTTTCTCAAGAGAATCCACATAGGTAGGCGTTGACTGGTTCTAGCTTCTCCCTTTCAATGCTTATTTTGTCGAAAGATGATGCGAAGATGATGTCGGCCGAGCTTCCATTGTCGACAAGGACCCTGTGGATTGTTTTATTGGCTACGACGGCCCTTATCACTAGTGGATCACGCCACGGGGATGCCGGAAACCTTCCATGTTCCGAGTCCGGTGCTGCTATAGTATCCAGCCGAGGGAGTTTGAATACGACTTGTATTTCTAATGCTTCCCCTGATCTGATGTCACGCATGGCCTTCCCGGTCGAGCTGGACTCGCCTCATAAATCCCTCCCGGAGATCGCATGGATCTCCCAAGCGGCACCAGCCAGCCGGGTCAATGGGACGAGGTGGTGGTGGCCGACCGTCCTCGACCTTCCGGCCACGTAACGGTGAAGATGCCCACATCGGATCAAGTACTCAATTTCTTTCCTCAGTTGGATGTAGTCATCGGTTCGGTGTCCATGATCCCTATGGAACTCACATTATTTGGTATTGTCTCTTTTTGCTGGGTTTAACCTCATTTGAGATGGCCAACTTAGAAATTTTTCATTTTGCACTTCACGTAGGACCTGTGACACTGAGGCTGTCAGGGGGGTGAATTGCCGAGGTGAATACCCGCCGCTACAACTCACGAGGTGGTCCCAGAGGTCTTTGACGCCTCTTGCCTCTTGGGGGATCGCCCTGTTTTCTCCGGTCCGCGAGGATCTATCCCCGTCTCGCCTCCCTGGCTTTGTCTCGCTTTCTGTCGCCCTACTCTTCTCTTTGAGTAGAAGAGCTCCTTTGCTTGACAAAGGGCTTCTTCACCGTTGATATACTGCTTAGGTGAGCACCTCGCCATGCTTCGTCGAGGTTCTTTGAGATAGAGAACATCGGGTCTTTCGACTGCACCCCTAGCCCTGCGATGAAAGCTTTGATGGCGAACTTCTCGTCTAGAATATCTACCTTTAATGACTCCGCGTTGAATCACTGAACATATGACTGTGCTCTCCCCGTGAGTTCTGCTTATGGTCGAAGGTGATAACTTAAGCCAGGACTAGTCCGATGAAGTGGGAGACAAATGCGATGGAGAGCTCTGTGAATGATGAGATTGAAGATGGCGGAAGTCTGTTAAACCAGGCCAATGCTGGGCCCTTTAGCGTGATAGCGAAGGCTCTGCATCGTATGGGGTCCTGATATCCGTGAAGCTCCATCTGGTTCTTATATGTATTGAGGTGATCTATGGGGTCTTTCGTCTGGCCGTAACGTTTCGATTCACAAGATCAACTTTGTCGAAAAGGAAGTGCAAAAGACCTCGACCGTGAACGGATTCAGTTTGTTGCACCATAGCGTCCATAGAGACTGGAGCTCGGCCTTTTACCACTTCCTTCATATGGCTGAGCTCCTGCTGGATGTCCCTAAACCTCTGCTCCCATGACCGCTCCCCTGTCTCCTGCTGATAAAGGATGGGTCCATCGCCTTTGTTGTTCTTACCATGCCTTTCCTCATTGCGATTCTCTCCAGGGGGTTTCTAAGGGTCATGCTCCCTGGCTTTGCTAGTTTCTCCTTCTCCATCTGCTTCCAGGAGGGCCTGAAAAGGATGTTCTTCTCGGGTATTGGTGTTTTCGCCTTCTAGCCCGGTCGCGCCCCTAGGCATTATCGGGTCGGCGAGTTGCCCAACTCTCTCGCAAACGTTGGTTGGTGAGACCGAGAGCCTCAATTTAGTCGGTATTGGTGTGTAGAGTTTCTAGCGTACTCGGAGGCCGATCATCTACGCCGCCTTTCTGGGTCTTGCATCCTCGGGGGATCAAGGCAATTCTAGCCTGTGTTCGAAGCTGATACCATCACCACAAAGAGATCGCCTTATTTAAAGGAACCGCCGCTCCCAATGCACGACGCCAAACTAATATGTTTTTTCAACTGAAACTGAGCTGGAGCTTGTTGGAATTGTCGGGCTGGTCTGCTGACTCTGATGCTCCAAGCCTCGCAAAAACAAGAAACAAAAGGGATCGTGGGACGCCTGCCTCTCCGATACCTAAGTCGCTCTTCCGGTGGAAGAGAAGATCGACAGTTTAGGGAATGAATTTTTGTGCGCATTCTTTCACAGATGGGGTGGTCAAGATGATAATGGTCGATCATGATAACTTTCCTACTGGATGATGATGGGCGTATATTTCTCCTATCAGAGGGATTTTCTTTCCTTATCTTTAACCGATTAATATGGATAATTGATGAACAATTATTATGAAAATATTCCTACTTCCCCGATTGGTGGAGATTTAATTAGGAAGTGTCAGGGTACTTTCCTTAATAATGGTTCTTCGGATGTTTACTAATTCTCGCTTCATCAGGTGAACTCGTCCCCGCCCGGGCCTTCGTGTTTGGGCACAAGGGAATGAAAGCCTTTATGTCTTTTTATTGGGCCCGCTTTATCCCTTTTTAAGCCCCAACATTTGGGTTAGGCAGGGGCTTGCGCGCCTATTATTTTAAAAAACCCAATCAATATCAAAGGACACCTTAAATTTGCTTTCATATTGTAAACCCTAAAATTTTGCTCAACTTTCATAAATGATATTTCAAACTACTTAAATTTTAGGATTCATTTATAAAAAGTTCATTCTTATATAAGAACGAATTTAATAATATT
The DNA here is from genome assembly GCA_016808115.1 of Tetrastigma voinierianum. Taxonomy (NCBI): domain Eukaryota; kingdom Viridiplantae; phylum Streptophyta; class Magnoliopsida; order Vitales; family Vitaceae; genus Tetrastigma; species Tetrastigma voinierianum. The sequence continues at coordinate 31,663 of JAEQBH010000057.1, forward strand.
AGATAGAGATTTTATCTCTTAAGATTTATATTTTTTAAGATAAAATTTTAATCTATACAGATATCAAGAGATAAAATTAATATTTAACGATGTAAAACTCGTTCTCATATGAGAACGAGTTTTCCTAAATTTTAAGATACTCAAACCAAAATAAAAATAGTCGGTATCTCAAATTGGCCAAATATCCTAAATATTTTCATATTTTTATATTTTCCGTAATTAACTATCCTAAAATATTTTCTTCTATTTGTTATATTTTCCATAATTAACTATAAGATATTCTTTAAAAAAATTATAAGACATTTTATATTATTGAATGTATTTTCATTATTATAATTTCACTTTTAATTTTTTTTTATAGTTATCCTAACACTCGAAAATACCCTACCGCTTTATAACATGTTTAGGATATAAAATAAATTAAATTATATTTTTTCGGTGATTAAATTGCTAAAAAACAAAATAAAAACAGAAAATTATACAGGAGTTAGATAAATTTGGTAAAAATGTCAAATAAAGACCCAAGGGTCATTTTTGAAAAAGAATAAATGTCAAAATGAGAATATTGAGAAGTGGAATGTCAAATAGGGATAATATGAGGTTTTTAATGCAAAATGAGAAAGATGATTAAAATGTGTTAGCCAAACATGGTCTTTACACATAAATGGGATAAGACAAAAAATTGGTCTTAGAAGGAGCTCATTTTGGGCATTCACATTTGAGAGCTAGGGCTCTCACGTTTTGAGAAGGGATAAACCTTGTTGGGTTGATTGTCCCCCATTTGGTCCAAGGTTTTGCAAGTAAAGTGAAGGAAAAGAAGAGAAGAAATGAAGAAGATAAGTTAAAAGGGAAGCTAGGGTTTCAGTTGCAAGAGAATCAAGGTTAGAAACCCTTCCTAATTCCATATTTGTTTGTTTTAGGGTTGTATCAATAGCTCGTGTATCAGGTTTGGATTGTACAAGAATTTTTTGTATAAAGGAAATGTTGGTTTTTAAAGAGATAAAAACAGTAAAATTTTCAAAAACCCATGTTTTTGTTTTGGCCATAACTTGGTCATCACTTATCCAAATTAAGTGATTCAAATTTTTAGGTAAACTAAACTTCTAGGAGAACAAATCTCACTAAAATAATTATATCTAAATTTGGACCCCATTGACCCAAATTTTTTTCAAAGTTAGGTTCTGTTTTCCTATCAATTTCCGTTCAATTATGATACGCTTTTGGTGTCGAACAATTCTTGGTATTTAGGTCATAAGTTGAGAGTTTACCATCCAAGTTGAGTAATTCAAATTTTTTTTAGTAAAACTGTACTTCTGTAAGAGAACAAATTTATCTGAAATAAGTGTATTAAAATTTGGACCTCATTAGACCAAAAAATTTGTCTAAAGAGAGCTCTGTTTTTGGGCAAATTCTGGTTCTATGTTGAAAATAGAATAGTCGCGAATGTTTAAGACATATCCGAGCTCTCTATGTTCGAATTCTGATGATTCCAATTTTTGAATAAAAATGATTTAGATAGAGGAACAACTGACAAGTGTATGTGTAAGGCAGAAAACAACCCTAACTATAAACCTAAATAAGTAAACTGATATTGTTCTTTAATCGTGATGATTAGGTTGTGACGAGAAAACCCGAATTGAAGTCATGATCTTATGGATAGGAACTGGCGCGATGAACTTTTGGTTCGCTCTCTATTCTTCTTCTTATTTCAAGTATCAAAATTTTTACCCAATTATTGAAATGATTTTCACAAACCGCAGATATTGATTTCTATTCCTAAGATTTGGAGAAAATTGATTAGAAATAATTACTCATGAAAATTGCATGAGTATTGAAATGTGTTATTTGAGTATAAATGTATGTACCCTATCAGATGTAAAACCCAGAAAATTTAATTTTTGAAAATGGCAAAACAAGACTCTGTCATTATAGTACAAGTGAAAAATCTAGAAATTTTCTAGATCTTAGATGACGAAACGAACTTCACCATTAGAATCGTCTCGCGAAATCTAGTTACTCAATCGAATTTCGAGACAGACGGAATTTTCATGTTTTTCGAGATGACTCCGATGTCCCAGGACTCCAAAAAGAAGAGATTTTTGAAGAAAATTTTGCAAGTTGGGTAATAATTTAAAGAAAGTTCATATAAGATAATTTGAACTTGAACTGGACGAAATAAATTATTTCGAGGTAAAAATGGAATCGAGCAAGGGGGGACACGTGGCACAACGTGAGCCACGTATCCAAAGTATAAAAGGAAAAAAAAAATCTCATTTGTAGGATCTCCCATTTTTGGGTTGAGAAAAACGTGAGAGGTAGAGTGAGAGAGGGAGAGAAAAGAAAAAAAAAACACTTCTCTCTTCGATCCACGGAGTTCTGTCGGTTGGAATTTGTCGGGCCAAGAATGAAAGTTCATCTACTCGACGAGGGCACGCAGGGTACCAAAACACGATTTCACCGAGGATTCATGAGGAGTTCGGGAAATCAGCAGCCTGTGCTTCAGAAATGCCCACAGGACTTCCCTAGAGTTTCTACGCTCCATGAGGTGGATTTTTCCTACTTTAGTTTATTTTTCCATTTGGGGTTGTTTGCTTGAGTTTTAATGCTCTAAGGCTATTTCAAGAGCTACTTTAAGGGGATGTTTGGCAAATTAATGGGTTATGGGAATAGTTCCCTATTTTGACCCTATATGATGTCTAGCTGGGGCTGATTTTCGATTAGAAAAATGGAGAATTAGGACTAGTATCCTTCAAGGAAATTGTAGCCCTATCTAAGAACTTGATGTTAGGCTTTTGAATCACCCAAATTTAACATCTTAACTCAAGTTATGGTCTCACGTGATCGCCACAGTTACCATGTTTCTCGGGGCCTCTAACCTATTGTCCATTTGGGATCGTTAGCTAGTTTCAAACTGAGCTCAGAACTATTATGTGGTCTATTATGGCTTGTTGTGAAAAATGTGTTTTAGGCACTTTATGCCAATTGGTCCTAAGGTTTTAAGTACAAGTTGAACATTTGAATCTGAGCAGCTTCGTGGTACTTGATCGGAGGTCATATGTGTGTTCTAACGGATTGACATGTGATGTGTTTGTGTATGAATGCACTAATACGTATGGTTTGTCTCTGTTAGCTATTTGTGGACATGTTATGTCACATCTTGGCCTAGAGGATAATGTAAGTTATTGCTTAATTGGTGATGGCTTGTGAATGTTAATGTATGTGTGCATAAATATGTTGATTAATAATTGTGTGATTTACTGGAAATTGTATGTTAATTGACATTTGTCCAAATGATGGTATGGGTGATATGCATGAGTAGAGTTGTCCATATATATCCATCATATATGTGACATGATATAAAAATAGGCAATGGCATATTGCTTTGCATTTGTGCACTAGGACATCGTATGAAATGGGTGTGTGTGAATCGGTTTAAATCATTTATCATTCGTAAATGGAAGGTGGACTCAAGATTCAGGACTACGTCCCATAAAGTTCCACGCTTACTATATGAAGGGAAATACGTATGTTGGCAAAAAAAGGGCAGAATGCCTATTTAGTTGCGATTGGACATGATCACCGACGGTGAAAGCCCGTAAAAATGTCAAAAAGGGCAGAATGCCTATTTAGTTGCGGTTGGATATGATTACCGGTGATAAAAGCCTTTAAAAATGTCAACAATGGCAAAATGTCTACTAGTTGCAGTTGGACATGATCACCGATGGTGAAAGCCCGTAAAAATGTTGAAAAGGCATGCATCCGCGGTGAGAAAACCTGGAACTGGCGGACCCACAAATGTATGTAAACACACGGATTTGATAAATAAAATGGGTTTTTGTTATAAAACAAAAAGCTTTTGTTTTGGAAGAAATTTTCATTGGTGACACATCAATGGCAGACATTAGAGGTGTTTTCCAGTGGGTTTTGGTTTGTAAAACAAAAAGGATTTTTGTTTTTAAAAAAAGGGTCATTGACCTAAAAATCAATATATTTTTATTTTCACACTCGGGCATTTGCTCGCTGCGGAAGGAGTTTGGCCAGACTCTGATACGTGTATACAGCCCCATACCATTCACGGCCATTACATGGTGTTTAAAGCATGTAATTTGTACTCGCTTCATGAAAAACAATTTTCTATATTTGATTCTTTATACATGTGTTGTATAATTTAGTAAATATCAGAAAATCCGAAGTTTATTAATGTAACTATAATCTTAGTATATAACAATTATATATGATATGATCAAGATTATAAATAATAAATTAAACTGATCGTAGTAAATCAAAGTAGGGATCTTTGATCTATAATACTACTAGTACGGTCCACTGAACATTAATAATGCAATAATCTTGATTTGGATTAATGATGTAGTGACATTAAATGGGAGGTGTTTTATCAATAAACAATGTAGTTTAAAGATTTCAAAGATATATTCTTCTCTAAACAGAGAGGCAATATATAGATACAATTACATCCTAAAAAATTAGGTCCCAAAAAAAGGAAAACAAATTGATTCTATATCTATATACAAGATTGGTCAACTATCATAATTTCTGGGGATTAATTACACAAATTGCTTCTATATCTATATACAAGATTGGTCAACTATAATAATTTCTAGGATTAATTACTAAACAATCGAATTTTTGCTTACAACTCATGCACACTCCCTCAAGTTGGCATAGATGTCTATCATGCCCAACTTGTCAATTATACCATGAAACACCTCCCAACCGCCAGGAGCATATCGCCCAACTGGACTCGGATTGAATAAATAAATGAGAATTGTATAATCTTTTTCATCGAGGTTCTCCTTGATGAATGACGATCAACTTTCAACATGTTTAGTGCGATCATGTTGAACAGATTTTGTGCAATTTGAATGTCATTCTATTATCACAATAGAGATTCATAGGTGTAGCATATTCAATCCCCAAGTCCTCAATATATTCCTATCCATACACCGTGATACACCATAAGCCATACCAAATTCATTCTCAGCACTTGATCTTGCTACTACCTTTCCGCTTCTTGCTTTTCCAAGTGACAAGATTACTCACAAAAGTAAAGTAAACTGCATGTGGACCTTCCTCGGTTGTTTGATCACCGCTCAATCAGAATTGCGGTATCCTTCAATGTTACAGATATCATTTTTTGAGAACAACAAACCTTTTCCTGGAGCACTCTTTAAGTATCTTAAGATCCGATAGACTGCTTCCATATGTTCTTTACTCGGTGCATGCATGAACTGGCTCCCAACACTCACCGCATATGATATATTTCCTCCGCTCAGGTGTGATAAGTAGATTAATTCCAACTAATCACCGATAAAGACCTCGTCACAGCTCTGGTCCGAGAATTCAGCTTATGATTCATTTCATGGGTGTCTCTACCGGGGTTTGCAATCACATTCCGTTTCGGTTAGAAGATCTAACACATATTTTCACAGGAAAGCAAGACCTATGTTTCGATTCTACCACCCCAAAAATATTTAAGTCGCCTGAGATCCTTCATTTCAAATTTTGTATTAAATACTCCTCGTAAAGCTTTCATTTCGCATGGGTCATCTCCTGCTCAGACCATATCATCAACATACAATTAAAGCCAAGCATTTTTCCTTCTTTGTGTTTTATAAACAAAGTGTAATTCGTAGTTATTTTGCTTATAAATAACTCCTTCATCAGAGCTCCAGAATCTCCCAAACCATGCTCTAGGTGGTTGTTTCAGCCCACAATGACTTTTTTACTTATTGCATTTCACCTTTACATGAAGAACCATTTAACTCCGAGTGGTATCTCCATATAGACCCTTCTTCCAAATCTCCATCGAGGAGCATTTAACATCAAATTGTCGCAAAGGCTACCGGGATTACTGCTATAGATATAAGAATGCGAATTACTGACTAGCCACTGTGCAAAAGTATCCTGATAGTCTATCCCATACCTTGCGCATATTCCTTCGCAACTAGTCGGGCTTTAGCATTCATCAATACCTATCCGCTTGAGTTTCACCGTGAACACCCATCTCACATCCAATCGCTCCATTCCTTGTGCAAAGGAACAAGTTCCCAAGTGGCATTTTGTAGAGCTCCATTCCTTCTGCTCTATCAGCTTTCTCCATTTTTGATCAGTCAATGCATCCCCGCACACATTAGAATAGAAATCGTGGACAATTGATTGGTCAGTAATGATACGATCTACCAACCTATGAGATGACACATACTGTTAATCGGGTATTTGGTCTGCCAGGATCAGTTCATACTGCTTTTTTAGAACTCCCTATTCAATCTTCTCTCGATGCTCACTTAGTTGCCATTTATTTGCTCTCACAGTTAGATCCAAGCGCCGCCTTAATCGCTTCAAACATTAATGGTTAATAAATGTCAGATACTAAAGAGAAAACTTTGGGGGTTCGGGCCTTATGGCTAAACATAGATCCGGTTCGGGAAATGACTATAGGTCATCCTCCCCAATGTGAGGAAAAGGACTCGAGGCTATTAAAGTTGCCTTAGAACCCTAAGCCCAGTGGCCCGAAACTTCAAGGAGTTCTTTTACACTTTATTTCTACGCTACGCTTCTGCCATCAACCTCAATCGCTTTTACAAGAAACCCCAAATCCAAAGTGGAAACACCATTTTCAGTCAACTGTGACTCATTTCGCATGAAGAAAACCCATCATTGAGTTTGACCTGCATCATCATACTACGCAAATTGTTACCAAGAATCCTACGATATAAATATTGTTGATTCCAAGACACCTACTATGGCATCGAATCAATCGCACGAAATTCGATAGGTAACTAGATTTCATGATGAATTGCTAATGGTGAAGTCCGTTCTGGCTATCCGACTAGAAAATTTCCTATTTCAACCGAATTATCAAGTATCATTTTTCGTAAAATTGAATTTTTCTTGGGTTTTACATCAATTTTAGATTAAAAAAATATTTTGAACTCATCCTTGAAATGATGGATCAAGGGATTTTGAAAAATATATTTTTAACCAGTAGTTATCAAATCCCTAAGAACTTTCCTAAAAAATTAAAAACCATTGTAGAATAATTTTGTAGATATTTTGTTTGAAACCATTCAGCCTTTATTTAAAACTGATGGAACCATAGTCTCTGCTTATCATCATGTTTATATAAAATACAATAAAGAACCTTTAGTACCTCAACAAAAACCAGAATGGGAAATGACCCGTGAAAATGATTTTCCTTTATATTATAGTAGCTATAGAGATTTTCAATTTTTGATTTTAGAAAAACCAAAAATAAAATTTTTTATCTTATTGGAGAAACTCAAACCATGTCCATTTGGTGAATCGAGCCTTTAGAAAAAATTTTGAACCTAAAATTTTTTATAACCTCTGAAGAACAAGATTTTATAAATCAGCTTTGGGCAGATTCACCAGAAATGTCTTACGTCAGTGATGATGCAAGATTATGGAGAATCTAGATGAAGAGAGCTATAAATTGTAACGCCTTAAAATACCCTCGAATTTTTTATAATAAAATTTATTATATATTCGGTATAATCAGCCAACTTTAGGTATTTTTCTGGGAATTGTTATAATACGATTAAATATTATCAACTGAAATAAACCCAAGTGAAAAAGAAAATATGGAAATTGAAAACGGGGACCTATGGTCAATTAAAATGTTTAGTACGCTCTAAGTGAAAATGGGGAGACTTAAACGAAAAATACTGTATGAAATGGAGGGACCTAAATATAAAAAAGAAACAAAGAAAAGAAGAAAAAAATCAAGGGAAAGGTGTGTGACATGTAGGAAAGTGGGAGGAAGTTTCCTCCTTCTTTTAAAAATACGATTTAGAATGATCCATGTTAAAAGGAAAAAAGAGAAAATGGAGGTATTTTGAGTGAGAAGCTCTCACTTTCTAGATTTCCCAACGACGGCCATAGGTCCTGGCGAAGCAAGAGGGAAAGTCCTCGTGACAAAAGCCGTGCAGAGATTCAATCGGAGTTTCGACAACTCCAAGAGGTAGGTCTTCCCCTACTTTGGTCATTTTCTACCCTAAGCTGCCACATTGTGATAATGCGCATTAGCCGGACCTTAGAGCTGAATTTTGGGTAAGAAATAAAGAGAATCGGGTATTGAGTCCTTCTGGTAAGTTGTAGCCACATCAATGAAATTGATGTTAGGCTTTTGAATATCCCTCTCAATTCTGGGATCCCCTCAGAGACTAAGCCATAGCCCCATCGAGGTCACCAACCAATCTGGCTCCGCCGGTCACACCGTCAACTAAATTCTGACCTTTAGAACAGGTTTTTGAGTAAGAAATAAAGGAAATTCGAAGTAAGTCCTTCTGGGAAAGTATCCACTTCCGTGAACTTGATGTTAGGATTTTGAATTTCACTCGACCTGTAGACCAAGTTATGGTCTTTTTATCAACGTTTCAACTGGGTGAAGGGTCGCCATAGAGGTCGTCAACAGAGGTCACACTGTCCTCAAGAGCTCAACTCGCCATGCGTAGCCTTCCAACTCGTCATGCAGAGCTCAACTCGTCATGTAGAGCTTAGCTCGTCCTGTAGAGCTCAGCCTGGCCCTCAGAGCCGAGCCTGCCACTTCGGGGGCAGGTACCAAGGCCCAGGTCGCTGTCAAGACTGATCGCATTACCTCCAACTTCGGAAGGTCATAACTTCTTCGTCTGAACTCCGATTCGAGTGTTCTTGGACTCTATGGAAAGCCCATTGAGTCAAGAATCCATCCATATGCCTGAAGAAGATATTAGATATCAGACAGAGGTGTTAGACTGAGCTCGTCACTTCAGTGCAGCTCGTCAGTTCAGGTCAGCTCGTCAAGATTGACTGCGCATGACCTCCAACTTCGGAAGGTCATAACTTCTTCGTCTGAACTCCGATTCGAGTGTTCTTGGACTCTATGGAAAGCCCATTGAGTCAAAAATCCATCCATATGCCTGAGGAAGATATTAGATGTCAGACTGAGGTGTTAGACTCCAGCTCACACTTCAGTGCAAAATACTACCAGTCGCTCGTCAAGATCGACACAAGATGACCTCCAACTCTAAGGCCATAACTTCTTCGTCTCGAACTCCGGCTTGAGTGTTCTTGGACTCCATGAAAGCTCCATTGAGCTTCGCAAAAAAATCCATCCATATGCCTATGGAAGATATTAGATGTCAACTGAGGTGTTAGATTGAGCTCGCCACTCAGCGCAGTCGGGCCTGTGTCGCCTGTCAAGACCGATCGCAGAGATGACCTCCAACTTAAGGTCATATCTCCTTCGCTTGAACTCCGATTGGGTGTTTCGACTCTATGGAAAGCCCATTGAGTCAAGAATACATTCATATTCCTAAGGAGTATATTAGATGTCATACCAAGGTGTTATATCGAGCCTGGCCCAGGTCAGGTCAGCTCGCTACCAGCCAGCCTCGGGTTGATTCACGCACGACCTCCAACTTCTGAAGGTCATATCTCTTGTCCGGGCTCTCGACTGGGTATTCTTGGACCTATGAAATCCCATTGAGTCAAGAATACCATATTCCTGAGGAGTGATAGAAGATGTTTGACCGAGGTGATATATCGAGCTCGCCCAGTCAGTCACTGGCCAGATTTGGATCGCGCATGACCTCCAACTCTAAAGGTCATAACCTTCGTCCGAACCTCCTTTCGGTGTTCTTGGACTCTACAACCTATCGAAGTCAAGAATTCATCTATATAGCTTGTAGAATTTGAAAATCATATTAATCTCTGAAAATCAATCCTAACCAAACTACTAGTACGCATAGTCAATATTGTTCTTTAATGGTTTTCGAATGGGGACCTGACGGCGGCGAAAAGCCAACCGAGATTGAGATTCCGTGATTGGAATCAAAGTGCAAAGATTTTGGGGTTTGTTCTACCACTTCTATTCCTGCTTTCAAGTTTTTGCATGTTTGTTCTAAAGCATATTGAATTGATTAATTGATTTGAGAAAAGTGATTGTGGAAATGTTTCGTATATAAAAATTCAAAGGATTATTGAAAATAAACTGCTTATACAAGCCGTACATATTGTACTATATTTTCTATAAAGGATTTGAACGCCTCTTAATAGAATGTTAACCTTATTTCGCATTAAGGATAGATTGGTATACCACAGGTCAATAGCAAGATCGCGAACTATTGATGTGTCAATCATCACACTTCAATGGGACCAGACGACGTTGTTCACTATTTGATTGTTTATAACCGGGCCAGCCGGACCACTGTAGTTATAAACCATGTGATACCTAAATACAAACAAATGCGGACTGCGTGCTTCATGACTCTAATATCCCTGTAAATCGAAGACGAGGTTAAATTCAAGTATGGGCATAACTGAATTGATTGGCATAACTGAATTGATTTGCACAACTGAATTGATTCGCATAACTGAATTGATCTGCACAACTGAATTGAATTGCAGAACTGAACTGAATTTGTGAGCATAATTGAATTGATTTGAGATTGCGAAATATTGATTATGAAAATGTATTTATGGGATGATCAATGAACTATAATTTATTGTATATATATAACAAAGTATATGTATTGTATTATATTTGATCATCCAAAAGATTTGAAGTTCTCAATTATTAAATTGTATGAATTGATTGTTGAACCGAGAATGGATTTAGAGGAACCACTAAGCATGAAAATGCTTAGCGATTGCTTACCAATGCAGTACCGTAGCTGATGAGCAGCGATCGAAAGTTTTAATTCCAAGATCTAGGAGTCACGAGTCATAAGAGCTAAAATTTTATGCATGTCTACATGCATTCATTTCATGTTTTCTTGATATCGATATTATGTAAAACAATTTGAACTCGAACATCTATTTTTGTAATCATTTTGAAAAGGCTTGAATGCCTTCATCAGAAATTTTATTTGTTAAATATAATGTTTACGTGGCTTGCCTAAATTTTGAAATCGCTCCCGCGAAAGATATGTGATTTCCCTTTGAAAGTGGATTTGGAGGATTTTAAGGCATCCCTGACTGTCGATCCGCCAACCTGGCCTGCCTGCAAGGCGCCAACTTTATTGCACGAGCTCAGGTTTAGGCGCCTACAAAATGATTCTTGGAATTTTTTTTGCAAATGATTTTGAAATTGTTTGTAAATGATTTTGAAATTTGTATAACATGCATTTATTTGCATATTAAGGATGACATGACTCGACGCTGATTCGCTGGTCTTAATAGATACATGGACGGTTAGGGCTTCCCTTAGTGGTCGAGGATGACCAGGGACTCCGCCTGCATGTACCCCCGCTAGTGTGGAAGGAGGGCAAGCATCCAAGCTCCCACCAATGAATGAACCGTAACAAGTGGCGTGGAGGTATCATGGATATCCTCCAAGAAGGCTCAGCATCGCAGCAAATGCAACCGTACCGCACTGTCTAGAAGCGATCACCATCGAGAATGGCAAAGTACCGAATTTTAGATTTTATGGGAAAGAAAGAGGATGAGCCTTCTATGGTGCGTAAAAATCGCTCGCAGGAGAACTGAGCGAATGTCAGGCAAATGCATTGCACAATTAAAGAGAAGTTGGAAATGTGTGACCTGTCACACAGATGAGGTTTATCGCTGGTGGGTTTTGACCAGACCGCACCCATCGAGAGTTACATGGGAGTTCTTCTTGGATGAGTTCAAGAAGCACTATGGTCGATTATCCGAACATGAGACTCCGGGAGTTTCATAATCAAGCAAAGACAAATGAGTGCGGACCGAATATCAAAGAGAATTCATGTTTCGCTGAGCAAGTATGCTCCTGAGGTACTTCAGGAGGAGGAAGAAAAGTGTCAGAGGGTTTGAAGATGGTCTTAATGACTATATTCTGTTCCATGTCACAAAGATTTTGCCATGAGGATTTCTCCAAAATCGCGGACATGTGCATTGAATGTGGAAAGAGTAAAGAAAGAGGAAAAAGAGAGAAAGGATAAAAGACAAGGAAAGAAAATCCAGTCACCCAGCCAAGAACAACATCAAAGGAAGAAATTAAGGGGGATCATTGGTGGTTCAATCTGAAATTTACAGCACAAAGCACGGTGAGGGAATACTACTCTACCTAATACCATCAATACAGTACACCAAGAGGTCCTTCTAGAGGACAGATTGCTCTCCATTGCTCCCATTGTGGGAGAAATCATAAAGGAGAATGTCAGAGACTTATTGTGTGCTTGTTTGACTAGGGATCCAAAGAGCATCGAAAGCAAGAGATTTGGCCCTAGAGCCTGCCTATTTACAATATCACCTCGTGAGACTGGGGTACAGCTTTAGTGTTACAAAAAGGCAACAAGAGTGTTGCATCACCCGAAGGTTCGAGACAAGGGACACAAACTTTGGGTAGGGCAAGATGGTCATGCCCAAATAGAGCATATGCAATGAAAGCAACGAATGATACCATGTCTCGTATGTGATAATCGGTAATTTCACTATCTTTGATACTATCAGTACGCATTGATGCACCCAGGTCAACCTATTCATATGTGTGTGCCGACATACCCAACTCGGGTAATTCCATCAAGAGTGAAACCGAGTATGAAATCTTGGTGACAACCCGCCGCATAGTGTTATTGTGAACAAAGTGTATAGAGATCAGTCCCATCAAAACACGAGTATGAATTTTGGGAGATTTAATTGGAAGTTATCCTTCAAAGGAGTTTGATGTAATATTGGGAATGGATTGTTGTCCCGATTACGTAGCGATAATGAATGAATGAAAAGAGTGACCTATGACACCGGGATGAAGATGAAGTAACTTCTCTACTCCACGAGGTCAGATCACCTATCTAATGTGATATCCGCAGCCACTGCTAGAACAATGGTGCAGAAAGGATGTGAAGCCTACTTGGCTTATGTGATTGATACGGTAAAGGCAAGGCCTAGTGTATCCGATATCCCTACTGTTAGCGACTTTCCGGACGTGTTTCCGGAAGAGTTACCAGGATTTCCCCCACATGTGAGATCGAAGCTTCATATCGACGTCAGATCAGCCACCTAGCATCCATTACACCGTACGTAATGGCTCCACTAGAGCCAAGGAATCAAATTGCACCATAAGAATTACTAGAAAAAGGGTTTATTAGACCGAGCGATCACCATGGGGAGCTCCCGTGCTTTTGTTAAAAGAAAGATGATACACTTCGGCTATGTATTGATTACGCATAATTGAACAAGTTAATCTGTAGAAGAATAAGTAACTGCTACCCGCACTGATGATTCGCTTCGAACACTAAAAGGTGCAAGCATCTTTTCAAAGCTAGACTTGCGATCCGGGTACCATCGCTTGAGAATTGAAGATGCCGATGTGCATAAGACTCGCTTAGGACGCGACATATGGACATTATGAGTTCCTCAGAATGCCGCCGGATTGACAAATGCTCCAACGGCTTTCATGGACCTAATGAATCGTGTTTTCTCCGACCAGACAGGATCAATTTGTCGAAAGGCCTATAGACTACATTCTCGTGTATTCAAAAGTTCAGAAGTCATGACACACACCTTAGAGTAGTGTTAGAGACTTCTGAGAAAGAGCACTGTATGCAAAATTGAGCAAGTGTGAGTTTTGAAGAATGAAGGTCCTTTCGGGGCATGTAAGACGAAAGAAGGAATCCGAGCAGATCCAAAGAAAATAGAAGTGGCTGTTGAACGGAAGCCACCTAGAAATGTTACAGTATGCGTAGCTCTCGACTAGCAGGATACTACGTAAGATTCGTTAAGGGTTTCTATGACTACGTACCTGGCGACTTAGATCGTCCAAAATGTAAAGTATGATTGGAGGAAAATGTCAAAGGAGTTTTGATAAGTTGAAAGCATTCTAACCGAGGTCATGGTTTACTCAACCGACCGCGTAGAGAATATGTGTGATTTTAGTGATGCTCGATAAATGGACTCGATGCCATTCCCAATGCAAGAGGGTAGCGGTAGCCTATGCTTCAAGATAGTTGAAGCCGCATGAAAGGAATCACTCCCATGCATGATTCGAATTAGCCACAGCTTGTATTTCATAAATAAAATTTGAGACATTATTTGTATGGAGAGAAGTGTTTCATCTACACTCATCATAAGAGTCTTAAGTATTCGCCTCTCACGAGAGCTAATTTGAGGCAACTGAGATGGATGGAATCGACAAAGATTATGACCGCTGATTGATTATCACCCGAAAGGCCAATGTAGTGGCCGACGCTTGAGTAGAAAGTCACGAACGCTGAAAGTATCACGTCCATTTGTCATTATAGACGCATGGTACCAGAGTGGCAGAGTTGATAGCAAGACCGTAGTTTGTTGAATCGAGTGCTAGATGACAAAAGAAAAGTATGAGAAAATTTCTCGCCACGATAAATCATACTGAAATGGTAAAGAAACTCCGGTAGTTCACAAAGGAACGAAATGGAGTTTCAGATATAAGGATCTGCATGTGTACCCGATTGTAATGATTTGAGGAAATCCATACCGAAGATGCACATAGCTGATCTGCTATCCATCTCAGAGCACAAAGATGTACGGTGATTTAAAAATGCCATTCTCGTGGTCCGATGAAAAGAGACGTGTCGACCAGAGCCAAGTGTTTGGTGTGTCAAAGAGTAAAGGCAGAGCATCAAGTTCCTTCTGGATTATCATGTCTTCATTAGGAATACCGGAGTGGAAATGGGACCAATCACCATGATTTTGTGGTCAAGTTAACATTGACAAGGAGAAGGCATTGACCTGCATTTAGGTCAGCAGTGCATCGGATTGACTAAGTCACTCACTTCCTACCGCTGAGAACGACCATTCACTGACAAGCCAGCGCAGTCAGACATCAAGGAAAATAGTTCGGTTACACGGGATTCTATAACCATTATTTCAACGAGATCCGAGGTTTACTCGAGATTTCGGGGGAAAATTGCAAGAGTTCTGGGCACACGACCGAATTCCCTCAAGACAAAATACTCCACCCACAAATGTATAATAATCCGGGAGAGAGTGATCCAGATTCCGAAGATATGTTAAGTGAGTCAGGTGATCGAATTCGAGGGTAGTTTGGATCAACACATTGTTTTAGTTGAATTCAGGTATTAACAACGCTTCCAATCAAGTATTGAATGGCGCCTATGAGGTTTTATATGGGAGAAAATGTAGAACACCATTGTGTTGACTAATTATGAAAAGAAAGTGATTGGCCTGACTTTGATACAAGATCCAAGAAAAAGTGAAAATGATTAGAGAGAGATTGAAGGTGGCCACCTATAGACAGAAATCATATGCCGACATGAAAGAAAAGATATTCGATATGAGATCGACGGTGCGTTTTGAAAGTATCGCCTGAAGAAGGTGATGAGATTTGGGAAAAGGGCAGCCGAGCCCTAGATTTATCGGGCCCTATGATTGAAAAAGTGGGTCCAAAGCGGGCATATAGATTAGCATTACTCCGTGCACTTAGAAAAGATCCATCCATAATGTATTTCATGTGTCCATGTTACTGAGGTGCCAATCAGACTCATTACATGTAGTCTCTTCGGAGACAATTGAGCTGAGACCAGATTTGACATATGAAGAAGAGCCAGTGGAGATCTTGGCTCACGAAGTGAAAGAATTGCGGAACAAGAAGATTCCGCTAGTCAAAGTGCTGTGGAGAAACCATAAGACTGAGGAAGCCACTTGGGAAAGTGAGGAAACGATGCGGCAAAGAAGATCCGCAATCGCTTGATTCAAGGTAATTTCGAGGATCTAAAATTTAAGTAGGGGAGAGTTGTAACGCGCTTCAAAAATACTCGAATTTTTATAATAAAATTTATTATATATTCCGTATAATCACAATCCTGGGTATTTTTCGGGAATTGTTAGACGAATATTGATTAAATGATTATTGAATCAGAAACAAACCCAAGTGAAAAAGAGAAAATATGGAAATTGAAAATGAAGGACCTAAGGGTCAATTGTAAATAAGTTTATACGTCTATGGAAAATAGAGACTTAAATGAAAAGAATAGAAATGGGAGGGACCTAAATATAAAAAAGAAATAAAGAAAGAAGAAAAAATCAAGGAAAGGGCGTGTGGTATAGAGTGGAGGAAGTTTCCTCCTTTTAAAATACGATTTGGTGATCCATAAGAAAAGGAAAAGAGAAAAATGGAGGTATTTAGAGTGAGAAGCCTCTACTTATCTCTGTGATCTGAACGACAGAAGCTGTGAAGCAAGAGAGAAAGTCCTTCCTCGTGACAAGAGTTGCAAGTAGAGACTTAACGGGGAGTTTCACAACCCAAGAGGTAGGTCTCCCTACTTTGGTCATTTTCACCCTAAGTCGCCACATTGTGATAGTGCGCATTAGCCGGACCTGGGAGCTGAACTTTGGGGTAAGAACAAAGAGAATCGAAGTAAGTCCTTGTGGGAAAGTGTAGCCACAGTCCGTGAACTTGATGTTAGCTTGAATTTCTCACCCGACCGTAGACCAAGTTATGGTCTTTTACTCGAACAACAACGGGTGAAGGGTCACCAGAGGTCGCCAGACCTCGTCCCGAAGAGCTCAACTCATGCAAGAGCTCAACTCGCCATGTAGAGCTCAGTTGGCCCTAAAGAGCTCACTGTCCTCAGAGCCGAGCTCGCCACTTGCACTGGCCACCCAGTTAGCTCGTCAAGACTGATTCATAAGCGACCTCTCCAACTGAAGGTCAGTAACTTTCGCTTGAACTCCGATTCGAGTGTTCTTGAACTCTATGGAAAGCCCATTGAGTCAATAATCCATCCATATGCCTGAGGAAGATATTAGATGTCAGACCGAGGTGTTAGACTGAGCTCGTCACTGGGCTCAGCTCGTCAATTGTGCCGCCCGTCAAGATCGACCGCGCATGACCTCCAACCCTAAGGTCATAATTCCCTTCGCTTGAACCTCGATTTGGGTGTTCTCGACTCTATGGAAAGCCCATTGAGTCAAGAATACATTCATATTCCTGAGGAGTATATTAGATGTCAGACTGGAGGTGTTATATTGAGCCTGTCCAGGTCAGGTCAGCTCGTCGGCCGTGTGTCACCCTGTCCGGCTTGACTACGCACGACCTCCAACTCGTATAGTCATATCTCCTTCGCCCGAACTCGATTCGGGCATTCTTGGACTCTATGGAAATCCCATTGAGTCAAGAGTCACATTCATTCCTGAGGAGGATAGAAGATGCTTGACTGAGGTGATAGGATCGAGCCTCGCCCAGGCCAGGCCAGCCTCGTCGGCTCAGATTTAATCGCGTATGACCTCCAACTTCTAAGGTCATAACTCCTTCGGTCCGAATCCTTTCTAGTGTTCTCGACTCATGGAAAGCCCATTGAGTCAAGAATTCATCTATATATATCTTGTCAAATTTGGAAATCATATTAATCTCCGAAAATCAATCCTAACCAAAACTACTAGTACGCACGAATAATATTGTTCTTTAATGGTTTTGGAATAGGGACTGACGAGGAGGAAAAGCCAAACTGAGATTGAGATTCCAGGGATTGGAATCAAAGTGCAAAGATTTTTGGGGTTTGTTCTACCGATCATATTCCTGCTTCAAGTTTTGCATGTTTGTTCTAAAGCATATTGGAATTGATTTAATTGATTTCGAGAAAAGTGATTGTGGAATGTTTGCATATAAAATCTGCATGATTATTGAAAATAAAACTATTTATACAAGCTTATTGATATTGTACTATATTTTGCTATATAAGGATCTTAATACTAATAGAATGTTAACCGTTTATTTCAGATTATGATAGATTTGGTATACCAATAGGGTCAAATAGCGCATCGCGAACTATTGATGTGTCATCCACCAAGAAATTTCAATGATCAGATTCCAGAAGTGTTCACTATTTGATTGTTTATAACCAACAATAGGCCTAATCCGACCGTATCGTGGCCATAAAACCATGTGATACCGGCCTCGCAGCCTCAATGACCGTGTTTGACTCGACATTCAGAGTATCAGCATGTTAAATTACATAAGTATAACTCGACCACTGGGCATAATCGAATTGATTTTGGCATTAATCGAATGGATTCGCATAACCGAATTGATCTACACAACTGAATTGAATTGCATAACTGAACTGAATTTGTGAGCATAATTGAATTGATTTGAGATTGCGAAATATTGATTATGAAAATGTATTTATGGGATGATCAATGAACTATAATTTATTGTATATATATAACAAAGTATATGTATTGTATTTATATTGATCATCCAAAAGATTGAAAGTTCGACTATTAAATTGCATGGAATTGATTTAAGCTGAATCGAGGAATGGATTTGTATAGAACCACTAAGCATGAAAATGCTTAGCGTATTGTTTTACCAATGCGCAGTACCAGTGATAGATAGACGAAAGCGACCCAAGATCGAGAGCGCCGAGTCATAAAGAAGAAAATTTCGAGTATGTCTACATGTGCATTCATTTCATGTTTCTTTTGGATATCGATATTATGTAAAACGCATTTGAACTTCGAACATCTATTTTTGTAAATCATTTTGAAAAAGGCTTGAATGCCTTCATTGTAAATGTATTTTGTTAAATATAAATGTTTATGGGCTTGCCCAAATTTTGAAATCGCTCCGCAAAGATATGATTTTGAGTGATCGAAGGATTTTAGTATATCCCGACTTGTCGATCCGCCAAACTGCCTGCTGGGTAAGGGGCGCCACAATGCCAATCTGGAAAATAAAATGGAAAGATAACAATGACATCAAATCATGCAACAATATTCAACTCTGCAAAAAAGCCCTCAGTAGCCTTATCAGAACCAGATTCATCCTCATTTCAAAAGTATTCAACAAGAGGAAGAAACGTGTAAAGATTTTGGATAACATAAACTTTTTCTTTGTACTTGAGGACACTTGTCCCCATAGCTATTTATTAGTCTTCATAGGCATTTAGTAGAGTTTTGATAAGTTCAAACTTTTTCTTTGTCCTCGTGACTCTCAGATAAATGTAAAGTAATCAGTTCATATAGGTTTAGTCCTACATATAACACTTGTCCATATAGGAATAGTGATAAAGGTACCATTTTTGTTTTTTTGTTTAGCCACATGGATTCTTGTAATTGGTTTGATAGTCTCTCAACTCTCTATAAATGAGTTGTAGGAGATGTAAAAAGAGATAGAGGTGGATGTGAAAGACATAAAGAGAAAGAGAATTTCATATGAGAGTTTGCAACTTGTACATTTCCTTGAAGTAATAAAAGTAAGAATTTCTTTCACTTTTATTTTGTTCTTACTTTGTTCTTAGGTTTTTTTTTTTTTTATTTATTTAGGGGATAACCCATATTACAATCTCTCCTCAAAACCCTGATTTAAAATCAATATTTCAAAACATCACTTCGTGTCAAATGATAAACCCCCCACCAAGACCAGACAAAGTCTCCCTAAATGCCTTTCTACGGCTAAAACGGGTAACAAGTCATAGGTTAAGACTAAAGACTCTAGTTTTAAAATTCCTCTTTCAAAACATAGGTTTCAAAAATTAACTGTTATAAAAATTTTCCTTCTCTATAAGAAAGATGTCAACATGATCCATGTATGTTAACTATTATTATAGAAAAATTTTAAAATCAAATCCAGTTCCCGACTTATCTTTTACCCCTTTTCACCCTAAATAAAAAAAAACTAAGAACAAAATAAGAACAAAAGAAAAGTGAAAGAAATTCTTACTTTTATTGCTTCAAGGAAATAAAAGGTTGCAAACTCGTCAAATTCTTCTTTCTCTCACATCCATATCTATCTCTTTTTACATCTCCTACAACTCTTTTATAGAGAGTTGAGAGACTATCAAACTAATTACAAGAAGCCATGTGTCTAAACAAAAAAACAAAAATGGTACCTTTATCACTATTCTTATATGTACAAGTGTTATATGTAGGACTAAACCTATATGGACAACTACTTTACATTCAGACAAGTGTCATGAAGGAAAGAAAAGTTTGAACTTATCAAAACTCTACTAAATGCCTATGAAGACTAATAAATAGCTATGGGGACAAGTGCCCTCAAGCACAAAGAAAAAGTTGATGTTATAAAAAATCTTTACACGTTTCTTCCTCTTGTTGAATACTTTTGAGATGAGAATGAATCTGGTTTTGATAAGGCTGCCGAGGGCTTTTTTGCAGAGTTGAATATTGTTGCATGATTTGATGTCAATGTTATCCTTCGATTACATTTTCTAGATTGGCATAGCTTTCTTCATCTAGATTCTCCTAGAAGCTTCCATCATCACCGGCGCAGGGATACGTCTATGGTGAATCATCTGTGCCGGTTTATAAAATCCTGTTCTTCAAAGGTTATAAATATTTTTGGGTTCAAAATTTTTTATAAAGGCTCGGTTCTCAAAATGGACATGGTTTGAGTTTCTCCAATAAGATAAAAATTTTATTTTTTGTTTTTCTAAAATCAAAAATTTGAAAATCTCTATACCTACTATAATACAAAGGAAAATCATTTTGACGGGTCATTTCCCATTATGGTTTTTGTTGAGGTACTAAAGGTTCTTTATTATGTTTTATATAAACATGATGATAAGTAGGGGCTATGGTTCCATCAGTTTTAAATAAAGGCAGAATGGTTTTAAAAGAAATATCTATAAAATTCTCGGTTCTGAAAAGATATTCGACAATGGTTTTTAATTTTTTAGGAAAGTTCTTAGGGATTTGATAACTACTGGTTGAAAATATATTTTTCCAAATCCCTTGATCCATCATTTTAGGGATGAGTTCAAAATATTTTTTTTATCTAAAATTGACATATTTACATAAGGAATGTAAACAACGAAAAATAAATCAAGATCATGATAAGCCATGTATCTTGTTTTAATTCCATTGTTTTTGGTTCTGAATTGTTGATAGAAAAGACACTGGTTCTTAAAGACTTTTTCATTATGTTTTTTCAAAATGAAAGACTCTATTATATTATAAATATCATACCCGAACTTATTTTTAATTACAAGTTTTTCAAACTGCATTTTAAGAAGAAGAGAGCCATTTTCTAATCATAATGAATTAATCCTCATTTATTAACATTGTTCAAAGAGACTAATTTAGTTTCTAATTCCTTAATAAAGTTTTCCTACTTTTCTTGGTTTTTAATCATTTGGAATTTTTCGGTTTCTAAAGCAACAAATTAGTTTTGTAAATGTTGAAGATGTTGGGTTAGGGCTGAAATGGCTTTTCCATAAGCATATTCTAGGTTCTGATTATGAAAGTTTTTAGGTTTTAAAGATCAAAGGTTATTTACAATTACTTTATGTTCTTCAAAAAGGTTTTGAGAATATAAAGACTAAAATTGAAGGTTTAGGTTTAAAACTTCATTTAAAGTAACTGTAACGCCGTTTCGGTATGTGTACAATTGTAACCGTAGGGTCATAATATGTGCACCGCGGCCTTTTAATTATTTGAGTGCCATAGTAGTATTTTTTAACGTTGTTATTAAGGATGAAATTGTAAAGTTTTCAAAGAATTGTGACACTGTAAAACCCGAAAAAAAATTTATTAGAAATTTACAAAAATTGCAAAAGGATAACAATAATAATAATAAATTGCCATAATGGTTCAGGGAAGCCTAAAAAATTCTCTAGATCTTGGATGATGAAACGACTCACGCCAAGTAAATTTGTCTAGCAAAATCTAGTGACCCGTAAGTTTCTCACACCCTTGAGACAAGGTAATATTTTACCATTTTCTGGGTGATAAGCCATCAGTGAATTCAAGGACGATATTTTTATGAAAATCTCAGAAGTCATGAAATGGCTTGAGCTAAGTTCATTTCAAATAAATTGAACTGAAAATAAATAAATTGTTTCGGGGAAGAAACGGACCCGAATGAGGTAATATGAGTCATATATCCAAATAATAATAATAATAATAATAAAAACCAACTGGACTATGGAGAGAGAGAGAGAGAGAAAGAGAAAGATTTTTCTCTCTTTCACTTCTCTCAAGATCTACTGAACCACCGTGCTCTCATCTGAGCAAAAGGCAAAGCCGGGCCCCACGCGATGAGAGCCACGCTGCAGCGCCTAAAATCATAAAGTGTTTCACAAACTCTAAGAGGTAGGAATTTTCCTACTTCTGTGTTATTTCTATCCTAAAGGTTAATGGCTCGGGGATATGCTTAGAGGTCATGGAGAGGCCAGAAATTTAGTCTAAAATTTTTTTGATCGAGTTTATAATTTTAAGAATTTTCAAGACTGCTTTACGCCTGTGCTGAATTCTGACTATTTTCTGACAATCCTGCTGAATTTTTTGGACTATTTTCTGACAGTCCGGGCTGAATTTTCGAGACTGCTGGGGATAGTCCGAACAGATTTTCAATCAAGCTGAAGTGTTCTCGACTCTACTTCGAAAGCCCTCGAGTCTAAAATCTGGCCATATGTCTGTGAATGACATTTGGGGCCCACATATTTTCTGAAAAATTTAATGGTAGCACCAAGGGTGCAACTTGCTAGTTGTGATGACACGTGGGGTCTAATACATTGAATGTGTATGGTAAAAGCGGAGGTGGAGAAATTGTGAAGTCGTGCTCGATTATTGTAAACGACAATGTGAATGTTCTAAACTTTATTTTTCAATACTAGTGTATTGTTTATAAATTGTTTTACGATTTGTATGTTATGGTTTGAATTATTAAACCGTATTGTAAAGCTTATGGTGTTAAACCATATTTATCAGAATAGGTGATGTGGACACGAGGTCCTTCCACCTAGCTTATTATGTGGTGATGGAGCATTCCACCATATTTACCGGAATAGGTGATGTGGACATGAGGTCCTTCCACCTAACTTATTATGTGGTGATGGAGCATTCTACCATATTTACCGGAATAGGTGATGTGGACACAAGGGCCTTCCCTTGGCACGGTAGAAACACAGGTTTCCCGTGTTTACTAGGGTACAACAAGCAAGAAAGGCCTCCAGCGGTTGATCATTATATTTATAAGCATTTTACATACAACTTAAAATAGACCATTGATAAGCAAGCAAGCATTTTTATGAAAAGATTTAGAAACTTTATAAAGTGCTGCGTTTTCTTAAAGTGTTTTGTCAAAGACTGCCAGCTTTGAGACATTTTCGTAAAAAGCAAGCATTTTATAAAGCATACTACTCCACCGAGCTCTTTTAGCTCATTATTTTCCCCTCGTGTTTAAAATTATCTTCCGTGCAATGTGCACTGGACACTGAACATATCAGGTCCTCCTGACTTATAGTTATATGTGTTGTATTTCTTACTCAACTATAACTAACTTTATCGAAAAACACTTGCGACTTCAGGAGAATATGCATATGTATGTACATAGTTTTGTTTTATGAAAATGTGATGAGCCTGAAGCTATTTTGAAGAAATGTTGTTGGTTGCCATATTTTAGAAGTGTAAATTGTAATTACAGGTTTTGGGACATATCCTATATATAGTTGTTATGCTGCCGAAATTTTATAAAATCACAAGTTTAGAAACGAAAAATTTTTATACAGGTTTTCAGCAAGCAACACGCCTTAACTTCACAGGATTCTCTAGTTGTTGGAAGTATCGGCTGAGAGTTATGTGGGTTGCCAGACATCAGTTCCTCGCTAGTAGGGTAGGGTGTGTCAAGTTGAAATGTAGAAGGGTCTTAGAAACCCGTGTTATTACATTGCAGTTTTTATACACTATTTTACACTATCGGAAACTATGTATTTTCAAATTCAGTATACATTTTAAGTGTTTCAGTACTAAACAGTTGATTTTTGCAAATAAAGCACTATGTCGTGCGTGAGACACGAGGTCGCCTTGGGGAGAGCCATTCCGTGCTTTCGAAAGTGCTATAGTACCTATGGGAGTTGGATCACGCCTGGTTCTACTACCACTCCATGAATCATCCTCCAATGACAGTCAAGGCCGACCATTCACACTAGAGGGAGCTTAAGTTTCAGGATTGTTTATCAAGCAGAAAGGTGTGGCACAGATTGCTCAGATAGTGCAGCAATACGACTGTCACGAAATTTCACCTCTTAGCCACACTTCCTCCACTACCCAGAGAGGTTCCTGAAGAGCCTAAGATGTCTATAGAGAGAGCACATAAGTTAGGCACCAAGCCATATGACAGCAATGGTGATCCGGGAGGCGTACCGGCTATGGTCGGATGAGTAAACAAGATTTATGTAGTTATGGTCGCACAGATGATCGTAGGATCCGTTTCTGTGTTTTCGATGGAAGATAGGGCTAAGGATTAGTAGGATGTCGTGGATAGGAGGTATCCTGATGGTCTGTCAAGGGACCAGTTTAAGCAAGAGTTTACTAACAGATTCTTTCCTCAGAGTTACAAGGATGCGAAGGTTGAGGAGTTCTTTAGATTAGAGCAAAAGAACATGTCGGTATCAGTGTATGAGAAGAGGTTCTCAGAGCTAGTCATATTGGTTCCATATATTCAGGTTGATGAAGTCCTAAAGTGCAAGCGATTTCTGGCAGGATTACAACATCGGATCAGAGTTCATTTGTCTATGGTTCCTCAGAACAAATTTAGGAACTTAGTTGAGGCCGCTCTGAGGGTTGAGAAGAGTACTACAACTATGAATAAGAGTAGGCAGGACAGTAAGAGGAGTGCACCAGGAACTTCCCAACATACCTAGCCGCTCCGCAACGGAAAGAGAAGCAAGGGCAGAGGCTGGCTAAGAGGCCAAGGCACAGCCTGGGAGTTACCTCCTAGTTAGGATCACTGAAGCCCCCAAATTTCAAGCGCAGTGACACCTGCAGTATCTCCTCCCGTCTCACAAGGATATGTGTCGAAACAACACCTCGGGAGTGTAAGAGAGTATTGCAGGTTTCTCCATCACTATGGCCAAGAAGGCCATTTCATTAAGGAGTGTCCTTAGTTGATTGGTGTAGAGACATCAGTAGCCAGTCCAGCTACCCCAGCGCCAGAGATGAGCACTCAGAGGCCTTCAGGTAGAGGTTTCCAAAGCAGAGGGGCTAATACAGCTGCAAGTAGAGGCGGCCATGGTAGAGGCAAAGGTAATGCCCAAGGGATGCAGACAAAGACCCGTATTAAGGCCAGAGTTTAAGCTGTGACTCAACAGGATACAGATACAGCTCTAGATGTGGTTACTGGTATTACTTCTATCCTTGATAATGATGCATATACATTAGTGGACCTAAGAGCCATGCATTCATTTGCATCCAGGCCTTTCTTAGATCGTCTAGATGGGAGACTCAAATGCCATTAGGTCAATATATGAGAGTTTCTCCAAATAGAGATCCGTTGTCTTTACATAGTAGTCGAGATAGAATTCCGATTAAGGACAAGAATTCCCAACGGATCTTGTGGCCCTAGATATGAGGGATTTTGATGTGTTCGTACGATTGGTCAGTTCTCGCCACAGCCACATTAGATTGTTATAAAAAGGAAGTAAAGTTGCATAGGCCAAGGAAATTAGAGGTAAAGTTCGGGAATACGCAAAGAGTTATCTTCAAAGATGATCTCTCCGCCATGGCAAGCAGTAGTTGATGTCGCGTATGGGCCACTGTATTATCCGCTTATGGTGGAGACAGTGGTGCCAAGGAATTATAAAGTGATGATTCCAAATGTTAGAGAGTTCCCAAATGTATTCCCAAATGATATTGTAGGATTACCTCTAGATAGAGAAGTGGAGTTCACCATTGATTTGATCCTAAGGACTGAGCCCATTTCCATTCCTCATAGGATGGCTCCTGTGAGAGCTTCGAGGAGCTTCAGTTCAATCGAAGAGTTATTGAGCACGATTCATTCGACCTAGCATATCCCCATGGGGAGCTCCAGTTCTCTTTGTGAAAAGAAATATGGGAGTTTGCAGTTGTGTATAGATTACAGACAGCTGAACAGAGTTACCATTCATAATCAATATCCACTCCTTAGGAGCGATGAGATATTCGATCAGCTCCAAGGGTCTCGAGTGTACTCCAAAATAGATTTGAGGCGGGGTATCATCAGTTGGGGGTGCAAGAGGGTGATGTTCCTAAGACTGCATTCAGGAACGCTACGGGCATTATGAGTTTCTAGTGATCCCGTTTGGTTTGACTAATGCCTCGACAACATTTATGGATTTGATGAACCGGGTATTCCAACCGTGTTTGGATAGGTTCGATAGGTTCATCAAAGTCTTTATCGATGATATCCTAGTGTATTCAGGTAGCTGCAGGAACATTCGTATAATTTGAGGATTGTGTTGCACTCTAAGGGAGCGGCGCATCGTATTTTCAAGTTGAGTAAGGCGCTTTACTGACAATGTGGCATTCCTAGGTCATGATCTCAATCGAGGGGTGGGAGGTGGATCCCCATAAATAGAAGTCAGGGTGTCGAAGTCACAAAGAATGTGTCAGAGGTCAAAAAGCTTTTCCCTTGGTTTAGTCTGGTATTACAAGAAGTTTATCATGGTTCTCCAGATGGGCTCCCACTAACCAAGCCAATACAAAGATGTTAAGTATGATCGGGTGATGTCACAATGTAGTTTTCAGGAGTCAAGGTAGATTGACTTCACCCAGCCCCAAATTTTTACCCAATGGGAGAGATGGGGCCTGTGATTTTATAGTGATGCTTCCTGCAGGCCTCGTCAGGTTTCACGCGCACGATGTAACATCACAGATGCCTCTAGGGCGCACCAAGAAGCATGAGGAGAATTACCCTACACACGACTTAAAGCTTGCAATAGTTGTGTTTGCCCTGAAGATATGGAGGCATTACTTATATGGTGCTCCTTGCAGAATCTTTACAGATCATAAGAGTCTTCAATATATTTCACCCTGTAAAGAGTTGGGAACCCGAGACAAAGAAGACAGGCTTAAGTCGATTAAGGACTACGACCGTACTATTGAGTACCATCCAGAAAAGCTAATGTCATACAGATGCCTTGAGTAGCGGCCAAAGAGTTCTTTGTCCTCATATGAGATCAGTTATCTTCCACTGCTATGGATTCGAGCTTAGGGGTGATATCGAGGCCGAGGATTCAGGAGCATTATTACCACATTTCATGTTGTGACCTCCTAAAGGGATGAGATTCGGGCAAGGCAATCGGGCAGATCCATAGATGGTTGCTTTCTAAGGAAGAGATAGAAAAAGAAAAGAAAACAGAGTTTCAAATCGTAGATGACCGCATGATGTTGAAAGGCAAAGAAACGTGGTGTGCGCAGCATGGCGAGCTAAAGAGAGACATTGCGGGTAGCTACACATTCATCCGTTTATTCTATGCATCTAGGTAGTACCACGATGTACAAGACTGGTGCCAACATTACTGTGAATGGGATGAAGAAAGAGATCACTGTGTTTTGTCTCCGTGATGCCTACCTTGTCACAGTGGGAAGCGCAGAGCATTGTGAGTCTGCAGGAAGATACAGTTACTCCCTATTCCAGTATGGAAATGGGAGAAGATCACTATGGATTTTGTGACAGGTCTTCCATGGACTTAGAGGCAGCACGATGCTATATGGGTGATAGTTGATCGATTGACGAAGTCTGCTCAT
This sequence comes from Tetrastigma voinierianum, assembly GCA_016808115.1. Taxonomy (NCBI): domain Eukaryota; kingdom Viridiplantae; phylum Streptophyta; class Magnoliopsida; order Vitales; family Vitaceae; genus Tetrastigma; species Tetrastigma voinierianum. Next base: position 59,131 of record JAEQBH010000057.1, read on the forward strand.
TTTCTGCCAATTAATGTTGAGGATTCATTAGAAAAGTTGGCCCAATTGTATGTGGATGAGATAGTGAGACTTCATGGGGCTACAGTTTCGATAGTTTCATATCGAGACCCTAGGTTCACATCCGGGCCAGCCTAGTTTGCAAGCAAATAGGTACTCATTCCTTTCAAGATAGCATTTCATCCTCGCATCTGATGACCAATGAGATGGTTCATTCAGACAGTGCCAGAGGATATGCCGAGAGCTTGTGTGATGGAATTCAAGGGGAGTTAGGGTAATTATTTGGCAGACCGATGGAGTTCGCCTACAACAATACTATCAAGCCAAGATAGGAGATGGCTCCATTCAGCAAAGTGGTAGGAAGGCAGACTCCATTGTGCTCGAATGAGGTCGTGAGAGGAGGTCAGGCCCTGAAGCACGCGGTCACTTCAGAGAAAGTGAAAGTTGTCCATGATAACTTGAAGACGACAAGAGATAGACAGAGAAGTTATGCGGACAACCGTCGTAGAGACTTGCAGTTCGAGATAGGTGACGGGGTCTTTTAAGGATTTCCCCTTGAAAGGGTGTTTTGAGATTGTGAGCAAGGTGGGACCAATATCTTACAGGTTGAAGTTACCCCCAGAGTTATCCAAGATTCATGACACATTCCATGTGTCGATGTTAAAGAAGTACAACCCAGATCCTTCACATATGCTGAGAGAGCAGCCAATGCATCTAAAGGAGAACTTGACTTATGAGGAAACACCTATGCAGATTGTAGATCGCAAGGAACAAGTAACAGGAGTAATCAGGAAGAATCACGAGGGCGAGGCAATGTACCGGGAAGCTACAGATGCTCGATGCGCCGGCCAAGATCCTCAACTATTTTCTGATTGAGGTATTTTACTTTCCTTTGAGTTTAGTTTGCTCATTTCAAGGACGAAATGTTCTAAAGGGGGGAGGATTTGTAACGCCCCGTCCCGAGAAGGTGTACAATCTGTGTAACCGTAGGGTTGCATATGTGTACTAAGGGCTTCCTTAATTATTTGAGTTCCATAGTAGTATTTTTGAACGTTGTTTTTAAGGATGAAATTGTAAAGTTTTCAAAGAATTGTGGCATTGTAAAACCTTAAAAAAATAAATATTAGAAATCACAAAATCGCAAAGGAGTAATAATAATAATAAATTGCCGAATGGTTCAGAGAAGCTTAGAAAAAATTTTCAGATCTCTTTGATGATGAAACGGACTGTGCCTTTAAATTCGTCTCACAAAATCTAGTGACCCAGAAAATTTTTGTCGAATTCTAAGACAAGCGGAATATTTTTACAATTTTCTGGGTGATAAGTCGTCAATGATTCTTTGTGTGACTAGATTTACTAAAATCTCTAAGTCGAAAATGACTTGAGCCAAGTCTATTTAAATAAATTGAATTGAGAAGAAATAAATTGTTTCGGGATAGAAACGGACCCGAATGAGGCAATATGAGTCATATATCCAAATAATAATAATAAGAATAATAATAATAATAAAAACAAACAAACGGACGGAGGGAGGAGAGAGCATGTAGAGAGAGAGATAAAATATATTTTTTTCTTCTCTTCGCTTCTCTCTAAGATCTACGGAAATTGGACCGTAGGTTCGTCGGAGCAAAAGGCAAAGCCGGTCTACGAGATGAGAGCTACGCATGAGCACCAAAATCTTAGCGTTTCTTAAAATCCAAGAGGTAGGGAATTTTCCTACTTGTGTTATTTCTCATCTGAAGGTCACTGACATGAGGATTTGTTTAGAGGCCATGAGAGGTCAGGAAAATTCAAATCCGTAATTTTGGATCGAGTTTAGAATTTTTAAGAATTTCAGACTATTTTCTGACAAATCTGTGCTGAATTTTTGGGACTATTTTGGACAACTGCCACCAGGAATGTTTTGGGATAATCCGACGTGATTTTCGTAATTGTTTTTCTGGTGTTCGACTTACCAAAGCCCCTTTGAGTCTAGAATCTGGCCATATGCTCATGAATGGCATTTAGCCCAAGATATTTTCTCGAAAAATTTAATGGTAGTACCAAGGGGTTAAGTTATTATCAGGATGACGCTGTGGTCTAATACATTGAATGTGTAGGGTAAAAGCAGAGGTAGAGAAATTGTGAAGTCGTGCTCGATTATTGTAAACGGAAATGTGAGTGTTCTAAACTTTATTTTTCAATGCTAGTGTATTGTTTATAAATCGTTTTACGATTAGTATGTTATGTTTTGAATTATTAAACCGTATTGTAAAGCTTATGGTTTTGATTTGTTAAACCAAATTTAATGAATAGTATGGACATCAGTCCCCACCAGCTTATTATGTGGTGATGGAGCATTCCACTATATTTACCATAATAGGTGATGTGGACACGAGGGCCTTCCACCGACACGGTAGAGACACAGGTTTTCCGTGTTTACTAGGGTACAACAAGCAAGAAAGGCCTCCAACGGTTGATCATTATATTTATAAGCATTTTACATACAGCCTAAAATCGACCACTGATAAGCAAGCAAACATTTTTATGAAAAGTTTTAGAAACTTTTATAGCAAAGCAAGCAAGGTTTGCTGAAATTGTTTTGTCAAAGATCGTTTTTACAGTTTTGAGACATTTTAAAAAAAGCAAGCATTTTATAAAGCATACACTCACTGAGCTCTTTTAGCTCATTATTTTCCCGTGTTTAAAAATTATCTTCTAGGTACAGGTACGCCTAACGCTGGAACATATTAGAGTCCTCCTGACTTTTAGTTATATGTGTTGTATTTACTCAACGGTAACTAACTTTTATTAGAAAACACTTTGCACTTGTATAGTTATGCATATGTATGTACATAGTTTTGTTTTATGAAAATGTGATGAGCTTGAGGCTCTTTTGAATAAATGTTGTTGGTTGCTACATTTTAGAAGTAAATTGTAAATACCATGTGTTTTGGGGATACAACAACATGCATTGTTATGTCACGAAATTTTATAAACAATAAGTTTAGAAAAAGAAAAAATTTATATAGGTTTTCAAATAGTTAAACACGACTTTAGCTTCATGATTCTCTAGTCGTTGGAAGTATCTGCTGGGAGTTCCCATGGGGTTGCTTATTCGCCGCTAGTAGGGGTGGGGGTGTGTCAGTAACGGTTCCAAATTGAAAAGTTTTTGCTTTTGAAATTCTCTTTTGAGCCATGTTCCTGTAAACAAAAGTTAGTCTTAAATAATTAAATCATTTATAAAAATCAGCCTACTTAACCAATCTATACAAAGTTTTTCTTCTAAATTATTGGTTAGTACTAAAAGAATTCTTCCATTTCATCATCTAAACTATATATACTAGAATTATCATTCACAAAATCTAGTTCGCTAATAATTTCTTCATCTTCGCTATCAATCTCATATTCTTTTATTAAGTTAATTTTAACTTGAGTTTTTCTATTTCTTTCGTTTGGCAATTTTTTAAGTTAAGGACATTCAAGTTTTATATGACCTTCTTGCCCACATAAGTAGTATTTACATTGTTTTTTGCTATAATTGGTTCTTCTTCTTTTTTTTCCAGTATTTTTCATATTTTCTATATCTTGTATTAAATGGTTGCTCTTTATTATAAGTTCTTGATTTTCTTCTAAAAGTTTGTTTATAGCTTTTAGGTTTTCTATACTCCCCAGATCACCCTACATCCTAAATCTAAATCTTTCCTAATTTTAATCTTCTACAAAGTCGTCTATTTAAATCTTGTTCTTTTATTTGACTTCTTCTCCTATATTCAAACATTCTTTTCTAACCAATTTTTCACAAATTCTACTCTTACCATTTATATATGAGAGTTTTTATATTCAACAGAGGTTGAAAATTCATTCCCATAATCTAATTCCTACTGGTCTCGTATTTTAATACACTTTTGTTCAAATATTCGGTATTTATCAATTTTAGCAAGAATCGCATATATTTCCTAAATTTTTGTTCATATATTCTTTTATATAAGAAAGGTTACACAATTTAATCTGCTCAAACTTATAAAGATATAGTATAGGTTCATTTAAATCTTTCTTGGGTTGTTCCTAAAAAAATACAATTTTATAAAGGTTTATAAACACAGTATATACTAAAAATTATTCTTAACTTCCTTAAAATAACTACGGTTTTCTTGTTCCATTTTCCTAAAATTGCACACGTTTCCTCTATGGGTGCTTTACACAGTTCACATATTTCTGTTAGTTTTTAAAAGATCCTACTACAATATCATAGATAATTCTCTAAAGATTGTTCCCACTTTATGCATTTTTCTAAGATCACGAGTATTGTCTATATCTAAAATTGTTCCATATTCATGTATTGGTTGTGAATAACTACTATAAGGTTATATTTTTGTTTTCCATTGAGGGCCTTGTCTAACTATTTTTGTTTCCGCATTTACAAATTCTTCTTCAATTTTATTTTCATGTTCTTTTGTAATTTCAGTTATTTCATTTATTTTTTCTTGTTTTTCTATAATATGTGGTTTTATTATAAACTGGTTTGTTACTACTAAATCTAAAAAATTTTTAACTAAGTTTGTTGTATGAAGTTTTGTAATTATTTGGTCATCTGAATAATTTTTACACATTATATCTATAAAGTTTTCTTCATCTATTGGTTCATGTGACGCCCAAAAATAATCTGGGGTCCGTTGGACAACCCATCAATCTGCTGAATACTAAAGGAATGCCACTAGTGAATGTCGGGTAACCCGACTTCTCTCACGAAAATCGGGCAGAGTCTCCTTCACGGGGGCTGCAGTCTAACGTGTCGCGAGTTTACAATGACCACCTGAGGTCCATATGCGGAGTAAAATAATGGTCACTTGGGCCCCTGCATAAATACTCACAAAATATATCCCAACCAAATATATTACATGGTTCAAGAGTTTTTACATTACTCTTAATTCAACATATATTAAAATTTACAATTCTAATACATGTTATACATAATAAAAATGCCAAAGCCACAACTCGACTTTCTTCTAAACGCGACCTCTAGTGAGCGTCGTCCTCATGCACACTCCCTGTACCTGAAATAGTGATCCCTCGACAGGGTGAGCAAAACCCAATAGTGATAATTTCCTACATGGGTTACTCCCCACCTAAATGCACATGCATGGCAAACAATCACATTCGAGCAATTTCATGAAAACCTACTTGAATGTCTACATGACCAATCCATGTCAAAATTCCTCACCAGGCTCCCTCACATATGCACAAGCTGAATGCAAGAGTAAAAATATCAGGTTCAAAACAAAAGCTTTTTATTCTCGAAAACTCACTCACAGAGATTTCGGTAAATACGTTGGACTACCCTCAGAGAGGCGAATTCTTTGGATATTTCTCATAGCTTGAGTCATGGAGTGCCTCCAGAGATGAAGCGTTGGACAACTCTCCAAAGCGATTCTTGGAAAATCTTCCTTTAAATTCCTTTCACAAACATTTAAGTTTTTCTTTCAATTTCCATGTCATGCACTCCTCTTAATATTCTAGGGTGCCTAGTGCATATGGAATGCATGATGCCAATTCAACAAACTCATGCTAACAATATATTCATGCATATATATTAACATAATTAATTCACATAAATCATGTTATGTGATTCACAATAAATAACACAAATTAGCTCATATCTATAAGTAATATTTAATAATTCACATTTGATACAACATATAAATCACCAAATTCTGTGTCACTATTGCATGAGCAGTGAAACCCTCTAGTTAGCTTGTTCCGACCACCAAATGGGGATTTTTCTCGCTCCGGTTCAAAGCTTTTGAGACCGAAAACGCGGCTAATCCAAGCCTCAGAACATCCCTAACCATTTACATGGCTCTTAGCCAAAGAATATCATAAGTAGGAAAAGATCCCTACCTCTTGGAGATTGTTGAAACTCTACCAAATCGATGCCCACGTGTAGCCCTCGCCACGTAGAGCAACTTTGCTTCTTGCTCCGTCGAGAACCGACGGTCCAAACGGCCAGAAATCTAAAGAGAAGGCACACTTTCTCTCTCTAGATTTCAAAAACCCCAAGCTACTGCATCTTTTCTCCCCTGCACGTTTTTGGTCTCCTTTTTGTTTGAGAAGACAACTATTCAAGTTTGTCTTATTATCATTAACATCTCAAAAATTCCACTTATGTCCAATCTTCTTGATTTTTGACACTTAGCAGCTATCTAAAATTTGTCCATTCCATCTTTTCTCTAATCTTACAACATGTGTCACAAGAGTACATGTAATAGGTGACTTTTGCCACATCACATGTCTCTCAAAAACAGTTTTACGGCACCCGACACTCGTGTCTCGAAAAACATGAAATTAGGTGTCTCGGAATTCGGCCCGAGAATCGGCGTGGTAGGCCAGATTTGTGAGGCCGATTCCAACGGTGAAGTTCATTTTTTCATCTGAGATCTAGAAAAATTTCAGGTTTTTATCGAAATTACTGTTTTGCCATTTTTCAGAAAATTGGAATTATCTCGGGTCTTACATTCTCCCCTCCTTAAAAGGAATTTCATCCCGAAATTCTGTACAATCACAACAACTCACATGCATATGCAACGTGCACTAGACCATGCATGTAAACTAGTCATTCAAGTATTAAACGACTAAACCGCTTACCTTCATCCCCAAACAAGAAGGGATAGGTGTGCGCTTTAATCATGTCCTCGCGCTCCCCACGTTGACTCCTCCGGCTCCACGGTCTTTGCCGCTAGCACCCTCAGTAGCACCTCGCGGTGTTGCGTCATAAAACGATCCATTATCCATAATGCTGCTTGGTCCCTCCTCGAAGACCTCGCATCATCAACTTCAATCTTTCCCCAATCCACTATATGAGCTAGATCTGGAGTGTACCTCCGGAGCATGGAGGCATGAAATACCTCGTGGACATATTGTCTTTGGGCGGTAAAACCCATTACCGTCTGTTATAGTGCCTACCCTCTAGAGTATCTCGAAGGGCTTTAATAAATAAACGATAGCTTCCCTGGCTGCAGGCGACCCTCCCTCTTAGGCATCACCTTCAAGAGCGTGATCACGACCTTGAACTCACAAATTCGACGTCGTACACATCGGTGTAGCTCTTCTGCGGCTCACGGCCGGGTGAGAGGCTGCTGTCGTATCAAGCTCGCCTTCTCGGAGGTGTCTCTAATCGAGATCGGGGACCGGTGATGGAGCTCTCTCCCACCTCGGTCAACATAACGATGACTGCATGGCTACTCCCATACAATGCCTCATATGGTGCCATGCGGCTATACTCGCCGGGATAAGCTGTTGTTGTAGGCGAATTCCTGGGGTCTCTTCGGTACCCACATGATCCCCAGGAAGCATGCTCGTAGCATGTCCATCTAATACCGATATGGTCCTCTACATTGACCATCTGCTGTGGGTGGAAAGAATTTGTACTCGTGGTGTTAGTGTGCCCAGTAGCCTTTGGAAACTCCTCTAAAGTGCGTCACAAACCTCGGGTCTCTATCGGAGCCCACTATGGATCTTTGGCTCCATGTAGCCCGGACATCTCTAAACTCTGCAACCTCTGAATCTCTCGATGTGAAGGTCATCGCACGGCTAGAAAATGTGCCGACCGTGAGCCGGTCTACGCATCTTGTCTGCATCATGTCTGCGGTGTCGTGGTAAGTGGGTCCGCAAAAATCCGCCATTGACTCCTTCCGCCGGCCACCTCGATGTTTGAAGTAGCCACTGGCGCCGGTGCTCGGCCTTAACCTGCGGCCGTGAGACATCGTCGGATAAGGTCTCTCGTGCGTCTCTTCATCACCTTTCAGTGGTATTGGTGATGAAGATCTGGTACATCTTAAATTACTGGATGCAATGAGTCAGCTCTTGAAACTCCCTTGAGAGCCCTCTCTCTCGGTCGATCAAGCTGGGGAACCACTGCGAGTCACTCTATCACAGAAGACCACCATACGTATGGGCGGTCGACCTCGTCACTGTGCACGACTATACCGGGTCCCTGATGAACACTATTTCCATGTCCTGTCCCTGGGACTCAATCACTCTACTCAACGAGAGCCGATTGTAGGCTTTCGCTCCCGGCGTGCCACAGGCACATCTCGGCGATGTATAGCCCCAGCGCCCACGATCTGAGCATCGCCACTCGAGGAAAATTTGTACTAGTCAATGCTCCACGTGACCGTGACGCATCAGCCACATTTGCCTTACGGGGATGGTAATGCAAAGTGAAGTCATAATCCTACAGAAATCCGTCCATCTGCGTTGCCTGTGTTGAGGTCATTTGCGTGAAGATATACTTCCAGACTTTTATAGTACGAGGTACGCCTCGAACCTGCATTATAGTGGTGAAAAGCCAGTCTTCAAGGCGAAGACCCCTCGATACCAACTCCATGTCGTGTGTGGGACCATTCTGCTTTCGTGGTCTTGTTGTGAAGCCCAGCCAGCTCTACCCTCCACAGTGCATCAAACCACATACAATCCGGCCCTCGAGGCATCACAATACCTTTGTGTACCCCTTGTCCCTGTTGAGGGACTATCAAGATAGGATTTGAAGTAGCCTCCTCTTCAACTCTTGGAATGCCTCCTCCTTCGGTCATCCCGATCAAACTTGACCTCATTCGGGTCAATCTCGTCATAGAGCCGTGTCCTTGATCGGGAGAAATCCTCGATGAATCTCACATGGTACCTAGCGATCGAGAAACTAAGTATCTCGAGACGACTTCGGCCTCTCCCAGCTCATCACGGCCTCGACCTTCTGCGGGTCCATTGACCTGCGGCAGTGCGACACCCGTGTCTAAAAATCTCACCTCGGTAAGCCCCGAGGCACGCCTGCGAGACTTGGCGTGTAGTTGACATTTGATCTGTGGCTTGTAAGCGATCCTCAGTGATCCACATGCTCCCACTCGGCGGGAGTAGATCAAAATGTCATCCACGGGAACCACGACAAAAGCTGATCCAAATAGGGTTTGGAATACCTATGCATGGGGTCTATGAATGTTCTTTGGCACATTCGTCGATCAAAGGGCATCCATAGTAAACTGAGAATTGCCGTAACGTGTCATAGCCAATTTGTCTTAGGGATATCTGTCTCCTAACCCTCAGTGATGTTGGCTTGATGCGAAGGTCTATCTTGGAGTAGACTCGCGCTCCTCTCAACTAGTCAAACAAGTCATCAATCCTCGGTAATGAGTACTGATTCTTGACCGTAACCATGTTCGATTGTCACGTAGTCGATGCGGTCGAAGGGTCTGTCCTTCTTCTTCGCAAATAGGATCGGAGCGCCCGTGGTGAAGTGCCGGTCCTAATGAACCCCTCGTCCAGCCAGCTCCTGTAGCTGGACTGCGAGGTTCACGCAGCTCAGCTAGTGCCATCCTATGCGGAGTCATAGAGATGAAGCGTACCGGGGTGTGGCTTCGATCTGAAATTATGACCCTCTGTGGAGGCAATCCGTGACTCATCAGGAAAAGCATCCTCATACTCATAGGCGCTCGGTAGATCTAAGTGGAGTCTCACCTCGTCCTCTAGGGTAAATTAATCACGCCCGATTCCCGGTCGGAGCCGATTGGTGGATCAGACCGGTTTCGGTCTGAAACCATATACGGGACTCTTTGTTTTTTTTTTTTGGTGAACTTGCACGTGGGTATACAAGCGATTTACGTAATAACAAAATCATTTACATACACAAAAGAACTACCATCGGAGTAGTGTCCATCAAAATCTATACACATATACTAAGTCCCATTTACTTATACAAATACTTATACAAATAAAATTTTTTAATGTCATTTTTCACTTTTCGGTTTGTGATTTCACATATAGCTATAGAAGTCGAGCATTCCTGACAGTTCGGTTAGTGAATCCTGTCCTGTTTGTCATTCAGTAGCAATGTGGTTTCACATTTAATATCACCATCTCACATATGGCTATAGAAGTTAACATTCACGACAGATTCAGTTGGTGAATCATGTCCTGTTTGTCATTCAGTAGCAATGTGATTTCGCATTCAATATCACCATCTCACATATGGCTATAGAAGTTAACATTCACGACAGATTCAGTTGGTGTCCTGTTTGTCATTCAATAGCAATGTGATTTCACATTCAATATCACCATCTTACATATGGCTATAGAAGTTAACATTCACGACATATTCAGTTGGTGAATCCTGTCCTGTTTGTCATTCAGTAGCAATGTGATTTCACATTCAACAATTACGATTACCTTCATGACGAATTCAGTTGGTGAATCCCGTCATGTTGGTCATTCAATAGAAATGTGATTTCACATTCAATATTTACGATTACCTTCATGACGAATTCAGTTGGTGAATCTCGTCATGTTGGTCATTCAATAGAAATGTGATTTCACATTCAATATTCTGATACCTTCATGGTCGTTTGATGAATCGAGTCATGTTGGTCATTCAATGATACATTTCAAATCAATTTACTTTTATGTAGTAATTTCACTAATAGTTCAATATACCTTTACATTACATATGTATGACAAATATTTGAATAATAATAATATATATATATATATATATATATATATATATATATATATATATATATATATATATATATATATATATATATATTTCACAAATAGAACTCATAATTGATCATAATCACATTCTGTCTTCATATCATTCATGTATGACAAACATTTCGAATAACAATAATTCAAATCAATATATATATACTTATATATATTTCACAAACAACATTCATAACCGATCATAATCACATTGTCTTCATATCATTTATGTAGATCTACCAGGTCTTTATCTATTCATAGCCTTCTTAATTGGCTATCACTTGTTAAATTCACGTATTTCCTATCATTTGTTATCTTTTTCTGGTTATATGTGATAATAATCATATATCACTTAACCACATTATGTGTTCATGACATATTGCCTTTCATGTTCACATTCATGTTTCAGTTCCATTTTCCATATCACATTCATGTTTCATGAATACACCTATACATGTTGCATTTCTTGTTCATATATACATCATTTCTTACCATGTATTCTAATTAACTTTAACCAAGCGATTAGTACATGTACAACAACTCAATTTCAGACAAAGATGTGGGCACCAAATGCTATTAAATAGCATATATGGTTAGATTCTAGACTCAATGAGATTTCCATGGAGTCCAAGAATGTAATGGAGTCCCTAACGAAGGAGTTATGCAAGTTGCAAGCCGTGACAAAAATCGGCCAACTTCACGGCTGCGTGCGGCAACAATACCATCTTTTGTATCATTTTCGGGATCTTAACTGCATTTGACCTTTGGTTCTTTTTGTACTACTTTGGAAGGAAGCTAAGGTGCTAAGGGTTCTTCTCCAACTGGAATCACCCAAATAGAAGCACCGAAACTCAAGTTATGTCCTAAACAACCCGGACTACTCTATGTTCAAAAACATAACCAGAAATTGGCTTGAACATAGCCCCACTTTGAGTGAATTTTTGGGCCACCTAGAATCAGAATTTTAAGGTAGCTATTTCATGATGTTTGGTTCTACTTGAAGTTTATTTTAATTAGAAACTTGAATCACTCAAATCGGATCAGAAATGAGCAAGTTATGGCCAAAATATGAACACTGGTCAAAATAGAAAAAACGAGGAACACTACAGTAGAATTTTGGCTCGGCCTATACGAGTACGACCCCTCGAATTTTGCCCCGAGAATGTAAGGTTTTTCTTCACTTTTCCATAGATTGCTACGAATCAACTCAATACTCTATATACACTTCAAAACCACTCCAAATTCATCTTGAAATCTCTCGAATTTTACTCAATTCGTCTTTCATTACATATCTTTTCTTTAAAACTTTTCATAAGATTACTCCCCGAAAACAAATCTATCATGAGTCATAACCCATACATAAACCAAATACAAGGATTTGTTAGGGTTTGTTCTAGCGAACTCCTTTACATTGCAATTAAACCATGAATCCAACCTCGAGGGAGGAATCCATTATTTTTCTTGTACCATTTAAGGGTTTTACCTTACTCTCAAAATTTTGGGTTAGGGATGAGTCTATCAAAACCTAGAAAGATCAAATGCCAAACAAGAAACCCATGTTGGGATGAAATTCTATCAAACCCTAGGTTTGGGGCAAGCTACTAACCATGCAATTGTATGGAAATTCATACAAGAATTCATAGTTCCATACCTTTGCATCTTTCTTGAACTCCTCCTCTTCTCTTCTTCTTCTCTTCCTCTTCCTCTTCTTCTTCTTCTCTTCTTCTTCTCTCTCTTTTACATTTTTTGGTCTCTTAAAAATGAGAGACCAAATGCTCTTATCCCACTTTTTTGTTAAGGCCATGTTTGGAAAGCCATTTTTTTGGCTTATTTTCTCATTTTTGCTATTTAGCCCTTTAACTCATTATTATTTTCAATCTAACTTATTCAATTTCTATTTTGGCATACAATCTTATGAGATATTACCCTTAGGTCCTTCCATTCTCTTCTAATTTCTATTCCATCTTTTCTCAAATTTCATATTTGCATATAAACTTATTGTTTTATGCCTTTTATGTCTCAAGTGGTAAAGACCCTTTACCCTTGTCTTTCCCATTTATGACCACTAGGGTCCTCAGTGGTAAATTACATGTTTACTAATTTATCTCTTATTAATTCAGGTTCTATCATTTTTATTTAGAAAAATTCCATTTGGGTTTTAATATACCTAAACAAGTCAGAAAGCGCTAGTGCATATTTCGGTGTTACGATGGCTTGCTGTAACCCATGCGATACTGACACCTAGACTTACACAGCATGCGAGACTCAAAATATCATGCTTGTCCCCTTGAAATACAACACCACAGATCTAAGTGCGTGTAGGCGGTGGCTCCCCTCTTCGCCTGCGATCGATAAGCACATAGCTTCATTAATCCATCCCGGGATGATGTCGAGACATGTCCATGATCCTCAGTCCACTGCTGGTAGAAGTGCAAAGATGCACCCCGCCCGGACCTCTATCAATCCCTATTCTGGCCCTAATCGCTGAGGAGAACTCACATGCAGGCTCCTCTAAAGGTCTCAACCTCTAAGCTAACTCTATCTAGTGATGCGCCAATGAATGAATACGAAGCACAGTCAAAATAACACTCTTGCCCGTGGCCAGGTAAGCAAACCACCTGTATAAGCGGCGATCCGCTGGCTTTGTGACGGTGTGATCGGCGAGTGAACCGCTGTTTCGATGTCCCTGCATGTGGGCCTCGTCCTCCGCCTCGGCCCATAACACGGCCTCTACGGCTGCTGTGTAGCAGGAGGGTGCCGTGCGGCTATCTTTAGTGACTTGCTCCTTTAGCTGTATCGGGTGTGGAGGAATATATTGTATCCTCTGTCCTGCAGCTGGCGGGATTCTAACATGAAACCAGGATCCTGTCTCCCGGGGGCAATCCCTCTGATATGTCGGGACCGGCAATGGTAGCACACCATGCCCAGCCTGACCCTCGCAACTCGATGCATCCACAGACGAGTTGGCGCGAGTCCACCGGAACCTAGTGAACTAGAAGCCCTCAACTTCTTTCCCGAACTGGAAAAAGACTGACTCTCCTTCTTTTTGCCTAACACAGCATCTCGAGTGCACAGGCATCCCTCGATCTCCCTCTGTAATTCGATTTGTCCTAACCATGGGTCCCATTACGCCCAGGCAAAGATCACACAATCACCTTATACCGAATGGACAACTTCAGCCCATTCTTGAATCTCCTGACTTTAGCCATGTCATTGACTGCGTGTCATCAACAAAGCGAACCATGTGGATCTAGCCACCTGTCCATCCATGATCATAGCCTTGCTTCCAACTCAGACTCTGGGCCTTGAAGCAAACCAGTGATGTCAGGAAAAGCCACTTGCCGCGAACAGCTCACGGAGCTACGTACTGTGTCCAGTGCCTCTGGGTCTCTAGAGGTCTTTGCCCGATTCCACCATACATGGGCCTCCCTCTGCGCTGAAAGCGAAGCTGGTCTAATCTGATGGTGTCGGGTAATCTCCATAGCCTCGACACCTTCTCTACTGCATGAACCAATGATGCACGCCTGCCAGTCTCCTCCCCTCCTATGAATGTCGAAGGATGATGTGCGCGGGCATAGGGGTTGCTCGAACCTCCCTTGGCTACTGTACTAACTTGATTGCAACCACATAACAGCCATAATCCTAACCTCGACAAATGCTGTGGTCAAGCTCTTGGTGGTGGCCAACACCTCGTGGGCAGCCTCTGACCTCCACATAGACTGCCATCTACACATGTCAAATGACAAGTTAAATTCAATGTGGTGTCTCACAAGGCATTAAACCTGACCACAGGGAACACTTATTCATATCTGAAAAAATATTTCATATACAATGTCTGCATTCATAGGAATGCAGAACAGCAGATTCAATACGATAAATCATATACAACCAAAAATTTTATTTTAGAAGACTGTTTTAAAAGATTTTATTTCATTTCATTTTATTTTATTTTATGTTATTTTATTTTTTGAAAACACAATGGTGCTCATGAGCAGTGTTCATGAGGCAGTGTCCCAAAGCATTGACTGAAGCGGTGCCTTTGAGTCAAAGCGGGTTAGTGCACGGGTGCACCTTGGAACCCGGGTTGTGCACCTAAACCGCGCTGAGCCCAGTCGACCCGCGTCGCGCGAACGCCAGCCCTTGCGCTAGCGGCGCCTTCGCGCATCATGTCATTCGCCCTCAACTTTATAGCATGCCTCTTTGCGGCCGTATCGTGGTTCTTTCGGCGTAGATGTCCGCGGCATTGTATCCTTTACCCGGCCCGGTTGCAGGCCTCCTCTGTCGCGATACAACAGCCGTTGTATCGTGACCGTCGGCTAGCGGGCGCCCCACTAATCTTTGTCTAAGGTGTAGCCGACACAGCCTGGTGGCTAGTCCATACGTCATGATACAAGCGTATCGGCGACACAATCCACGGCCGGTAGTGCGCGTATTCTTTGGCGTAATAAATCAGCCTCCCCTTGGCCGTGTCGTGGCTTGTATCGTGGCTCGGTAGGCACCTCGATGGTTGATATGTCTGCGCCTAACGTGCCCCTGCAACACCACCTTTAGGCACATCTCCCGAGGCCTTGCCTATCTGTCTGACTTGTTGTATTGTATTTCGACCTAAAATTAGATTATTGTGACTCAACCTAAAAATTGGGCAGTAGCCCAGCCAGTCTCCCTTGCAAATTTTATTTTATTTTATTTTTTCATTCCAACTACTGGAAAATCACCCAAATTTTATTTTTTTATTTTTTTTTCTATTTCCATTAGAACAAAATAAATTTCTAAAAATTTATTTTATTAAATTTTCGATTTTTACCTGATTAAACCTTAGAAAAAAGCTTCTTCTATCATCATTTTTTTTCATTTTAATTCGGGACTATTTACTTGAAAATTTCTCAACCTCCTAAGGTTTAATTTCTCTAGCACTGTTATCAAGCATAAAGCACATAACCACACATCATACACAAGATTTCATACAACACATCAACCATCAAAGTGCCACAAAGTTAGTGATCTACGTGCCCATAAGTCCTATAGGTAATCGCATGCTAAGCCACATCGACCTTAAGTGGTAGTGTTCTTACCATACTGACCATGGCCCTAAGCCCAAGTCCCTCCAAGCCTAGGTGACCATTATACCTAGCTGCGTACCAAGATGTGACCGCCCCGAAAGCGAGTGCAGTGACAACCGTCAACGTGAATACTCTTGAATGTCCGATGCCAACGAACATATACAAAAGTGGGTGAGTCTCTGCTGTACGGGGAGCTTCTACCTGAAATCTAAACCTATCCCAAACAAGTTTTACAGCCCGACCACCACGGGGTCCATATGCGAGTAAAATAATGGCCACTTGGGCCTGCATTATACTCACAAATATATCCCGACCAAATATATTACATGGTTCAAGAAGTTTTACATTACTCTTAATTCAACATATAATGGAATTTACAGATTCTATTACATATTTATACAAAAATAAAAATGTCAAAGCCTGGCAGGCTTTCTTCTAAACTCCATGACCTCTAGTGGCGCGTCCTCGTACACTCACTGTACAAGCCAGCTGATCCTCGACAGGGTGAGCAAAGCCCATTAGTGATAATTTCCTACATGGGTTACTCCCCACCTAAGTTCACATGCATGGCAAACAATCACATTCAAGCAATTTCATGAACCTACTTGATTCGTGCCACAGTAGGGTGAGCGGAATCAACAAAATTTATATTCCTAAGTTCCTCCTACTGCCGTAGTCAAGCTCTTTGCCCCGTTATAGCGGTCTAAGGTCGAACACGAGGATGAGTTTTCTTGGTAAATGATTTGGTGAAATCAAAGCGGTGAATTAAATTTGGATTTTTGGGGTTTGGGTAAGCAGAGGGTTGGTGGTTTACCAAGCGAAATTAAATAAAAAGTAAATGTAAATAGAACTCCTTGAAGTCTCGGGCCTTGGTTTGAGGTTCTAGGTAACCAACATGTCCTGGTATTTTTTCCTCGTTGGGGATGACATATAGTCATTTCGAACCGGATCTTCATTAACTATAAACCTCGTTTTCTTTTGAAACATAGCATTTTAAATGGGCATAAATGTTCTAACGGTGAAAACACATCAGCAAAACCCTACTCCCGATAACTAGCGGGAGACAACTAGCAGAGCCTCAATGGATCTAGTGAAAGTATCCATTGAACCCAAAAAACTTGCCAAATACACATTAAAGAGCATACTTAGAGATTTTAACCTAAGTGAGAAGCAGGGAACACGAAACAACCATAAATACATGCGTTAAGCAGGCAGAGTGAGTTGCCTCCACACCCTAATACTTGAGTCTCTTACAAGGAGGTCTAGTGGCCTCCATCCCATACCAATTTGTCTGTCTCAGAGGTGTTTGGCAGCCGAGAAAAAAAATGGAAAGAAAGGAAAGAAAAAGGGAAAGGAAGTACTTGGGGAGCGCCTCCAGCTTCTTGCACATATCAAAATTCAGTCTATCTTAATTGCCCCATGAGACTTTGCTCTGTACTCAGTGTAGGAAGTCTAAAAAGCCAAAATGGAAGGTTATTACAGGGGTAAAATGGAAAAAAACCAAAAGTTGTAGCAAAAAGCGGGGCGTAAAGCGAATCGGGAAGAGCAGTTCGCGGGATCTGCCCCGATGGGCGTAGCAACACTCTACGGGGTCAAATTTTCTTCATTTTGCTCTTCTTTCCTTCGATCTTTGATTTGCAATGGGTAGGTTTGACTTGAATTCTTCGTGCTTGGATCGACTCAACAATTTACCGGCATAATTGGCTATACTTGCCAAAATTTTCCACAAAATGAGATCATTAAAATAGTAGGGACCTTAATGTGCATCGGGTTAATTAGCATGATTAGTACACAAGCCCCATCAAAACCTATAATAAATAGGGTTCAAATAGCACTTTTGGGCACTAATCACTACTCGAATGTCTACATGACCAATCCCATGTCCCAGTCTCTGGCTCTCTACATATACCTTAGCGAATCTGGTAAAAATATCTGGATTTTCAAAACAAAAGCTTTTTGTTCGAAAACTCCTCTGAATTTCGGTAAATACATTGGACTACCCTCGAGGGCGGGTGCGGATATTTCTCCAAAGCAGGTCATGGGTCGCCTCAGAGATGAATTGTTGGACAACTCTCAAAGCGATTCTTGGAAAATCTTCCTTGAAATTTCTTTCTAAACATTTCCGTTTTCTTTCAATTTCATGTCATGCACTCCTCCTATTATTCTAGGGTGCCCTAGTGCATATGGAATACATGATGCCAATTCGACAAACTCATGCTAATATATTCCTTATACATATATATTAACATAATTAATTCATAAATCATGTTATGCAAATTCTGACAATAACACCAAAATTGGCTCATGGGCTAATTGACAAACACAAGCAATTCATTTTTTGAATCCTCCCAGCATCATAAAATCACCAAAATTCAGTCACTATTCTTCCGAACGGTGGAAACCCTCGATTGACACTGTTCATGGCCACAAAAATAAGAATTTTCTCCACTCGGTTCAAAGCTTTTGGGGCCCAGCGCGGCTAATCAGGCCTCGAGCATCCTAACCATTTACATGGCTTAGCCAAAAATATCTAATTCGGAAGAATCCCTGCCTCTTGAAGATTATTCGAACTCCGCAAATCGGTGCTTACGCATAGCCCTGCCCGGCGTAGAGCAACTTTGCTTCTTTATAGTTTGAGAGCAGGCGGTCGAGCGACCAAATCTAGAGAGAAAGCACACTTTCTCTCTCTAAATTTCAAAAACCCTGGCTGTCTTTCTTTGCACATTTTTGGTCTCCTTTTGTTTGAAGACAAGCCCCATTCCAAGTTTGTCTTATTATCGTGCTTTATCTCAATTTCATATCCCCTCTTCTTGATTTTTTAACACATGGCACTATCTAAGCCGTCCATTTCCATCTTCTCTCTAATCTTGCAACATGTGTCTGAAGTACATGTAATAGGTGACTTTTTCCCACACATCATATGTTTCTCAAAAAACGTTTATTTTTAGCCTAGTGCCTCGAAAAACATGAAATTCTGATTGTCTCGGAATTCAACGAAATTCGACGTGGTATTTCGCGAGACGATTCCAACGGTGAAGTCCATTTTGTCATCCGAGATCTAGAAAAATTTCGAGTTTTTACCGAAATTACCGTTTTGCCCTTTTTACGAAAATTGGAATTTTCTCGGGTCTTATATTTCATCTAGTAATTTTGGATTTTCAAATTCTTCTAACATTATATCAATTAATTATGAGTTTCTATATAAATTTTCTACACTTTCTATATTTAACAAAATTTCATTTCTTCTACTCTTTTCATTAGCATGTAGATTCGGTTTCACTATCGATTCGGTTTTCTAATATTTCCTTCAAGTTTGTTGCATTCGACTTTAATTTTATATTTCCTTTCTTCAAATTTGTCACCGTTAACTAATTGTTCTTTATATAGTCTAAGTTATTTGGTAAATTAAAATGTTTAAAGTTTCCGGCTTCTTTATAATTCCACAAAAGTTGTGTTACAATTGTTTGTTCTTCTTTGTTGTATTTTTTGGATTTTTCTAAATTTTTTATATCGCAATCACAATTTCCTTCCTGTTTTTTACGTTCTTTTAAAACTACTTTTGTTATTTCTAACTGTATTTCTACAAGGTTATTAAAATATTTAATTTCTTTGTTTTTAAATTGATGGTTCATAAATTTTCTTAAAGTTTTTACACCTATTTTTAAGTTCTAAGAAAATGAGCTAACATTAGCTCATCTTCTTAGAACTTATAACCTTTATGTTAGCTCATCTTTTTTAGAACTTAGAATTAGAATTTAGAAATAGGTGTAGAAACTTTAAGAAAAATTATGAACCCTTAATTCAAAAGAAAAGGTCATTTAATAGCAGCAGAAATACGATTAAAAATAACAAAAGTAGTTTTAAAGAACATAAAGAAGAGGGCATTATGATTTGTGCTGTAAAATTTACAAAAGAATATCAAAAGAAATACGGCAGAGGAAAGAATAAACAGACCAATATCACAACTTTAGGAGTAAAGCTGAAAAACTATTTTAGTTTTAATTCGAAACTAACTTTTTAGACTTTACTATAAAAGAACAACTAGTTAAAGAAGATAAATTTTATTAGCTAAATAGAAAAATAAAAGTTAACAACAAACAAAATATTTTAAAAACTTAACAAAAAACTAGACCAAATCCTTGAACAATTGGTTAGAAAACCGGCCATCAAAGAAAAATAAATTGATAATCTTTATCCTTGATTTAAAACTAAATTTGGCAGCAAATATAGAACATAAAATTATCCATTTGGCAAAAAGAGATTTGGAAGAATGTGGCGCCCCAAACCTAGGTTTTTTTTTTCTCATCATTCAGAGTGTAAGCGATAGAGAAATCTCTGCTCGTAGCCAGGGGTATTCTGTCGCGTGCACATCCTTGTCATGTACTCACCCAGGCCTTGTCATGTGCACTCTTAGAGTGTGTTGGCTGCGATGCCTCAGCCTGCTCCGTGCTCATACGACATCTTGTGCGCCAGTTCTATTGTACTAACTTTCTATCTGCCGGTTGTGCCCATGTCGCGACCACGACCTCATGTTAGACCAAAACTTCGATTCACGACCTAGATGTCGGTGCGACGCAAGAACCTCCTCCCATGACCAAGCTCCTACTCCCTTTATAAAGCGGTATGTCATTGCACACCTAGAATTTTTGTTGTGCCAATTACGTAGTGACTAACTGAAGCCCTTGTTGTGGCCATTCCCTGTCGCGACATATAACCTTATGTCGCCAATGTAACACCACACCCCGCATACGTCGCTGACATATAAAAACTATGTCGCGACACAAGTTCTGCCTTGATAGTTATTCTCTGTCGCGATAATAAACCCTTCTAGCAGTAGTGCACTATGTTGCGACATCATTTTTCGTTGTCACAACGCAACTTTACGGTCATGCTCAGCGGTCCGCGACATTATTTTTCGTGTAGCGACATAAACTGCGGTCATGCTTTCGGCCGGTCGCGGCATAAAAATGGCATGTGAGACCTAAAAACTCTTCAGGTCTTGGCGATTCTGCGTCGCGACAAGAATTGCGACTGCGGCAAAATCCTCGTAAGACCAAACCTGTCGCCTTTGATCTTTTTGGTGACTATCTGGTCGCGCTTTAAAAAACCTCTGTTACCTTATTGTCTGATAGAGCAATAACTACTGTCTCAACAAATAAATGTCGTGTTGCGACATTTTCTATAGCTTTAAACTTAGAACCATGTTGCGACATAAGGAAAACCATGTCGTGACATAGAGTCGGGGAGGCTTTGTGTAGCAGAAAAAACCCTTTGTCGCATGGCCCAGACACAGAGAAAATAACTCATCGACCAAGATCCCACACATTAGGCCCGAACCAATAATAGCATGTTCTGTGACCGAGGTCCTTGTCCTGACTGACATGTAGTAGCCTATTTTTTGGCATTTCCTGCACCTCTAACTCTCTCCCAATGCATTTAATTCAATACTATGCCTCTATATATATTATATAGGCAGTATAAAATCTGGGAAAACTTTCCAATTAAGTTTTTATCTGGGAACAAGTCAAAATAAGTTTTTATTACAAAACTTCTCATTTACATATACAAAATTTGGATAAAGCGTCGGGTTTTGAATTACATGGCAAAACCAAGTCGTAGCACCCGACTAAGACCTCAAATGTGTCCACCTCTCTTTATTACCTCGACGCGAAAATGTTTTCCCACGGCGGGTGAGCAACACGTAGAGAATTCTCTACAGAGACTACTCCCCACTTAAGTGCACATGCAATAACGAACACACACATTCAAGTAAAAATATACACATTCCTCGAATGTCAGTACCATGGATGAGAATGTGACTCACCTATCCCATGTCCGAGTCCTCCCTCAGCTCCTCACATATGCAAATGCCAAGTATTGTAATAAAAGCTGATTTTTAAAACAAAAAGATTTTTGTTTTGAAAACTCATTGGACAATCTCAGTCTCAAAATTCCATTAGACTGACCCTCAGAAAGAAATTCGTTGGACAAGCCTCCGATAAGATTTGTTGGATAACCCTCCGATATAATTTATTAGACAACCCTCTTATATAATTTATTGGAAAACCCTCCGATATAGTTTATTGGACATCCTCTAATAAGATTTGTTGGACAACCCTCCGATATAATTTATTGGACATCCTCCGATAAGATTTGTTGGACAACCCTCAGATAAAAGCGCTGTTCAAAGCCGCTATTATAACACTTCCGTTTTACCGATGTTCCCCATGCAAATAAAATGCAGAATGCCATTTCATGCCAATTCATGTTACATGCACATGATGAGCACATGCAACATTAATAGATCATGGATAATTATATTTTTTACATATAATTTACATCCATCATGTAATCCATGTTAATACATCAAATAAGCATATATTAATATGATTTTTCACACAACCGGCATGTTACTCACACAAGCAATAACACACAAAAGATCCTTGATTTAGGACCTCAATTCAACAAGGCATCATACAGCCTCAACACCTCCTGAACCAGTCCCGGTTCAGTCCACTTTACCATTTCCAGTTTGGGTAAAAAACAACCTCAAACACCAAAACACACAACAAAACCCGAAGACATCAGTCTTGGGACCAAAACCAATTCTCAACTGTAATCTATTGCTTTCGGCGTTACAAACAACCAGCATTGGTCCAATTTTGGGACTGATCCGCACAACCCCTCACGGTCCCAAAGAAACCCATGCCATTAAATGGCCTTTAGACTAGAAATAACCTGAGTAGGAAGAACCCCTACCTCTTGAGGCGTAGAAGAAGCTCTAGGAAGTCCCGTGGACACTTCCTAAACCTGAAACTTTCGACTTCCCAAAAATCTAAAATCTGGAACTACGTTGAAACTCCTTGGTTCGGGTGTGCACGCATAGCCTCATGACTAGATGGAGTTTAACTCTTAGCGAAGCCAGATCGACCACCCGATCTTGTGGAAGTAGTAAGAAGCGAACCCCTTTTCTTCTCTCTCTCTCTCTCTCTCTCTCTCTCTCTCTCTCTCTCTCTCTCTCTTTCTCTCTCTCTCTCGTTTCTCTTCCTCACTTGAAGAACCAGGAATCCCTTTTTTCCTCCCCAAAATCCCCTTTTGACTTTTCCTTCATTTTTCTTTTCTTTTTCGTCATTTTTTATTTTCTTTCTTCCTTTTTCTTTTTCTCTTTTCTTCATTTTCTCTTTTCTTTCTTTTTGGTTTTTATCCCACCGAATTATTGTTTGCCCCCTCTCATTTTTTTTGTCTTATCCCAAGTGAGAGGAAGCTTCCTCTCACCTTCCTTCCTTCTCGTCACAACTTGACACATAACTTTACATGAGCCATTCAACCAAGTGTCATGTGTCAATTACTACACCACATGGCTATCATGCCATGTGTCCATCTCCTAAGGTGTCATGTGGCATCCACATGGTCATACCATGTGACACCACTCCATGTGTCACCCAGGCAATAAAATTGCCTCGAAAAACGTGAAATTCAGGCTGTTTGTGAAATCCAGATGAAATTCAGTGGGTAACTAGATTTTGCGAGACAATTCAATGGTGAAGTCTGTTTCATCATCCGAGATCTAGAAAATTTCTAGGTTTTCAACTTGTACTATTGCGGCAACTACCGTTTTGCCCTTTTTCAGAAAAGTTAATTTTTCTCGGGTTTCACAAATAAAACCATAGAAATTGTAGAAGTAATAAAACCAAAGGAAAATGAACCTATTAGTAAATTAGAATTTTTTGAAGTTGAAAATTTAGAATTCTTTAATGAAAATAGCTTGAATAACGAAGAAAAAGAAAAAAAATATTAAAACAAGAAGAAAATGAATCTAAAAATAAACCTAGAAAAAAAGACTCGCTAGATTTAAAAGCGGTACAACCTTTAGAAAGTAAAATAAATCCGTATATGAAAAGATTTGAAAACAATAATAGGAAAAACCCATTTAGAAATTGAGACATAGAAGAAAATATAGAACTAGAATATGATAGTGAAACTGAATCTATACATGTTAATGTAGTAAATATATAAGAAAAGGAAATTTTGCTAAATATAGAAATTATAGAAAATTTATATAGAAACTCAGAATTAATTAATGTAATTTTAGAAGCATTTGAAAATCCAAAATTACTAGATGAACGAATAGATAAAAAAAACTTTATAGATATATTATGTAAAAATTATTCGAGATGACCAAATGGTATTCTGAGAAACTCCATAAAACGAGCCACATATTATGAAAAACAAAAGAAAAATAAATGGAAATAAGCGAAATTCTGGAAAGAACATGAAAATAAAATTGAAATAACTGAAATCACAAAAGAACATAAAATAAAATTGAAAAAGAATTTATGAAAATGTAAACAGAAAATGTGAATGGATTATATTGAAGAAACAAAATACAAAACCTTAATGATTATTCTAACTAAATACATGAATGGAACAATTTTAGATATAGACAATATCGTAGTCTTAGAAAGAAGCCATAGAAAATTAGGAACAATCTTTAAATTATAACTAGTGTATTAGCGGCTTTTCCAAAAACAACAAAAATATATAAATTTTGTAAGCACCCTTAGAGGTATGTTGCATTCTTCAGAAACATAGAACAAGAAAACAATAGTGATTTTCAGGAAGTTAAGAATAATTTTAGTATATATGTGTTTATAAACCTTATACGTTATTCTTGTTAGGAACAACAGAAAGATTTAAATGAACCTATATTATATCTTTATAAGTTTGAATAATTAAAATTATGTTGTGATACCCCCGAGCAGGGGATCCCGGCCTTCAGTGCCGTGAATTCACGTAGTTTCGGGTGACCAGTCCCACCCTTGTTGTGTCCCATTTATCAGGATCCATATTTTCATAAAAATTGGGCAGAGTCACCTTTGTTCGGGGAGCTCTACCCAACATACAACATGTATAACAGTATAACCATAACCCATCCAAGGTCTCAACATAAGTAGTAATAACCACACGGGTCTATGTCACATCCACGATATATTTGTATCTTAATAATCCATAAGGTTTGTACGATGATCCTTACAACATATATTAAAACAACTTGTTTCATATAGTTTAAATACCTCATCATCACCAACTACACCAAATCACATCTGGGTGCGATGATCTCTCTATACTCCCTATACACGAAGGAGTCCACGAAAAGTGACATGCCCAATAGAATACCACAAGGGCTACTCCCCACCTAAGTGCATATGCAATGGCACACCACATATTCAAGTAAAAACATGGGCATTCCTACTACATGTCATGGATGAAAATGTGACTCCTGCATCTCATGTCCGAGTCCTCTGACTCCCTCACGCATGCATATGCAGAATTAGCGACAAACCAAACCGTCATTATGTTCCATCAATGGCCCTTTTTTTTTTCAAAAAAAAAGCTTTTTGTTTTATAAATCAAAATCCATTGAACGGTTCTCGATATCAACTTGCATTTCCATGTTTCGTGTGTTTATGCATTTGTGTAGTTTTAGGTTTGCAGCGAGACCGTACGCCTTTACGACGTTTTCGCGGGCTCACGTGGGTCATGTCGTTTCCTCATCTGGGTCTTTGGGGGGGGATCTTGACTTGCTGGCGGCGCATGCCCAACACACATATTTTTCATTTTCAAAACCGTGCGACTCACATTTTTGGGCGTTCCTCCCGTATTCGCGAGCCCACCATCGAACACGAACATAGTGTCGATCAACCATGTACCCACGACATACCGCCAGACACTAAACGCGATACTATATCTACCATGCACTCACCCATGTCATATGATGTCCTAGTGCATAATGCAATGCAATCAATGTCATTGCTCATTCATACCATGCTTCATATATGATAGTGCTATATGTGCACATGCCTACTCATGCATACTTACCCATGCATCATTTGGACATTTATATCAAAAAAGCGTAAAATTCCAAATATATCCCTTGCAATTCATGTCATCTTAATACACACATACATTGACATCACAAGTCACTCTTTACTTGGTGGCGACATCCGTCAACCTCTAAGTAGAATTGTGACGAACCGTCCACAACTAGCCTACAATAAGCCATGCAATGGCCTTATTCATACATTACATCACAAGCCAAACCATTAGAACACACAATTTGACTTCCACACAAATTCAAGCATTTATATACTACAATCATATACCAATTGTGGCAAAAATCTGGACACAAATCATAAAACAACCTAAGCTGTAGCAGTCCTGGAAAACGGACTATAACTTGAGTTATAGAGGTCTGATTTGGGTGATTTAAAAGCCTAACATCAAGTTCTAATATAGAGTTACAAGTTCCTTGAAGGATGCTAGTCTAAATTCACACTTTTTCCCAGCCTAAAATCTGTCCCAAAAACCTAGGCAGTAGGTTTGGCCAAAACAGGGCAACTTGGGGCAATCCAGGAAAACGGACCATAACTTGAGTTATAGAGGTCCGATTTGGGTGATTCAAAAGCCTAACATCAAGTTCTCAGATAGGTCTACAATTTCCTTGAAGAATACTAGTCCAAATTCTCTCTTTTCGAACCGAAAAGCATCCCCAAAAACTGAACACCATATACGGTCAAAACATGGCACTATTCCCATAACCCATTAATTTTCCAAATAGCCCCTTAGGGAAAAAATGGCCAAACAGCCCCTTAGGGAATTAAAACTCAACCAAACAGCCCCTAGAATGGAAAATAAACCAAAGTAGGAAGAATTCCTACATCTTGAAGCATGTTGAGCAACTCGAGGAGTCAGCGGACTCTTCACAAACAGGAGCTTCGACTTCACAAACCTCCCGCGTGAAACCTCGATGAAACTTGGAGTTTTCGGTGTCCATGCGTAGCCCTTGCCGAGTACTTCAACTTTAGTTCTTGGTCTGCGAAAACCAACTACCCAATCTCCATAGATCGTAGAGAGAAGGTAGAACTTCTCTATCATCTCTCTCCCTTTCTCCCCTCTCTTTGTCCGTTTCTCCCTTTTTCTTCCCCTTCTCTTTCTTTTTATTCTAACTTAATTTAAGTTAAGTTGGATAAGTGGATCTCATGGTGCCACGTGTCACGCAATCCTCGCCGCAGTCCAGTTCCTAAGAAAAAAATTTATTTCGTCTCGGTTCGAGTTCGATTTATTTTAAATAGACTTAACGATTATTTCCTTAGAGTTCTCTCATAAAAATCTTGCCCCAAGGTCATTGAATAACCATCCACCCAAAGAAGTCATGAAAATCGGACTATCTCGGAATTCGATGAAATGTTTTTTTTTAACTAGATTTCGTAAGATGAATCCAATGGTGAAATCTTGTTTTGATGTTGAATCTAGAAGGGCTACTGACCTCCACGAACCATTATGCATTTTATTATTTTGCTATTTTCGGGAAAATTAAAATTTTCCGGGTTTACATTCTTTCCCCCTTAATGAATTTCGTCCGAAATTCACCCTTTCTTAACACGTACATCACATGCATATGGCATTTTACAATCACATGCATACAAACTAGTCATTTAAATCACCAAACGAGTAAATCACATTCCTTTATCCTGAAACAAGAAAGGGTAGTTGGCACGCATCATGTCTTCGCGTTCCGATGTTGTCTCCTCCAATCCTCGGTGTTGCCACAACACCTTCACTAGTCTCACGATCTTGCGTCACAAAATCTAATCTCGACTATCCATGATACGCATCGGTCCCTCCTTGAAGGTCACATCTGTTTCAACAATAAGCTCGCCCCAATCCACTACATGGGTCGGATCTTGAGTGTATTTTGGAGCATGGATACAAGGAATACCTCATAGACACCTAATAAACTCGGTGGTAATGTCAACCCGATATTCTGGCTTGTGCCCCTCCCTCTCTAGTATGTTGGAAAGGGCAGATGTATCTCGTGACAGTTTTCCCTTTATATGAACGACCACTCCTCTCTTAGGCATCACCTTCAAGAAGGCGGTGATCTCTCGCTCAAACTCTGAGGTCGTGATTACTTTATCGGTATTAGCACTTTCTGGAAACTCTGGCCCGGAGTGAAGAAGTTTCCATATCAAATCCACCTTCTCGGAGGTGTCTCTAACTCCCACCTCCGTCCAACAAATCGGAGATCGATATGGCCTCTCATACAAAGCCTCATAGGTTGCCATCTGTGTGAATGGCCTAGCCTTCGTCACATGCACATTTATTACCTAGTCCACGGTGAACACTATCTCTACGTCACGCTATGACTCAATCCTCTACTCGGTAGAGGAAGGCATTAGCCACTAAACCTAAGACACCACAGGCTTGATCTCTATATTTAGCAACCCAAGCGTCCCTCTGACCTCGAGCATATCGGTCGGGAAAATTACACTAGCCCGATTACTCCCGAAGTGACTTAGACTTGGCTTAGTTAGCCACCACATTTGCCTTACTAGGATGATATTGCAAAGTGAAGTCATAAACCTTCAGATACTCCATCCATCTGAGTTGCCTCATGTTGAGGTCCCGCTATGTAAAGATATACTTGATTTTGTAGTGCGAGAAAGCATAAACTTCTCACCATATAAGTAGTGGCGCAAATCTTCAAGCGAGAACTATGGCGTAACTCCATGTCATGCGTGGGAGTAGTGCGCTCATGAATCTTTAGCGCGAGAACCATAGTTACTACCACTCCGGTTGCATCAAAACTCATCTCAATCCGTCCTTCGAGGCATCACAATGCATTGTGTACCTCTATCCCCTTACTTGGACTATCAGAATAGGAATTGTAGTAAACCTCCTCTTCAATTCCTGGAATGCCTTCTCACATAGGTCATTCCACTTTCGGGTGAAGAAAGCCTCCTTTTAGGTCAATCGTCATAAGTGCAACTAATCGGTAGAAGTCTCGATGAATCTCCTATAATACCACCGATCCTGAAGTGCGTATCTCAAAATGACTTGGCCTCTCGACTCATAAGCTGTCTGACCTTCTCTGGGTCGCGATACCTAATTTGACACTACATGTCCCAAGAATCTCACCTCGGTAAGCCAAAACTCGCACTTACTGCACTTGGCGTACAACCGATGTTCTCTGAGGGCTTGGAGAACAATCCTCAAGTGCTCCTCATGCTCTTCCTCATACTGTGAGTAGATCAAAATGTCATCCACAAGGACTACGACAAACTGATCTAAGTAGGGTTGGAATACCCTATGCATGAGATCCATGAATGCCGCTGGAGCATTCGTCAAGCCAAATGGCATCACTGTGAACTCGAAAAGCCTATACCGCATCCTAAACGTTGTCTTAAGGATACTTGCTTCCCTAACTCTCAACTAATGATAACCGGTGAGAAGGTCTATTTTGGAGTAGACTCACGCCCCTCTCAACTGATTAAACAAATCATCAATCCTCGTACTTGGTCTGGAATTCTTGATCGTTACCTACATTCAATTATCGATGATCAGTACATAATCGAAGGGTCCTTATCCTTCTTCTTAACCCAAATAAAGCGAATTATCCCATGATGAAGTACTCGGTCTAATGAAACCCTTATCCAACAACTCTTGTATCTGGACCTTGAGTTCCTGCAACTCAACTGGTGCCATCCTATGCGAAGTCATAGAAATGGGCAACACACCAGGGTGTAACTCAATACAGAAGTCTACATCCCTGTGCGGAGGTAATCTCAATAGCTCATTCGGAAAACATCCTCATACTCGCAAACCACCCAAGGTAGACCCAAATCCTGTCTCACCTCGTCCTCTAGGTTAAGGCTTGCTAGCCAACCCATCAATTGTCCATGCCATCTAGGTCGTACCTTCCTTTCGAGTATGCATCATGCTTATCGCCAAACTAAATAAATGCCGTCACGGGGTGTAGGTAGTCACCCTTTTACGATCACAATCAATGACGACTCGGTGTGCTGTCAATCAGACCATCCCAAGGATGACATCCAACTCTGACATGTCCATGACCCTAAGGTCTACAATGAGTAGAATCCCAGTGATCTCTAACTCACAACCTCGATATATCATATCCATACTCACCCTAGTTCTAGGGGAGAGCTCACATACGACGGCTTTTCCAATATCTCAACCTCTAAGCCCAAACCTTTCACACATGATGTAACAACAAATATGAATATAATGCACCTGAATTTAAACCACACTCTTGTTAAGAAGTGTGAGGTACAAGCTTGTACCATGTATGGAGCCAGTCACCGCAAACTACTTTGTGGTATCATAGCGTAGACACGTCCTTGGGTCCTGAGTCCCGACCTCGAAGTCCTGGCCTCGACCCCGACCCATGCCTTGACCCATATGGCTCGTTTGTGAAATAGTAGGTGCTTGTGCAACACCCTGGGATTGATACCAGTTCCCCTGGCCCATGCTGGGGTAAGAAGGAACAAACTGGGTATGTGCATGTCCCACTAATGATTGGGACTGTAGTGTTGTTGACGACTAAATCATAAATGTATAAATTTATGACACCATCACCACAGGACTATATGCTAATCCCGAGTAAAGGCAACAGAAATTTGTTGAGAACAAAAATAACTTGTATGCTCGTAAGAAAAATATATTTATCAATGACTTCATTTAAGATTTAGTTTGGTCTTAATGCAAGTGAACAAGTCGTAAAAGTAATAAAAGTGGACCTATAAGTCCTGATATCGCTTCCACATAGATGGAAAAGAATTTAAATTTTAATTACCCCAACTACTTAAGTTCCACACTATTTGCACTCATTTCATAAAAATTTCAGTAACCAAGCTAAGAATTCTACTATCTGAATTTCTGCATCTATAATAAAGGAAAATTTTAAAATCCTAAACATAAACTGGTTGAACCAGTTATTCTTTGGAAGTGAACACGGGATTTCATTCTTTGTGAAAATTATCATTCATGCATCATAATCTAATTCGATTTTATGATAGAATTAGAATCTGAAATTGTCGAAAGGCAGAGGTAGTATAGTTTGGATTCTCTTTAACCATACTTTTCGATTAGAGAATCATGTTCATTTTAAAAACATGTTTTATAATCAATTACTTGTAATAAGAATTTCTTTATAAGATCTAGGTATTTTTCTTTTTCAATACTTCATACTCATTTCTTATGGTGTGGGTTTCTTGCTTCCCGAGACGGGGCCCAATTGCGGTTCTACAAGTTGAATTATGTCTCATCTTTGAGATCTTAAGGAGTTCTCCATTTCCTTGATTAGATCCAGCTAACACAGGATCAAGATCATTCCTCAAGACCAAGGAGGGATCTCTAATTGATTAAATTGTTGGGTCATGTTGACAATTTTGCTCACGGTTACCAAGAAGGACTAAAACTAAAGTCCCTAGCAACGATGCCAAAACATTAAGACAAATATTCTTATATATGAAAATATGGCCAAAGGGAATTGGATATGGTAAATACTCAAAAAGCGATTTGAAAACAATGAGACGTACTTTCAAAAAATTGAAATGAAAAGTATTACGACCTCGGCCCCTTTTCGCAAGTGCAACAGTCACTTACAAGTAATAAAGTGGACTCTAAAAGTTCGGATATCGTACCCATGAGGATTGGAGGTCCTCTTTAATTGGAATTTAGTGCACCGATTACAAGGGCTCTTATTATTTAGGTGACGAATGGGATGTGGAATAAAATCAATTTAATTGAAATAAAAACTGATTTAAAACTAATCCTAAAATCTACCAAATAAAAACCTACTTAATTTTAAAAGGTATGAAGAGAGGCACTAGGGATGGAGATAATTGGCTTACAAAGCAGTTTGCATTTCATGAAAACAACATTTATGAGTTGAATAAGTTTCCGAAGCGATGTAAGTATAGCTTAGTTTCTCCATACAACATACATTTCACTAATTAACACACCATATTCTTTTTCAAGACAAATGGGATTGTAGCTACTTTGTAAATCGTCTCTTTAAGATTTGATGATTTTCTTTTCCAATACTTACAGACCATTTTTCTTAGGACTCAGGAATTCTTTGCCCACATAAACGAGGGATTATGACCTTCACCAATCATGGTATCTAGTCCTTTAAATCTAATAAAATTTTCTATCTCACTTTGATTGGTCATTGCTAACAAAGGGATCAAGATAATTCTATCAATTTGAGGTGAGACCTCTTAAACGATGGCGATACATGTCTAATTAATCCTCACACCATAAGTAAATTAGCGATCTATGATTAGTGCCCAAAGTGCTATTTGGACCTATTTGTCATAGGTTTTGAGTGCTTTTTATTATACAAATCATTCTAGTCTTTGATTTACACATTAAGGTCCCTACTATTCTACTAATCGCATTTTGTGGCAAATTTTGCATTTTTTGCGAGCTAATGTACCAACATTGTTGGTCAGTCCAAACATGAAGAATTTGAGTCAAACTCAACATCATAGATTAGAGACTAAGAGGAAGAAAATGAAAATAGAAGAAAAATGAAGCGGTGAGCAATGGAACGGTGCTTGATGAGAGCAGGTGCCAATTCAGCTCTGACAGATTTTGCTATCATAGTGAGTGCGTGCATAAGCGAAAATTTCAATTTATGTGTTGGATTTTGGCTATGATAGCGAGGGAATTTGGCTATCATAAAGCGAATTTTCAGCTACGATAGCGAAAATCACTTTGCGAAAGAATTACTTCTGCTCTTGTTTGTGTTTAAACGACTCAATTTGGTTTTCTCCTTTCTACCCTCACTTTGTAATTTGTTGTTTCATATTGTTTTGTAATTTTACTTTTTAGAGCATATATAAGTCTCGATGCAGCAACAAATGGACATCAGTCTTATAATAAATTTTTATGGAGCTTCCATTTCCCTCCGTTTCCCTTCTTCTCTGTGTGTACTGTTTCAACCACTCTTTTCCATTTCTCGGCTATAAACACTCCTCTTGAGGATGACAGCTCCAGGAGGATGTAGCCTAGACCTCTTTCCTCCTTGAAGAGGAGGACTGCTGTCTAGGATTTGAGGTAAACTGACGGTCCTCTGTTTTTAACACACGCATTTATGGGTATTTATGTTATATTTCTCACCTTAGGTTAAAATCTACAAACACACCCTCAACTAACGTGTATTTAGCAAGTTTTTGGTTCTGATGGATGCTTATCACTAGATCTGTTATCCAATTAGTTGTTTCCTATTAGTTCTTGCGAGGTAGGTTTTGAGATATGATATCAGCACATTAGGAATATGAGTTAAATGCTATGTTTCAAAAAGGAAAATCATAGGGTCTAAGTTTTAGCTAGTGAGGGATCAGTTAGAAATGACTATATGTCATGCTCCTCAATGAGAGGAAAAAGACCCGAGGACATGTTAGTTGCCTTAAAACCCTAAACCAGTGGTTCGAAACTTCAAGGGGTTCTATTTTACATTTTTTTTCTTATTTTATTTTCAGCCTGTGAACAACCAATCCCCTGTTTTTACCCAAACCCCAAAATCCAAATTTAATTCACCAGTTTTGACTTCACTTAAATCATTTGTACGAAGAAAACCCATTCGTATTTCGACCCTGAAGCGGCTATCTTTGTGATGGTTTACTACGGCGATGAAACGGATACAAATTTTATTGATTTCGGATACCTATTTGTACGAATCCAAATGGCATCGTTGTCGGGGATGGTGCCTAAGTGCATTTGACGATTTGTGGAACACTTGTGATCCTCATCACAGATTTCTGGTGATTTCTTGCCATATCATATCTTTTAGTGTTTCGGTGTGTTTAATTTTGTTTCATTTTATTTTGTTTTATCTAACTACCCTTTTTGGTAGAGTTGTTTTTTCCTTGTTTGGTGTTTTGGTTTTGTTCTTCTTTGCGAGGTCGGTTCCAGTGGGTTAGAGATTGTAAATCAAAGGTTGAATTTGAACTGATGGAAGAGGGGCCCGGTCACGGTCGGCATGTGGCGAGGGGTAACCCTAGGCATACATTACAATGGACTATAGAAACCTGGCAAAATCAGCAACTTTGTAAATCGAGCCCATGTAGGTCTATGGGGAATATAGAGACCCGATGGAATGAGTACACCTCCTACGAGTGTTACCGGCCTTTTCCTCCACATCCACAGTATGCTTCTTTGTCTCAGCCTCAACCACCACAGCCAATCTCCCCAATTGAGCAAGCAATTCTAAACCCCCTAAGTAAGTAATTGATCTTTTGTGGAAGAAACAAAGAAATTCAATGCCCGATTGAGCGAAAAATCCATGCATGGAGAACTCTGGACGAAAATTCGATGGGCTTCAAAGTGAAATTGATAAGAAAATTGATAACTTGCAGTGTTCAATTTCAAAGCTTGCCCAGCAGCTTGATCATTAAGAGGAAGAGAGTCAAGAGGAAGAGTGCCTAAGCGACACCATGGTGGAGGAGCCATGTCTACAGCAGCCACAAGAAGGCCTGGTAGAAAATTTTGAATCCTCAGACATTAGTCTTTCTTTAATAAATCAGGAGAAAGAAGAAACCTCCCCATTGTTGGTGAGGAGGTAGTGGAAAGAAGAAATAGAAAAGCCCCAAAAGTCCATTTGCCCGAGCCATGAGCGGTACTTTGCCGGAGGCCTCGACTACCAGTATATACTACTGCGGTGATCTGACCCGAGCCACGGCACCCACCGCAAGGCCCCCATCTTGCCTATGCTGAAAAACTTCAAGAAGCTAGTGGCCATTGTTCAAACCTTCATCACTACCTCAAAGAAAATGTGTTTGCTCATCGCAGCGCGGTTGGTCAGTCTGCCGGAGTTCGGGTTTGGGTACGAGACCTTAGCATTCCCACGAAGCTCCACCGGTTTCAACAACCTCCAACGGCCTAAAGCGGTTGAGGGAGCACGAGTCTTCTCCACTTTTGTTTAATTTTTCTGTTTTATTTTATTTTATCGTATTTTATTTTGGATTTCTATAATTTTTCTTTTAGATTTTCAACCCCAATTTTTAAGTTAATCTTTGTTCTAGCATGTTTTTCAATTTTTACGCAATTTTCTTAATTTTCTTGTGTTAATTTTGCGGTTTGAGAGTGAAATTTTAGATGAGATAAGAAGGTGCAGCGGCTGAGGATGCGGGAAGGAGATTGTAATTTTAGCTATGGCATGTGAAATTTTGTGACATAGCGAAAATTTCGCAGTTGTAGCGAAAATGGATTTTCACTATCATAGCGAAATTTCGCTATGATAGAGAAATTCTGTACGGATGTCCCATGTCAAGACAAAACAGTGCACAGTGAGGTAAAAAAAAAAGAAAAACGTTTTATTATTATTATTAATTATTTTATTTTGAAATAATGAATTTCTCTAAAAAAAAGTTTTATTATTATTATTATTAATTATTTTATTTTGAAAAAAATTGTCTACAAAATTTTATTTATTTATTATTTTATTATTATTGTTAATATTATTATTATTATTTTATTAATTGATTTATTTTATTTTATTTTTCAAAAAAATTCGCTATAGTGATTTTAAGCTATGATAGCGAAAATTTCCGCTATAAGCCCTTGTTTTGCCTCAGATTTTGTTTCGCTCATAACTTTTCATCAGACCGTTTTAGGCATTTTAATGTTTACCGTTGGGGAAAGCAGAGTGTATAATCAAATATATCCAAGAGAACATTTTTAAAATTATTTCAAAGTGTAATTTTCAAAATGGTAACTGATCACTTTTCCTCTTTTTTTCCTTCTCCCTTGTTTGTTTGAAGCCCAAGCGGATGAATAAGGTGTCGATGGAAAGCTTGCGAAGTCTCCTATCAACAACTGATCACATCTCATCAAGGAGGTAACACTTCCTTCTCTAACTTTCAATCAAGCCCCATTTCGGACACGAGATGTTTGGTTTGAGGAAGAGTTAGTGAAGAGTGGCTTTACATTATATTTTATTATTTGAGCAAAAGCCCATTTTGTGATGTTCAGTGGCTTGTTGGTCCTTTTTTTTTTTGTGAAGCTGTTATACTATATAGCTTATTTTGTTCAAAAACTGCACCTATTTTTTTTGTGTTTTGTTTAACCTGTGGTTTGAAAAATTGAAACTTTGTCCAATTCTATTAATGTTAGATTGGTTCCATGCCTAATTGAGTGGATGATTAGTTAAATTCTGGCTGATTTTGACCTTTTTCTTCCACCTTTAGCTAACCACACCTTTATGCACATCAAGGTTTCTTCAATAACACGAAAAGCGCCTAACCTCCTAAACCTTACCTTATTATACCCTAGTTTAGTTGACCACCTTTAATAGGTTAAGGACCCTTGTGGAAAGAAGGCCAATACGTCTCCGAAAAAAAAAATAAAATAAAAAGAAAAGAAAAGAAAATGAGAAAACAAAAGAAAAATTGCAACATGAAACCAGGCATGGTCAGGGGTTTATGGTGAAAGCCTTTACAACACGGTGCCGCAAGCCTTCAGCGGTTGGGAGTCGCGGAAGCTTAGTGTTAGCTACACGGGTGGATGGGTGGAGTTTAGCAAGTTGTAGGTCTTGGAGTTGGAAATCATTCGGCGTCCGGGGTGAGCACAGAAGAGTTTGTGGCCGAAGATCCTTATGACTTGGTGCCCTAAGCCTTAATTGATTGGGAGTCGTAATTAGATCCAGTTACATGGACTTTGGTGAGGTCGATTCCTCGGCATTGCACCTACAATGCAAAAAGAATTGTGGAATGAGGTGGGTCTGATCTATTTAGGTTAGTTGTATGCTAGGTCGTGGTAGTAGCTAGGTTGGGAGGTGCGGGTTTAGCGATTTATTGTTGGTGATCAAACAAACACTTAGATTTTGGTGGAAGTTTAAGTTTGATTCACGAGAAGGCTCTTTTAATACTCGATTTTGTATGACACATTCATTCTCTCATGATAATTATTGGACAAGGTTTTGATGATTTTTACTTAGGGTTAGGCATTACTCATTCACAACCTTTTTGAAATACCATTTTTGTGAACGTTATTTTGTTATTGTTTTGTATGTTCTCTCTTTCTTTCTTTCTTTCATTGCTAAGGGACCCCAGCAATGTGTAGGTTAGGGAGTGTGATTAGTGCCCAAAAGTGCTATTTACAGACCCTATTTATTATAGGTTTTGAGTGCTTTTTGTATACTAATCATTCTAATTAACCCGATTTACACATTAAGGTCCCTACTATTCTACTGATCGCATTTTGTGGCAAATTTTGCAGTTTTTGCGAGCTAATCATGCCAACATTGTTGAGTCGATCCAAACATGAAGAATTCAAGTCAAACTCAACATCATAGATCAGAGACCAAGAGGAAAGAAGAGCAGAAAATAGAAAATAGACGGAGCAATGGAGCAATTAGCCCGGTGAGGAACGAGTGCAAAATTTCAATCTGCAGCTGGAATTTTCGCTATCATGCGAGTGCGTCACCCACTCTTGAAATTTCAATTTTCTCTATGACTGAATTTTCGCTATGATAGAGAAATTTCGCTATCATGGCGAATTTTCCCTATGATAGCGAAAATCACTGTGCATAGAGAAAATTGTCTGCTCCTATTTTTGTGTTTAAACGACTCCGGTTTGGTTTTTCTCCTTTCTACCCTCACTTTGTAATTTTGTTTGTTTCATATTGTTTTGTAATTTCCCTTTTACGAGCATATATAAGCCTCGATGCGCTAACAAATGGACATCAATCACTTCTACAATAAATTTTGGGGAAAGCTTTCAGCTCTCCCGTTTCCCGCTTCTTCTCTGCTTCATTTTCTTTCCCTTTCTTTTCCATTTTCTCGGCTACCAAACACTCCTCTGAGAACAACCTTCGAGAGGATGTTTAGGCTGAACCCTCTTCCTCCTTGAAGAGGAGAACGCGCTAGGATTTGAGGTAGGCGCGGTCCTCTATTTTTAGTAGCCTTGTGGACAGCCTGTTTTGCCTTCTATGGGATTAAAGATCTTCTGGGCACCTCATAGTGTTATGGGCAGTTCTTTGATGGATCGCTGGCATCTGCTGATCTTGCTCTGATTAGTTGTTTCCTATTAGTTATTGCAGGGTAGGTTTTTGAGATATGATATCCTTTGTTAGAATATTACACCTTGATTAAATGCTATGTTTCAAAAGGAAAATCATAGGGTCTAGGTTTTAAAGCTAAATGAAGGTCCGGTTCGGGAAATGACTATATGTCATGCTCCCCCGATGCGAGAAAAAAAAGACAGAGGACATGTTAGTTGCCTTAAAACCCCTAAACCGGTGGTCGAAACACAAAGGTTCTATTTTACATTTTTTCTTATTTTATTTTCAACTGTGAACAACCAATCCCTGTTTTTACCCAAACCCCAAAATCAAATTTAATTCACCAATTTTGACTTCATAAATCATTTGTCTGAAAACCCATCCTTGTGTTCGACCTAGACAGCTATCTTGCGGTAGTTTTCACGGCAGTAGGAGGAACTTAGGATACAAATTTTGTTGATTTCGGATCACCCTACTGTGGCACGAATCAATCTATCAAAGTAATCTTTTAGAGTTCATTAGTTCTATAATATTATTTTAACATACCCCCAAGTTACTACTCTTTACTCTGGGAATCTCCATACTGTGTCCTCGGGAGGCCTCCACGAAAATCAAACAAGATACAACTCTTTTCTGGGTATAAGCTACTAATATTCCAAACAGTTAATTATATGACCAGTACCAATTATATAAATTCAGTATTCAAACCCACAAAACAACTAAGAAGTTGAGAATATGAATGTTTAACAATTAATCCCCACCCCTAAAGGGTGTTTATGTTCCATTACTGGATTCCAATCATCACCAATCAAACAAAAAGTAAGAAAATGAAAGGAAATCCAAGAGACAAGAGGTAGAGAGAAAAAAATCAGTTTTAGTTTCCAATCTTTATGCGAGCGATAATAAATCCCGAATCTCTGTTATGGCAAAATATCTTCAATAGAAATAAAAATCTGCTCTAAAACTACTCTAAGATATATTAAAATCAAAATCTGTAGCAAAACTAAGAAAAATGGGCAGTTTAGAGAGAGAAAGCCCATGAGAGGTGTTCTCCCACATTCCCGTTTCCCTAAAAACCTAAAAAAACGAGTATTTATAGTCCTAGGGTGAAATGGGCTTGAAAACAGTCCAAAACAGCAATTTTCGGGGCTTAAAAAAAAGGCCCAGTGTTTTGTCTTAAGCTCTTTCGTGACAAAATCTTGGTTTATCGCGACAGAGTTTGTTGCTAACTTTGTTACGACAAAATCTGTTTTGTCACAGGAAAGCCTTGTCATTGGCTCTGTTGCGATAAAATCTAGCTTTTGTTGCAAGAAAGCCTTGTCACTGGCTCTGTCGCGACAAAATTGGGTTTGTCGTGACAGAGTTTGTTGCTAACTCTATCATGACAAAACTGGGTTTGTTGCAATAGAGTTTGTTGCTAACTCTATCGCGGCAAACTCAGAAAAAACTAGGTTTGTCGCGACAAAGTTTGTTGCTAACTTCGTTGCGACAAAATCTAGTTTTGTCGCAAGAAATCTTTGTCACTGGCTCTGTCGCTACAAAATCTGCTAAGGGACTTGTTTTCTTCTCCAACTTGTTGATGACATAACTTCTTCGTTTGAACTCGGATTTGGGCATGTGAGGTGTCGTTGGAAATCTTTTTGAATGTAGAATGTAACCATGAGTAGAGTTGAACCATTTGATGCTCCAAATGATACAGAAAAATTGATCTTCTCAATGACGCACTGTGAGACATCCAATTAACTCTCTTTTTGGAAACATTTTGCATCTTTTCTTACTAAATCATTTGTTTTTCATAAAAAATCCTGCAAAACCAAATTTAGAGGAAATTTTATGAGTTTTACATGAATATGGATATAAAATACTCAAAATAGCTTGTGAAATGAACTCAAAACATAAGATGAGGTTTTACACTCAATCAAATACTAAACTTAAAGTTGTGCTTGTCCTTAAGCAAAGAAAAGAAAGAAGTTGCTTGTCCTCAAGCAATGGAAGAGAAGAGTTCATTTCACCCTTTTTATTTAACCAAAACTGAGTAATCAAGCTTTCCAAGGGGTATGTGATATGTGTCTCAAGAATTACCCTTACAAGGAATTATAAGAATATGATCAAGATAATTTATTCATTTTAATAGTGAATTAATCTCATAATAGACAAATTTAGATCATGGTTCTCACTAGTGTGTGTGTGTGGTCTTCCCTATCAAACAATTGCAAGCTAGATGAGTTTTATGAGAATTGAGATAAGTGCGCGGATCTCTAAGATAATTTATTTAGGTTCCATAGGCTTGTTTTCTTATCACTCTCCACTAGTGTAGGCACCACAAGCTCTCGAGTTAAGTAGGTCTTTATAAACATGTGTAAGGCTTGGGTAGGGTAGTTGAGTAGTCATTTAGGCTAAAACTTACCCAAACATACATATTTTCTGGTAGCTTCTCCATCTTGATTCATACCGTCAACTGTGGCATTCTCAAGCACCCAATGTTTAGGTGCATCGTTCCATACTCCTCATATCATAACTACGTAAAAATTCTGCATTCTTTCAATAAACACCAGAAGCCTTTTCTTTAAGACAAGGTTATTAGAGTGCTGCAATATCAAAACCCCCTTAAGCTTTCTACCAGTATGTGAGCTTTAAATCAATAGCTCCCAGACCAATTGGCCTTAGGGTACTAGGTGTTGAGACACCCCTTAGGATTTACTTACTCTAGGGAAGGAAGGCTACGAGGCTAGACTCACTCATCATTGACTTTTTATTGTATTTTTTATTCTCTTATACTTGATATTTTTTATGTTTTTTTTTTCTTTTTATTTTTCTCCTTCCTTTTTACCATTTTCTTTTTATTTTCAACTTAACTCATTTCAACCAATTTGGAGTTATTTTTCTTATGAAAAAATAACTCCCAAACTTGCTCCTCACCACATTTCTCAATTATGTTCAAATCCTCATGTTATGGGTGAGTTTGGTTTCTTTTCTTGACGGATAGTGATGTATAGGAGGTTATTGGCTTCAAACTTGGTTCTTATAAACAATTTTTGGCTCTTTAAGGCTCAACATTACCGGTACTAGAGAATATGCATATACATATTAATAGGGTTAGCTTGAAAGGCTCAATCTTTCCAGGATGGCACATATCATTTCTCAATTGTTGTGTTGCCGGATTTCGCCTCCAAGTGATAATAGAACAAGTTCTAGAACCTATGGAGATCAAAATTAGATGGATTCTCATAAACCTTCTCTAACCCAAGCAAAAACTGCTTTTCAAGGGTACTTAGTGACTAAGTGCATGGATTTTGAGAAACCAATGACTAAATAGCCTATTAGAGAGATAACTCATTAAGCATTAAGTCCTATTATCTTGAATATTTTCCATATCTCAAGGGTTCAATTATGATCCTCATTGACATCACAACTACTTCAAACAAAACTCAATTAACTCAAAAAAAAAAAAAAAACTCTAACTAACAAAATAAACCAAAATTAAGATGTAAGTTAGAAAGCATCAAACAAAGTCATTATCCATAAAAGCACCATTATCATGTGCAACATGTGTGGGTGTGACATGATAAACTAACTAAAAATAAACACCCCTAAACTTTGAGATGAACATTGTCTTAAATGTCTAGCAATGAGCAAAATGAAGCAATAAAGTGAAAGGGTAATAAAGAGAGTTAGAAAAGTGAACTCCCACTTTCTAGTCTTAGCCACTTTGGACGAAACCTTGAAGATTTCGGACCTTGACATTAGTATCTTTGCCCTTGATATAGTCTTTTACTCTTTCAAACTAGTCATGAACAACATGTTGAGCTTCAAACTTACTTTGTTAGAAAACACTATAAAAAGTTAAAATAGTGCTGAATTTTTGCATCCCGGTAGTAAAAAAAACGACAACAAAATAAAATATCTAAAAATAGAAAAAGAAAAAGAAGTGGATAGAATCCTTATTACTTAGCAGGTTGCCTCCCAGAAAGGCTAGCTCCGATTTTTAGAAGTCGATTAGACTCTGTGAAAAGTACTAGTGCTTCTATTTGGCCATTCATCCATCTTGGACAACACTTCCTCTTCACCAACCACTTTCATTTCAAGTATGATTTCTTCAGTTTTGAAGAGGGAAAGAAACTCGGAATCCTTTGATGGCTGGTGGTTCAGCCACAATTTCTTGAAATAGTCCCTTTATGTGATGCAGATGCAAAACACATTTATGCTCAGGGGACTATTCAAACATGTGCCTTTTGATGGAAACGAGCTGTAGAATTTACGCACATGGTTCTTTCTTTAACTGTCGAGGTAATGGTTGGTGAAAAAATTGAACTTTTCTTTCCTCACCCACAAACAAGGTGAGCTCCCTTGTTGATGTCAATCCATGTTTAGCTTGAGGAAGAGTAGTCTTTTTAATATCTTCAAATTTTTTAGATCCCCTTCAATGCCCTAAGCCACAAAATCCATGGGGTAATGTGTCAATCTGCAAAGGCGTTTTCAATAACCGTCCCACTTGACTTTTCTTCTTCAAATTTCAGATTTATCCACTAATGACTTTTCATTCTCTAAGTTGTTTTAGGAGTTTGCCTTTTTCTCAATTTCCGGCTCATTTTCACCTTCCCATACAATTAGGATATGAAATTTCTACAACTGCTCAAGAATATCAATGCATTCATTGGTTTGCTTGAGTATTAGAAGTCTGAGAATTTTCCTTGAATGCTTGGACCAAGTGTCCTATTTGAGCTTCTACATTTTTCAATCTAGCACTAGTGTTGACTTGGAAGGCATCTAAATTTGGAAATTTCTACTCATGAAGACTAATCATCTTCTTGTTCCCATCCATGTAGATAAAAATCTGCTCCTTAATAGGATACAGTTTTTCTACCTCCTGAAATGTGGGGTTTGAACTCTCTTGATAAGACAATACTCCTTGTTCCATGAGTGAGTCATTGTGAATTCTTGGTTCCAAATGATGAATAAGAGTCAAGCAGCTTCTATGGGCAAGTCTATCTTCTCTTGAATATTCTCATAAGTACCAACAAATAAGAAGAAAAACAAAATAAAATAAATATAAAATACTAATAAAAAAAATTAACTTCAAAGAAACAAATCACAGCAAAACTAAAAACGAAAATAAAAATTGCCTAAATTAGCAAATCACGTTCTTCAAAATGTCAACTTCCAGCTGAGAGAAGAAAAGTGAACAGCTCAATCCCGACAATGGCGCCAAAAACTTGTTGACAATTTTTTAAAACTACTTGTTACAAAGTTAAACTAAAGTCTGCAGCATATTTTAAAAACTTGTTGAACCAAATGATGTATATATGAAAATATAGCCAAAGAAGTAGATAATATTAAATGCTCAAAAACTAATTTGAAACAAAAGTAAGCGTACTCAAAAACTGAAATAAAAAGTATTACCAACACTCGACCCCTTTCATAAGTGCGGGTCATAAAAGTAATAAAGTGGACTCTAAGTCCGGGGATATCGTACCATGAGGATTAAGGGTTCTTTCTAATTGGAATTTGATCACCTCGATACAAAGGGATCTTCACTATTTAATGACCAAATAGGATGTGGAATAAAATCCAATTTAAGTGAAATACTTGATTTAAAACTAATCCTAAAATCTACCAAATAAAAACCTACTTAATTTTTAAAGGTATGAAGAGGCACTAGGGATAGGGATAATTATTTA
This sequence comes from Tetrastigma voinierianum, assembly GCA_016808115.1. NCBI lineage: Eukaryota > Viridiplantae > Streptophyta > Magnoliopsida > Vitales > Vitaceae > Tetrastigma > Tetrastigma voinierianum. Next base: position 102,246 of record JAEQBH010000057.1, read on the forward strand.
CAAGAAGCCGGTTTGCATTTCCTTGAAGCGCAACATTTGTGAAAAATTTGAATACCATGGATTTGTCAAGAGCAATGTAGTATAGCGGATTTCTCCATACACACTATACATTTCCTGCTAATTAACACACGTATTCCTTTTGAGACAAATGGTCTAAATAGCTGCTTGTAAATCGACCCTCTTTAAGATTTGATTGTTTTCTTTTCCAATACTTCCCATGACCATTTCTTATATGAAAATTCTTGCCCCCATAGACGAGTTATGCAAGCCTTACTCTAATCTAGTGGTATCCTAGTCCTTTAAATCTAATAAAATTTTCTATCTCCTTGATTAGATCATTGCTAACATGGGATCAAGATAATTCTAACAATTTGAGGTGGGACCTCAACATTAAAGCGTCGTCATCCCAATTAATCCACCATGCCATGAGTAAATTAGCGATCTATCAAAGTAATCTTTTAGAGTTCATTAGTTCCATATTATTTTAACATATACCCCAGTTCTTTGCTCTTTACTCTTGAGGAATCTCATCTCTATATACTCAGAGGCCATGAAAATCGGAGCAAAGATCTGACTCTTTTAAGGTATAAACTACTAATATTCAAAACAGTTAATTATATGACCAATACGAATTATATAAATTCTATATTCAAACCCACAAAACAACTAAGAATTTGAAATTTTGAATGTTCAACAATTAATGCTCACCTAAATTGTTTAATATTCCATTCTTCAGTTCAATCATCGCCCAATCAAATAAAAAGTAAGAAAATGAAGAAAGAAATCAAGAGACAAGGAGTGAGAGAAAAAAAATTCAGATTTTAGCTTCAATCTTTGTCTGAACAGTAATGAAATCTGAATATCTATTATACAGCACCGAAATCTCTTCAATAGAAATAAAAATCTGCTCTAAAACTACTCTAAGATCTATTAAAAATCAAAATCTACATCAAAACTAAGAAAAATGGGCAGTTTAGAGAGAAACCCGTAGGGTGTTCTCACCTTCCGGGTTGCCCTAAAAACCTAAAAAGCAGTATTTATAGTCCTAGGGTGAAATGGGCTTGAAAATAGTCAAAACGCTGAGTTTGGGCTTAAAAAAAGGCGGAAGTCGTTTGTTCTTTAACTTTGTCGCAAAAATACTGGGTTTGTCGCTACAGAGTTTGTTGCTAACTTTGTTGCGACAAAATCTGGTTTTGTCGCAGGAAAGCCTTGTCACTATCTCTGTCGCAACAAAATCTGCTAAGGGACTTGTTTTCTTCTCCAACTTAATTGATGTATATATGGTTTGAACTCGGTTGGGCATGTGAGGTACTAGTTAGGAGCTCTTTGAATGTAGAATGTAAACATGAGTAGAGTTAGACCATTTTAGGTACTCCAGATGATGATATATAAAATTTGATTTTCTCAATGGCCTGCAGCAGAGACATCAGTGCTCTTTTTGAAACATTTTGCATCTTTTCTTACTAAATCACTTGTTTTCCATAAAAAAATCCCGTAAAACCAAATTTATAGGAAATGTTATGAGTTTTACATGAATATGGATATAAAATGCTCAAAATAGCTTGTGAAATGAACTCAAAACATAGATGAGTTTTACACTCATAAATCACTCAACTCATTCTCATACTATGAGTAAATTGAGGATCTATCTAAGTAATCTTTTAGAGCTCATTAGTTCTTCAATATTAGTTTAGCATACCCCCAAGTAACTACTTCATACTCTCAGGAATCTCCATCTACAGCATGTCACTTAGGGCCTCCCCAGAAATCGACGGATAGCGGAGTCCTTTTATGGGTATTAGTTTCTAATATTGGGAAAAATTCACTTCATGAACATCACCATTCAAATAAATTCAAGATTCTCAACCTAGGAAATTTCTTTCTAATTATGCAGAAAAGACCATAACTAACATCAGATCTTTCCCAGCGAAAGTTGTGTTTCTACAGCGGATTATAGTGAGTCTTGAAATGCGATCAAGAAAATTCACCTTAAGCGTAATCATTTGAAAGAAATGGTCTAACTTTTGTCTAGAATTCATTAGGTCAATGTCGAAAATGAATTTCAATGATTTAATTCAACTACAAACTTAGAAAAATTCCTTTGTTGGAGTCCATTAAACAAATTAAAAGTCTACACTAAATCTAATCTCTGAAGAAAAGAAAAAAAAATATATATATATAATACAAAAGAGTCCTCGGCTCCCGAGATCTCACGAGTTTTCGACCTCCTTACTTTCCTCCAAATTGTTTCTATTTATAGAACTACTTTAGAACTTTGGAGCCCCTAAATTCGAGGCTACATTGTTGATCCCAAAATTCTTGCTCAGTGCATTCTGTCGTGACTGGAGTTTTGTTGTAATGATTTTCATTCTTCATTGTAGGTCTCTGTTGCAGCATGCAGTCGTCTTTCGCGACCTGTTCCCTTTGCTCCTTTATGGATTCCGCCACGACAAAGTTTCCTTAGTCATGACAGTATTCTTTTCTTCAGCATGTTCATTCTGTCACGACCGAGTTTCCTCTATCGCGACATATCTTTCTTTGGCTCCTTAACAATCTGTCTTGTAAAGTCTGTCGTTCTAATCGTTCTATGTCGCGACAATCTTATTTGTGGTTCCTCAAATAGTTACGTCGTGACATCAACAATTTTATCGCGACAGAGTTTCTGTGCAGCTTCTTAAAATTGGTGTCGCGACCTAGTTTTTATGTCGCAACAACATTTCTATTTTGGTTCTTGTTGCTACAACGTTTCTTATATTGTTAGAATTTCTGTCGCGACCCAGAAAGTTTGTCGCGATAGAGTTTTGTCACCACTTAACCTGATTTCTTGTTGCAGCTTTATTTTGATGTTGCGACATGGCCTCTTTGTGTTGTTGATGTTTTCTCTCGCGACCCAGTTTGTTATGTCACAACCAGACTTCTCTTCCTTGTGTTGGAATCTTTGTCACGACATAGAAAAGTATGTCGCGACCTTGTTTATCTGTGTTCAGCTTATCTATGTGTCTCCACCTTAAGATCCCTGTCACGACATCGAAACATTTCTTCAGCTTGAAGTATGTTGCAACATTGGATTCTTTGTTGTGATCAGGTCAGTTCACTGAGCAAGCATCACATGTCGCGACCTTGTTTATCTGTCACGACCACATTTTCTTCTTCTTTTAGTGTCGTGACATACATTTCCTTGTCGCGATAGAGGTCTTTCTTTAAAGCTCTTCTTCTGTCTCAACAAGCTTTTCCATGTTGCCATAATCAGTGTCACAACATAAGAGGATTCTGTCGTGATATAGATTCTGCCTTATGATCTTCATTATGTTGAAACATAAACTTATATGTTGCAGTATTCTTCTTGTATTGCTCTTTAACTTCTTGTTGTGACAGAATATCCCTTGTCGCGACAGAATTTCTGCCTTCTTCTTGTTTACTTTGTCGCGACAGGAGCTTCTTTGTCACGACAATTTCTTCCTTGTGTTGACATCCTGCTTAAAACTTTTTCATAACATAAACTTTCTTTGTCTCAGCTGACTTGTTATATTCTGCTTCAATTTATGTCGTGTGAAACTCATCACATCAATATTCATATAATGTTGTGAAAGAAATATTGTCATTGTGAGTTCCTTTTCATTTTTCTTGGAAGTTTGTTGCGACACCTAAAACTGCATTAGGTGACGGGAGACTCTGCAGTACTCTTTTCTCTTTTTTTCCTATTGGAATTTTCTCATTTTGAATTAAAACACATAAAACACAAAGTTGGTAAATGTTCTGGTTGGCATTAAAAAGCCGAATCTGAAAATACTAAAAATAAGCAAAAAAATGGATTAAAAATAGATGAGTTTAAGACTCATCAAATTTCTAAACTTAAGTTTTGCTTGTCCCAAGTAAAAAATAAAATTTTGTTTTGTCCTTAAACAATTTAGCACTATTTTAAGGAGTTATTTTTACTTTCTCTTGCAATCCTTTTAATCAACAATTTGAATTGAAACTAGTTAGTTGCGAAGCATGGTTTCATTTGGATTTAGGTGAGGAGTTAGGAAAATTTTCAGTGTGTCACAAAAGAATCTAATGATTTCTTAAATGCAAACAATTCAGTGAGTGTGCGATGGTCTTCTTTCCCTTTCTCCTTCGCAGATTAGCTGATCTTCTGGGGCCTTACACAGTTAGTGCATATCATTCAAAGTCTCATATGCTTGTTTTTCATATTAGTCTCCACTAATGTAGGCAAGTACAACCTTCTAGATCAATTAGGTCTTTTAGGCATGTAAAGTTTGGCTTGGGTAGTTGGAGAATTTAGGCTAAGTATTACCCAGATTCCAATCTTCAATTTTTCAACTTTGCCTCTATTCTCCATCCCTTTCTTTCCTACTGATGTCAAAAGACTATTCCCCCAAACTTGATCTTGATGCATCATACTGCATACTCTCATCTTGGTATTTTATTTACCACTGTCATACTTATCAATTTAGTTCCTTTAGATAGAAGCCCCTTTGATCTTTTTTTTTCTTTTACTTGTCAAAGAATTTTAGGAATAGTGCAATGTTTTGTCTTTTTAGGCTTTCTACCACTCTTAGAGAACTCTAGGTTAGCAGCTCCCATACCAGTTGGCATTAGAGTATTAGGTGTTTAAACACCACTATGAACTTAATTGTTCAAGAGACGAAGGCCACAAGACAAAACTTATTACAATTTGACAATTTACTCTTTTGACTTCTTCTTTGCATCTTTTTCCATCCTTCATTCTTGTTTTTCCTTTCAAATAAAAAAAACATTCCCCCAATCTTGTCCTTTTTTGCAATTTGAATTTCTTGTCTTGAAATCTAGGCAATAAAGGGTTCTTTACTATAGGATTAGAATAAAGGAGGGGTTTGAGGCTTCTAATTGTTGTTTTAATGAAGAAATTAGACAATTTGGCTTAATTCTGGAACTAGAGTGTATGCATATGCATATTAGGAGGGTAGGCTTGAAAGGCTCAAACTTCTAAGGATGGCCTATATCACTTCCTATTGGTGGTATTTCCTAGGATTTCGCCTTGACTAATAATCTAACAAGTTCTAGAACGTTGGACTATTTGACTGTGACTGAACCCAGAAGATGTCCCTAACCTTTCACAATTTGTTAAGGACTCACTTTGACCATGTGCATTGTTTTTAGGATTTTCTTGACCTTCTTGTTTACAAAACGGTCTCAAAGCCTTATTTGTTCTTTCTATTAGATACATCTTCCTAAATATGAACATTCAACTTCATTTCTAGCTAAACTTGCTTCCTTTTCGAGTTATTGAAACCTTCCAAAATTTCAAGCATTTATTGTTGGACTCTTCAGTAGTTGTTATGCCAATTCAACATATCATTTCATTATTTGCAAACAAACCAAGAATTAAATAAACAACTTGATTCAATCAATTCAATGCATCAAACAATTCACAGCTTCACCACACCCATTGTTCACATCAGACTCTTTCATTTATTTCAAACAAAAACACAATCTATAGTGCAAATAACACAAGACTCAAAGAATATCACATAGAATCATTAAGTAATTGGTTTTGAGCTTTTATTAAGAGGAATGATTACAAAAAAATTTTGGAGAGAAAAAGAATACAAGGGTTCATCTTCTTCTTTTATAGGATTTGAAAGTTTTCAGGTTTGGAGGTTTAAGGTTAAAGTTAGCTAGAGATGGAGGAAACTTGGGAATTGAGATGTCTGGCTTTTCTTTTTCTGGTGGTTCTTCCCTGTTAAAGAGGCAATAATCATTGGTGCACTCCACCAGGGTGATCAATTGATCTTGCCTAATACCCAGGGTGTTCATTGATCCTTCAAATTCAGTGATCACATTGTATATGTTCACTAAATTTGAATTCACTTGGTCCAGACTATCATTCCATAATTTATGCATGGTATCCATCTCCACAGCTCTTTGTCTCTCTTCTCTATGAGCTTTCCAAATTCTTAGAAATGTTCATATAGAGATATTTAAGCCCCCTGCGCGTTACCATGACATGCAGCTTCCATCTTTTCCTCTCTCTTTTCTAAAAATGAGAGCACATCTTCATCTCTTTTTAGTTGTTCATTGTAGAAGGTCTTTATTTTTTTTGTCCAACGTACATTAGTTCTCTTTCTCTCCTTTCTATTTCTTCTTTCCATTCCTCATCTCTTTGTTTGAACATTTGTTCCCATCGTTGTTCCCTTCTTCTAAAGTCAACCTCCAGAAACTCCTCTTTGATCTTTTGTTGTTGTTCCCATCTCTTTTCTCTATCCTCCATTTCCTTTTTCATTGACACTAACATTTCCATAATTTCTGCATTTCCTTGATTGCTCTAAAGCACTCTGCTAGTTCAGAAAAATTCTCCCTTAAATCAGAAGGTGAGTGAATTAATGGACTTCTTCTGCTCTGGATCTCATCCTCAACTGATAGTTGGCCCTCATCTGGGATTTGTTCCATCCCTAATTGATCATGTTCTTCTTTCTCATGCTTCTTTTCTACTTCCACAATTTCCATTTCCTTCCTCTTCTGTTATTTGGGCCTTTTATCACCCCTGTCAATGTTAAGGGAGAAACCTTAGAGACCAGGGTTTCTTCCTGCAGCCATATCCACGAACTCGACGAAATGCAAAGCACAGTAATTGTTGTTAGGTGAAAGAGTTAGTCCCTTTTTACATTTTTGTGGAAACACCTTATGGATGATTCAATTATCTTCCCCACATCGAACTTGTATCCCTTCAGTAAGGCATACAAGATGATGGCTTCTTGCTCCCTTATGGTTCTCAGGTGCTTGGTGGGAATCATGACAGAAGCAATGAAATAAAACCACACCTTAGCTTCTTCTGTTAGTGAGCCTCTGTTGATGGATTCATGGGGATTCTTCTTTGTTGAACTCCACTTCCCCTTTCCAGCCGTCAGGAAATCCACAATCTTCTCATGGTTGGGCTCTCAAAGCAATTTTTTATACTTAGATCCATTCTTGGGATCCTTGATTTGGAGAACTTCATTAATCCTTTCATAGACCATGGGGACCCATATTCCTCTGACAAATACTGAATCTTCCTTCATATCCATCATGTTGGCATAGAATTCCCTGACTACTGCAGCAAAGCTAGGTGGTTTGTGCTTGTAGAACAAGATCCAGCCCCTTTTTTCTATTATCTCTGCAAAGGGTGAGATGAACGTACCAAACCCCCTTTCTCCGATAAATCCTTTGTCGCTCAAATTCTTCACTCAGAAAGAGTAGGCTTCATCCCCGTGAATGCTTTGTCGTCTTGATTCTTGAGTTCTTTCGGCTCCACTTTGCTCTCGAGTTCTTTTACGCTTTCTTACATTTTGACACGGGTTTTGTTTCTCTTTACACTTCTTGGTCTGCCATTGAAGTGTTCGTCTTTATGCGAGTTGAAGATGAACCTCTCTTCATTACATTATATACTCCTCCATAATCATTGAATTTAGGACCAGGATTTTAAGTTACGCCATTAATGAGATTTAGATTTGGGGTTTAAGGGTCTTTGAAGTCCTAGGGTTTTGAGATGTTAAAGGGAGGAAGAAAGTGGAAATTAGGTAGTATGAATGATGAAGTGATTGAAGTAGGTGGGCTTACTCAGTTTGAAGTGTTCTTCCAGGTTAATGGCTCATTAAATGAATGTTTCTCTTATGTAGAAAATTATGATTGATCATAATGACTTTTGATTAAAAATGGTTTCATCTTGTGATTATTTAAACCAAATTATGATGTTTTTCTTATTAAATTTTTCCATGTACGCGGCATTCAGGTTTGTTGCAACAATTCTTTGATCACAGCCAAATAAAAGACACAGCCGTGACCGTCATTGTATATAGTTTCTTTCTTTTCAAATGTCTTTAAATATTTACAACCCTATCGCGACAAGAAAAATATTGTCACAACATAAATTGGTTCTGAAAACTAAAAGGTAGGTCATGACAGTATTTGAAGCTAGTCTCGACACTGTTTTTGTTGCCATTCACTTTAATTTCAAAAATTCGATTGCAACATGAAAAACAGGGTCACGACAAGTTCCCATCATTTTGCAGTAAGTGAAGTCGCAACAAAACTTTCTAATTAGTAAATGACTCATTTTCTTATAAATTTTCTTATCGATTGAATCCACGGTGCGACAAACCTTTTCCTAACTTATAAACGGTGTAGCAGCAAGAGCTTTGTTATCAGCGACGTCTTCCCTATTTCCCAAATTTTGCAACTTTAAACTGCCTTCCAATTTAGTTAATCATCCACAATTCAGTCCAATTACACAATTCGGACTTGTGAAAAAAATAAATATATGAAATTCTCAATTCGATTACCATTTAACAAATATATTAGCATCAAAATACTAAATAAAGCATTTAAGAAATTACTTTACAGTTGTGTTAAACAGGCTCTAAAATCATCAAATTTCTCCAACTTCAACTATGCATTATTATCTAAAACAAATTTAGGAAAATAGAAATACTCCCCTTTGTAGCTATTTTCTGCATAATTCAATTTGAGGCAATGTGTTTTATATTAACATTTGATTCTAGATCATCTTTCCTGTATAAAATCAAAAACATTTTAACAAATGATCAAATTTCCTAATAAAACTTCTAACAAAATCAAAATTAAAGCATAAAATCATCTGATAATCAACATCAATCAAAGTTAACAAAAAATAAGAAGAGATACATTTTAGGTTGCCTCCCAAAACCACCTAGTTTAATGTCTTAGATATGAACAGCATGTAAAGTGTCTTCATTTCGTTAATATCTTTGCACTAAATGTGGGATCTACCTCCTTCATACTTCCTCTAAGATAATGGCATAGTCTCGACCGTTTACTTTGAATTCACTTCCAGTTCGGCCTTCGATTATTCTTGCTCTAAAGTACTTGTTATCTTGTGTGGGTCTCCCATCTTGACTTCAATTTCCCTGGAAAAATATTGAGCCTGGAGTTGTATAAGAGAACTTGTTCTCTTGCCTTGAATTCCCTCCTTAGGATTTTTTTATCATGCCACCTCTTGGTCTTTTCCTTATAGATCTTGACATTGTCATGAGCTTCATTTCTCAATTCTTCCAGTTCATTCATTTGGAGTAGTCTCTTTTCCTTGGCAACTTGAAAGTCACAGTTCAATTTCTTGATGACCCACATAGCCTTGTATTCCAATTCTAAAGGGAGATGATAAGGTTTTCTATATACAATTACGCCTTAGGGACATTCCAGTGGAGTTTGTAAGCGGAGTTCTATAAGCCCACAATGCATCATCGATTTATAGACCGGAGTCACATTTACGCTTGCATTCTGCATTTTTCTTCATAATTTATCTCCCTATTGGAAATTTCAACTTGTCTATTTAATTGAGGGTGATACACCAATCCCATTATATGTATGATTCTATATCTGCTCATGAGTTTTGCGAAAACTTTATTTGTAAAATGGCTTTCCTCATCACTGATGATTGTTCTGGGTGTTCCAAATCTGCTCAAAATGTTTCTTTGTATAAACCCAACCACTGTGATGGCATCATTTCTAGGACAAGCTGTTGCTTCCACCCATTTGGATACATAATCCACGGCTAGGAGAATGAACATATTGCCAAATGATGATGGGAAGGTCCCATAAAGTCTATTCCCCATATATCAAAAATCTGCACCACAAGAATTCCTTGTAGGGGCATTTCATTTCTTCTGCTTAAATTGCCTATTATCTGACAAGCATCACGTGTTTACCGTTCAACGATCTTTTGAATAGAGTAGGTCAATAAAATCCTGATTAGAGAATTTTCTAGGTTGTCCGGTCTCCTGCAAAGTGTTCTCCATATGGTGATGCATGATATTTCTCCATAATACCACCCTGTTCTGTTTCTGGGACACATCTCCTTATGATCATGTCTGTGCCTCTTCTATACAATAGCAGGTCATCCCATATATACAATCTGCAATCAGTTCTCAATTTCCTCCTCTACTAGTAGCTGAATTCAAATGGCATAACTTCACAAGCTAAGTAATTGACAATATCAGCATACCAGGGTGTTTGTACTGATAACATCAATAGCTGCTCATCAGGAAAATTTTATGTTATTTACTGTCCTTGCATTCCATTAATTCTCAATCCCTAGGCAGTGATGTGCTATCACATTGTCACTACCCTTCTTATCAGCAGTTTCAAGATCAAACTCTTGAAGCAGTAGCACCCATCTAATCAGTCTTGGCTTGGCATCCTTCTTTGCCATTAGATATTTAATTACAACATGATCAGTGTGTATTACAACATGGGACCCCAATATATAAGGCCTGAATTTTTCACAAGCAAATACCATTGCTAGCATCTCCTTCTCTGTGGTAGAGTAGTTCTCTTGTGCCTCATTGAATGTTTTGTTGGCATAGTATATGGCCTTGAATATATTTTCAGTTCTCTATCCCAATACAACTTCCATTCATAATCACTGACCTCACATATAATTTCAAACTCATTGTTCCAGTATGGTGTCAACATAATGGGAGCTGATACTAATCTGGATTTAATTTCCTTAAATGCAAATTTGCATGATTCATCAATATCAAATTTTGCATCTTTTTCCAGCAGTCTACATAATGGTCTAGAGATTTTTGAAAAATCCTTAATGAATCTTCTGTAAAATCCAGCATGTCCCATAAAAGCTTCTTTTTCTCTTCACTATTGTAGGTGACATGAGAGTTTTTATAATAGCAATCTTTGCTTGGTCTACTTCCAATCCAGCAGCATAAGTCTTGTGCCCCAAGACAATACCTTCAGCTACCATGAAATGGCATTTTTCCCAATTTAAGGCTAGATTCTTCCCATGAAATGGTGTTTCTAAGTTTTTCAAACAATCTTCAAAACTGGATCCATATACTGAGAAGTCATCCATAAATATTTCCATAACTTCTTCCACCAAGTCAGAAAATATAGACATCATACATCTTTGAAAGGTGGTAGGAGCATTACATAATCCAAATGGCATCCTTCTAAAAGAAAAGGTGCCATAAGGACATTTAAATGTTGATTTCTCCTAATCCTTTGAGCTATGGCAATCTGGTTATAACCAGAATATCCATCAAGCAAACAGTAATGGGAGTGCCTTGCTAACCTGTCCAACATTTGGTCAATGAAAGGTAGAGGATAATGGTCCTTTATGGTAGCATTTTTAAGTTTCCTGTAGTCTATACACACTCTCCATCTTGTCATAGTTCTTGTAGGAATCAATTCATTTTTCTCATTTATGATCACAGTGAATCCTCCCTTCTTTGGAACCACATGTACTAGGCTCACCTAAGGACAGTCTAAGATTGCATATATGAAGCCTGCATTTAGCCATTTCAGTACTTCTTTTCTGACTACTTCTTTCATTCTTCAGATTCAGCCTTCTCGATGTTCTATAAAGTTCTAGCATTTTTCCTCTAACGGGGATCTTGCGCATACGGATGAAGGGTAGTTCCTTTCAAATCTTTTATAGACCAGCTGTGCTTCCATATATTTTGAGAGTCTCAGCGGTTTACGCTCTTTATTTAGTTAATCGGATGGGGCAAATGCTTGGCTTTCCTTTTCACCCACGGTTGCAGAGGCGCTACTTTAAATGTTCGGGGAAATTCCTTGAGTATTAAACCCTCTGAACTTTTGTTTTCTTCATAACTGCTGGATTTTTACTTGCTGTTTTCTCTGGCACCAGATACGTTCTTTTAATTTAAAATTGGAGTTTAGAATTTCAACTTCAAGATACTAGAAATTCATCTCATTCTCATTCATTGAATTCTGAAAATTATAATCAGTGGTTAGTTCAGAACCGACATAAATTTTTGTTTCCACAATTTCACAGTCAGCACTACTAAGTTTTGGTTGTTTCAAACTATGATTGAGATTGAAGTGCACTGCTTCATCTCCAACCCTGAGAGTCAGTTCCCCTTTTTCGCATCAATCAATGCTGCTCTTATTGCTAAGAATGGTCTTCCTAACAGCAATGGGACTTGTTTGTCTTCCTTTATAATAATGACTATAAAGTCCACTGGAAAGATAAAATTTCCCCACTTTGATCAGCACATCTTCAAGAATGCCCTCAGGATGAGCCAATGTCATGCATATGCTGAGGTCATGGCTAGTGAGAGTGAGCTCCCTAAACAATCTTTTAGCAGCAGACAGGGGCATCAAGTTGATGCTGGCTCCAGAATCAAGCGATGCTTTTTCCATATCAGCATCCCCAATTTTGCGGGGGTATAGTGGAAGAATTTGCTGGATCCACGCATTTCTACGGTAAAGTCTTCCGAATCACTGCACTACAGGATGCTTTTAGGCTCACTATCCCTTCCTAAGTAATCTTTCTCTTTTTGCTCAATATATCTTTCATGAATTTTGCATACTGAGGCATCTGAGTTAATGCCTCTAAGAAAGGAATATTGATCTCTATCTTCTTAAACATGTTTAAGAATCTAGAGAACTACTCATCTAGCTTCGCTTTCTGCAGTCTTTGAGGGAATGGAATTGGAGGATTGTAAGCTTTAACTTTTTCCTTCTTCCCCTGCTGCTTGGGCTGCATTTCTGTTGTTTTCTTTTTCTTAGTAGTTCTTGAACTATGCTGCTCAAGTTCTTCTCCTATTTCTACTTGTTTCTCTTCCTCAGTGTCCCTTTTTTCACCTCTCCTTTCATCTAGCTCTTTGCCACTTCTCATAATTCTGACCATATAAATCTTTAGTTCTTTCTAGTGTCACTTGAAATGAATCCTTAGGCTATTACACTTACCCAAGCTTAGACAGGTTGCCTATATGTATCTCAGATTGCTTCAAAGAAGCATTGGTGTTTTATCACGGCTCTGCTATGTTTGCTTGGGAAGTTTTCAAGGTCGAAGAATTTCTTTTCATTTGAATTCAAATCCTTTTGTTTTGACATGAAATGAAGCATCTGATCTTCAAATGATTGAGTCACCCCGACCTGATAATCTTCTATATTGTCCCTACATTTGCTATTGTTCTTGGAACTTGGGGTGACATAAGCTTCTTTAGTAATTCTATCTAAGTTTGAGGCCTGTTTATTGCTCCTCCGCCCATATGAAAAAGTTTTTCATGGTTCCTCGGTCTTGGTGTATAGTGTGTTGGCAAGTTGGGGTTAGGCTTGGAAGTAATGCTTCTTTGCTCATTCATATACTTGGTCTCCTCAACTTGGTAGGGCTCTTCATCAACTAGCCCTTGACCTTCTTCTAATTTAACAGCCTTCTTTGCTCCCTTCGCTAATGCGTGTGCATTCTTTCATTGTTTCCCGGTTTGATCATCACTTGCATCGACTTTGCTTCTATGGTACATCATTCTATCCAATCCAATAGACCACTTCCTTCAAATACATTCTTTGCTCCACGAAGCGGATGGAGCCTTATAGTTTCATTTTGCTAGGTCTTCAATCAGTTGCCTTGCCTCCTCTGCATTTCTTATTTTAAAATTCCTACAGCATGATGCATCAATTATACCCTTGGAGGTATAATTCATAGTGTGAGACCCCAGAAAATTCTAATTTTTTGAAAAAAGGCAAAATCGTAATTTCGGTAAAAATCCAAAATTTTTCTAGATCTCCGGATGACCAGCGGACTTCCCAGATTTAAGGTCGTTTCAGCGAAATCTGGCTATCACGTCGAATTTAGTCAGTTAGAGACGGTCGGAATTTGCATGTACCGAGGGCATCGAGTATCGGGTGTAGTAAGCGACATGTGATGTGACAAAAGTCACCTAACATATACTCTTGTGACACATGTTACAAGATTAGAGAGATGATGGAAATGGACGGCCGGGATTGTGCCAAGTGTCAAAAATCCAAGAGAAGGGACATGGATGACATTATTTGAATTGTTAATGAGGAAAAGGACAAAAGAGTGAATAGTGGTCATCTTCTTCTTCAAAAGAAAATACCAAAACGTGTAGGATGAGAAATGTGATGCAAAGGCTAGGTTTTTGATATTTTTAGAGAGAGAGAGAGCACCTTCTCTCTACGATTCTAGGTCAATCGGACCATCAGTTTTAAAGCGGACGAAGGAAAGTTGTTACGGAAGGGCAGCGTGAGCACGGAGTTTGGGGAGTTTAACAAACTCCATGAGGTAGGGGTTTTATCCTACTTGAGATCCCACTTTGTCTAAGTGTTTTGTTGTTGAGTAGGTTTGAGGCCTTGAGCGACCCGTTTGATGGTTCCCGAAACTTGGAGCAGAAATGTAAGTGTTGGCCAAATTTGGACAGTGGTGACATTGTATGGACTGTTTGGGCGGCTTATGGTGTAATTGATGCATTAAATTGTGTTGTGATGTGCATGAGGCCGGAAATGGCCATGGATTTCGGGTTCACAAAGTGGAACCGATGTTGGAAAGAGTGGCCCGAAGTGAGCGAGGCAGGGGTTTCCTTTGTTCATGTGAATAGTGTTCATGAAATATTTTTGTGAGATAACGTGTTTGGTTGAGTAATTCAAATTGAATTGCTCGTGGTTGTTAATTAGCCCATGTGAGCTAATTTTTGGTGTAATTGATGGTGAATATGCATAACATGTTTTATGTGATTTAATTATATTAATATATATACATGTTTTATATATTAGCATGTGTTGTAGAAGTTGGGTTGAAATGGTATAATGCATTTTCATATGCACTAGGGTAACCTAGAAATTAGGTGCGAGTGCATGACATGAATTTTCTGAAAAACGAACATGGTTGCGAAAGGAATTTCACAAGATGATTTTTCGGAGAATGGGGTTGGAGCCAGAGGTCAATGGATCATTTAGGATGAGGACCATGGTACATTTCCCTAGAAGGTTCTCGGCACATTCGCCTCGGAGGGTAGTCCCATATTTTCACAGGCATTCGTTAGTTTATTTTCAAGAACAACAAGTTTTGTTTGAAAATGGTGTTTTTCTCATACATGGCTTAAGCGAGTGTGAGTGGTCGGTGAGGACTCAGGAGACATGGGGATGGCATGTAGACATTCAAAGTAGGATCTGAATTTTGAACGTTGTTGCTTTACTTAGTGTGTGTTTGATGGATCATTGCATATGCACTTAGGTGAGGAGTAACCCATTTGGGATTACTTCCACTCTTGAAGCGATAAGCTCACCTTTGTCGAGGAATATTATTTCAAGAGTATAGGGACGTTCGAGTGGCTCATCTTGGGGCTAATTTTGAAGAAAGTCGGGTTATGGCTTTGATGTTTTTGGTATAACATGTATTAGAATTGTAATTTTAATATGTGTTTGTATTAAGAGAAATGTTATAACTCTTGAACTATTGGAATATAGTTGGGTGTATATTTTGATGAGTGTTGGTTTAGGGGCCCCCCGAGGGGCCATTTTACTCGATTATGGGTCGTGTCCCCGAGGCGTGTAGATTTTCAGCGGGTTGACAGGGTTGTCAACGGACCCCGAGGTTTTAGGGTGTCACGACTTGGTATCGAGCTAAGGTGCTTGATTACTGTAGAGACTCGGTGGATGTGTGTCTATAAGGTATGGTCTGATGCCGAACTACGGCAATTATCGAGCTTAGGTATACGAATACCTAGGGCTTGAGGGATTTGGGTGAAGGCCAGAGTTATTAAGGTGTAAGAACATCACCACTTTGTGTGGCTCGATGTTAGGGTTAGGTATGTGATTACCTAGACAATCACGGGATAGGATTAGAACACTGCATGCACTGTGTTTTATGCGTGATTGGGTGTGTAACTTGAGTTGCATGTGATGTGATAGTGTGATCATGTGTTGCATGGATTTTTGTGTATGCTATGTATTTGTATGCTTGGTGAATAGCATAGGGATTATCAGTGAACATAGGGATTATGTGAAATGCGGAAGAATTGGTCGGGTTTTGTCTGAAAAGAGTTTGTAAATAAAATTCTTGAAAATTTTGAAGTGAAAAAATTGCAGTGTTCAAGCTACTGCATGTATGGAGTAGCAAGGAGGCTACTGGAAATGAAGAAAAGGAAAAAAAAAAAAAAAAGGTGTGATGTGAAGAAAATTATTTTCTAAGGTTTTACAGTGAGTAAAATTGAAGAAAAATGAATAAAATAAATTTTTATAAATTTATTTAGGTGTCTTGGAGAATGAAAAAAAAAATAGGCCAGTTTTTTTTTGGTGTTTCCGATGTGAGAAAAGAAAAAAAATTATGTGAAAAGCGAAAAAAAAAAAATCACGTTAGGATTGGTTGAGCTCACCTTGGCCCATCTATTCTAATGAGAAATTGTATTTGTAACCCCAACATCTTTAGGCGTGCGATAGGCTGCGGTAGGTGTGTCCTGATACAAAAAAAAATTGTATCGTTACTTGGCAGTAGTGAGGCTTGATGGCTGAGAAATTGTGTCACAATACAATGAATTGTATTGTATTGAGAACTAACTTAGGTAGTGGCGTGTCACGATCTGATCGGTGTATCATGACAAGGGCGGAAGAGAGCGGGGTTAGGCGCTGGGGAAGATCCGCGATACGAGACGGTGTATCATGGCGAGGTGAAGGGTTGGCTTAAATTTATTTGGGGTCACGATACAATTAGATTGTATCGTGACATGAAAGCATTTAATTTGCTAGAAAGCACAATATCGCAATACGGTAGTGTATTGCGACTAATGGAATCCGCAGAGATAGGGCGTTGTGTCAGCGACCGCGACCATGCGGGAGCCGCGACATGCTATTTGGCGTAGCGGCGACACGACCGCCTAGGCACAATGACACGGCCGGCCGCAGGAACCACGATACGACCACTCGTGCTGGCGCACCTGGTATTGTGGTGCCAAGTATTGCTTGGTGCACCAGTAGTTTTGGGCTCAATGCAGCACATTTAGGTCATTGTTTGGACACTATTCATGAACATTGTTCACAACAAAATTTTGAAATTTTTTTTTTTTTGAAAAATAAAATAAAATAAAATACAATGATATACAATTTTTAAAAATAAAATTTTTGATGTTGATTATGATCTGATATATGGAATTAGTTGTCTTGCATTGCCTATAAATGCAAGGACATAGTATGAAATCGCTACGTATAAATAGTGTCTCGAAATTTGTGTTTATGCCTTTGAGATCACGCATTGAACTAACATACGGCATGTGTAGATGGCTGAGTCGAGGCGAGGGCGTGAGGCGTCCACGAGGTATTGGTCAGGCACCACCGACTTTTGACCCGACGAGGCCTTTGCGGGGTACGTAGGGATTACGATCGCGTATCGCCTGAGACATGTGCAATAGTGAGATAGGGCGGTTCAAACGACCTACAACGCTTAGAAGCACCTCATCCTCCATTAGGCAAAGAGGGAGAGGTAGATGACATGCGAGGCATCCGAGATATGGATGTTGGTACAAAGAGAAAGGAAGATCCATCTTCTTCCAACCCGGGAAAGAAGCAGAAGACTTCTTTTTCGCAAGGATATCAAAGACGGGGCCGAGGTCATCAGGACCAAGGCCAGGATGGGACATTTAGTCAGGCAGGGCAGATGATGTGTTATTTCTGCCAGACAACTGGGCTCACAGCCAGGATTGTCACGGAGGCGGAGCCAAGGTTATGGGACACCTCGGCCCCCGATCATCGGTGAGGTGAGTTAGGGTTCTTAGGTCAGGAGAATGGGCGGATGGTGTGCTACCATTACGGTGGCCGGACACATGAAGGATTGCCCCCGAGGCGGGATCACGAGGTTTGAGGGCAGTGCAGTCGATTCGGCCCGAGGACGGGAAGCGGTCTGATTTGTTTCTCGGCCTAGTACGGGTCGGAGGGACGGTGTCGATGTAGAGATTGCCTCTGACACCTAGTACTTCGCAGACGGGTCACATAGACTTGGGTTAGAGTGTAAGTCAGGGTCTAGAACAGGAGTTGCAGGCCGAGAGTTCGGGTCAGGCTGGGCAGATGACGTGTTACCATTGCCGCCTGACCCTAGGCATGGGCGAGATTATCACGGGAAGCGGAGGTCTCATAGATACGAGGAGAATGGCGTTAGTTAAGCCGGATGTAAGTCGTTTCTACTCTTCCACTCGTTGATTAGAGTAGGCGTTTGGGTGGATGCATCATGTTCATTCATTAATGCATCTTGTGTGATAGGTTTAGGCATAGAGGTTGAGGCCTTTAGAGATGATGGAAAATTCTTCCCACGGATGTAGGATGAGAGTTGGTCAGATGTGTCGAGATCGTGAGTCGGGGGGATCTCGGTGGTCTGCTCATGGTGGACCTTAGGAATTGGTAGACACGTGGGTGTTGATGTCATTCTTGACATGGATGGAGTTGACGACCATCGGGTTGTCGATGGTGGGACCTTAACCGGGTTGTCATACCCGGCCAGCGGTCTTGGAGTTAGGTGAGGTTACGTATGCGATGGTTGGATGCGTATATGCGTGGAATTTTGGGGTTGAGTGCTTTTTAAGGAGGAGAATGTGAGACTGAGGAAAATTCTAATTTACGAAGATGGCAAAATCGTCAATTTCGGTAAAATTTGAAATTTTTCTAGATCTTGGATGATGAAACGGACTTCACCGTTGGAGTCGTCTTGCGAAATCTAGCTAACACGTAATTTCGTACAATTCCGAGACAATCGGAATTTGCACATTTTTCGAGGCACTGAGTATTGAGGCCGTAAAGCGACATGTGATGTGACAAAAGTCACCTATAACATGTACTCTTGTGACACATGTTACAAGATTAGAGAGATGATGGAAACGGACGGCGGGTGTGTGCGAGTGTCAAAAATCGAAGAGGGACATGGATGGCATTATTTGGGATTGTTAATGGGGAAAAGGACAAAGAGAGAATAGTGGTCATCTTCCTTCCTTACAAAGAAATACCAAACGTCACGAGAATAGAAATGTGATCACGAGAGGCTAGGTTTTTGATATTTTTAGAGAGAGAGAGCACATTCTCTCTAGGATTCCGAGTCAATCGGACCGTCGGTTTCGGCCAGACAGAAGGAAAGTTGTTCTCACAGCGGTGAGCAACTAGCGTGAGCACGGTTCAGAGGGGTTTCGACAAACTCCATGAGGTAGGGGTTTATCCTGCGCGAAGTTACACTTTGTTTAAGTGTTTTGTTGATGATTGAGTTGGTTTGAGGCCTTGAACGGCCGTTTGATCGGTTCCAAAACTTGGAACCGAAATGTGAAAATTGTTGGAGCCGGTTTGGACAGTCCATGACATTGTATGGACTGTTTAGGCGGCTTGTGGTGTAATTGATGCATTAAATTGTGTTGTGATGTGCATGAGGCCGGAAATGGCCATGGATTTCGGGTTCACAAAGTGGAACCGATGTTGGGAAAGTGGCCGTGAACAATAACCCGAGGGTTTCACTGTTCACATAAATAGTGTTCACGAAATATTTTTGTGAGATAACGTGTTTGGTTGAGTATTTCAAATTGAATTGCTCGTGGTTGTTAATTAGCCAGTAGAGCTAATTTTTGGTGTAATTGATGGTGAATATGCATAACATGTTTTATGTGATTTAATTATGTTAATATATACATATTTTATATATTAGCATGTGTTGTAGGATTGGGTTGAAATGTCATAATGCATTTTCATATGTACGGGTAACCCTAGAAATTAGTGTGAGTGCACTTGACATGAATTTTGAAGCGAACATGGTTGCGAAAATTTCACGGGATGATTTGGGAGGATGGGTTTGGGAGGCGGTCCAGCCGAGATCATTTGGATAGGGACCATATTTGTTTAGGAAGGTTCTCAACACATTAAGCCTCGGAGGGTAGTCCATATTTCACCAGGCAGCCAGTGATTTATTTTGAGAACAACAAGTTTTGTTTGAAAATGGTGTTTTTCATTACATGGCTTAGAGCGAGTGTGAAGTCGGTGAGGACTCGAGACATAGGGATGACATGTAGACATTCAAGTAGGATCACGAATTTACTTGAGTGTGTTTACATTGGATCATTGCATATGCACTTAGGTGGGGAGTAACCCATTTAGGGTACTTCCACTATTGGGCGATAACTCACCCTGTCGAGGGAATATTATTTCAGGTACAGGGAGCGTTTGAGAAGACGGCTCATCTTAGAAGCCGATTTTGAAGAAATCTGAGTTGTGGCTTTGATGTTTTTGGTATAACATGTATTAGAATTGTAATTTTAATGTGTTTGTATTAAGAGAAATGTTATAACTCTTGAACTATTGGAATATAGTTAGGTGTATATTTTGATGACGGTTGATTTAGGGGCCCAAAAGGCCATTTTTACTCAGTTATGGGTCTCGTGATACGAGACGTGTAGATTTTCTGCGGGTTGATAGGTTGTCAACGGACCCCCAGGTTTTGAGGCGTCACACATAGCATGATAGAAAATATCCATCTTAGTGGTTAGATCTATCCCATGAATAGGGCATCGTTTTAGAAATCTCTTGAATCTCTCCCATGCAGTGTAGAGACTCTCATCTTCCCCCTACTTGAAGACAATTATTTCTCCTCTTCTCTCAACAGTGAGAGCTGGAGGAAAAAATCTGCTCATATAGGCCTCCACCAATTCTTCCCAAGTGTTCACTGATCTCACTGGCAATGAATCAAACCATGTTGCTTCCACATCTCTCAATGAAAAGGGGAAGAGTTGTAGCTTGATTACATCTGGTCTCACCCCATTCAGCTTGATTGTGTTGGCCATCCTCATGAATCTCCCCAGATGCTCATTGGGATCTTCAAAGGGGTGACCTGTGAATTGGTGTTGTTGTACCATAGTAATCAATGCTGACTTCAGCTCAAAATTGTTGGCTTCCATGGGAGGTTGTCTCACAGCAAAGTACTCCTCTTGAATGATAGGCCTCCAAAATTCCCCCATAGTATTAGGCCTCCTATGAGGTCTCTTTGTTTCTTCTTCTTCTGGAATAGTCTGCA
The DNA here is from genome assembly GCA_016808115.1 of Tetrastigma voinierianum. Lineage (NCBI taxonomy): Eukaryota > Viridiplantae > Streptophyta > Magnoliopsida > Vitales > Vitaceae > Tetrastigma > Tetrastigma voinierianum. Next base: position 123,049 of record JAEQBH010000057.1, read on the forward strand.
ACCTTTCTCTTTGATTTGCCATACTTTTATATTCAGCACTGGTAGCTTTCCTGTATTCTTGAGAGGTTCTTTCAATTTCGGTGTTATCTAGAGAGCGCCCAGTCTGCAAGTTTCCATGCATTTAAAATCTTCCAGAAAGTAGAAACACACTGAGATCAAATGGAGTAGTGGTATCAAAAATAATATATCTATTGAGGCTTCAAAATATGATGCTTATTCGACCTTCTTTATTAAGCCCCATTTTTCTAATTTTACAAATTTTGTAAAAAGCAGAAAAATGTCAAATTAACATTTCTCTCTTTTAATCGGAATATTATTTTAAATTCCTTCGATGCGGCTCATGACCTTAAAAACTTGTTGACGACCAAATCATATATGTATAAATTTAGGACACCATTACCATAGGACTATATGCTAATCCCCAGTAAAGGCACTAGAAATTTGTTGAGACCAAAAATAGCTTGTATGCTCATAAGAAAAATAGAATTTTCAATGAATTCATTTAAGATTTAGTTTAGTCTTAATACTGCAAGTGCACAGGTCGTAAAAGTAATAAAAGTGGACCTATAAGTTCGGAGATCGTTCCCACAGAGATTGAAAAGAAATTAAATTTCAATTACCCCAACTACTCAAGTTCCACACTATTTGAACTTCCATTTAATAGAAATTTCAGTAACCAAGCTAAGAATTCTACTATCTGAATTTCTACATCTATAGTAAAGGAAAATTTAAAATCCTAACCATAAATTGGAGTTGAACAGTTATTAACTGGAAGTGGACAGGTTTCCTCTTTATTGAAATTATCAATTCCTGCATCATAATCTAATTCGATTCTATGATAAATTGGAATCTGAAATTGTCAAAGAGACAAGGTAGTATAGTTTGGATTTCTCCTTTCACCATACTTTCACTGATTAGAGAATCATGTTCATTTCTGAAATATGTTTCTAATCAATTACTTGTAATCATAATTTCTTTATAAGATCTGGGTATTTTTTTTTTCCAATACTTCATACCCATTTCTTGTAATTTACTTGATTACGGCTTCCCGAGACGAGGGCCATTGCCATTCTACAAAGTTAATGGTATCATCCTTGAGATCTAAAAGAGTTCTCCCTTTCCTTGATTAGATCCAGCTAACACAGGATCAATATCATTCCTCCAGACCAAGGAGGGATCTCTAATTGATTAAATTGATAGATCACTCAACTCATTCTCATATCATGAGTAAATTGAGGATTTATCTAAGTAATCTTTCAGAGTTCATTAGTTCTTCAATATTAGTCTAGCATACCCCTAAGTAACTACTCCATGCTCTCAGGAATCTCCATCTCTATGTCACTCAGAGGGCCTCCTGGAAATTAGAGCTAGATAACAGTCCTTTTATGGGTATTAGTTTCTAATATTGGGAGCAGTTCTCACTTATGAACATCACCATCCAGGCAATTCAAGATTCTCAACCCGAAATTTCTTTCTAATTGTGCAGAAAAGATCATAACTAACATCAGATCTTTCCCAATGGAAGTTGTGTTTCTCAAAAACTGGATTACAGTGAGCACTGAAATACTGATCAAGAAAATTCCACTATAACTATAATCAACTGAAAGAAATGAATTCCATCTTTTGTCTAGATTTCATTGGATTCAGACAGTAATCAGAAATGAATTTCAACGATTTAATTCAACTTCTAAACTTCTAAACAATTCATTATTTCAGGTCCAGTAAACAAATTAAAAGTCTACACTAAATCTAATCTCTGAAAAGAAAAGAAAAATTTAAAATTAAAAATAAATAAAAGAAAATATAATACAAAGAGTCCTCAACTCCCAGTCTTTGGTTCTTCAGACCTCCCTTACTTCCTCAAATTGTTTCTATTTATAGAGCCCGGAATTTTGGGCTAAATTTGCAGAGGCTTCATGATGGATCCACAAGTGCAGCCCAATTGCATTCTGTCGCAACTTGGAAGTTTATTGCGACCAGTTTTTCATTTCTTCATCCACGGTCTTTGTTCTGACATCACGATCGTGCAGCCGTGACCTATTCTGTGCTCCTTCTTTAGTTCCGTCACGACATAATTTCCTTGAGTGCGACAATGTTCTTTCTTGACATGTTCATTCATCCGCGACGAGTTTCTGCATCGCGATAGATCTTTCTTTGGCTCGTTAACAATCTGTCTTGCAAAGTTTGTCGTTCTAATCATTCTATGTCGCGACAATCTTATGTGTGGTTCCTTAAATAGTTACGTCGCAACATCGACAATTTTGTCGCTACGGAGTTTCTGTGCAACTTCTTCAAATTGGTGTCGCGACCTAGTTTTTATGTCGCGACAACATTTCTGTTTTGGTTCTTGTTGCAACAATGTTTCTTGTATTGTCAGAATTTCTCGTGACCCAAAAGATTACGCCAGCGACCAAGTTTGTCGCCACTTAACCTGATTTCTTGTTGCAGCTTCATTTTGATGTTACGACATGGCCTCTTTGTGGTGTTGATGTTTGCTGTCGCGACCCAGTTTATTATGTCACAACCAAACTTCTCTTCCCTGTGTTGGAATCTTTATCATGACATAGAAAATGCATCCGCGACCTTGTTTATACGTGTTCGACATCTACGTACGACGCTAGATCCTTATCGCGACATCGAAACATTTCTTCAGCTTGAAGTATGTTGCAACATTGAATTCTTTGTTGCGACCAGGTCAATTCACTGAGCAAGCATCACATGTTGCGACCTTGTTTATCTGTCACGACCAGAGTTTCTTCTTCTTTTAGTGTCGCGACATACATTGCCTTGTCGCGACAGAGGTCTTTCTTTAAAGCTCTTCTTATGTCTCAACAAGCTTTTCCATGTTTCCATAATCAGTGTTGTGACATAAGAGGATTTTGTCACGACATAGATTGCCTTATGTTCTTCATTATGTTGCAACATAAACTTATATGTCGCAGTATTCTTCCCGTATTGCTCTTTAACTTCATGTTGTAACAAAATATCCCTTATCACGACAGAATTTCTACCTTCTTCCTGTTTACTTTGTCGCGACAGGAGCTTCTTTGTCGATACAGGAGCTTCTTTGTCGCGACAATTTCTTCCTTGTGTTGAAATCCTGCTGAAAAATTTGTCGCAACATAAACTTTCTTTGTCTCAGCTGACTTGTTATATTCTTCCCTAATTTACATTTGCGACCTGTCTTTTGTCACCGATGAAGCTCATCACATCCAATATTCAGACTTTTGTGTTGCGCCAGAAAGAATGTGTCGTGAGTTCCTTGCCATTTGTGGAAGTTTGTTGCGACACCCAGAAACTCTATCGCGGCCAGTGCTGCAGTACTCTTTTTCTCTTTTTTCCTACTGGAATATTCTCATTTTTGAATTAAACCTGCAAAACACAAAGTTGATAAATATTCCATAATTTAGCATTAAAACATATCCGAAGACACTAAAATAAGCCAGAAAAATGGATTAAAAATAGATGAGTTTAAGACTCGTCGGGTGTCCCATAACTCTAGGGTCCCTACCTCTGAGGGCAATCTCGCCCACGGCCTGACTTCTGATGCCCCCAACTCGGCACACGGTGTCAAGCGAGGGTGTCATCATTTTTTTTCTTTATAACTTATAACCTTTGAGTTTGTTCATTCATATAATGTTAAACATTTAACACAATACCATGCAGTAATTACAAAATATATACAAGCTCCATATATGCGAAGTGTTCAAAATTTACAAAAAGCTTTACATTTGTTTACAAGCAACAAAAAGAATAGTACATCTCTCAAAATAGACCAAAGTCTTGGTGGGCATCTAACTTTGTGTTCTTGGAGACTTATGAGGTTGTCCGACCTTCTTGCCTCTTCTTCTGTACCTACATGGATGAAAACCCATGCTAAGCTCTACGCTTAGTGGGAATAAACTCGTGGACGACCACTAACACGGATCATCACACTTCTATACACATGCATAAGCATCTAACATATCATATCATTTAAACATGCTTATATATATTTCATATTTACTTATTATACATTGTTTCATTTCTTAGCATTTTACACTTCGCTTCATGTTCTTATCACAATATACTTGTCATTGCATAGAGGTGCTATGCTTCTCTTATCATCTCATATCATTTCATATGTCATATTCAAGTCATTTGTTTTATGTTTCATACCTGCATAAACCTTAGAAGTGGATAAAGGAAACTATAAGGGCCCAGGTGCTATACTCTTTATCTGAAATAGTGGTTTATACTTGTAGAAGGCGCTATTTATCGTGAGAGACAATGACCATCTATAAGGGCGAAAGTATTTGTTATCATTATGCGAGATAATGACCATCTATAAGGGCACAGAAACTATAATAAACCTAGACGGGGCAAGCGATCGATATGCTACAAACTTATTTTCTCTAATAAGCATGCACATCTATCCCTCTACTAGGTTCTAAGCAGACAATCCATGTATATTTTATGTTCTGTACATATCTCATATTCCCGAATAATTATTGTCATCCGGTAATCATATGTGATATTTACAATCATTTATTAGTATATTTGCATTTTTCATATCTCATTATATGCATGAATAACTATGGTTCCATGTATACTTATGAGCCTATTTACTATCATTCCAATTTCATCAAGGTATATATGGATGGATTCTAGACTCCGAGGGCTTTCCATAGAGTCAAAACATCAGTCCAGGAGTTCGGACAAAGAAATTATAATTAGATCCAGTTGGAGCCTCGCGCTGAGCAATGACTACGAGCAGAACCAACAGAGCCTACTATTTTTGTGATTTCTAGACCTAATATGAGTTCCAATTTCCTCAAGCTATATATGGATGGATTCTAGACTCAAAGGGCTTTCCATAGAGTCTAAGAACATCCAAATCGGAGTTCGGACGAAGAAGTTATGGTCGTCCGAAGTTGGAGGTCACACATGAATAGTCAAACCCAACCGGGCTGACCTAGCAGAGCTGACCTAGCCAGGTTGACCTCGCCGAGCTTACCTATCCGGGCTGACCTAGCCGGTGGCCTAACGGTGGGCTGGCCCGGGGTACGAGCCTCGCAGAAACTAGCCTAGCCGGGAGCTAACCTGTTCGAGTAATCAGACCATAACTTGGGCTATAGAGGTCCAATTTGGGTAATTCAAAAGCCTAACTTCAAGTTCACTGATGTGGCTACAATTTACCTGAAGAACACACTGCTAAATTCCCTTTATTTCCCATCCAAAAACCAGTTCAAAAGTCCAAAACACAACTAAACAACTCCAAATCTAGTCTAAAACTGCCAAACACCACCAATATACCAAGTAGGGTTCTTTTAGACCCAAATTCATCAAAAAATGGGTTTATGGTTTGATTTTTCCATACAAACATAGCATCTATACTAGTGTACAAAAATCCATACTTTTCCATACAAAACTTAACAAATTCCATACCTTTGATCTTCTTCTCTTTTTCCTTCTCTTCTCCTCTTCTTCTTCTTCTTCTCTTCTCTTCTCTATTCTTTTCTCCTCATCTGTTTTACATCCCCAAAATTATTAAAATGAGATATTTATTTTTTGTCTTGTGCTGACCCATTTTCCTTTTGGTCTTTTCCTTATTTGATTTTCCTTTTATTAGCTTTGGTCCTCCGTCTCTCCTCGTTGCAAAATCAAGTTATTCATATTTCCAATTTAGCCTATAATCATATAATGATATGACCTTTGTGTCCCATTTTGAAAAATTACACTTTTACCCTTGTATCTTATACAAATTCCAGGTTTTCGAAATTTTCTCATTTTATTTCGAAAATTCACAGTCCCCAACTTATGTTACACCTGTGATATAAACTATTAAGGGCATATTTTGGGGTATTGCTCTCCCCACTTAAAGAAATTTTAGTCCTCGAAATTTTTACATAGTGAAAAGTTACGGATCACTGGCGCTTTCCATAGTTTCATTACGGCTTGATGGCTTCTTCCTGCCATGGTGTTGCTAGAGCACTTTCGTGCAGTACTTGCATTCATAAACTGTTTCCTCTCGAGCAGAATAGCTTTCGGCTTTTCATCATATAATAAATCTGCGTACTTTGCACATCTGCCTTTGGTAGTATATGCGACTCATCGACGGTATCTCGAAACATCGACACATGAAATACATTGTGTAATTTGTGGTCTGAAGGGGAGTGCCAAGATAAGCCATAGGACCAATTCGTTCCAAAACCTCATATGGCCCTATGAACCTCGGACTCAATTTTCCCTTTTTACCAAACCATAGAATTTTCCTCCACAACGATACTTTCAAGAAGATCTTGTCTCCCACTTCATATGCAATGTCTCTCCTCTTCAAATCGGCATAAGATTTTTGTCTATCACTAGACGCCTTTAACCTTTTCTCTTTCGTATCTTTCACTATGTCTGGACCAATCACTTTATGCTCATTTAACTCTGTCCAACACACAGGAGTTCTACATTTCTGGCCATAAAAAGACTTGTATGGTGCCATTCCAATGCTTGACTGAAAACTATTGTTATAGGAAAATTCCATCAATGGAATATACCTATCCCAATTTCCCGAAAATTCTATAACACAACCTTGAAGCATATCTTCAAATTACTTAGATCAAACCTCTCTAGCGTATGTTTGAGGATGGAATGCCATAGAACTTAAACGTTTTCAAGTGACTATGAATTCGCCAAAACCTTTATGTAAACGTGGATCTCTATCGACGCAATAGATAGCGATACCAGATGCGATTGTGCCAATCTCACTCACATATAATTCGCTAGTCGATCCATAGAATAGTCCATCGACCTATATAAAATGGTAGACTTTGTAGGCGCCTATCCTGATCACCAGGACGAGTCATGCTTACATTGTGTGAGGGAAACGACCTAAAATCCATGGTAATGTTATCCAGCATTGAGTGATGGGAAGGGTTCTTTCATTCATTCTTTTGATGACTTTGATGACATGACTTCCGACCAGTTTAGCATCATGGAGATCGTTTGATTGTTTCATTCAGAACTGCCATTTCTGGTCCTGGTACATCTGTACCTTGGGATGCATGGTAAATACCGTATTATAGACCTCAAATAGAAACTTTTCTTTAGCTCTTTATCATCGCTTTGTCCTATTCTAGAAATCTGAGCTTCCCGACTTCTTTCATTGGCTTCGGTCTAAATCCACCATCTCTAACCATTTGTAACTTTTTCTATAGCTCTTCATCATTTTTCTGTGCATCTATAATCATTTTCTTTAAAATGGGTTACGTTTCTAGTTGAGCTAGCATAGCTCCATCATCTGCTAGTCTCCAATCACTGTACTATAGTGACATTACTACATTTGTCTTCCGACTTAAAGCATAAAACACTACATTAGCCTTTCAGGAGTGGTAGTCTATGATGTAGTCATAATCCTTAAATAACTCTAACCACCTCTGTTGTCTCAGTTTGCTCTGCAATTCATAAGTACTTGAGACTCTTATGATCGGTGTAAATTCTACACTTTTCCCCATATAAGTAGTGTCGCCATATTTTCAAAGCAAACAGTACCGCAACCAACTCTAGATCATGAGTGGGATAATTCTGTTCATGTGGCTTCAACTTTTTGGATGCATAAGCCACCACTTTCCCATCTTGCATTAACACCCTTCCCAAACGAATGCCTAAAGCATCACTATACAAGGTATACTCTTTTCTCGAAGTAGGTTGCGTCAATACTGGTGCTTCAACTGACATCCCTTTGCTTGTTCAAAACTATTCGACATTTGTCATCGCGAAACTTTATTCCTTTCTGAGTAGGGTGGTGAGAGGGAGAAGCTATGATAGAAAAGCCTTTCACAAATCTTCTATAACCTGCTAGGCTGACTTCTCACCTTGGTTAGTTTGAGGTGGTTTCAGTCCTGACGACCTCGATATTTGTAAGGTCAACTCTTATACCCTCCGCTGACACAATATAGCCTAAGAAGGAAACTTCCTTTAGCTAAAACTCACATTTGCTGAGCTTAGCATATAACTTCTTTTCTCTTAGCATCTGCAGGACTATTTTTAGATGTTGTTCATGTTCTTGTGCATCCTTAGAATACACCAGGATGTCATCAATAAAGACCACTACAAGCTGATCCACATAGGGTCGGAATACCTATTTAATTAAATCCATGAATGTTGCGGTGCATTAGTCAGCCATTACCAAAACTCGCAATAGCCATGTCGAGTTCGTCGTCCTCTAGCACATCTACTTCCTTTACTCTCAAGCGATAATATCCGGATGTGAGGTTGATCTTCCAAAGAACACCAATATAGCTAATCAAAAAGATCTTGATTCTTGGCAATGGGTACTTGTTTTTCAACTGTACCTTATTGATGCGATCATCGATGCACATCCGATAAAGTCATCTTTCTTTCACAAATAAAGCGGTGCACTTGAGGCGAAACAGCACGGTCGTCTGAGCCCTTTATCTAAAATCTTGTAGCTGAACCTTTAACTCCTTCAACTCCTCATGGAGCCATCACCTTTAGGTGCCCTAGACAGGGTTGTTCCTAAGTACAATTTCTATGGATAAGTCCACCTCCTCTCAAGGAATACCTGGTAACTCTTGAGGATTACATGGAATTCCTTACCTCTTGGAATCTTTTTCACTTCAACTTGACCTCTCTTGGAGTAAAGTATCAAGTCTAAGAATGCCTCATATCCTTTTCTTATAAATCTCCTCGCCTGCATGGTTGAGATCACATTGGACATTACGCTGGATCTAATGCCCTGTATTATCACCTCGGGCCAGTCGGAGCATCTCAATGCTGCATCTTTTGTCCATAATCAACGATGGCTCGGTGTTTAGTCAACCAATCCATTTCCAGAATCAAGTCAAACTCTCGGAATAGTAAGGTTATCAAATCAGCGAGAAACTCTCTTCCTGATATAACAATGAGGCAATTTCTGTATACGCTATTCATAATAACGTTATGCCCCAACAGACTAGTCACATGCATGTCATATGCTAATTTCTCCATCGCTAGTACTTTGTCAAATACATGCTCCATACACACATATGAATGAGTAGATCCAGGATCAATCAATGCATGCATCTTAATATCATATAAAGAAAATATACCAGCTATAACCTCATAAGCATCTTGATCCTCACGAGCCTTCATAGCATATGCTCGTGCTGATGTTGTAGGCATAGGATGATCTACTATCTCTGAAACTATGCCTCCTCATCCTCTATGCTTAGATGGGCCCTCACGACCCTACCTCGGTGCGAGTGAGTGGTCTGCCAGTCTTCCTCTGCCACTTCCTTGTTGACTTCTATTATCCCCTGACTCTCGGGGACACTATGCTATCAAATGCTCAAGGCTTCCACACCGAAAACACCCTCCTATCAATAACCTACAAACACCCCGAATGCGTCTTATGGCAGTAGGTGCACTCAGTTTCTCTCTGTCTGCAGGCTTCCCCTACTCACACTAGATGCTCTTGTACCTCCCTGTTTTCTACCTCTTGTAGCCGAATGCTGTACTGACTCGGCTCGAACATCTCTAGCTCTTTTACCAGAAAAGGAGGTGGCTCCTTTTGAGAACTTCTTTTGAGACTTTTCTTCTTTCTTTGGTTTCCTAGTCTCTCACACTTTCATTGCGGCTTGGACGGCCCGATAAAGTTCACTGTTGGAAAGTCACGAGGTGCTAAGTACCCACTCTTGATGGAATCGTGTAGTCCATCTTCAAATTGCCTACACTAAAATGCCTCGGTGAGGACCGCTTCCGGTGCATATTTGCTAAGATGGCTGAACTCTTTCTCATACTCAGCCACAAATAAGTTCCTGATAGGCGTATTTTGTGATGTGTATATAAAATTATGCAGAAAAATATAAAGAGGGTGCCTATTCCACGCTAGTATACGCCTGTCAAGTAATAAAGTGTACCAAAGTACGGATGCTCGATCCACGGGGAAAATGGGGATGCTAAGTACAAAAAATTATAATACTTCTCACAATATCCAAACTAACAATTGTGATAGTAAACGGAATTTAAGCTAAACTAATGAAATTTCTAAATCTAACTAATGAAGATCGCGACTAAGGATACCGAGATGATAAATTCCTAGGGTACTTGGTGCAATCGGACAATCCTCTTAGATCTAAGTCAAAATTCTACTCTATTGTTCCTTGTAGAAAATGCTTTCCAAGGCGACTCTTGTCTAATTTAATTATAAGCCTCTCTCGGGAGTCGAATAACCTACCAATAACACTAGGTCTTTTGCTACCGACTCAACCACTAAGCATTAGAGATGCTTTAAGATCAAAAGTCTCACACGCCTCTAATTGCGATAATTTCTACCTTTATCGGGCTAATTAGGTTGATTCATCTATGTATAGTTCTTTACTCCCCTTCTCGAGATCTTGCAAGAACCTACGCCCCACATTGAGATTAGCCCAGGAAATCGATATGCTAAATGGGAGCCAGTATGAATCAATAGAGATTGCATTCCTGAAACAATGAAAACGGAACATTAACAAGTAGATATAAAACTCATGTGTTCAATATACAACCAAAACCTAGATCTGAATTTAAAGCATGATAGAGTTTGATACTATCATAAACTTAGGATAAAACATGAGAAAGAGGAAGAAGAAACTATAATGATCAAATGATGGTGAGTCTGGATTTTCTTCACAAATCTATGATCTTCCTCGAAAATCTTCGAAACAACTCCAAACCTCCTTGGTCCCAAAGTGTGGACAAAGTCCGCTTCTCAAATTCATGCCTCCTCACATTTACTTTATAGCAGTTTTCCATAAGTTTGCACAATTCCACCAAATGGATGACTGATCAGGAGTGAACTTTTAGAGCATTAGGGCACTTGTTAACATAAAAACACAGAAAAACTAACTAAAGCATAGGGATAAAATAGTATTTAAGATACTCATCCACACCCCCAAACTTAATTCTTTCTTGTCCCAAGCGAGAGACGACTCAAAACAAAACAAAATTGAAAATGACATGAACTAAAAATAATGAGATGAGTATGATAACATGATTTCAAAATGGAAGAATCACTATGACACAATTTAGCAATATTAGCCTTTTTGACCAAATTTAGGATCCTTAAACTTTTAAACTTTCTAAGGAACATGGCAAAGCAAGAATGGTGAGCAAAACAAATCAACCCCCGAGTCATATTGCCTTTCCCAAGGAAACTAAGTGTGAGTGATAGCATGATCTTCAGTGTATGTAAGGTCCTAACACCCCAAACAGCTGACTCACCTATTTGGAAAAGCTAACTAAGAAATGATAAACGCACCCTTTTTATTCATACCAAAATACCTAAAAATTTCTAAATACCTAAAAAATGAAGGAGAACTAGTGCGAAGTTTTAGATAGAGTGTTCTGTAGCGGGGGGATCCATTGGTGACTCCCCACCCGGTTAGTTAAGGGCACCGGGCATTAAATTCCTTCAAACTTCACCGAACACTTTCGAGGCCAAACTCAAAGGCCCTAAGTTGTGGGAAGGATCCATCTTACATCCCATGTAGCGGGCGGTGGAAGTCAATGACTCGGCCAGTTTGGCAAGACATTAGGCTTTGAAGGCCCCTCGGATGTGCCGGGATTCGATTGGATGATCCACTTATTCTATTAATTCACAAGCCTATTTTTTGACTTTTTTTTTTTCTTTCTTCTTTTTCACTTTTTCTATTGTTTTTCATTTTTCTCTTTTTAGTTGAGGCTCAATGGCAATCCTCTTTTGATTGGGTGTCCCATCACTTAGATAGTTAGAATCCCCAAGGTTAGTTGAATTCAAGGCAAAGAGTTAGGACCGAGTATACAAGGGGAGACCAAGTGTGTGTATGATAGATTCCTTGAGAAATAGCTTCTTGAAGCACAAGGAGGAGGTGAGCTAAGCTAAGTCTGCCCTCCCTCAGCGCAAGCACACAATTCCAAATCATTTAAAAACCTAAGGGTCCAATCCACTTCGCACTTGCCATTTTCAAATGTTTGTGTTCAAGCAATGACATACAAGCCAACAAGGCATCAGACTCACTCATATGAGACATGAAACAAACAAAAGAAAGAAAAGAAAACTCATGCAAACAACCTAAATAAATAAAGGAATAACTAAAATAGGTAAGGAGATACAAAAGTTGGATTTTGAAAAAATAAAAATAAATTAATTCACCCCACACCCCAAACTTGAGTTAAACATTGTCCTCCAATGTGAAACAAAAGCAAATGGATAATGGTACTCACGAGGTTGATCAAGTCTCTGGAAGTCGCTCCAATGAATATGGCTCGCTTTGGGGCAAAGAGGTGTTAAGAGGGGTTAGACTTTAGAGTCCCGAATGAAGGGGGTGCTTGAATATGGTTTCCTCTTTTTGGTTCTTTAAATACCCGGAATTATTGAACTTCAAGCTTTGAACCTTTTAGCTTCAAAACCAATTTGAATCCCAAAGCACGAAATTAAAAACTAAAACCTGAAAAAACAAATCAAACACGAAAATTTTATTAAAAAAAACTCAAAACTAACTACGAAATAGAAAAAGGAAAGAAAACTTTTAAGCAGAATTTTTTGCCTCCCGGAGGCTGCTCCGTTTTAGTCGGCTATAGACTCTTCCAACTACGGATGGGTTGGTGTTTCTTGCCTCCCATCCTTCTCTAGAGGCGATAGTTGTGCTTTCGATCAGCAACTTGAGCATAGTCTTTTACAATCTTATTTTTTGATTTTCTATTTTTAAATTTTTTGTTTACAATGGTTCCTCTCAATTCATTGTTCAAGTGAATGATGTACTCATCCACCTCAGAATATGGGATCGTCTTCTCATTTTTCAATTCTTCATGCATCTCACCCCATAAAGTCATCTCCGGAAAAGTCTCTACAACTTCCTCTTTTACCTTTTCATATGATTCCGGAGAAGTTGACTCTTTTTCCTCCTTTTCAACTAAGTATTTCGAAGTTTCTGCATCATCATCCTCCACCTTTTTAAGCTTCTCAAGTTCTTCATTACCTCTTAGTGATTTCTTCATCACATAGCTCAGTTTTCTTCTTACGTATTCCTCCAAGAGTAGATGGCGAACTCTCATGTTCTCTATTCAAAAAAGGGACATTGTAGCCATATTCTCTTGTTCATTCATATATTTTGCCACTAGTTCTTCTATACTCATACTCTCCTCATCTTTAGGTTGTTCTTTCTCAAATGTAAGTTGGAGTACTAGAAGTGGCCATTGAGCCATCTCTTCTTTCAAGCTATCCCGAGATGGTGTGTGTGCTGAATTTGAACATTAGCCCTTGTCAATTCCATGAATTGAACTTGAGATGTCACACATTCAGCATGAACTCTTTTCATTTCAATTAATGTTGCCTCTAACTTTGTCATTCTCTCATGTGGAGGTTGACTTATCTTATTTGGATTAAAAAACTGAGGCAACCCAACTTGAGAGTAGTCCATTTCATCCATTGATCTTGAAAATTCAGGTTGTGCCATGGTAAATGCAGCGGCGGTTCTTTAGTCATCCATAGCTTCTTCTAGGCTTGATCTTTGGACTTGTGGAGGGTGCGGAATGGTATAGCCGCCAGGGTGTTTGGGTGGTGGCTCCATCTAAAATTATGATTGCTCAAGTATGGGGTACCTCCATATTGAGCATAATCCATTGATCCATATGGTTGCCACACTTGACTTCGCACTTGAGTTGTCAATCTTCTTTGATGCTCATCAGCCAATTGCCGCATTCTTGAATTCTTTGCTCAAGGTGAGCAGCTAATGCATTTGTCCTTCGATGATCAGGATCATTGTCTGATTTTAACACGAAAATTTATCACGAAAACAAAAGTATCAAAAACTCAAAAACCACACAAATATACACATAAAAAAATGTTTGAAGTATTAAAGAAGCACTTAGTATTGATATTAGCATAAAACACCGATTTTCCCCGTGTGGCGATAAAGAAACTTGATGGCGTTTGGTGAGTGTGTATATAGAAATTATGCAGAAAAATATAAAGAAAGAGCGCCTATTCTCTTAAGTATGCGCTTGTCAAGCCAATAAAAGTGTACCTAGAAATACGGATAATGATCCACGAGGGGAAAATGGGGATGCTAAGTACCAATATTATAATAACTTCTCTAATATCAAACTAACAATTGTGATAGTATTAAAACAGAATTTAAACTAAACTAATGAAATTTCTAAATCTAACTGTGAAGATCGCAACTAAAGGGATACCAAAGAGATGATAAATTCCTAGAATTTAGCAGTGCAATCGGACAATCCTCTTAGATCTAAGTCAAAATTCTACTCTATTGTTCATAGAAAATGCTTTCCAAGCGACTCTTATGCAATTTAATTATAAGCCTCTCTCGAGGTCGAATAACCTACCAACTAACACTAGGTCTTTTGCTTCACCGGCTCAACCCCGAGCATTAGAGATGCTTTAAGATCAAAAGTCTCACCACGCCTCCCTAATTGCAGATAATTTCTACACTATCGGGCTAATTAAGAGTTGGGGATTCATCTATGTATAGTTCTTTACTCCTTCTGGTCTTGCAAAAGGCCACTCACACATTGAATTGGCAAATCAATATGTAAATAGAACAGTATGAATCAATAGAGGTGCATTCACAAGAAACAATAGAAAACGAACATTAACAAATAGATATAAAACTCATGTTCAATATACAGCAAAACCCTAGATCTACGAATTTAAGCATGATAGAGGTTTGATACATCATAAACTTAGGGATCAAAAAGCATGAGAAAAGAGGAAGAAGAAACTATAATGATCCAAATGATGGTGAGTCTCGGATTTTCTTCCACAAATCTCATGATCTTCTCCAAAATCTTCAAAAATAACTCCAAACCTCCTCCTTGGTCCCAAAGTGTGGACAAAGTCCCCTTCTCCGAGCCCTAGCCGCCTCCTCTGTTGCTTTTGTAGCAGTTTTTCCACCAATTTTGCACAATTCCACCAAATGGATGACCTGATCATAGGAGTGAACTTTTAGAGCATTAGGGCACTTATTTAACATAAAAACACAAGAAAAACTAACTAAAGCATAGGGATAAAATGAGTATTTAAGATACTCATCAGTTCCTTTGCTTCATATTCAGGAACTGTTTCCACTTGAACTCCCTATACATGTATGTAACATACTTTTCCCTGAACTCTTGGACAAAGAACTCCCATGTCATGGGATTTGGAATCCCTAAACTTTTGAGCACCAGTTTCCACCAATCATATGCCTCACCCTGCAATAGGTGAGGCGCACATCATCTCGATCGGGAGGGCATCTAACCTCTTCAAACCGCCCTTTCTAACTTTTCTAACCAGAATTTCGGCTTTCTACTTTTCTTTGTACTCAATACATGGAATTCCTACCTTCATGTCTTCTTACTGTATCTATTGGAGCTTTAGGAGCGGCTAGTCTTTCCAATACCCGAGACATGTCCTGTGATATTCTCAGCAAGGCTTTCATGGGCTCATTAGGAACATTAATTTCTGAAGGCTCAGAAGCTGATAACCCATGCTCCCTTGGGTTAACACTCTCAACAGCTTCTTCAGGACGATCCATCTATACAAAACACAAGGACATCCCCATTAGAGGTCAACACATTACTTAACATATGCATGTTTATCTTATAATCTATCTAGAAGGTTTAAAACTTATCCAGAAACGCCTAAACATAGGCTCTAATACCACTAAACTGTGATGCCCCCAACTCAGCACACGGTGTAAAGCGAGGGTGTCATCATTTTTATTTTTATTTTTATTATAACTTATAACCTTTAAGTTTGTTCATTCATATAATGTTAAACATTTAACTTGTAATATATTCTGTAGAAGTGGATTACAAAATATATACAAGCTCCATATATGGAAGTGTTCAACATTTACAAAAACTTTACATTTGTTTACTAACAACAAAAAGAATATTACATATACCAAAATAGACCAAAAGTCTTGGGTGGGCATCTAACTATGTGTTGACCTTGGGCGATGAGGGTTAATCAGAGCTTCTTGCCTGCTTCCATTTTCTACGAATGAAAACCCATGCTAAGAGCTTTCGCTTAGTGGGAATAAACTTCGTGGACGACCTGCTAACACGAATCATCACATACATACACATGCATAAACATCTAACATATCATATCATTTAAACATGCTTATACATATTTCATATTTACTTATCATACATTGTTTCATTTCTTATCATTTTACACTTTGCTTCATGTTCTTGTCACAATATACTTGTCATCGCATAGCGGTGCTATACTTCTCTTAAAATATCATATCATTTCATATGTCATATTCAAGTCATTTGTTTTATGTTTCATGCCTGCATAAACCTTAGAAGTGGATAAAAGAAACTATAAGGGCTCAGTGTGTACTCATGTACGAAGCAGTGGTCTATAAAGGGCCCAAAGGCGTTGTTATGATATGTGAGACAATGACCATCTACCAGGGGCCCGAAGGCGTTGTTATCATTATGCAGAAAATGACCATCTATATAAGGGCGAAAGCGTTTGTAATGACAAGCAGCCAGTGATCCATTATCTTGCCAGGAACTTATTTTCCTAATAGGCATGCCCATCTATCCACTCTGAGGTTCTAAGCTGAACAATCCATGTATATTTTATGTTAGAGTACATATCTCATATTCAGAATATTATTGTCATCAGGTAATCATATTCGACATTTAATCATTAATGAAGTATCTTTGCATTTTTCATATCTCCTTATTATGTGAATGACTATGGTTACCGTAATATGTATGAGCTATTTACTATCATTCCAATTTCAACCCGTCTATATGGATGGATTCTGGAGCTCCAGGGCTTTCCGCAGAAATTAAAACATCGAATCGAAGTTTGGACCCAGAAGAAGAAGTTATGGTCGTCGAAGTTGGAGGTCTGCGTGAATAATAGTCAAGCCAACGGGCTGACCTCGTCAGGCGAGCCTAAGCGGGCGACGCCTGGATTGGGCTGACCTAGTCGGGCTAGCCTGCGCCGGTGACCTCACCAATTTAACCTAATGGCTGACCTGGCTGGGCTGACCTTCTTGGGGCGGCCTAGTCGGGCTAACCTAGATGGGCGGACCTCTTAGGGAGTTATTCTTGGCGACTGACCAGTGTCGGACCATAACGAGAACACGAGTTTCGATTTGGGTAATTCAAAAGCCTAACATCAATTTTATTGATGTGACTACAATTTACCTGAAGAACACACTAACAAATTCCCTTTATTTCCCACCTAAAACTAGTTCTAAAGTCCAAAACACAACCAAACAACTCCAAATCTAGTCTAAAACTGCCAAACACCACCAATATACCAAGTAGGGTTCTTTTAGACCCAAATTCATCAAAAAATGGGTTTATGGTTTGATTTTTCCATACAAACCATAACATCCGTACTAGTGTACAAAAATCCATACTTTTCCATACAAAACTTAACAAACTCCAAACCTTTGATCTTCTTCTCTTCTTCCTTCTCTTCTCCTCTTCTTCTTCTTCCCTTCTCTTCTCTTTTCTTTTCTCCCTATCCGTTTTTGCCTATCCCCAAAGACCAAAATGAGATATTTATTTTGGTCTTATCCTTATTTTATTTTCCTTTTTGGTCTTATCCTTATTTGATTTTCCTTTTTGGCCTTATCCATATTTGATTTTCCTTTTATTGCGCTTTGGTCCTCCATTTCTCTCCCATTGCAAATTGAGTTATTCGTATTTCCACTTTCTTCTATAGTCATCTAATCATATGACCTTTATTATTTGACAAATTACACTTTTACCCTTGTATCTTGTACAAATTCCTGGTTTTCAACATTTTTTCATTTTATTTCCCGAAAATTCTAATTTAACTAATATATTACACCCTAAATATGTTATAAAACTGTTATGGCATATTTTGGGGTATTACATGACTGGCTAGGAGCCCTGAAGTGTCTCCCACCCCTTGATGATTAACCTTGGCCTTGGCCTTAGTGGCCATGGCCTTGTCCTAGTCCGTCGCGGCGAAGTCTTCTGCTTCTTCTACTGGGCTAAGAAGATTGATTCTCCTTCTTCTTAGCACTGCTACCCATGTCGAATGCTTGAGTGTGTCATCCTTCTCTTTCCCGATGGCGAATGTCGACCATCCAGGTCCCCTCCTCCCATGTATTTTGGAGGATGATGTGCCTGAAACCTCCAGAGGCTACTCGTCCCTCCCTAGCCCACCGTTGCACTAGTCTTTGCAATGGTAGCAGCCACAACGCTCGCCTGTGCAATGATGGCAACTACAGTGCCCATAGCCTCTATAGAGGCCCATGAGTCAAACACAGGTGCTGGTTGCCTATTGCCTCGTGGACGACCTTCGTCCTCTTCCTTGACTTGCCATCTACACATGTCAAATAGCAAAATGAGATTTCTTTTATTGTTTAACTAGTAGTGCATGTGCCAACTATCAATAGACCTCAACATCCTAAACTATTCCATTCATCTTTTCCTATATACATTCTACCATGTATATAATTTGCCTTTATTGTGTCTCTGATCAAATCACAATCACGTAGCACACAACATGAAAATGTACAATGGTCTAAACCCAATGCCCATCCTTTTCCTAGGTAACCACATACCTACGTTCTGATATACAAACTACGACACCAGAACTCAATGAATCTGACGACCTAGACCCATATCCATCTGCCCTCGGTACTCGTGTACCTAGACTCTTGATACCTAATTGAGACGATCTAGTATCAGAACCATACTTGTGGATACCTACACCAGAGTTCCCTAGGTAATCATTTGCCTAAGCTCTGATACCAAGCTGTGACACCCCAAAACCCGGGGGTCCCGTTAACAATCCGCCAACCCACGAAATTCCTATGGATTTCAAGTGACCTGATACCACCTGGTGTGTCTGTACCATGGGGATCCATATTTTTCACAAAAATCGGGTAGTCTCCTTTAATTGAGAGCTCTGCCCAGCCTTACAACTTTGTATAACGGTATAACCATAACCCATCGGGGTCTCCAACGAATGTGTATTCACCACGGGGGTCCATCTATCCATATCCCCAATATATAACTATATCATAATAGTCCATAAGAGTTTATTACAACACTCTTATATATTACATATATTAAAACTAGCTTATTCTAATATAGTTTACAAAAATATTTATCAAAGCCACATCCTGGCTTCCTTCAAAATCACAACCTCGAGTGAGCACCGTCTCCTTACACTCTGATTATTCTTTCGAAAGTGCTATTTTGAACCACGTTTTATTATAGAGGTTTTAAGCACTTTTTATGTACTAATCGGCGTAATTAACCCGATTTGCACATTAAGGTCACTGTTATTCTACTGATCGCATTTTGTGGCTAATTTTGTAGTTTTTGCAAGCTATTTATGCCAAAATTGTTGAGTTCGATCCAGACACGAAGAGTGAATTAGAACAATGTGCCGGATCAAAGCAGAGAAGAGGAGTAGAAAGTAAAAGAAAAAGGGAAGCAGTGAAATTTGGCAAGATTGCGAAAATTTCACAACCTACAAAATTTCACAGGTTGCGAATTTTCGCAGGTTGCAAAAATTGCCTCTAACACCACTCTCCCACCGTTAGCGTTCCTTCATCTTGCCCGTTTGACTTGTTAAGTTTTGTTCCCCTTTTTGGTTTTCTTCCCATTTTATCCCCTGTAATAGCTTTTGTATTTGGTTCTTTTTGTAATTTTTCTTGGCTGGGGCAATATAAAAGCCCCACACAAGCAATGGAAAAGTATCTTCTCCATTAATAAAACTTTTGGGCGGGAAGCTTTCAATAACTAAAGCTCTTTCTCAGTTTCTCTCATTTTCTCTCCTTTTTCTCGCATTTTAAGGCGGCGAACACCTACGGGGATGACAACTCGGATGATGAGTGGCTGGGCCCCCTTCCTCCTTGAGTAGGGTCACTAGGCACGGGATCTAGGGCGGAAATGGGGAGTTCACGTTTTCACGCGGTACTCCACTTGTCATTTGTGTTCTCCTTTTAACTCTAGGTTTAGATCCCTTCGATTCATGTTGAATGGTCGGTGCACTGGTAATCTTTTGGAGGTACTCAGGATGCTTATTACTAGATCTTGTGATGTTCATTAGTTACCATTTATTACCCATTATGCGTGAGTCGAGGAGACTTGTTCGATGGCCGAGAACATTAATGGCAGTGAATGCGATTTTCGGAGAGATTTAATAAGGGTTGAGTTTTTATAGCTACACTGAAGATCGGTTCGAGAATGACTATAGGTCATCCTCCCAGCCTTCGAGAAAGGGCCTTGGAAATCCTCATTTTACCCTAGAGACTTAACCTTTGTGACCCAGCCTTATCGAGTTCTCTTTTACATTTAATTTATTTCTTGTTAGTTTCACCATCAAAACCTTGTTTTCATCAAACCTTAAAATCAAATTAAATTCACCCGATTAGAACTTAGCGAGAACCATTTTGTGAGAAAGAAAACCCATCCTGAGTTCATTTAGAGCCACTATCTTTGCATTAGCTAGGCTACGGCATTAGAAAGGTTTATAAATTTTGTTGGTTTGGGAAGCTACCTAGCTACCGTTTACGTGTTGAATCAACTCCTTTGTGCACGAAAGGTGCAGCAAGGGTGAGTAATGCCTAGTAAAGAATACCTCCTACAAGGGCTACTCCCTACCTAAGTGCACATGTAATGGCACACCACACATTCAAGTAAAACATCGCGCATTCCCTGCACAGAATGTCTACATGGCATGGATGAGAATGTGACTCACCCTATCCCATGTCCCGAGTTCTCACCGACTCCCTCACACATGCATATGCCGAGTGTGAAAAACCGCCATTATGTTCTATCAATGGCCTTTTTTTAAAAAAAACAAAAGCTTTTTGTTTTATAAATCAAAATCCATTGGATGGTTCCCGATATCAACTTGCGTTTCCCAAGTTCCGTGTGTTTATGCATTTGTGGGTCACGGATTTCCGAGTTTACACCACAGGATGCTGCATGCCTTTCCGACATTTTTGTCGGGCTTTCACCGCCGGTGATCATATCTAACCTCAATACTAGGTCTTTCACCCTAGGGGGGGATCTACCCCAACTTGCTATGCCCAACACACATATTTTTCAATTTCAAAACCGTGCGACTCATTTTGGACGTTGTCCCATGTTACCGAGCCCACAATCGAACACCAAACACAGTGTCGATCAACCATGTACTCACAACATACTATCGAACACCAAACATAATGTCGATCTCTACCATGCACTCACACCCATGTGATGTGATGTCCTAGTGCATAATGCAATGCAATCATGCAATTGCTCATTCATACCATGCTACATATATGAAGAGTGTTATATGTGCATGCCTACTCATGCATACTTACCCATGCATCATTTGGACATTTATATCAAAAAGCATACAAATTCCAAATATATCATACAATTCATGCCATCATATCAATACACGCATACATTGACATCATGATTCACTACTACTCGAATGTGACATCCATCAACCTCTAGGCGAATTGTGATAAGACATGTCAACAACTAGCCTACAATAAGCATGTAATGGCCTTATTCACTCCTAAAGCATCACAAGCCAAACCATTAGAACACACAATTTGACTTCATCACAATTTCAACCAAGTATATCACTCAATTCAAGCAATGATATGCTACAATCATATACTAATTGTGGCAAAAATCTAGACACAAATCATAAAGCAGCCTAAGATGTATTAGTCCCGGAAAATGGACTATAACTTGAGTTATAGAGGTCCGATTTAGGTGATTCAAATTCCTAATATTAATTTATCAGATAGAGCTACAAGTTCCTTGCAGGATGCTAGACCAAATTCTAACTTTTTCCTAGCCTAAAATTAGTCCCAAAAACCTACACAGTAGGTTCGGCCAAAACAGGGCAGCTTGGGGCAGTCCCGGAAAACGGACCATAACTTGAGTTATAGAGGTCTGATTTTGGTGATTCAAAAGCCTAAAATCAAGTTCTCAGATAGGGATATAATTTCCTTGAAGGATACTAGTCCAAATTCTCCTTTTATCGTGAAGAAGTTAGCCCTAAAAGCGGACACCATATAGGGTCAAAAACGGGGCACTATTCCATCTTAATTAATTTGTCAGCAGTCACCAAGGGAAAAAGGGCCAAACAGCCCCTTAGGGCATTAAAACTCAACCAAAAAGCCCCTAGAATGGAAAATAAACCAAAGTATAAAGAATCCCTACATCTTGGAGCGTGAGCAATGCCCCGAGGAAGTCCTGCAGACATTTCCTGAACCCGAAGTTTTGACTTCACGAACCTCCCGCGTGAAACCTCGGTGAAACTTGGAGCTTCCGGTGTCCACGCATAGCCCTCGCCAAGTACTCCGACTTTAGTTCTTGGTCCATCGAAAACCGACTACCCGATCTCCGTAGATCGTAGAGAGAAGGTAGAACTTCTCTCTCCTCTCTCTCTCTCTTCTCTCCTTTCTCTCTCCCTTTCTCCCCTCTCTATGTCTGTTTCTCCCTTATCTTCCCTTTCTCTTTCTTTTTATTCTAACTTAATTTAAGTTAAGTTGGATAAGTGGTTCTCATGGTGCCACATGTCACGCGATCCTCGTTCGGATCCGTTCCTACCCTAAAACAATTTATTTTCGTCCCGATTCAAGTTCAATTTATTTTAAATGAACTTAACCTAAGTTATTTCCTAACTCCTGTGGTTCTCATGAAAATCTCGTCCCCGGGGTCATTGAATAACCATCCACCCAAAGAAATCACAAAAATCCAACTGTCTTGGAATTCGACAAAATGTTTCTGGATAACTAGATTTCTAGAGCCGAATCAACAAATCCCAGTTTTAGATCATCCAGAGATCTGAAGAATTTTCCAAGTTTCTCTTAACCATTCTGGCACTTTTATTATTTTTGTTATTTTTCCCGGGTTTTACACTTTTCAAAACTAATTAAAAGAATCTCTAACAACTAATAAGTCTAATAAGGCTAATATGAGTTTTGATTCTAAATCAAAATTCCCTACGTATGGGTTATGATTTTATTAAGAAGCATGATATTTGTTTTGAACTATTCGTCGTAATGAAATATTTGTCATAACTATAATTATTCAGCCGAATGCGAAGAAGTTTGACTCATTTTTTTTAGTTTATAAATGTTTATGGCATAGTAAAATAAATATATCTTTTAAAACATTAAAAATATTAGATCTAAAGATTTTGACAACCTATAAATTTCACAAATATTAAAAAATTAATCAAGTTATTAAAAAATTCGATCGAATTTTTGTGCATTAATTTTAAGTAATTATTTTATGACTTTACTAATGATATTTTTAGAAATATTTTTAACACGTATTTAAATATAATGATGATGATGATAATAATAATAATAATAATAATATGTAATATGGCATGATAAAGATGATAATAATGATAATAATGATAGTAATAATAATGATAATACTTGATAATAATGATATTATTAATAATAATAATGTTAATGACAATAATAACAATAACGATGATAATAATATAATAATAATCATAATAATAATAATAACAACGAATAATAATAATGATAATGATAATGATAATGATAATAATAATAATAATAATAATAATAATAATAATGATAATGATAATGATGATAGCGATAATAATAATAATAATAATAATAATAATAATAATAATAATAATAATAATAATAATAATAATAATAATAATAATAATCATAATCATAATCATATTACAATCAAAAGATAACCCATATTACAATCTCTCCTCAAAACCCTGATTTAAAATCAAAATTTTAAAACATCGCCGTGTCAAGAAGGATAAACCCCACTTTGAACCAGGACAAAGTCTCCTAAGCGCTTACAGTAAAAGCGGGCTAACAAGTGTGGTTAAGACTAAAGACTCTAGTTTTAAAATTCTTAACATGGGTTTTAAAAGTCTTGTTATAAATTTTCATTTCCCTGTGAAAAGATGACAACATGATCCATGTATGTTAACTATTATTATAGAAAAATTTCAAAATCAAATCGAGTTCCCGGCTTATCTTTTACCGCTTTTCCCCCCTAAATAAAAATAAATAAACTAAGAACAAAGTAAGAACAAAAGAAAAGTAAAAGAAATTCTTACTTTATTGCTTCAAAGAAATGTACAAGTTGCAAACTCTCGTATGAAATTCTCTCTCTCTTTCTCTCTTTCTCATCCACCTCTATCTCTCTTTACATCCCCTACAACTCATTTATAGAGAGTTGAGAGACTATCAAACTAATTACAAGAAGTCATGCGGCTAAACAAAAAAAAAAAAATGGTACCTTTATCACTATTCCTATATGGACAAGTGTTATATGTAGGACTAAACCCATATGGACAACTACTTTACATTTGTACAAGTGTCACAAGGACAAAGAAAAAGTTTGAACTTATCAAAACTCTACTAAATTCCTATGAAGACTAATAAATAGCTATGGGGACAGGTGTCCTCAAGTACAAGATAAAAGTTGATATTATCAAAAATCTTTACACGTTTCTTGCATTGACTGGCTTTGGAGATGAACTGATTTACAGTGGTTGCGATCTGGGCGACAGGGGCTTGCAGGTTGGATGTTATTGCTGATTGATGCCATTGTTATTCTTCCATTGCATTTTCCAAATTGGCATAGCTCTCTTCATCTAGATTCTCCCAAACGCTTGCATCATCACTGACGTAGGACATTTATGGTGAATCTGCCCAAAGCTGATTTATAAAATCCTGTTCTTCAAAGGTTATAAAAATTTTTGGGTTCAAATTTTTTTCTAAAGGCTCGGTTCTCCAAATGGACATGGTTTGAGCTTCTCCCATAAGATAAAAAATTTTATTGCTGATTTTTCTAAATTAAAAATTTGAAAATCTCTATATCTACTATAATATAAAGGAAAATCATTTTGACGGGTCATTTCCCATTCTAGTTTTTGTTGAGGTACTAAAAATTCTTTATTATGTTTATATAAACATGATGATAAGTAGGGACTATGGTTCCATCAGTTTTAAATAAAGGCGGAATGGTTTCAAAAGAAATATCTACAAAATTCTCGGTTCTAAAAAGATATTCTACAATGGTTTTTAATTTTTTAGGAAAGTTCTTAGGGATTTGATAACTACTGGTTAAAAATATAATTTTCAAAATCCCTTGATCCATCATTTCAGGGATGAGTTCAAAATATTTTTTATCTAAAATTGACAAATTTACATAAGCAAGGTAAACAACGAAAAATAAATCAGGATCATGATAAGCCATATATCCTGTGTTAATTCCATTATTTTTTGTTCTGAATTGTTGATACAAAAGACACTGGTTTTTAAAGACTTTTTCATTATGTTTTTTGCAAAAACAAAGACTCTATTATATTATAAATATCAGACAATTACAAATTTTTCAAATTGTTCTGTAAGAAGAGCTGATTTTCTAATCATATTAATTAATTCGGTTTTATTAACATTGCTCAAAGAGACTAATTTAGTTTCTAATTCCTTAATAAGGTTTTCTTGCTTTTCTTGGTTTTTAATCATTTGGAATTTTTCGGTTTCTAAAGCAACAAATTGGTTTTGTAAATGTTGAAGATGTTGGGCTAAAGCTGAAATGGTTTTTCCATAAGCATATTCTAGGTTTTGGTTATGAAAGTTTTTAGGTTTTAAAGACCAAAGTTTATCTACAACTTCTTTATGTTCTTTAAAAAGGTTTTGAGAATACAAAGACTAAAATTGAAGGTCTGGATTTAAAACTTCATTTAAAGTAACAGTTCCAAATTGAAAAGTTTTTGTTTTAGAAATTCTCCTTTGAGCCATGTCCCTTTAAAGAAAAGTTAGTCATAAATAATTAAATCGTTTATAAAAATATGTCTACTTAACCAATCTCTACAAAGTTTTTCTTCTAAATTATTGGTTAATTCTAAAAGAATTCTTCCATTTCATCATTTAAACTATATATACTAGAATTATCACTCACAAAATCTAATTCGCTAATAATTTCTTCGCTATCAATCTCATATTCTTTTATTAAATTAATTTTAACTTGAGTTTTTCTATTTCTTTCGTTTGACAATTTTTTAAGTTCAGGACATTCAGGTTTTATATGACCTTCTTGTCCACATAAATAGCTTTTACATTGTTTTTTGCTATAATTGGTTCTTCTTCTTTTTATCTAATATTTTTCAGGTTTTCTATATCTTGTTTTAAAAGGTTGCTCTTTATAATAAGTTCTTGATTTTCTTCTAAAAGTTTGTTTATAGCTTTTAGGTTTTTCTATCACTCCCACAGCTATCTATCTCACATCTAATCTAAATGTCTTCTCCTAATTTTAATCTTCTACAAAGTTGTCTATTTAAATCTTGTTCTTTTGTTTGACTTATTTCTCCTATATTCAAACATTCTTTTTCTAACCAATTTTTTACAAATTCTGCACTACTGTCGTTAGAAGGAGAGTCTTTATATTTAGAGGTTGAAAATTCATTCAATAATCTAACTCCTACTGGTCTTTGTATTTTTAATATGTGTTTATTCAAATATTCAGGTATTCTATCAATTTTAGCAAGAATTGCATATTTCCTAAATTTTTGTTCAGATTCTTTTATATGAGAAAGGTTACATATGTAAAACCCGAGAAAAATTTAATTTTTCTGAAAAATAGCAAAAATAATAAAATTGTCATAATGGTTCAAGGAAGCATGGAAAATTCTCTAGATCTCCCTAGGATGTGAAAGCGGATTTCAGCATTGGATTAGATCTGTGAAATCCTAGTTACGGAAACATTTCGTTGAATTCCAAGACAGTCGAATTTTCGTGATTTCTTTGGGTGGATGGTTATTCAATGACCGAAGTGTGCCCCAAAGCAGGTGTCCCGGGTTGACCTACTATCAACCGCGGAAACACTCGTGAATGTCAGTTTTGACATCTCACGAAAATGGAGACCAGTCTCCTTTGTACGGGAATCTGCAAGAACCAACTTTGTCTAAACAATCAATATAACATATCCATGAGTAAGCGACCCTTGGGCCCTGAGCTAATCTCATCCAAATAAATACCAACTATATACCATAGTTTCAAGAGTTAATAATTTACTCTTATACAACATATATTAAAAGTTTAAAACATTCTAATACATGTATCCAACTAAAACCAAAGCCACAACCACCTTTCTTCAAAAATGTCTCTAAGAAGAGCTAAGTCTTCTCGAACACCTGTACACGAAAAAATTGTTCCTACGACGGAGTAAGCTATCACCCGATAGTGGAATCACCTAAATGGGTTACTCTCCCCCCTAAGTGCATATGCAATGTCAATTTAAACACACCTCCAAATCATCTACGTGATCCTCTTGAATGTCTAAATACTTGTTCCCATGTCTTGAGTCCTCATAGACTCTCTCACACTTGCCCTAAGCTTCATATATGAAAAATATTATTTTCAGAAAACAAAACTTGTTGTTCCTTGAAAATGCACTACCGGCTTGATGTCGGTAAAAATATGGAGACTACCCTCAGGCGAATGTGTTGGAGAACTTCCGCAGTCATAGTCCTCATCCAGAAATGTCCTGATGGACCGTCTCCCAACCCCATTCTCCGAAAAATCATCTGTGAAATTCCTTTCGCAACCATGTTCGTTTTTCAAAAAATTCATGTCATGCACTCACACCTAAATTCTAAGGATTTGATTGCATATGAATGCATTATGTCATTTCCCAGCTCTCTTATTTATACAATATAAAATATATCAATATGCAACATTCTCAAATTTGCACTCACAACATGTCATTCAATAGTGATCAACCATCACCCAAATTTTGCTCACTTGAGCAATTTACAATATCATCTCCAATGGCCTACACACACAAGTTATTTCATAAATTATGAAACAAACACCCCAAACAGCCCCTACACAGTCACGGACTGTCCAAATGGGCTCCAAAAGTTCCAACAATTCGGTGCCGGGTTTGGGACCCGATCGAGCGATGGATTCAGGCCTCAAACCTAATCGAAACATTACAAAACACTTAAGCGAGTGTAGCTTCAAGTAGGATAAACCCTACCTCATGGGTTGTCGAAACTCTGACTTTTTAGTGTCGCGTAGGCTCTCTTTAAGTGAACACATGAGTCGACGAAAACTTACGGTCCAGATTTTCATAGATGCGAGAGAAGAAGCGAAAGAAGAAAAAATAAAAATAAAATATCTCTCCTCTCTCACACGGCTCTCTCCCTCCGTCTGTTCTCTTTTTATTGATTTTTTTCCCATTTTATTATTGTTGTAATATTATATTATTATTATTATTATTATTATTATTATTATTATTATTTTGATACATAACTTATATTGCCTCATTCGGGTCCGTTTCTC
Organism: Tetrastigma voinierianum; assembly: GCA_016808115.1. Classification (NCBI taxonomy): domain Eukaryota; kingdom Viridiplantae; phylum Streptophyta; class Magnoliopsida; order Vitales; family Vitaceae; genus Tetrastigma; species Tetrastigma voinierianum. The sequence goes on from JAEQBH010000057.1 coordinate 151,383, forward strand.
TCCCAAAAAATTTTATTTCTTTTCAGTTCAATTATTTTAAATGAACTTTAACTCAAGTCTTTTCCTGACTTTCTGAAATTTTCGTAAAAATCTTGTCCTTAAAGTCACTGGCAACTTATCACCCAGAAAATCGTAAAATATTCTGATTATCTCGGTGAAAACTTTTAAGGTCACTAGATTCGCGAGGCGAATTTAACGGTGCGATCCGTTTGTGTGAATCTATAAATTTTATTTTCAACTGAAATTACCGTTTTACCCTTTTTCAGAAAAATTGAATTTTTCTCAGGTTTTACACCGGATGAGATTTTCACAAGAACCTCGGGAGTTAGGAAATAACTCAATTTAAGTTCATTTAAAATAAATTGAACTTGAACCGGGACAAAAAAATTGTTTCGAGGTAGGAATGGATCCGAGCGAGGATCACGTGACACGTGGCACCATAGAAGCCCCATTTATCAACAACTAAATTAAGTTAGAATAAAAAGAAAGAGAGAAGAGAGGAGAAGAAAAGCAGCAATGGATAGAAGGCCGGATAAAGGAGAGAAGAAAGGAGAGAAAGAGAGAAAGGTTAGAAGTTTTACCTTCTCTCTACAGATCTTGTGGATAGGAGTGAGATAGTTTGTGAAGACCAAAATCGAGTACTGTGAGGAGCTACGCAGGCTGTAAACTCAGTTTCGCCGAGAGTTTCTGTGAAGTTCATGAAGTGACTGCGGGACTTCTTTGAGGTGTTGCTCATGCTCCAAGATGTAGGGATGCTTCCTACTTTGGTTTATTTTCCATTCTAGGGGCTGTTTAGTTGAGTTTTAATGCCCTAAGGGGCTGTTTGTCCATTTTTTCCCTAAGGGACTATTTCGCAAATTAATGGGTTATGGGAATAGTGCCCTGTTTTGACCCTATATGGTGTCCATTTTTTGGGGCCGATTTTCGGTTAGAAAAAGGGAGAATTTGGATTATTATTCTTCAAGGAAATTGTAGCCCTATCTAAGAACTGATGTTAGGCTTTTGAATCACCCAAATCGGACCTCTATAACTTAAGTTATGGTTCGTTTTTTGGGACTGCCCCAAGTTGCTGCCCTGTTTTGGCCGAACCTACTGTCCAGGTTTTTGGGACTGATTTTTGGCTGGGAAAAGTGAGAATTTGGATTAGCATCCTTCTAGAAACTTGTATCTCTATCTAAGAACTTGATGTTAGGATTTTGAATCACCCTAATCGGACCTCTATAACTTAAGTTATGGTCCATTTTCCGGGACTGCTACAACTTAGGTTGTTTTATGATTTGTGTCCAGATTTTTGCCACAATCGGTATATGATTGTAGTATATCATTGCTTGAATTGAGTGATATACTTGGTTGAAATTGTGTGGAATTCAAATTGTGTGTTCTAATGGTTTGTCTTGTGATGTGCTTGTATGAATGAGGCCATTACGCGAAACGTAGGCTAGTTGTGGACCTGAGGTCGACTGAGGTTGATGGATGTCGCTACTCGAGTAGTAGTGACTTGTGATGTCAATGTATGCGTGTATTGATATGATGGTATGAATTGTATGATATATTTTGAATTTGTATGCTTTTTGATATAAATATCCAAATGATGCATGGGTAAGTATGCATGAGTAGGCATGCACATATAGCACTCATCATATATATAGCATGGTATAAATGAGCAATGACATGATTGCATTGCATTATGCACTAGGACATCACATGACATGGGTGTGAGTTCATGGTAGAGATCGACACTATGTTTGGTGTTCGATGGTATGTTGTGGGTACATGGTTGATCGACACTGTGTTTGGTGTTCGATGGTGGGTTTGGTAACATGGGACAACGTTCAAAATGAGTCGCACGGTTTTTAAAATGAAAAATGTGTGTTGGGGGTAGATCCTCTTCCCCCCACCACCCCTTCCTCCCAAGGGTGAAAAGACCTACTATTGAGGTTAGACATGATCACCCGGCGGTGAAAGCCACGTTAAAATGTCGGAAAGGCACACGGCGTCTGTGGTGTAAACCGAAAATCAAGTGGCTCTAATCATCAAACACACGAAACTTGGAAAACCTGAGAGTTGATATCGGGAACCGTCAATGGATTTTGATTTATAAAACAAAAAGCTTTTGTTTTGAAAAAAAAAAGGCCATTGATGGAACATAATGATGGTTTGGTTTTTCACACTCGGCATATGCATGTGTGAGGGAGTCGGTGAGGACTCGAAACATAGGATAGGGTGAGTCACATTCTCATCCATGACATGTAGACATTTGAGTAGGAATGCCACGTGCTTTACTTGAATATGTGGTGTGCCATTGCATATTCACTTAGGTGGGGAGTAGCCCTTGTAGGAGGTACTCTCTATTGAGCATTGCTTACCCTATCGTGGGACCCCCTTTCAAGTATAGGGAGTGTGCAGGGAGACGACACTCACTCAAGGTCGGGATTTTGAAGGAATCCAAGATGTGGCTTTGATAAATATTTTTGTAAACTATATTAGAACAAGCTAGTTTTATTATATGTTCTGTATAAAAGTGTTGTGATAAACTCTTATGGACTATTGTGATATAGTTATATATTTGGGATATGGACAAATGGACCTTGTGTGGTCATTACTACTTCTGTTGAGACCTTGGATGGGTTATGGTTATACTGTTATACAGGTTGTATGTAGGGTAGAGCTCCCTGAACAAAGGAGACTCTGCCCGATTTTTGTGAAAATATGGATCCTAATAAATGGGACACCACAGTGTGGTATCGGGTCACCGAAATCACGAATTCATTACGGTTGACAAAGTTGTCAAAGGACCCCCCCGGGTTTTGGGGTGTCTGGCAGTATCAAAGCTTAGGTAGCGATTACCTAGGGATCTCGAGTGTGAGTATCCACAAGTATGGTCCTGATACTAGCTCATCTCGGCTAGGTACCGCAATCTGGGGTTGGCGAATAATATGGTCTAGGTCATCGGATTCGGGTTCTAGTGTCACCGGTTGTATATTAGGGCAGCCAGGTATGTGGTTACCTAGGAAAAGGATGGGCATTGGGTTTAGACCATTGCAAGTATTGTATATTTTCGTGTTATGTGCTACGTGATTGTTATTGTGTGATTGTGTGTTACAAATTGCATTAATTATATACATGGTAGAATGTATATAGGAAAAGATGAACGGAATAGTTTAGGATGTTGAGGTCTATTAGTAGTTGGCACATGCACTACTAGTTAAATAAGAAAAGAAATCTCATTTGACTATTTGACATGTAGATGGCAAGTCGAGGAAGAGGACGTACAGGTCGTCCATAAGGCAATAGCCAACCACCACATGTGTTTGACCCACAGGCCTTTATAGAGGCTATGGGCATTTTAGTTTCCATCATTGCACAAGCGAGCGTTGTGGCTACTTCCATTGCACGGACTAGTGCAACGGTGGGCCAGGGAGGGATGAGTAACCTCCAGAGGTTTCAGGCACATCATCCTCCAACATACATGGGAGAAGGGGACTCAGTAGTCCGCGGCGACTGTGTGAAAGAGAGTGGATGACTTGCAGACATCGGAACATGGGTACTAGTGCTAAGAGGAAGGAAGAATCAATCACTTCTTCTAGCTCCAGTAGTAGAAGACTTCTGCGCCCGCACGGATCTCGAGGGGCAGGCCGCGGCCACGGGGCCAAGGCGAGGTCAATCGTCGGGGTGGGGAGACGCCCGGGGCTCCTAGCCAATCAGGGCAGAGAGCGTGTTTACATTGTCACCAGCCTGGAAACTTTAGACGGGATTTCCCTCAGAGGCAGGGACCCCAAAGTTATGGGACACCACAGTCCCAATCATCAGTGGGACATGCACAGACACAATTTGTTCCTCCTTACCTCAGCATGGGCTAGGGGAACTAGTATCAGTCCCAAGGTGCTGCACAAGCACCTACTAGTTTACAGACGGGCCACATGGCCAGGGCATGGGTCGAGGTCGAGGTCGAGGCCAGGACTTCCAGGCCAAAACTTCAGGGACCAAAGGAAGTGTCTACGCTGTGATACCGCAAGCTAAGCTTGCAGATAAGTCTGATATACAAGGTACGTTTCCACTCTCACACTTCTTGACAAGAGTGTTGTTTAAATTCGGGTGCATCATATTCATATTTGTTGTTGCATCATGTGTGAAAGGTTTGGGCTAAGAGGTTAAGATCTTGGAAAAACCGTCATATGTGAGCTCTCTCTTAGGAACTAGGGTGAGTGTGTGTCACGCCCCTACCTCCGTCTAGGCAAAAAGAGGGGGCGTGGCACGGGACTGGGACTCTTTTACTTGACTTTTTGACATTGGTGGGCCCATTTCGATAAACAAATCCATATATCAGAATATAACTTGTAAAACTACAACCATAGTGGTGTTTAAAATGTCCTGTACATATACATGCCTGAGTCCCATTTACTTGTACTTATACAAATTCCACTATTACAAAACTATTACATTTATATTACAAAACATAGATAAAAACCTACATCAGGTGGACTTCTACTGGTGCGTTGGCCCTGGTTAATGCGGAATGCCACGGATGTCCTCTTCAGTACCTACATAGATAAAACACTTGTGCTAAGCTTATAGCTTAGTGGGAAACATATAACAGATATGACCACTTAGAGTAGTCCACATTTACATGATACATATATCATAATTCTTATATGTCAGAGTTTACGTATAACATAATTCTTATGACGAAATTTCATATCTCCCGTAGGAATTCAGAACAGAGATCTTGTACAGAAGGTACTCGTAGGTACATGATAGAACATAACTGATTTCTTTTGCTTTCTTCATGTTCATTTTTTTTCAGATTCTTATCATATAATTGTTTGCATATGTCATATTATTCGGATAGACAACATATAAGTATATGCACCTTAAATCGATATGATAGTGATAGGGACACGGCACAATGGGTACCCGAAGGTGCGGTCTGATGCGAGACGAGGGCGTGTACGCCGCGTAACGGAGGTGTCGTAGCCTGATGCAAGGTGTCATCGCAGCGAGACGGGCGTGCACACTTAGAAGTAGTAGAGAATTAATAGTATCGTGCCCAGCGAGTGTCGTCATGCTGAGCAGAGAGGTGCCTATTCATTCGCTATTCTGTCTTAAGAAGGCATACAATTATATGTCTTACTGAGCTTGTTATATTGTTCTTAAACATATTAGCAAATGAGGGCAAGAAACAATGTTTGCCCAAGCTTCGCTTGGGAGGCGAGGTACAAAACATTTTCATATAACTTTTACACTTGTACAAACCCTTTCATTCACTTATTAGGATCCTCATTAATCCAATGGATGATTTTTAGAATTAACGGAAGAGAGGAACCAAAAAAAGACTCGCAGGTACACCTAGGCGAAGCAATGCTACACCTAAGCGGAGTGGTTCGCCTAGGCAAAGCACTGCTATGCCTAGGTGGACCGAAAAGTGTAGAAATTCGGGCCTCGGGTTTGCCTAGGAGTAGTGACCTCTACCTAGGAGGAGCTCCACGCCTAGGCGTGCACTCCTATGCCTAGGCATAAGGGTGTCAAGTAGAACGCAGATTTGGTCAAATTTGGCCCTTTTCATCGGAAATCTTTTAACCAAAACAAACCATTTCGAAACAAAACTACAAAACTAACTTAAACCAACAAAAATACACATGTATTGAAGAGTTAGGGATTTCCTAACCCGGCTTAGACAAGAAGAGATTTATGGTATTTCCATACAAGTAATCGAAACAATTTCCAAACAAAGGAGATGTTCCAAACCTGGATTCTTCTTCTTTTTCTCTTCTTCTCTTCTCTTCTTCTTCTCTTCTTCTCTTCTCTTCTCCCACCATAAAGCCTTAGCTCTCTCACACCAAAATGAAATATTTTGGTCTTCTCCTCATAAGGCCATGTTTGGCCTTATCGGTCTGATATCAAATTTCATTTTGCTATTTGATCCCTTCCTTTTCATTTATTTGCAAACCAACAATAAAATTCACAACTTGGCATGTAATCTTCTTGTGTTATGACCTTTGGGTCCTTAATGTCAAATTACCTATTTATCAGCAGCTTATGTATTAATCCAGAAGCATCCTTTTTCACTTTTAGCACTTAAATTCCAAAAAAATGCAAATTTTACTTATATTATACCCTAAACATATAATAAACTATTAGGGTATAATTTGAGGTGTTACAGTGTGGATCTAATATGTCGGGGTTGTGAGTTAGAGATCATCGGGATTCTACTCACTGTAGACCTTAGGATCATGGACATGTCGAAGTTAAATGTCATCCTTGGGATGGACTGGTTGACAGCACACCGAGTCGTTATTGATTGTGATTGTAAGAGGGTGACTGCCTACATCCCAGATGGTACTTGTTTTGTGTTTTAATTGGATAATCATGATGCATTACCCCCAATCCGTGTACGACTCTAGATGGCATGGACAATTGATGGGTTGGCTAGCAAGCCTTACCCTAGAGGACGAGGTGAGACAGGATTTAGGTCTACCTCGGGTGGTTTGCGAGTATGAGGATGTTTTTCTGGATAAGCTACTGGGATTACCTCCGCACAGGGATGTAGACTTCTATATTGAGTTACACCTTAGTACGTCGCCCATTTCTATGACTCCGCATAGGATGGCACCGGTTGAGTTGTAGGAACTCAAGGTCTAGATACAGGAGTTGTTGGACAAGGGTTTCATTAGACCGAGTACTTCACCATGGGGCACTCCGGTTCTATTTGCTAAGAAGAAGGAAAAGACCCTTCGACTATGCATTGACTACCGACAGTTGAATAGGGTTACGATCAAGAATCGGTATCCGTTATCGAGGATTGATGATTTATTTGATCAGCTGAAAGGGGCGTAAGTCTACTTCAAGATAGACCTTCGCATCGATTATCATTAGTTGAGAGTTAGGGAGGCAAGTATCCTTAAGACAGCGTTTAGGACGCGATATGAGCATTTCGAGTTAACGGTGATGCCATTTAGCTTAACGAAAGCTCCAGCGGCATTCATGGATCTCATGCTTAGGGTATTCCAACCCTACTTAGATCAGTTCGTCGTAGTCTTTGTGGACAACATTTTGATCTACTCAGTCTGAGGAGGAGCATGAGGAGCACTTGAGGATTGTTCTTCGGGCCCTCAAATAACATCAGTTGTACACCAAGTGCAGTAAGTTCGAGTTTTGTCTTACTGAGGTGAGATTCTTGGGACATGTAGTTTCAATTTCTAGTGTATCAATGGACCCGGAGAAGGTCGAGGCAGTTATGAGTTAGGAGAGGTCGAAGTCAATCTTTGAGATATGCAGTTTCTTAAGACTAGCTAAGTATTACAGGAGATTCATTGAGGACTTCTACCGGTTAGCTGCACCTATGATGAGATTGACTCGAAATGAGGTCAAATTCGAGTGGAATGACCTATGTGAGAAGAAGCATTCCAGGAAGTGAAAATGAGGGCTTACTCTGACTCTATTTTGATGATCTAGAAAGGGACGGAGTACCACGGTGTATTGTTTGATGCCTCTCGAAGGATGGATTCGGATGCGTTTTGATGCAGTCCGAGAGGGTAGTAACATGGTTTCGGTAGTTAAAGAAGAATCATGAGGCGGAATTACACGCGAGCATGGAGTTAGCGTATAGTCTTCGCCTTGAAGATTTTGCGCTCACCTATATGGTGGCCGGTTCGAGTGTTTCAGGACCACAAAAGTTTTGAAGTATATCTTTACACAAGCGGGACCTCAACATGAGACCTTGTGAGATGGATGGAAGTATACGGGAGGATTATGACTTCACTTTGCAATACCATCTTGGTAAGGCAAATGTGGCAGCTGATGCGCTCAGTCATAAGTCACGGGGAGTACTGGCTAGTGTAGCTTCCTAGGAGTGACAGATGCTCAAGGTTGTAAGACAGTTTGAGCTATAGTATAGAGATCAAGATCAGGGTGTCTTAGGGAGTTTAGCGGCCACGCCTTCCCTACTGAGCAAAGTGATTGAGTCCAGTGAAGTAGAGATTAGTGTTCGTGGAGCCGAATGCGTGGGTGTGTGTGAGGAAGGTAGGCCATTCTGAATGGCACCCATGAGGCTTTGTAGTGGGTGTATGTCGATCTCGATTTTGAACCCGAAGGTGGGAGAGAAATCCATCACGGGTTCGGATTTGGTTAGAGACACCTCTGAGAAGGTGGATTTGATAAGGAAGAGTATTCTCACGGCTCAAAGCTAGCAGAAGCGCTACGCTGACAAGCGCTGTCAACCTCTAGAGTTTGAGCTAGGAGATCACGTCTTCTCGAAGATGATGCTTAAGAGAGGAGTGGTCAGGTTCGGTAAGCAGGGAAAACTGTCACCGAGATACATCAGGCCCTTTGAGATACTCGAGAGGGTGGGCACAGTTGCATATCGGTTGGCATTACCATCGAGTTTATCAAGTGTCCATGAGGTATTCCTTGTCTCCATGCTCCGGAAATACACTCCAGATCCAACCCATGTAGTGGATTGGAGCGAGCTTATTGTTGATACAAATGGGACCTTCGAGGAGGGACTAGTGTGTATCATGGATAGCCGGGATCAGATTTTGCGATGCAAGACCGTGAGACTAGTGAAGGTGTTATGGCAACACCTAGGATTGGAGGAGACAACATCGGAACACGAGAACACAATGTGTGCCAACTACCATTTCTTGTTTAAGGATGAAGATATGTGGTTTACCTGTTTGGTTATTTAAATGACTAGTTTGTATGCATGTGATTGTGTACGGTTGCATATGCATGTGATGTGCGTGCTAGTGTGCGTGTGAATTTCGGGACGAAATTCTTTTAAGGGGGGAAGAATGTAAAACCCAGGAAAAATTTAATTTTTCTGAAAAATATCAAAAATAATAAAATTGCTAGAATGGTTCAGGGAATCCTAGAAAATTCTCTATATCTTAGATGACGAAAAAGATTTCACCGTTGGATTCGTCTCGCAAAATCTAGTTACCCAGAAACATTTCGTCGAATTCCAAGACAGTTGGATTTTCGTGATTTCTTTGGGTAGATGGTTATTCAGTGACCCCGGGGACGAGATTTTCACGAGAACCTCGGGAGTTAAGAAATAACTCAAGTTAAGTTCATTTAAAATAAATTGAACTTGAACTGGGACGAAAATAAATTGTTTTGAAGTAGGAACGGATCCGAGCGAGGATTGCGTGACACTTGGCACCATGAGAGCCACTTATCCAACTTAACTTAAATTAAGTTAGAATAAAAAGAAAGAGAAGGGGAAGAAAAAGGGAGAAATGGACAAAGAGAGGGGAGAAAGGGAGAAAGAAAGGAGAGAAGAGAGAGAGAGGAGAGAGAAGTTCTACCTTCTCTCTACGATCTATGGAGATCGAGTAGTCGGTTTCCGGTGGACTAAGAACTAAAATCGAAGTACTCGGCGAGGGCTATGCGTGGACATCGGAACTCCAAGTTTCACCGAGGTTTCGTGTGGGAGGTTCGTGAAGTCGAAAGCTTTGGGTTTAGGAAGTGTTCGTTGGACTTCCTCGGGGCGTTGCTCACGCTCTAAGATGTAGGGATTCTTCCTACTTTGGTTTATTTTCCATTCTAAGGGCTGTTTGGTTGAGTTTTAATGCCCTAAGGGGCTTTTTGGCCATTTTTCTAAGGGCTTTGTTGGAAGAGTGTGGGTTATGGGAATAGTGCCACATTTTTACACCTATGGTGTCAATTTTAGGGCTGATTTTCCATTATAAAAATGGAGAATTCAGACTAGTATCCTTCAAGGAAATTGTATCCCTATCTGAGAACTTGATGTTAGGTTTTTGAATCACCTAAATCGGACCTCTATAACTCAAGTTATTGTCGGGTTTTTCGGAGAAAGCGCTTTGAGCCTTTGTTTTTGGCCGAACCTGCATCCCGGGTTTTTGGGGTGATTTTCGGCCCAGGAAAAAGTGAGAATTTGGACTAGAATCCTTCAAGGAACTTGTATCTATGAACTTGATGTTAGGCTTTTGAATCATCCAAATCGGACCTCTATAACTCAAGTTATGGTCCGTTTTCTAGGACTGCTACAACTTAGGCTGTTTTATAATTTGTTTCCAAATTTTTGCCACAATTGGTATATGATTGTAGTTTATCATTGCTTGAATTGAGTGATATACTTGATTGAAATTTTGTGTTCTAATGATTTGGCTTGTGATGTGCTTGTATGAATAAGGCCATTACATGGCTTATTGTAGGCTAATTGTGGACATGTCTTGTCACAATTCGGCCTAGAGGTTGATGGATGTCGCTACTCGAGTAGTAGTGACTTGTGATGTCAATGTATGCGTGTATTGATATGATGGCATGAATTGTATGATATATTTGGAATTTATATGATTTTTGATATAAATGTCCAAATGATGCATGGGTAAATATGCATCAGTAGGCATGCACATATAGCACTTATCATATATGTAGCATGGTATAAATAAGCAATGACATGATTGCATTGCATTATGCACTAGGACATCACATGACATGGGTGTGAGTGCATGGTAAAGATCGACACTATGTTTGGTGTTCGATGGTAGTCATGGGTACATGGTTGATCGACACTGTGTTTGGTGTTCGATGGTGGTCTCGGTAACATGGGACAACGTCCAAAATGAGTCACATGGTTTTGAAAATAAAAAATATGTGTATTGGGAATTGCAAGTTGGGTTAGATCACTCCCCCCCTCCTAGGGTGAAAGACTCGGCATTGAGGTTAGACATTTAAAAATGTCATAAAGGCGCGCGACGTCTTGAGGTGTAAACCCGGAAATCCCACAAATGCATAAACACACGGAACTTGGGAAACGCAAGTTGATATCGGGAACCATCCAATGGATTTTGATTTATAAAACAAAAAGATTTTGTTTTGAAAAAAAAATGGTCATTGATGGAACATAATGACGGTTTGGTTTTTCACACTCGGCATATGCATGTGTGAGGGAGTTGGTGAAGACTTGGGACATAGGATAGGGTGAGTCACATTCTCATCCATGACATGTAGACATTTGAGTAGGAATGCCCATGTTTTTACTTGAATGTGTGGTGTGCCATTGCATATGCACTTAGGTGTGGAGTAGCCCTTGTAAGAGGTATTCTCTACTGAGCATTGCTCACCCCGTCGTGGGACCCCCTTTCAGGAACAGGGAGTGTGCAGGGAGACGTCGCTCACTTGAGGCCGTGATTTTGAAGGAAGCCAGGATGTGGCTTTGATAAATATTTTTGTAAACTATATTAGAACAAGCTAGTTTTAATATATGTTTTGTATAAGAGTGTTGTAATAAACTCTTATGGACTATTATGATATAGTTATATATTGGAGATATGGACAGATGGACCTTGTGTGGTTATCCATTATACATTTGAGACCTTAGATTAGTTATGGATTTATCTTATTATTGGGTTATCTTTGGGTAGAGCTCCTCGAAAAAAGGAGACTATGCCCGATTTTTGTGAAAATATGGATCTCGATAAATGGGACACAACAGTGTGGTATCGGGTCACCCGATATCCACAAGAATTCAGCGAGTTCACGGGTTGTTAATGGGACCCCCGAGTTTTAGGGTGTCACAAAAAGTAGCAGTGGTGGTTGGTATCCTAAACTTAATATTTTTAGATATATTTATTATTATTCCAAATTCAAATATTTGTCTTGTTTTTCTTGTTGTTTAGGCTTTGGAGCAAAAAACTTCGAACCTTTCAAAAAAAACTCAAATTGTCGCTACTTTTTCATCAAAATAAACTCAAAATCATAAACAAAACACACAAAATCGATGACAAGAGAAAAACTATCCTTTTCTAGAAAACAAATAAAAAAGCAATTCGATAAAACAATGCAACGGATATAATCGATGGCAAAACAGAACGTTGTACCTGAAACTTGAAACTTAGAAATCGAAAAGCGAACGTAGAGAAAATCATTATAAAGGATTTGAAAGGGTGTTGTTGAAGTATTTAGTTTACTCTAGTACGTAAAATAACACTACTACACAACATGGAAAAGGCTTTTTATAGGACATATATAGAGAATTTAGAGATTTACTTTAATTATATATATATATATATATATATATAAATCAAGGTTGATTGTTTTTATATACATAAATCAAGGTTAGTGCAATCACTCACAGCCACCTTTGATGGTTTACTACCTAGAGGAATTCTTATTGAGTCTATCAGTGACTTATTAATGGCGGGGTGATCATTTCCCTACGAATACCCTCTCTCGAGAATATCCGCCTATCTAAGCTAGCAGAGTTGAGTGTATCTCTACCCCAAGCCACTACTCCGAAATGCTTAAATGTTCTAACCTTAATCGCCACCCTCGGAATCGAGATATATCCTTCACCCAAGATTGACCCGAGGGTGCTCTATTTAGATCCTGAGCGTCCTCATCTCTCTCAATCTCGAGATACCAGCCAAAATCATGCCAATATTGGCAGGACATCACATGTATATAAATCAAGATATAAGTGATACCTAACAAAGTGTAATATAGCGAATAATATAAAATCCAAATCTTTAATCCATGTAATCGTGACAGGGTTCAACAAAACGCTAGATATGAATCTAGAACATACTGGACATAATTACACGCGTAATCAATCTATAAAACATCCGCAGTTTTATCAAAAAAGAAGAAAATACAAAAGTAGGTCTCTTCTCCGCTAATCTAGGTCACTGCTGCTCTGCTTTCCGTGCCCTCGTTCATACGTTTTTCGATCCCTCGTTTTCTGGTCCCTTTTGCTTTTAATGATGGTGAGGTAGAAATCGCGCTGATGTCACGACGTTGCAACGTCACGACGTTGAGACGTCGCGGTGTTGAGGCGTCGCGACGTTAGCCACTTGTTGACTTCCTCTTCTCGTTGACCCGACGTCGCGACGTTGGGACGTCGCGACGTTCCTGCCAGCTTTCTACTCTTCTTCTCTCTACTCTAAAATGATCTCAAAAATTGCCCGTTCCACCTACTATTCACATAAAATGCAAGAATTAGATATCGGGCTATAAAAATACGTATTTAACTGTAAAATTAAGCTAAAACCATTAGACAGACGCGGGTATGCATAAGTGTTTTGGCACTCCACACCCCAGGCAACTGTACTTTGTCGGCAGAACTAACTCCTAAGCCGGACACACACCCTACATACTATAACCTAACACTCGGATTGTGATGCACATGTGATGAGACAAAGGGTCCAAAATGGGCCAGACTCACCACTCTTGCCTTTTGTTAAATTTCAAGGGATGTAAAAATTATTCGACTTTTGAAAGAATTCATTTGAACTTCGGTCACGGAGTTGACAAGCGCCTCTCGACCTCAGTGTTCAATAACCTTTCCCAAAGGACCCTATGTGCCTTGAATAAATGACCTCTAGCGTATACCTTGGTTCCGACGCTCCCCAAACTTGAGTTGAACTCACCTATTTGGGAGAATCTAACTACGGAAGGATAGGAACGCACCGTTTATAGTCATTACCATACCTAAGCATGAAAGAAAAACTAGTGCCCGTAAGTTTATGTTAAGTGTTCATGTAGCGGGGATTAGTTGGTGACTCCCCACCAATTGGTTAAGGGCACTGGGCATTCAGTTCCCCTCGAACGTCACCCTGAACACTCAACTAAACCTAAGGGCCCTAAGCTGTGGGAAACTTCCATCTTCTGTCCTGTAATGGGTAGTGAAGTCAATGACTCCCGGCCAGTTGGCTCAGGGCATTGGGCTTTGAATGGCCCCTCGGACTGTGCTCGGGATTCCGATTAGAAGATCCCACTTATTCTGTTCCTATGTTTCTTCTCTTTTTCCTTTTTCTCTTTTTTTTTTTTTTTTTATTTTAAATAACTTGGGGCTCGAAGGCAATCCTCTTTTATTTTGGGTGTCCCATCACTTCGGTGTTTAGAGACTCCCAAGGTTTGTTGAACCTTAGTAGGCTGGGCGGCGCCTAGAGCATACCCTGAAATAATGGCGTGTGATATTTCGTTGGCTTCCGTTTCTTGAATATCCGGAGGTGATTCTTTGCCTCCTTTACCTATTGACTGAAATTCAGAGCATCTACCTACGAATCCTTTACGGAGTTATACTCTGTTTGATATGATGATGGACTCGTCAAAGATCCTCGACTCTCAAGCATGGCATCCACGCACACACTACCTAAACACTCCTCAGCGTCAACATATCCTTATCTTGAGGACTCACAGTGACGAAGCACCAAAAAGAAAAAAATTGGCTCTGTAAAAAATAAAAAAAATAAAAAACAAAAAACACATAAACTAAACACAACACAAACCGGCCTAAAATAAAGCAGGAAATGCGAAAAGAAACTGGCCCACACAAGACTATATTAATCTAATAAAACACGATCACCACCCTTGCCCCGAAGCAGATGTGTCAGTGTCCCAGTTTATAAAAACGAGGGTGAAGGAAACTTCCCTGGTGATCGATCGTGTCATTCTTTGGCCCGGTGGCGACGGTAGCGGGTGGAGGAGCGAAGCTCGGTGAGGCTGGGCTGGAGGAATTTCTTGATTCCAGTGTCTCGCACAGTTGGCGGGGCCCGGTCTCAGCGTGTCGGCTGTCGGACCTCCATATTCTGGGTAATGAGGACTCGGTACTCCTGGGTCTCGTCCCAAAAGGCATCAAAGCGGTCAGTGAGGGCGAGCATCGGGCCCTCAAAGGTCGGTGGAACTAGATGGACCTCCTCAGGGGCGCATTTGTGGGAGTAATTGGGTAGTGGAGGAACGACTGAGCGTCTGCTGGGGATCGTAGGAGAATTAAAGCGAGCTGATACTCTCAAAGCTCATCCTCGTCCAAGTGTTAATTGCCCGAGTCGTACATTCCCTCAGGTCGTGGTACAGTCGGTTTGTCACGCTTGACCATTATAGCTTTAATACGGTGTATCCACACCTCATTGTCCTCTGAGGCACCAGGCTCATTGCATGGAAGCCAGTATATGAAGGGGTGCCCGGAGTTCATTTTACGCGTCCAGGTTGCGCGGAGGGATGGCATCTCGATAACCTGCTGACATCGAAGGGTATGTCACGGATGATGGCGTAGTTGACGAGAACTTGGCGGTCACTTTCTGCCAACACGTTCGTCGTCGAATGAGGCGTGGCGTGATGAAGTGATGCCATACCTTCAGGAATAGGCCAAATTTTGGCCAGGGTGCGGCGTGCCCTTCGCTATTAAGCTTCCACTCACCCCGCCCGTTGGTCAGGACTCGGAGGACCTCGGGGTAGTCCAAATCCTCTCGTAGGCCGTCAGGCTCGGGGTCGGGTCGAATTATAGAATTGGTTGATGGCTGCGCGAGTCTGCTAACCTCCACGCCTTGGGGACCTTTTTGTGACATGGGAGCGAGGTTAGCGTGAATTCGTGCCACACTTTCGGCGCCTGATTGGGCCGAGGTGGTTGGCACATAGTGCCTGCATCCCTTGCATGATGGTCTTCTGAAAGAAGTCGTCTAGAAATTGGTGGAAGCCTTTTCTTTAATGAAGGGTGGAGTTTTAAATGGTGCTTAAGCCGTCGGCATCCTCATTGATAAGAAAGCGATGAGAGGTGAAGAATTTGGAGGTCGGAGTCCTCGCTGCTTGGGCCCGTTTAGCGGTCGATCTTTGCGGCTTCCACGACATAGAGAGGGTGGAGTGCAGGCCTCTGTCACCAAGGGGTGCAGCTGGGTCGAATGGCGCGAAGGAGGCCACTCTGGGGTGACCTGCCCAAATGATCGAGCACCTAAGATTGCACAAGTCTGAGCTAAATGCCAACGGGGAGGCGCCCGACCTCCCAGGTGCACCTAATGTGCCGCATTTAGCCCAACTTGGCCGAGCAGTGGGGACAGAGGCGGTGACCGCGCAAAATCACAGAACTCGCAGGGTGACCCCAGGCGGGGGTGGGACCTGCGGAGTTGTGATGGAGGCGTGAGACAGGGGCGGAGGGCTGACGTTGGACGGCAAAGATTGGTGGTGGTAGCTGCGACAGGGTGGTCGGAGGCCACAACAATGGAGTTGCGGGAGGGTTCCGGTAGGGCTGTGTGAGGGTAGGATAAAAAATGAGAGGGATTCTAGGCATAAAACAGGTGCAACGTCACGACGTTCCCAAAGGTGGAAGCGACAGCCGCGCGTTGAGATCAACGTCCGCGACATAGCGGAAGGTATAAATCCAGCGTCAGCGGCGTTCCAGAATTTATAAATCAAGCGTGGCGGCGTTGGGATCAAACCAGCGACATTCCGAGAGAATGCGCCGCGGCGTCGCGACATTGAGATCTAGCGTCGTGATGTTCGAAGTGGAACTGCCAAGCGTCGCGGCGTTGAGATCGGCGTCACCGATATTGCCGAGGCATGGTTTTCATGGATTCGAAGCGTCGCGGCGTTGCGGCTTAGCGGCGTTGAGCCCCAACGTCGCGGCGTGACGAAGAAAGCGAAATATGGAAATTTTCCAGCAGGTTCTAAGGTGCTGAAAAAAAACCCCCCTAGTACAATTTTTGACCCCTTCACATTTCTGAAATGAGTTTCTCGAGCGGATCCTCCACATTAATTTTACGCACTCGGGCTCTGAAACTTGACGAAAATCCCGATTACGGAAGGAGATAAGCAGACCAAAATTAAAATGTGATAAAAATTAAACTATGGAAAGAAAAATTTCAAGAAAAAGCTTGGGTTGCCTCCCGAAGCGCTTTGTTTAATGTCATTAGCTCGGCATTTTGAATCTCAGTGTTAACAAAGGAACCCGGCTTAAATGTACTTCTTGTACTCCTTAGGTGTGTTGGGCGAATGTAGATGCGCTTATTCGCATGGAACTTCGCCCCCGAGAGTATAAGCCTGACCGTTGGGCGTTAACTTTGAATGTTCCTTTCTCTAGATGCGTAACTGCCACCCCTCCATGTGGAAAAACTTGGGTGACAGTGAATGGTCCCGATCATCTTGACTTTAATTTTCTGAGAAAGAGTTTAAGTCGGGAATTAAACAAGAGGACCCGTTGTCCCGCCTCGAATTCTTTCCTGGCAATATGTTTATCGTGCCAGGCTTTTGTCTTTTCCTTGTATATGCGATCATTCTTATAAGCTTCGTTGCGGATTCGTCCAATTCACTGATCTGTAGCATTCGCTTCTCTCCGACTAATGTATTGTCCATGTTCAACTGCCGAGTTGCCCAGTAGGCTCGATGCTCCA
Organism: Tetrastigma voinierianum; assembly: GCA_016808115.1. Lineage (NCBI taxonomy): Eukaryota > Viridiplantae > Streptophyta > Magnoliopsida > Vitales > Vitaceae > Tetrastigma > Tetrastigma voinierianum. Next base: position 168,506 of record JAEQBH010000057.1, read on the forward strand.
ATTCCACCGGCAGGTGGCATGCTTTTCCATAAACTATTTGAAATGGCGACATACCCAATGGTGTTTTAAATGTTGTTCGGTATGCCCAGAGTGCATCCTCAATCTTTTTAGACCAGTCCTTCCTGGAGCTGTTGACTTTTATCTCGAGAATGAACTTGATTTCTCGATTCGATACCTCCGCTTGCCCATTTGTCTGTGGGTGGCATGTGAGGGATGTGCGATGTCGCACTTCATACTTGTGCAAGACTTTGTCAACCATCTTATTGCATAAATGAGTACCGTTATCATGTCCGGTGCTCGAGGGAGTGCAGGCAGAGTGAGAATATGTGGGCTGCGAAGAGCGGGCCCTTTACCTGGCATGTGGAGTGCGGGTCGGTGTGCTTGACCCGGCAGGCGTAATCTTGCCCGGCCAAGATGTACAAGTTATTAAAAGAAGGGGGAAATGGACCCATGAAATCCATCCCCCATAAATCAAACAATTCTACTTCCAAAATTGTGTGCATAGGCGGTTCGTTCTTTCTAGAAATGCTCCCCATTCGCTGGCATTTGTCTCAAGTGGATATGAACTGATGAGCATCCTTGAATAAGCTAGGCCAGTAGAAGCCTGATTGAAGTACCTTAGGCTCTGGCTGTTCTTTAGCGCGAAATGCCTCCACATGGTAAATTGTGTAATGGTTGAATCTTTGTTCATTTCATCTTGAGCACACATCTCGATCACTTGATCGTATGATACTGTATAGAATTAGTTCTCGATAGTAGTGTTTGAGTGCGAAGAACCTCTTTACATTGATAGCTAAATTACGGAGGGATCACCTTGGCCACCAAATAATTCACGTGGTCGACAAACCATGGGCCGCCCTTTTATCTTGATAGCTAAAATTTGCTCATCGGGAAGTCATCATTCACATAGACCTCATAAAGCGCCGCTTCTAACCGTGATAGATACTGATGCGACTAGGTTAACCGTTCCGCTACTTATCTTTAATCTCCAAATCGAATTCTTGCAGCAAGAGAACCCACCGGATTAATCTGGGTTTGGTGTCCTTTTTAGTCATCAAGTATTTTATGGCGGAATGGTCAGTGTGGACAACTACCTTGTTGCCAATCAAATAAGGCCTAAATTTGTCAAAGGCGAAGACAAAACGATGGCGATAGTTCTTTTTCAATGGTGGCATAGTTCAGCTGGGCATCATTCAAGGTTCGGCTAGCATAGTAGATCACCTGGAATATTCTCTCTTTTCTGCCCTAACACTACTCCAATCGCATAGTCACTTGCATCACACATTAGCTCAAATGGAAGGCGATGCGTTGCTACTCTGATAGGAAGTAGATACGATTTATCTTTGGTAAAAATGCCGCATACAACGTATAGAGCTCAAATGGTGTCCCTTGGACGATAAATTAGGCAACGGCCTTTGCAATCGAAAAAAGTCTTTGATGAAGCGTCATAAGATCAGCGTGACTAAAAGCTTCTTTATTCCTTTTATAGATGAGGTGGAGTAATTTCTCGGTGCTTAATCTTTCTTTCTGTCTGCTCTATTCTGCTTTGCAAATCCGATGCCCAAGTACAATACCCTCTTGTACCATAAAATGGAACTTCTCCCAATTGAGTACAAGGTTGGTCTCCTCGCATCTGATCAACACCGACCTCAAATTCTCTAGACAATTGTCAAAGGAGCTACCCAAGATAGAAAAATCATCCATGAAGACCTCGATTGTTTTTTCAACCATATCGGAGAATATGGCCATCTCTGACGTTGGAATATGCGGCATTGCACGGCCGAAGGGCATCGCTGAATGCTAATGTACCATAGGGACATGGATATTTGTCTTCTCCTTATCTTAGGGCTATAAGCAATCTGATTGTGGCGAATATCCATCAAAAAGCAATAGTATTCATGTCCCGCATTGTCGATCCAACATCGATCGAGAAGCGGCAATGAAATGATCTTTTCTAGTAGCCTTGTCGATTTCCGATAATCAATACAAATTCTCAACGGTGGCCCATTCTAGAAAGCGATAATGTATTCTCGGTTCTTATAGCGGTTATGCCTCCCTTTTTAGGTACTACTTGTACCGGACTTACCCATGCACTGTCGAAAATAGGATACATAACGGTATCTAGCCACTTTAATACCTCCTTGTGGACTACCTCTTTCATAGTTGGATTCAATCTCCTCTGTGCTTCCACTGAGGGCTTATGACCATCTTCCAACAAAATTCGATGCATGCACATAGAAGAAATGAATCCGCACTAAATCGACGAGAGACCATCAGAGCGCATTTTTGTGATCTCTAGAGTACCTCGATAGCTTCTCTTCCTCACATTTACGGTAGGGCTATTTGAAATGATCAGGTAAGGTGAAGGTTGTCCCAGATAAGCATGCGCCCTAAATAAATTTAGGTAATGGCTTTTGTTCCCGTCTTGGGTGGTTGTTCAGCGGATAGCCTTTGGTGTTTAGTATTTTCACTGAGATTCAAATATTTCCATGATGTGGGTTCGAAGAATCCATCCATTTTACATACTCCTGCGCCTCTTCGCGGAATTCTGCGAGATCACTGCGTACTTATGCTGGCCTCAATCAGTAAAACCACTTTGGCTAAACACTATAGCCTCTACAGTCTCTGTCATGAAGTATGTATCACTCTCTGTAGGATGTCTCATAGCTTCGAACACATTGAACTTGACTTCATCCTCTTGCACTCTCAATTTTAGCTCTCCCCTCTGAACGTCAATCATTGCTCTGCCAGTTACAAGAAATGGTCTACCCAAGATTATGGGTATTTCTTTATCTTCTTCCATATCTATCCTGATGAAATCTGTTGGGAAGATAAACTTGTCAACCTTCACTAAGACATCTTCTATCACCCCTCTTGGATGCTTTAAGGACCTGTCTGCTAGCTGGAGTGTGACTGTAGTTGGGCGAGCTTCTCCTAACCCCAAACGTCTAAATATGGATAGGGGCATGAGATTACTGCGGCGCCCCGAATCACCTGGCTTCTCTCGAATGGCGTTCCGATGAGTCACGAGGATAGTGTGCTGGGTCTTTTAGATTTTGCGACAACTTCCTCTGAAGGATGTCACTACATTCCTCTCCCGGTTAAGATTAAGCTGTTTCCAAAAATACTTGATCTTATAGCTACCTGAGACAAGATGTCCTTCATAAATTTCACATAACTTAGCATTTGTTCGAGCATCGTGACGGAATATTGATGCGGTTTTCTTGAATACTTCTCGCTTGGTGAGCTGCTTATCCGGCTTATGCTTAACAGACATTGAGATACGGAATTGGGGCTTTAGGTTGTGGGCAATCCTTTGTAGGTTCTTCTCCAGCATCTTATTTCTCTTGGGGTGTTCCTGCGTATTATCATTACATTTGATGCGGATGACTTTCGATTCAACCTCCTCGTCACTAGGGGTTTGCCTATGCCTTCAATTCTTTACCACTTCTCGGCGTATTTGCTTTTACATATTCATTCCCCTCTCGTCTCGGGTTCACTTCGGGTTGTAGTAAGGAACTGGTGCCTTTGTATCGATAAATTGGCCATTTAGCCCGTGCAATACCTCTAGAATTTCTCCGTACTTATTTCTTGATTGTTGATTGGGTGGCTTAATTGTTGCATATTCGCCTTTGTCTCATTCATAAAGGCGGTATGCGAAGTGAGCATTCTTGTGAGGCTTGTTCAAGTCCTTTCGGGAGGTGGTTTGTTACTCAGGGTGGTGGCATGTTGTTACGATTATTCCTCCGTCCATAACCACTGAGGCTGACCATTATTACGATGTCGCCACCTTTTGCCTTGATTTTAGTTACGATGGTTGTTGCCCCCATACGACCTATTGTTGTGGCCGACTCACGAGTTAAACCCGGCCGCGTACTCGATACAACTCTACGAGTTTGGAGTCGACTAGCGATACATCTTTCTTTGTCTTTGTCATAATTCACACAACTCCGTGGATTTAGTGCGTATGGCGTCGCGGTACCTTCTTTGTCACAGTCATTTTGTGTAGTAAGTTGTGTGTGACACGAGTAATCAGCAGTTATTTGAACCTCGTTATCGTCTTTTTGTGGCCTTCACTGGTGCAGTCTTATCTCTAGGCCATTGACTAGTATTAGTAGCAGCATCTTCCAGTTCATATGTGATCGTGAGGTCTTCTTCATTAGCGCCCCTCCTTAAGGCATTAATCAACTGTTCTGTCGCATTCCTCGGACAAACATAAAGTATGGACCTTTGCATCCATCCCCAGTCGATCTATGATGTAGGCACTTCCTCGACGATTCGCGTGAAATCTATCCCATTATACCGCGAGGTTCCCTCCCTCTAGTTGTCCAAAAGTAGTAATCTCTTGCACCAATTGTGCAATTTTTGCTGGTGGGAAGAACATGGTCAGGAACTTCTGCACTAAGTCGTTCCATGAAGTAATGGAATCCATTGGTTGACTTGTCAACCAATGTTTAGCTCTATCACCTAGTGAGGTAGGGAACAATCTCAACCTGAGTGCCTCTTCAGTGACTCCATTGTACTTGATCGTGTCGTAGACTTCGAGGAAGTTGGTCAAATGCATATTCGGATTCTCATTGGGCAATCCGTGGAACAAGATGTTTTGAAGCATCTGTAAGGTTACTGACTTCAACTCGAAGTTGTTTGCCTGAATAGGTGGTCTTCGGATAGCCATCTGAACAACTGTAAGCGGTAGGGAAAACTCTTCTAGCAGCATGAATGGATCATCTGGCTGTATAAACGGCCTAGATGCATGATTCCTACCATTATTCCCATTGCGGTCCCTTTTTGGCTCGTTTTGCTCATGGCCAAGATCATGCTCTTCATTGTTCTTCATGATTGCTAGATTTCTATTCTGTGTTGTTCTCAGTTCTCTGCGTAAGCGGTGTAAGGTTCTTTCCGGCTCAGGATCAAACAGATGTAGTGAAATTTGGCCACGTCTTCTCATGCATTCACTATAAACTTAGTTGCAATCACACATGAAACAGAAAGACCAAATTCCAGCACTTGTAAAAATAAAATAAAAACAAAAAAAATAAAAATTCCAGAGTAATATCTAATTGCTGTTTTTCAATATCAACTCTAAAACTTCTCCGACATGGCCATCAAGTGATAGGCGAAGCGTGATGTGTAAAATGTATCGCCTATGCGTAAATTGCGTCGTATCAAGTAATACGATGTACTAAATCAGAATATTGATCCACGGGAAAGTGCGTTGATTCTTGAGTTTTAGCCTTTGAATATTATACGGGCGTAAACACAATTGACAAATTAACTAATGTGTGAGATTAAACTAATCTAATTTATCTTAGTAATTTCTTGTGTTGTAGAGGCAAGGCTACATCTCCCTGCCGCCTTGCAGTGATTCCTCCACCCAGAGGAATTCTTGTCGGTCTATCAGTGAGCTTTATTGATGACAGGGTGATCATGCCTACGAGATACCATCTCTCGAGGTGTATCCGCCTATCTCGCTAGCAGAGTTTAGTGTATCTTTACCCCAACCCACTGCTCTGAAATGTAAATGTTCTAACCTTAATCGCCACCCTCGGAATCGGGGTATCTCTATTCTGCGAATTGACCCGAGGTCGCTCCGGTATTCAGATCCACAGGCGTCCTCATCTTCGATCTCGGATACCTAGCAAAATCATGCCAATGTTGGCGGACATCACATGTATATAAATCCACGGATATAAACGAGATACTCCTGAGTCATAAATAAGCTTGGAATAATATAAAATCCAAATCTTTAATCCATGCAATCGTGACAGGGTTCAACAAAACCCTAGACATGAATCTAGAACATACTCGACGCAATTACACACGTAATCAATCTATAAAACATCCGCAGTTTTATCAGAAAAGAAGAAAATACAAAAGTAGGTCTCTTCTCCGCTAATCTGGGTCGCTGCTGCTCTGCTTTTCGTGACCTCGTTCGTACATTTTTCGATACCCCTCGATTTCTGGTCCCTTTTGCTTTTAATGATGGTGAGAGGCGAAGTGGGCGGCGGCGGCGTTGCAGCGTCCGCGGCGTTGGCCAGCGACGTTGAGGCATCGCGATGTTGAGGCATCGCGACGTTGGCCACATGTTGACTTCCTCTTCTCGTTGACCGATGTCACGACGTTGGGACGTCGCGATGTTCCTGCCAGCTTTCTGCTCTTCTTCTCTCTACTTCAAAAGGATCTCAAAAATTTCTCATTCCACCTGCTATTCACACAAAAATGCAAGTCGGATATCGGTACATAAAAAATATGTATTTAACTATAAAATTAAAATTTAAAACCATAAGACAGGAGCCTTGAAGAGTATACATGAGTGTTTAGGCACTCATCAATAGCCTTTAATTGAGTTGCATGAACTCAGGTCCAACTACGGGAATTGTTTGACAAGGGTTTTATTAAGCGAGGCACTTCACCATGGGGCGCTCAGATTTTGTTTTGCTAATAAGAAGAGACAAAGACTCTTCATTTGTGCAATATTTCTGACCAGTTGAACAGGGTTATTGTAGCGGCCCTTGAGCTTGGCTCGACCTGGTTGGTGAATCCGAATCGAAACCCGAGGACGCCCAGCCGAAGCCATTAACCAAATCCATTTATTAAATACATTTCATTAATATAAGCATTTTCGTTCTCAAATCTTTGTAGAAACGATTTCAATTTGGGGCAAGCCCATAAACATTTTCAAATTCAATGAAATTCCTTTACAAAATATGCATTTAACCAAAAATGGCATTTTATGTCGTTTACAACATAATATCCCGAAATGCGTATTCGAATATAGGTACAAAAAATAATTTTAGAGTTGAACTCCTTTTGTTTACAAAACAATGCCTTGCTAAAAAATGGTGAGGATGCATGTGACAAAGCATACTCCGTGAACTTTCTGAATGACTCTGAGCTCCTCGACCTTGGGTCCGCTTTCAATCACGGCGTATCACTCGATACCTACGCATTGATAAAATAATACCCTAAGAATTTTCATGCTTAGTGGTTCTATACAGTTCTCTATTCCATTTCAGTTCAATACGAATCAAGCATTTATCATAATAATGCCTTTATACAATGTCTATGTGTAATGTAAAAGATACTTATACAAATATACTTTTTATGTAATTTTTTCTCTTTTCGGTTTCTTGGAGATTTCACATATGACTATAGAGTCAACATTCCGCGACAAATTCGGTTAATTGAATCTTGTCCCTGTTATCGTTAAGGTAATGTATGATTTCACATTGATATTCTGATCGTATTAGACTATGGAAATTAGCATTCCGCGGCCAGTTCGACTAGTGAATCACTTGTTTGTCGTTGATGGTAATGTGATTTCACATTGAACAAATATGATTTACCTTCATGTAGGTCGGTTAGGTAAAGAGATCCCGTCATGTTGGTCGTCAATAATGCATTTCAAATCAATTTACTCACATACGGTAAATTTACTTATAGTTGAATACACTTGCGTCACGAGATATTTGACAAACATTTAATACTAATTCAAATAATATATATATATATATATATATATATATTTCTGAATTAAAACTTGAAATGGGAATTGAGTCACGAGAATAATTAAACTAGCCGGCGTGAGGTACGGTACGTTTTCTCTCTCGTATACTCTTATATGAACCCCCATTAAACCTTTATTAGGGTCTCCCTATATAATCGGTGTACGAATACGAGGTGTTCGTAAACAAAATCCAAATATTGCTCGCTGTGAACAGTAGCTACGCAGCGGCATAGTATATATATATATATATGTATATATATATATATATATATATATATATATGTATATTTCCTGATTAGAACTTGAAATGGGAATTGAGTAACGAGAATGAGTCGGTCGCGAGGCATTGAGGAGTGCAGTCACGTTTTTCTCTCGTATACTCTTATATAAACCCCATTAAACCATTATTAGGGTCCGTAAATGTCCCGATGCGAATCACGAGGTGTTCGTAAAGCAAAATCAAATATTGCCATTTGTGAGCGGTAGCTACATAGCGACATATGCTTTATTCTGTTCGCGGCATAAGCCTTCGCCCGCAGAAGTTTTGGCTCGGCCTCGCTACGTGGTATCCACGCCTTGGCGTGAGTCTCTGTGTGTCGTGGGTTCCTACGTGCGCGTGTGAGGCCCGATAATGCCAGTTTTCTAGTTTTTGCACTTGTGCTATTTTCCTCAAAATCTGAAACAAAGCAGCCCAGGAATCTCTCACGATAACATCCTAATATCGGCCCCAAACCCGACCATGAGCAAAACCCGTAGGATTAGTTGGGAGTTTTCTAACAAACATCAAATCTGACTTTCTAGGGTTTAAGGTTCCTTACCTTGAATCTCTTCAAACTCTATCTAGCTTCCTTCTTATCGCGATCAGGAAACCAAAAAATGGGGATGATCTCTGAAACCTTGATTTCTCCTCAACCACAGCCTTCTCTTTCTCCTCTTCCTCTCAAATGGAGTTTTTGCCCAAATGCAAATGTGCTCTTCTAAGACCACATTTGGCCTTATTTCTCTATTTAAGTGTAAGGCCATGTTTGGCTTACACACAAATTTTTCTCATTTTTCTCCTTTTTGGTCTTCATTTCACTTTCATTTATCATTTAATTCACTTTTACATTTAAGCTTATTCTATTCTTGACCCTTAGGTCCTTATTTTACCAATTCCAAATTTTCCCTTTTTACACTTGGGTTTATTTTCGGGTTCAATCAATTTCTCATTTTAGCATATAACATTTAATCATATGCTCACATATTCATTTCACATTTAACAATTTATCAGTTTTCAGTAAAACCTAAGTTTAAACTCAATTCATGCGAAATATATAATAAAATTATTATAAAATTCTAGGGTATTTTTGGGAACGTACAGTTATAATCAGGAATCGGTATCCCTTGCAGGGATTGATGATTTGTTTGATCAGTTGAGAGGCGCGAGTCTACTCCAGAGATAGATTAATGTAGGTTACCATCACTTGAGGATTAGGAGACTAATATCCTAAGGCCGGCGTTTAAAGGCAGCGTTATGGGCATTTTGAGTTCACGGTGATGCCTTTCTAGTTGATGAATGCTCCAACGACATTCATGGATCTCATGCATAGGGTATTCCAACCCTATTTAGATCAGTTTGTTATGGTCTTTGTTGACGACATCTTGATCTACTCCTAGTTTGAGGAGGAGCATGAGGATCATTTGAGGATTGTTCTCCAGGCACTCATATCAGGCGAGTATTCAGATAACACCCGATGAGGCCTTATATGGGAGGCCATGCCGATCCCTGATTTGTTGGACAGAGGTGGGAGAGAGTTCCATCGCTGGTCCGGATCTGATTAAAGACACCTCTAAGAAGGTGAATTTGATTCAGAAGCGCCTCCTTACGGCTCAGAGTAGACAAAAGAGTTATGCCAACAAACGGCGTTGACCTCTAGAGTTTGAGGTGGGTGATCAAGTCTTCTTGAAGGTGATGCCTAAGAGAGGAGTGGTCAAAATCAACAAGCTAGGGGAGCTAGCACCAAGGTATATCGGGCCCTTCGAGGTACTCGAGAGGATGGGCACAGTTGCGTAACGGTTGATCTGGATAGACTAGCATATGTCATGCTCCTTGATTAGATCAAACAGTGAATCTTATAAACTGTGATCATGAGTTTATTAGAGTTAACAAGTGGATGCTTGCTAAGAGTAGCTAAGTACATTGGAGACCTGCTATGAAACAATCATATGGACTATCTATTATATATGTAGATGATAGTCTCATCATAGCAATGGTGCAAGTATTCTTAGACTTAAGGTGCCTAAGGATATCTTAAATGCTGATTTTGTGATTTGACTCCATTCCTTGTTACCTTCTAACGGTCACTCATAGGATGGTGATTGGGTACAGCTTGAGGTGTTCAAAGGTAATTAAGTAGCCAACAAAGGATTCGCCACTCCCAAATAAAGGGTGAGTATACATATGGAAGGGTTTATAGTCAAACTATTGACTCTCCAGTCAATTGGGGGTCATGATGTGTTGCTAAATATATACCGCTCATGACTTGCTTGGATTCAATAGTTGAATCAAGTGGCTAACATAACCGGGAACCTAATGGGTCACACACTTAGAAAATTGTGGGCCTGGTATAAAACAGATTTGGGTGTGATCCAAATATGAGGGAGATCAATCTCGAGAATGGAATGTCACGGGATTAGTGAAATCCTGAGATCAAGAGCCCTCACTAAGAGATACAACAGGCTTAGGCTTGTTCATGAGCTTAAGGCCCATGAGGGAACGCGCCATAATGCATAGAGATGTGTGTAGCCTATCATCTCTTAAAAAGAGAGGAACTTTGGACATTTCAAGGGCAAGAGTTTTACTATAAAATGACCTTTATGGAAAACCCTAACCTTAAGTCTTCATTTGCCCACTTTTCTCAAGAAAGAGTGTTCTTGTAGAACGTCTCACTCTTGGTGTGATTTGAGCATCAAATCCTCAAGCTTTCGGGTTCCCTTTTCAGATCTAGACTTGGCTAGCATCGGGACTTCATCCAAGACCGTTTCCTTAGAGGTTATCAACTCCACTCTTCATGTGGATACTATTAGAGGCAAACCAAGGACGTGGTTTGCTTCGATCGGGAGATCGCATTTACCTGGGATCTGGCTATACTCGATAAAGAGGTATAAATCTCACAACTCATCTTGTTTCTTTGGCTGACTTCAGTGCCTCAAGTGATCCCCAGAAGGGCTTTTCCTTACAGTTTTTTTTTTTTTTTTTTGTTTCCACTGCTTTGGCATCAGATGCCACCTTCAAAAACCCAACAATGGTATTAGAGCACACTTGTGTGCATTAAATTCAATTTTTGGGTTGATTGTTTTGAGATTTTGATACCCATGGTTCCAAGTTTTTATAGTTACCTAGACAAATTTCATCGAATTCCAAGATAGTCGGATTTTTCACTTTTTTCGAGACAACGAGTGTCCAATAAACCCCAAAAACGAGATTTTTGAGAAAATCTTGAAAATTGGGAAATAATTTAGATAAAGTTCATAAAAAATAATTTGAACTTAGATAAGGACGAAATAAATCTTTTCGGGGCAGAAATGGACCCGGACAGGTCATGGACACTTAGAGCAACGTGAGCCACCCACTTAAACATCAAATAGAGTTAAAAATGAGAGGGGGAGAGAAAATATCTCATTTATGTTGTTGTTTTTACGTGAGAGAGAGGGAGAGGGAGAGAAGTCCAAGACTTCTTTCAACGATCTACGGAGTTCCGTCGGTCGAAATTTGTCAAGACAAGGACTAAAGTTCATCGCCTCGGTGAGGGTTACACGCACATGCCAAAAATGAGAGATTTCACCGAAGATCCAAAGGGGTATATTTGGGAAAATCAAGTTTTTTGGGCTTAGGAGGCGCTCTTGGGACTTCATAACCTTGCTACTGCTCTTCAAGAGGTAGGGGTTCTTCCTACTTTGGTTTATTTCCAACCTTAGGTCGTTTTTAAGGGAGTCTTATTTGTGTTGATGCCTTAAGGGGTTGTTTATCTATTTTGAATCCGCTTTTAATGACCGTTTTGCCGCCCGTTTATGGTCGGTTTGGTGAATTGATTTGTGGTTGTATATAGGATGTCCTAAAAATTATTTAGGGACTGTTTGGATTAAAAAGAATAATCTGAACTGTTGCATGTCTATTTTGGTCGGTTTCAGCCGCTTAGCGCTTGTTTAACCGGTTTTATGGCTAGTTTAAGGACCGATTTGGAGCCATTGTGTGGGTTGTTTCTATGAGCATTTTATATTTCATATTTGGCCTTGAGAATTAAAGTTATTACTTGATTTTGTAATAACATGATTCGTTAATTGTTGCTCATGAATCTTGATATATGTGTGTTTATATATTGACATTGAACCGAATGTTTGTTTTGGAGATTATATTCATGTAATATAATTGTCCATGATACATGGTAAAATGTATGGTTTATATTATCAATATGGCTTTCATTACAGATGTGGCATGACATTGACATGCAATGGTGCATCACTTCGCATATGGACGGGAACTTCGCATATGGACGAGAACATCGCATTTCATAAGTGTGAGTGCATGGTTGAAATCAAACACCTCATTTGGTGGTTGATAATTGGGCTCGATACCATTGGACAAAGTCCAACAAAGTCGCACGGTTACATGACATGGAAAAACTTGTGTCGGGTAATAGAAAGAAGGGCTAGACACTCCCTTGGGTGAAAGACTCGGTTATTAGTTCATACACTCCAACGATGAAAGTCCAAAAAGTATAGCAAGGTGTGCGGGGCCTACGGTGAGACTACAAAAATCCTCTGCCTGAAAAGATACGTGAGTTTTGTATATGAAATTATCATTTGAGGTGTGAAATCCAACGAGTTTTGGTTTATAAACAAATCAATTTTGTTTTACTAATGATCATTGGATGTAATCCATCAATGACTGATTTTATAACACGTTGGCATTGCATTGTGTGATGGGAGTCGATAAAGACTCAGGGTATGGTGCATGAATGAGTCTCATCTCATTTCATAGTATGGCATGTAGAATTCCAAGTTATAATTGGCATATTCTTATTTTTAGAATGTTAATGTGAATGTGAACATTGCATGTGCACTTAGGTGGGGAGTAGCCTCTCTAGAAATTACTCTACTGGGTGTGGCTCACCTATATGGGAAAAACATTTCAGGTGTGGGACATGCGCCAATGGACGTCTCTCATCCGGGGTTGCAAGGGCGGGTGAAGAAAGCCGACTTGTGGCTTCTAATAGTATTTTTGTAAAAATTTTGGAGCAAATTAATTTTGGCATGTACTAATGTGTTAAAGAGTTGAAATTGAACTCATATGTATTTTTATGTAAAAGAGTTGTAATTGAACTCTTATGGATTGTTTTTAATATAGTCTTACATGTTTTTATATGAATGTGGATAAATGAGTTTGATGTGGTCAATTTTTACTCATAAATGGACCCGGTGCGGGTCATTGTGTTATATTGAGCCTCTGATAAATATGTTTTATAATCAGACAGTTAGTTTCGATAGAGCCCCCGGCATATTGTGAAACTCGGGTCCGATTGAGTAAATTATGGATCCCGGTAAATGAGACACAACGATGTGGTATCGAGTTACACGGTATCCACATGCATTCCACAAGTTGATGAGTGATCAACCGACCCCCAGATTTTAGGGCATCACACGTGGGCTTTAAATAAACTCAAGCCTAGCCTCGCCTCGCCCGCTGACCGCTAACGCCCTTAGCCTAGGTCGGGCTGGGCCACGGGCTACATTTTGATAAGCCGAGCCAGGAGATGCTTGCTCTCTAATTTGCTCATTTGTTTTACATAATAAAAGATATTTTGTTGTAAGAAATTGATGAGCTTAAAAGTCATCCATTTTTAGTCCATTTTTCTGATTGATTTTTATTGAAAAAAGACTGATTTATGTGCAGAAATATGGAATAACTCACCAAAACCGGCTACAAAAGAGGAAATTCAGAGAAAGAAGATATTGCAAAGATTTTCAGGAGCGTAAACTCGGCCGAGAAGGAATTAAATGACTAGCAGAATGATGTTGCAGCAGGTGAAGTACACGAGGAAGAAAGGATTTGTTGTAGCGACGCAAAGTCAAATGAAGAAGATCATGTCGTGAAATCATTTCGAAGTCACAACACCAAAAGGAGATAAATGATGTCGCGACACCACCATAAAATCGCGACAAAATTGAATGCAGAACAGAAGACATAGAGGTCGCGACATCTAGAAGAGGTCGCGACGTCAACACTGAATTGGAAGCTATCGTGACATCAGCTTACAAAGTAAAGAGGTCGCGACATCATTCATCATGTCGCGACATCATCAGCAAAAGAAAGAAGGTCGCGACTTCACTTGAGGTCGCGACATCAGTCAGTTGTCGCGACATCATCTGCAAGGAAAGCATGTCTCGACATCAGTCAGAGGTCGCGACATTAGTATTGAAGAACAGTGGTCGCGACACCAGTCAGAGGTCGCGACATCCGCTGCAAATAAAGAAGGTCGTGACACCACCCAGTTATCGCGACATCGGGGTTGTAGAAGAGTCGCACATCAGCCGCTTGTCGCGACATCACCACACAAAGGAAGAAAGGTCGCGACAAGCGCCGCAGGTCGCGACATCGCGACTATTAAAGAAGGTCGCGACATCGCCCGCTTGTCACGACATCGCCATAACATAGCGTGTCGCGACTCGCCTGGTCGCGACATCAATTGTGAAGAAAGAAGGTCGCGACGTCATTCAGAGGTCGCGACATCCGCTGCAAGTAAAGAAGGTCGCGACACCATTTAGCTGTCGCGACATCAGACCCAAGGAATGATAAAGGCAAGTCGCGACCAAGTAAAACTTCTGCGACGTAGCTGAGACATCTGAGGTCGCGACAAGGAATCGATGTCGCGACATCAACGACCAACTGGGCCAGTTAACCTGAAGTCCAAAACGAGATGCATCGAAATTAGGCCCAACTGTAACCCTATAATACGCACCGCCATCAATAGAAAAGCGTACTCTCTCGCGACTAAAGAGAAATCGGTAGTCAAGGCTCTTGTATTTTATTTTTATTTTCTTTTCTTTTTATTTTTTTTCTTTTCTTTATTTTTAGTTTTAATATTTTCAATTAGATTGTTCTTTCTTTTGAATTTCTAGACCTGAATGTTAGCTATTAAAGTTGAAGCTGAATGCAAAATCTAATTTCTTCTCAAATTATCAAGTTCCCGTGGATTGTTCGACCTGCACAAATTTTGGAATTCTGACTTCACTTCGCTTTACAAAGGGTTTTTGATCAGCCAAAGCCATTGTGGGGTGTAATTCAGTGATTTAGAATCCCAGCTTCCATTGATTATACTTTATTGTTAGAATTTATCTTTTCTGTATAAATTTATCAGAATGCTATTAAACCTCAGTTTTGGAATCATTTTGCTGGTTCTATTTTATCCTGTAATTGATCCCAATGTCAGTGTCTTATACCCATAAAAGGGGGTTTTCTCATGCTCGATTCTCAAGCGGAGGCCTCCGAAAGGACAATGCAGAAGGCATTCCCGAGTAGTGAACAATTCCCCAAGGGTGGCGAACCCGATAATGTTGGATCTAATGAACTCGTGGATGTAAGTCGATAAATCGCTCTCACGCAAAAACGAGACGAGCTGATTGATTTATCAATTTATTCAAGCAGAGGGTTCACCTCGATTCGAACAATAAGTTCAATCCCGTGTTAGCAAAGATCTAATCAAGGAAAGAATGAATTGTTCCAATTTTGAGGAAGAGGAACCAGTAAAGTGTAAACCCAAGTTTCACCTATGTCTTAGGAGCTAAGGTTTGCAGTCCAGTATTGGGTATGAAGTATTGAAAAAGAAAAATACTAGAACAAGGCTATCCAGATTAAAAGTAGTTATCTAATCATCTGTCTTCGAAAGAAGCAGTGAAAATTAGGTGATGAAAAGTGCATTTCAAGAGAACCAAATCTGTACTACTATATGTCTCGGATGCATCTCGGGACCGTGGGTTCATAAAGAAAAGTTACCGTAAAGTCTGCATAGAATTGGTGTTTCATAATAGCAGTATTTTCAATGCTCCCTTTAAAAGATAATTGTTCAGCCTGAATTTGTTATTTTAGATTTACAGTTTTAATTCATTTCATTTGTTATTTTAGATTTTCAGTTTTAATTCATTTCATTTGTTATTAAGTCATTTTTCTTAGTTTTCACTATTTTAAGTTTGCTAAGCATAACTCATTTGCCTATCAAAGTCTAAATAGTATAGAGTTTGAGTAGTCAGGGTAGTTGATTGAGAATTCTTGAGATCTCTATGGGATCGATATCTGGACTTAAAAATCCAATTTACTACTTGTTCGACCTGTGCACTTGCAGAATCATGGATCAAAACCAAAGAGAAAATGGTTTCCTCTTAGAAAAACACTTTTTAAATCAGTATAAAAGACAAGGAACACAACAAAAAAGTGCATGGCAGTATTGCTGGGGATTAGTTAATAGTCCTTGGGTAATAATGTCATAAAATTTCATAGATGTTTTGATCCATATCCATTCATACAGAATGTGTCCAACAGAAATGTATACTTTAATTTGTTCGTTTGTTTCTTTTAGTCTTTAAATAAAGAGCATTTAATTATGTAGACCATCAATCCATCACATAATTTAAAAAATACTTGATGGTGCTTTTTCTATTGGTATTGATTTCGACAGTTGGAGCCATGGCCACTCACAACTCACAAGTAAAGCATTATCTACAAAAACAACATAAACAGGGTGAGCTGGCAGGAGCGCGCCGCCTCCCATGCCTAAGTCACCCTTTTCTTCAAGGAAAGAAAGATCAATCGCCTTAAGGAAGTCAGATACCTTTTCGTGGGTAGAGTGGATCAGATTTATAAGGGGAAACAAAGGGTTACTTTCCTCGTTAGATGGTGATACATTCTCCGTCGGGTGAGGAGCTTCCTTTTCATCATGGATCGACCGTTAAGGGATACGGAAGAGTCGCGATCCTATAAGATCCTTATTCTCAACCGTGGGCACCTGATCATGGAGACTGCACTTTTCCTACACAAGTTTTGGGCCGCCTATATCACTCGACATCTGCATGGTGGTTTCAATTCTGTGCCCAGCCCTGCTTACTTCAGCGGTAGATCTCAATATGGGCCGAGCTTTATTGGGTATGTGCCTCAACTCCCTCTATGCGGATGTTTGGGCTACGCCCGGGCTTGCGCCCATTCAGACACATATTGTTTTCTACCCCATCGCTACTCTCCCTCCCTGCACTCGTCACAAGCTTAGGCAAGGGTCAATCAAGCTTTTGACTTGCCAGGCTTCCACGTGGCTAGTCGAGGATGGTTTGATATGGGCTTTGTCACCGTCAAATGTCTTGTGATAATGATGGCGCTCTTTTGATTTTCGTGTCCGTTCGATCAAGGTTTCCTATATCTTGGGAGATACGTTTCAGACGCATTTTTCCGCTTCTTCTCACGAGTTTGGAAGTGTCTTGACTTCAATGATCGAACCGTCTGGTGCTTTCGTCGTCCCGCGCCCTCTAGGGGCCATTTTCCTGCTTTCCTCCTAGTTCTAAGTGTCTTTCTTCTTCTTCGCCTCGTTTTCTTTCCTTGTTTTGGAATTTTGGGTCATAGGTATGTCAAGCCAGGGTTCCACCCTTTCTGTAATTTTGTTTGCCTTTCTCCGCCGCCACCATGCATGCTTCCTCCGGGGTCTTCTCACCTTAGGCCTCGTGATGGGAAGGCCACCGAGGAGTCCGAGCCTGGGCAAACCGACGGCTAATCTAGTAGTCTTGCCGTTGTGGTTACCGAGGTCCTTCCAGTAGGTTATCTTCCTCCGCTAGGCAAGGGTAAGGGGAAGATTAGCGAGATTAGGTATCCCTGTGGTTCCGAGTATTTGAGGGCTGCCGTGAGGTACCTGGATGTCGTGGGCCCTAGCCGGGCTGAACCTTCGTATTCTAAAACCTTCGCTACTCGTTATGGACCACCTTCCGGTGTCCAAATCTGGTGTCCTGATCTTCTCACGACTTATGTTGCTCCCGTTCCCAAGATGGTCTGATTCTTTGAGGCGGCCTTTGAGAATGGCCTTCGCTTCCCTTCATCAAAAGCGTCCCACAAGATTTCCCTAATGTATCCCCCATCCCAAATTCTCCCACTCTTGGGGCGTCTTGGCCTGGCCTTCCGTTTTTCTTTCGCGATAAGGGCCTCTGTGGTCCTAGCATAGCCTCACGCTAGATCTCTTCAGCATGAAAGAGGCCTTGGAAGGCTTCTTGTATATTTCAAAGCAGGCCACTACCAGACCTATCATTTCCGACCTCCCTTCCTCCCACAAGCATTGGAAAGAGCGCTATTTTTTTATCGGGGGTCGACATTGGGAATATAACCCTGCCGATCAAGATAATACGCTGGGGATTTTGACAGTATGGACTGCCCTTGAGAACCTACGTGAGTTTTCCATTTATGCTAGTAGGGGTCGACTTTTTAAAGGTCTTGCTATGTTCTTAACTTTGCTTTGTCAGATTACCTTCAGACCAGCCCCGACCTACCCCCGAGGACAAGGAAGCAAAGCGCGCTAGGCAAGTTTCATCCACTCTAGCATATTCCGGACACCATCAGTCGGACATTCCGAACTCTTCAGGTGTGAGCCCTTCTTGTTTCTCTTATTTGAGATCTCCTCCACCCCCTCAAGCATGGAAATTCTTCCGAGGGGCCTCCCGCTGTGAAACTACAACTCAGGAAGAACTTCAGTCTGCCGAAGTCACATGTTAAGAGGAGAAGTGTGTTTAAGGCTCAGGATTCCCCCGAGAACAAACTTGCCTCGGTAAGACCCCGGCTAGGGAGACCGCTCCACCATTGTCTGGTCCAGAGTGGGGATCACACAACTGCACTGAGGAAGGGCAGGCATCGTCTCTTCGCCAAGGTGTCCGAGGTGGCTAAAAGAAATGGCCACTCATCCTCTACTACAAGAGCAAAGGGTTCTTCAAGAAGGGCTGCTGAGCCTCATTTGAAAGTTTTTCCTGTCTCTATCTAGAGCCCTTCGGCATAAAACGCCACGCCTTCCCCTCCGATACGGGGAGATGTGAGAAATGACGCTCGAGTCGAGGTGAGGACTCATCACTACCGCGGAGCTCACGGGCCGCTTGCCTATCGCTGACTCGACCAAGAAGGCGGATGCCTTGTGAGTCAAGGAGGCTTTGGCCCTATCACTCCAAGGAGCCGCCTTTGTACATCCGAGCGCCTTCTCTTACCCGTCTCATTGTTGTGTTGCTGTTATCTGCTAACTTCATCTTGTTCCTTGGCAGATGGCTACTTATACAAAGAGCCTGGCGAGGAGGGCCAGTTCGACCGAGAGCTATGCTAAGGCGGTGAAAGCATACAAAGATAAAGTCGCCTCCCTGACCTCCGAGAAGGCTGAGCTGCGAGCTAGGATACAAAGCTTGACCGAGGATGTTGTGAAGCATAAATCCAACCTGAAGCACACCTCGACCGCAAAGGCGAGAGATGAAGACAGAGAAAAGAAGGCCATAGAGGGCCTAAGGGTTGTCAAGGATGAGCTAAGGTGGCTAGGAAGAGCTGCTTCCAGGGAAGAGCTACAGACCAAAGCAAATGTGCTTGATCGGCCCGCCGAGGCTTCCTCGAAGCCGAGAGCCCGTGGAGTCGCTTAGTTGAGGAGTGCGACGCATGCGAGGACCTCCAGAGGTGGGAGGCTATGGTTAGCCAAAGGGATGGAGTAATAGCGGAGCTGAGGGACGAGGCCTGCACCTTATGGGCCTCCGGATGGCTTGCTTTCTGACGCAGAGCTGCTAAGGCTTTTCCGGGTTTGGACTTCAATTTCAAGTTCCCGATGAAGAAGAGGTGGAGGAATTTGTTTATGAGGACGAGGCGCACTTAGGTGTTATCTTATACCCCCACCTGCTCCTTCCCGGGTGAACAGTTCCTGGGCCGAGACTCCGGCTCTCCTCTCGCGCCGAGGCTTCACTCCGTCTTACACGCTTGGAGGCTCGTCACTCTAAGGTCAAGCCGTAGCTCTACCTCAAACATTTAGGCCCCTTTGCATAATCTTTGCTCATTTTGGAAAACTTCGAGCTCTAAGCCTCGGACATCTATAACGCTAACATTGGTTTTGTTATTCTATCGATATCCGTCCTTCTACCTTCTTGGTTTTCCCGTCTTCTTTTATGACCTATGTTGAGAGGTTTCCTGATCATCTAATCCTATAAATGGCTGAGCTCTTATTGAGCTATGCCTTGATTGGTCATATCAGGCCTCATCAAACCGAGCTATGTGGCCCTTTGTCCGAGCTACGGCTCCTTTCAGCAATAGTTACATGGCTCCCTTGACGCTGAGCTACAAGGCTCTTTTGAAACTGAGCTGCAAGGCCCTTTTGAAACTGAGCTACAAGGATCTTTTGAAACTAAGCTACAAGGCTCTTTTGAAACTGAGCTACGTGGCTCCTTGGCTACTTGGCCTTCTGGGCTGTTAGGTTCTTAAGAACCGAGCTACATGGCCCCTTTGAAACTGAGGTACATGGCTCCCTTGACGCTGAGCTACAAGGCTCTTTTGAAACTGAGCTACAAGGCTCCTTTGAAACTGAGCTACATGGCCCCTTTGAAACTGAGCTGCAAGGCTCTTTTGAAACTGAGCTGTAAGGCTCTTTTGAAACTGAGCTGCAAGGCTCTTTTGAAACCGAGCCGCAAGGCTCTTTCAAAACTAAGCCGTAGGCTCTTTGAAACCGGAGCTACAAGGCTCTTTGAACCGGAAGCACCGCCTTTGAAATTGAGCTACGTGGCCCTTGGCTACTTGGCCTTCCTCGGGCTACAGGTTCTTAAGAACCAGCCGTACGGCCCTTTGAAACTAAGCTACATGGCTCCCTTGACGCCGAGCTACATGGCCCCTTTGAAACTGAGCTACATGGCCCTTTGAAACTAAGCTACAAGGCTCTTTTAAAACTGAGCTACGTGGCTCCTTGGCTACTTGGCCTTCTGGGCTGTTAGGTTCTTAAGAACCGAGCTACATGGACCCTTTGAAACTAAGCTACATGGCTCCTTGACGCTAAGCTACAAGGCTCTTTTGAAACTGAGCTACATGGCCCCTTTAAAACTGAGATGTAAGGCTCTTTTGAAACTAAGCTACAAGGCTCTTTTGAAACTGAGCTGCAAGGCTCTTTTGAAACTGAGCTGCAAGGCTTTTTTAAAACTGAGCTGCAAGGCTCTTTTGAAACTGAGCTACAAGGCTCTTTTGAAACTGAGCTACCTGACTCTTTTGAAATTGAGCTACGTGGCTCCTTGGCTACTTGGCCTTATGGGCTGTTAGGTTCTTAAGAACCGGGCTACATGGCCCCTTTGAAACTGAGCTACATGGCTCCTTCATCTCTCTTCTCTTAGGAAACCGCATGTGACTTTAAAGCTAGTTCATGGAGAACTCCAACTGATGGCGCACTTCAGCAGCGCTGCTTCTATAAATTCTCGCTTCAAATTTAAGCTGCTATGTTATCCACGCTTGATTTTCCTCCCTATCTTTGTCAGCGCTGGAGTTCGAACATGATGAAGCATTAAGATTTGATTGTCATGGCGCGAAGCTTATATGATGGTCCTAGGCCATCCTTTGGTTTCGTGGTTCTATCGTTGTCACTGAGTTTGGTTTTCAACCTCTCCCAAATACAGTTATCCCAGTCCCGCCTGATGGTCTAGAGCAGGAACATATTTAGCTGTGGGTGGCTACGCAGGAATTTTTTAAGTCCCATTCCCTCTATTATTCCTTTCTTCCTCTTTTCTCCTTCCTTTTTCTTTCTCTTCGTGGTTTTTGCTTAATGGCCGACAGATCTTTGAGAGGTAGAGAACGGCTGATGTAGAGAACAGCTTTGCTAATTGTAATTTTCTGAGATGTAGAGAACGGCTTTGCTGATTGTAATTTTCTTAGATGTAAAGAACGACTTTGCTGATTGTAATTTTCTGAGATAACTGAAAAAAAAAGTACAGTCTTTTGGAAACATGTGTACTTGTCTGATGTTTGTTTTTTTTTTAAGGCCCCTTCGAGCCAAGCTCCTCACCCTCTTTTTTCCCTTCTTTTTTTTTTTTTACGATCTGCGAGAATATTATCAGGCTGAAAATGAACACAAAGACTGCTATTAAAGTAAACCTGGAATTTCTTATTAAAAAGCTACACCAGGTCTATTGGTAGAATCGCCCGAGGTGCCTGGGCTGCTCCAAGAATGTGGTAAGGTTTTTCCCTCTTCGTTTGAAGTTCGAGTTGCCAAGTCAAACCATTCGATACCACGTAGGTCCTCCCAGCCAAGGTCCTAGCTTCCCGTAAAGGGTCTTTCCTCGTCGGGCAGAATTTTTTAACTAGGTCAGCCGGGCTTAAAACTCCCGGGCCCCAACTCCTTCGGCCTGCATTACTTTGCTGTCTTTCTCGTGATAGTCCTTAGCATGCTTTAGAACCTCAAGCCACGCTTTCTAGGAGGTCAAGGTTCAAAGTGAGAATCTCCTCATTGTGTTCGTATTTGCAAACTCAACTCTTAGTGATTTTAGCCCAACCTCGACAGGAGCTACCGCTTCAGTGCCAAATGCTAGAGCAAATGGGGTTTCTTGAGTTATCGATTTGCACGTAGTTCTGTATGCCCATAATACCTCAGGGAGGTATTCTACACATTTTCCCTTTAGATTTTCAAACTTAGTCTTTAACACTACCTTGAGAGTCCTTATAGTGGACTTCGTCATTCATTGACTGTGGATGAGCCGAGGATGAGCAGTAATTTTGATTCGAAGCCACATAAATCCTTAATCTCATGATTTGTCAATTGTTTCCATTACAAGATACTGTGGCTCATGATCCAACTGCACATATGGAAAGCCAAACAAAGTTACGCACCTTTTGCCCTATGATTATTGTTGCTCTACTGTCACTTGGTGAAGTAATCTACTACAACAAGGTTCAAATCGCCCTTCCCAATGGGTAGAGGCCCTAATTTGTCTAGCCCCAATCGTGAAAGGCCAAGGGCTTCTTGTGATTGAGGTCACGACTAAGGGAGGTGAGAGATCACTCTATTACATTTTTAACCAAATACGTATGCTCTTTGAAAGCATTGTGGGCCAATATCCTATCTCGTGTCTTTGTCGCATGACCGCTCCGACATGGTTGCCACAACACCTTCCAAGCACCTCTCTCGAGCACGTAATTGGCATCTTCCCTTCTTACGCACTTAAGGATGGGTGTAGAGAAGCCTCGTTTATAAAGGGTCCCTCGATGAATGGTGAATCTAGCCGACCTCGTAGTGAGCTTCGAGGCCCCTTCATCGCTGCAATATTCTGCTCACCAAGAAATCCCGATGGGGTCCATCCATCCTACCGTACATTACAGGGACACTCTTCATCAAGCCGACGCTCACCGAGGGTTCTGGGAGGTGCCTCGACGGCACTCGGGCCTATATAGATCCTCCCGTGATGTCAAGAAAGGTTTTACTGTAAGACCGTCGCGAATTCCCGCCTCGGATATGCCTAACTTGAACCTATATGAACTTTTTAAATAGTTCTCACAACTTTTTGAGGTAAAGGATCATTTTTTTCACCCTTGGCTTTGTAAGAGTCCTCTATCTGTTTCACCACCAACTGGGAATCACTGCATACCTCCAATTGACTGGCCTATGGAGGCAAGATTAAGCCCAATATGACAAATTTCGGCGTACTTCGTCTCGTTATTGGAGGCTTGAAACTGGACCCGAGCGTATTCCACATCAATCTCGTCCGGGGAGCTCATAATCAAACCTGCACCGCTTCCTTGGGAATTGGTGGCCCCATCTAGGAACAACCTCCAGATGGGTGATAAGCCGAAAGCTTGATGTGTAAAATGTGTACGCCTATATGCGTAAGTGCACGCGTCGCCTCAAGTAATATAGTGTACCTAAGTACGGATATCGATCCACGGGAAGAAGTGCGCTGACTATTGAAATTGGTCTTATAATATTATTTGGACTTAAACTCTGAATTTCTATTAATAAAAAGGAAAACTAATCCTATATTATTTTGCTAAATCAATTAACTATGAAAACTAGTGGGTTTTGCTCTTCAATTCGCCACACTCGATGAATTTTAACCTAAATATATTATTCATTCAGTATATTAATTGATTTACGCTGACGGGTTGATCGTGTCTACAAGATATTCTCTCTCGAGATATATTTGTCTATCTCGTCAGTAGGGTGTATTGCATCTCTGCCTCAACCCTGGACTCCGAAACGCTTAAATGTTTAAACCCTCAATGCCACACTTGGAACCGGGATATCTCTATTCGCCGATTGACCAAGTGTTGCTCTATTCATATCTTTAGGGGTCATCATCTCTCAATCTCAGACTCCCAGCAAAAACATGTCAATGTTGGTCAAACACTACCATGTAGATAAAATACAAAGATAGAGCAAGTCAAGATAAAATCAATCCATATAATGAATGAAAACGTAATTAACCATTAATCCATTCGAAAGTAGCAAGGCTACAACAAAAACCTAGAAATAAATCTAGAACATCTCTAAGTCAAAGAAAAGTGATGAGCTTAAAAGTCATCTATTTTTAGTCCATTTTTCTGTTT
This sequence comes from Tetrastigma voinierianum, assembly GCA_016808115.1. Taxonomy (NCBI): domain Eukaryota; kingdom Viridiplantae; phylum Streptophyta; class Magnoliopsida; order Vitales; family Vitaceae; genus Tetrastigma; species Tetrastigma voinierianum. The sequence goes on from JAEQBH010000057.1 coordinate 192,604, forward strand.
AATTTTCATATAAAAAGAGACAATTACTTTGCAGAAATATGAAGAAACTCACCCATCTGTTATTAGCAGGTAGAATGGAAGAAAGAAGAAAAAGCAGTAGAAAAATGCAGAAATAAGTGGAATAAAATGCGCCAATTGGGCGTGATAATGAAAAGAACTGGTTGAGTCCTTGATGCAGTTTTGGGGTTTACACAGTCCAGTCATGATGTCGCGACATCAGGAGATTGAAGGAAATCTGATTGCAGGTCGCGACGTGGATAACAAGATATCGAGGTCACGACTTGAGACTGATCTTGAGAAAGCTGCAAGGAAATGAGCTGACGTCGCGATGTGAGATCAAGCCACATCAAGAGCCAAGGTCAGAAAGTACAGAGTCCTAAATAGAAGTCATGATAAGAGATTGATGTCGCGACATCTGAAGACAAGCTGAATGCCGCAGAAGATGCGAGTCGATGTCGCAACGGATCGAGGTCGCGACATCGCGAGCGACTCGGGCTTGAAACTAATGAAGTTCCCCAAGATGATGTCGCTGACAAGAGATTGATGCGTCGCGACATCCAAGACATCACTTGAAGATCGCAATGACTTGCCAAGTCACGATAAGACATCACGCCGCGACATCGAGAGAACAATTGAAACCGCCATGATTTGAGAAGATGTCACACTGTGATATTGAGGTCATACATCAAGAATGACCAAATCAAGGTTACATAGAGTAACAGGTCGCGACGGTAGGGATGATGTCGCTGACATCGATGATGTCACGACAAGGAAACTGAAGTCGCGACTTGAACAGTGAATTGGGCCAAACCATTTTGAAACCCACAAAGAAGTTACATTGAGATTAGGGGGACAATTCGAGGAACCTTATAAATACGCAGTTTATCCAATTAGAAAAGCTTCTCGCGGCTGGGCGCACTAGAGGTCCGGATAGTCAAAGCTCATTTTTCTTTTTTTTCTTTTTCTTTTTTCTTTTATTTTTTTAATTTTGTTATTTCCGCTGCTTTTAGAGCAGATATTCTCGTGATTTTTATTTTCGTTGTATTTTCCGACCGGATGTTATCGTTGAGCGAAGTCGAATGCATTTCAATTTCTTTTCAAATTACTACCGAATGTTTGAAGTTCGTACAAATTTCGAATTCGATTGTTTGGCTTTCAAATTGCAATATTCTTAAGTGATCGAGGAATGTTTAATGTGTAATTCAAGAATTGAGGAATCCAAATTCTTCCATTAAGTGAACGTTATAGTCGAATTTATCTTTCCAGAGTTTGCTTCCAGCAAATTTTTGTTAATTTCGCTAATGAATTTACTCGTTTCGGTTTATTTGTTTAGGTGATCTAAATATCGCTTTCTATACCCAAGTAAGATTTGCGCCATTGTTCGAGCTTCAAGTGGAGGTCCTCTCGAGTGAGACACAGGAAGACATTTCTCGAGAGTAATGTGCATTTCTTTGAAGGTATACTAACCCGCTATTATGGATCTTTGAGCTTTGTAAGTTCACTTAGATAAATCCTCTTCTCACTAAATCAAGCAACGAGTTGAATGAGTTATCTATTTAAACAGCAAAGAGCTTCACCTCACCCGATAGTGAGGCCAACCCGTGTTAATGTGGATCTAATCAAGGAAAGGTTGATCTATTCTAATTTCGAGGAGGAGTAACTGAAGTTGTATATCCTTGCTCGACCGATAACTTGGGAGCTAAGGTTTACGCCCATAAAAATGGGTATGAAGTATCAAAAGAAAAATACCTGTGATTAAGTGAAGTCCTTTAAAAGTAGTTATCTAATTCCCGTATTCGAGAATCAGTCATAAATTAGATGATGAATTGTGAAGTGTGGAGAGATCCAATTGGCACTACAACGCCTGACAAATTCTCAAACTCGGTATAATCAAGAAATTTTATCGAATTAACTATGTGAATCGATAGTCTTCACTATAACTGCTTCTATTGATGTGTCTTCGAGGATAACTATCTTAGTATTCATTTCTTTTATTAGAAATTAACTATTCTTTATTCTTTATTTTCCAAGATACGTTGGTTCAGCTTATTTTCCTTTGTTCATTGCTTAATTTTCCAAAGACTTAACGCTGATCCAACTATCATTTCAGGTCCAAATAGTATGGAAATTGAGTAGTCGTGGTAGTTGATTTAAAATTTTGAGATCTCCAGGATCGAGCATCCGACTTAAATCCATTTTATTACTTGTCTAATTGCACTGTAATATCGCATCAAACCAAACTTTGAAAATGATTTACTTTAAGAGATCGTGGTTTATATAGTATATGATAACAAGTTTTGGCGCCAAGGTTTGATTAGACAATAGTCCTTTGTGCAATAGTGTCATAAATTTTAATGAAGTTCTTTGGTCCTAATGTGTTTTTGATGGGCCATGTCGGGATTAGACAATAGTCCTCTGGTAATAGTGTCATAAATTTGTATGTGTGTTTTGGTTCGGTGAACAAGTTTTATGGCGCCATTGCCGGGGATCGAAAGAATTTAATAAATCAATATTCAGATGAAAGAAAGAAATACTAATTTGGACATTTTTTTTAAAAAGAAAAAGAACAAAAATAGCGTTTCAAGCATTGACTCTTGTAGCCACTGACCTTTAACAACCCATATTGAAAATGTTTGTTGATTATGCTAATCCTATTGATCTGAGTGTACCTTGATTTCAGGAAGACAACTCATACAGCCATGACAGATAAAGGATTAGACGATGTAGCCAACCAGGAATGTGCAGCAAAAGACCTCAAGGAGCATGACGCTATGGAGAATTTATGGAATTCATTCATCCACAATAAATATTTAGCAATAACGTACAAGAATCAATGCTAATAATTTTGAACTCAAACCAGCATTGATAACCATGGTCCAACAAAGACGCTCGGTCATCCTAATCAAGATCCAAACGAGCACCCGGGAAGATTCCCAAAGATGGCTAATACCGTGAAGTTGAATGGTGCGAGCCGTAGTTATTCAAACATAGCTTATTTCCATTCTCTCATAGATATATCGCAATAACATGGTTTAACTCCTACCATATGAATCAAGTAACACATGGAAGGAGCTAATGAGAGCTTATTTCAAAGAAATTCTTTACTCCCATCACTTCCTCCGAACAAAGAGGGAAATTAATAATCAAATATGGGAAAGTGAGAACATGTATGTCGATAGAAAAATCTTACTGAATACAACATTAGCTCATTTGAATTTTCTTGTGTGGAGAAATAGCAGAGTCAAGAGTAGAGCAAAAGGAATGTGATGGACAAATTGTCACCATAGAGGCCAAACTCGGATGCACGATACATTGGTTGAATGAAAGGAAGTCCAATTGCGCTAAAAACGGCGCAGAGTCAGGGAAAGAATGAAGATTGCATAGAAAGAAGAATCTCTAAGATCACATTCAGGACAGCTGATATAACATGACTGGAATAAAAAGGGGAGTCTCTCTCATTCCTTTCCCTATCTTTTATTGCATTTGAGTTGAAATAATTGTTAGGATTTTGTTCTGAAGTAGCATGATTGGGTAAGTTTGGGAATTTATTTTTATCTCTGCATGAAATGCTTAACTATTGAATATGAGAAATAATAGAAATGGTCAATTTCCTGCATGATAAAAATAAATTGAGTTGTGGTTGACTTGAGTGACATTGAACAACTGTGATATTGCTGTAAGTTAGATTGTTTATTGTTTTGAGACATAACACGGGTTCGAGAGGGTTGACCAAGGATGTGAGAGAATGAAGAACAATAAGTGGAAAAGAAAGCCAAAATGATGAAATTTAGTCATAACCGAAATAAAGAACATTCTCTGTCATAATTCCAATTTTCTTTTAGGTCACAACTTAGAAATCCGATAACGTGACTTCCAGTAATTAATGTCTAGACTTTATTGCTCATTAGATAATGTATTAACTTCAAAAGGCAATGTCAAAACATTAAACTCAGTGTCTAGTCTCATTCAAGATCCATGGAACTACAATTCACCCCAAAATTCAATTTATGCGAGAATAAATAGTAATAAATACAGAAACAGAAATCCAACTTTTGATTTAATCGATCTGTGGAATATTATCAATTTCAAAGAGCATAATCAGAGGAAAACTAAGGCATTCAAGAAAACGCTCCAAATTCTCCAGAAAAGCCGAAATCTGATTCGAAAATACAAAAGGGACATAAATCGATGAATCTTTACTTAATCTTTCCCATAGAAATTGAAGGAAATCATAATTGACGCTTCCCAAGAGACACACTCATTATAAAAGGGATGGAAGAACAAGGAATTAGAAACAAGGTAAAGAATGAAGTAAGGAAGAATGAGAGCAAAGGAAGCGTCCGAGTGGTGAAAACACTGTTTTATGGAATGAGTGGAGTCGGAAAACAAACCAGTTCCACTGTTTGTTCCATAAAACGTGGTTTCATCCAGAGAACGGTGGATGGAAGGGGAATATGGATTAGTTAGAATCCATCAATCAAGAAGCCCCAAAGAAAAAGGTGGAAGGAAATTTCAATTTGTTGCACAACCCTGTTAATGGCCGAATCGCCATTCTGAGCTCAAGGTCCGAGAACCCAAATTTTGAAGCAGGGATGCAAACTGAGAAAAGATAGGATTTAGAGCGTGATGAACTTAGTGAAAATGTTTGTAATTGAAACAAATTTCGATAATAAGTCATTTGATATTTGAATAAAATTTGATTTACAAATTGGTTGATCATGATGTGGATTGTGTTTCACATCAGTTTATTTTCTCGTTAGAATCAAAATAACATTTCTGCTCTGCCTAATTTATCTCGAAGAGAATGAGAACATGAATAATGAAAATGGAACTAAGAGTACCAGGTTCAAGTTCACTTAGTTGAAAATCTTAGAAATTGGTTAATTTCGATATAACAAAGTACTTGGGTAAACTAATGTAATTAGGCAAAGGAATAAACACAAGTCTTGAAGGAAATAATACACCTCGTCAACAAAGACCTTTGAAACTTTGACTGAAATTAGGAAAATTTTTCTCGGGGAATTAATTTGTAACCCACAAATCTAGAACTTGTTTGAATATTGATTGAGGCGAAACTATTGAAAAACAACCGACAAAATGATACAGCTATTGAACGCTTGAGCTTTTCCTACCACCACTATGTATATGCTTTGCATACACCCAGTCCCCGAATTTAAGCCAAGATATTCCATGTCTTCAAAATAAGCCAATGAAAAGCCCAAGCCACCCTTTATCAGTAAACTTCCAGTAAAGAACCTATGATGACCCAATAACTCAAAAAGGAGAGGAAAGAGATGAAGTTTGGGGGAGTTTGATTAGGAAAGGCAAAAGAGATGCACAGAGAAGAAGGAAGAGAGATCAAGATAGGAAAATACAAAAGGAAAGAAAGCAAGAATAGTTTTTGTCTTGTGGCCTAACCTCTTAACAATTAAGTTCTAGGGGTGTTTCAACACCTAGTACCCTAATACCATCCATGGGAGCTACTAACCCAAAGTTCGCAAGAGTGTTAGAAAGCCTAAAAGACAAAAACATGATAATTCCTAAGGGGCGATTAGAAGGAAAATTCCCAAAATCGAATTACGTAAGAGAATTGGGAGCATACAAATTGAAAAGAAGAACGAGCAGTAGAATCCCAAACATGTTTGGGGGAGTTTTTTTGGGAGGAAATAGCAGCTTGAGGAGAAAGAAAAGAGCCTGGGTAATCTCAACCTAAAAATTTCACCATCCTACTCCTTTACCCAAGCCTAACATTACAAGCCAAAAAAAAAAAAAAGACCCGATTGATTTTGAAGGTTGGAATCACCTACATCGCTGGAGATCAATATGAAAACAAGCATATGGGACTTGAATAAACAATATGAAACTCCTTAAGAGTTACTAAAACTAAGAAGAAGTTGAGAAGGATTGATGACCTGCACACACACAGAGTAAGACTTGATAAACAAACTGTTTAAATACATTAGTCTATCAAGAAATTTTGTAATATAAGTATACCATGCTTATTTCTTTCATCTGAAAACTGAAACTTGAATTAACAGTGATATCTTTTAGTTCTAGATTAGAAAGGTAGACAGATAAAGTCGTAAAACAAAAAAATGTAAAAAAAAAAATGTCCTTAAAAAATTTTTTTCCTTTATTTGTTTGAGGACAACAATTCTTTTCTTTTTCTTGCTTGAGGACAAGCAAAATTTTAAGTCTGGGGAGTTTGATGAGCTTAAAAGTCATCTATTTTTAGTCCATTTTTCTCATGAATTTTCATATAAAAGACAATTACTTAAATACGAAGAAACTCACCCATCCTATATTAAGGTGTAGAATGGAAGAAAGAAGAAAAGCATTAGAAAAATGCGTAAATAAGTGAATAAAAATGCGCCACCAAGAGAAAGGTAAATGAAAAGAATCGGCTGAGTCCTTGATGCGCTTTTGGGGTTTACATTAGCCCAACCATGATGTCGCGACATCAGAGATCAGTTGAAATCTCATCACAGGTCGCGACGTGGATAATGAAGATATCAGGTCAATGACTCTTGAGACTGATCTTGAGAAAGCTGCAAGGAAATGAGCTGACGTCGCGACGTGAGATCGAAGTCGCGACATCAAGAGCCACAGTTCAAAGCTACAGAGTCCTAAATAGAAGTCGCGACAAGAGATTGATGTCAAAGACCAAGACAAGCGTTGAATGTCAGAAGACAAGAGGGTCATGTCGCACCGTGATCGAGGTCGCGACATCAAGAGCGACCAGTTGAAACCAATGGTTCCTAAGGATGATGTCGCGACAAGAGATTGATGCTCGACATCCAAGACACGCTTGAAGATCGCAGATGACTTGGTCAAGTCACGACAAGACATCGACGCCGGCATCGTGAGAGAAATAATTGAAACCTCGCCATGATTTGAGGAAGATGTCGCGACCGACATTGAGGTCGCGACATCAAGAATGACCAAACCAAGGTTACAGAGGCAAGATGAGGTCGCGACGTGGATGATGTCACATCGACGATGTCACGACAAGTGAACCAAGCTCGACTGAATAAAGGAATCGGGCCAAACCATTTTGAAACCCACAAGAAAGCTACATTGAGATTAGGGCTCAATTGAGGAACTCCTATAAATACGCTAGCCTATCCAAATTTCATTAGAAAAGTTTTATACACAGACGAGAGGTCCGGATAGTCAAAGCTCATTTTTTCTTTTCTTTTTCTTTTCTTTCTTTTTATTTTTTTTAATTTGTTATTTTTGGCTGCTTTAGAGCATGTATTATGCCTTCGTATTTTTATTTTGTATTTTCCGAACTGATGTTATCGCTTGAGCCAAGTCGAATGCGATTTCAATTTCTTTCAAATTACTACCTGAATGTTTGAAGTTCGCATACTGGAATTCGAATGTTTCAGTTTCAAATTGCGCTATTCTTATGATCGTATGAATGTCAGACGGTAATTCAAGAATTGAGGAACTAGCCCATTAAGGAACGTTATAGCCGAATCTTATCTTTCCCCAGAGTCGCTTTCCAAAGAGCCTTGTTAATTTCAAGCACGAATTTACTTCTGGTTTTGGGCTTGGTTGGCTCAGGATCTGAATGATCGCTTGGCACCCAGCAGATTTGCATTGCTCGATTTCAAGGAGGTCCTCTGAGGACACAGGAAGACATTCCCGAGAGTAATGTGCATTTCTGGCTATACTAACCTCGCATTATGGATCTTTCGAAAGCGAAGTTCACTTAGATAAATCCTCTCACTTGGAAATCAAGAACTGTTGAATGATATCATTAAACAGCAAAGAGTTCACTTCAATCTCGATAGCGAGGCCAATCCCGTGTTAGCCGTGATCTAATCAAGGAAAGGTTGATCTATTCTAATTTCGAGGAGGAGCAACTGAAGTCAGATATCCTTGCTTGACCGATAACTTGGGAGCTTAAGGTTTACACCATAAAAATGGTATGAAGTATTGCAAAAGAAAAATACCCATTAAGGAAGTCCCTTTAAAAGTAGTTATCTAATTCCCGTATTCGAGAGAATCAGTCATAAATTAGATGATGAATTGTGAAGTGTGGAGAGATCCACCGCACTACAACGCCTTGATGCATTTTTTGAAACTTGAGATAATCAAGAAATTTTATCGAATTAACTACAGGAATCGATAGTTCACTATAACTGCTTTGCATGATGTGTCTTCCGAGGATAACTATTCAAGATTCATTTCTTTTTATTAGAAATTAACTATTCTTTATTCTTTATTTTCCAAGATGTCGTTGGTTCATTTATTTTCCTTTTGTTCGCTTAATTTTCCAAAGACTTTAATGCTAGATCCAACTATCATTTTCAGGGTCCAAATAGTATGGAAATCAGCAGTCAGGTAGTTGATTTAAAATTCGAGATCTCCGTGGGATCGATATCTCGACTTAAATCCATTTTATTACTTGTCGCACTGCACTTGCGTATCATCACCAAACCAAACTTTGAAAATGATTACTTTAAGAGATTGGTGGTTTATATATAAGGATAACAAGTTTTGGCGCCACTACGGGATTAGACACAGTCCTTGCAATAGTGTCATAAATTTGTACGAGTTCTTTGGTCCGTTAATTGTGTTTTTGGCGCCATGACGGATTAGACAATAGTCCTCTGGTAATAGTGTCATAAATTTGTATGTGTGTTTTGGTTCGGTGAACAAAAAGCATCAAAAAAGAGAGAAACAAAGAAAGAGGATGAGAATAAACAATTTTGAGTGAAAGTGTCATCTCCTTTTCTTCAATCTCCTTCTTCTTCAAGCTTTCCCCTTCAAGATGTGTGCCCTAGGGTGTTTTCACCCTAAGAGAGGGCTTCTCCCCTTCAAAAAGCTCCAAAATCATAAATCCTCTCCTTTCGATTCCTTTGGGTTTGAGCTTTTTAAACCTCCATTATGGGCCTCGAAATGGCCAAAATTCCACCCAAAACCAACCCCGAACGCCATGACGCCGCAGCGACATCGCGACGCCTGGATGCTTTGTATCTCGCAACGCTATGACGCTGGTCTCAACGCCGCGACGTTGTCGCAGCTCGCTTTTGCTCTAACTCGTGTAAGGCCATAACTTTGTCATCTCGAACCCGATTTGGGTGTTCTTGTACCGCTTGAAAGCTCTTTGAAGTAGAATTCATCCATATATGGATTGATGCAATAGGAGCTCATATGTTGTCTGAAAACGTCAAAATTCAGTAGCCTCTCCTGATGAAGGTGCTGCAATGTTTGCTGATTTTCTTCAAGGCTTAGAACTTGCATAACTTCTTTGTTTGAACTCCAATTTTGGTGTTCTTGGAATCCTTGGAAAGATATTGAAATTTAGAATCCATTTATATAAAGCTTACTTCAATTGGAGCTCATATTATATTTGAAAACGTCAAAATACAGTAGCTGCTTTTGTAGCAGTTTTTCCACCAATTTTGCACAATTCCACCAAATGGATGACATGATCAAGGGGCATGAACTTTTTAGAGACAGTACACTTATTTAACATAAAAATTACTAGAAAAACTAAGTAAAGCATAGGATAAAATGAGAATTTAAGATACTCATCACACTCCCCTTAAATCTAAATTCTGCTTGTCCCTGCTAAAGAGATCGACTCAAAACAAAACAAAAATTGAAAAAATTACATGAACTAAAAATAATGAGATGAGTATGATAACATAACCCAAATGGAAGAATCACTTTGAACACAATTTAGCAATATTAGCCTTTTCAACCAAAATTTAGGATCCTTAAACTTTTAAACTTTCTAAGGAACATTGCAAAGCAAAGTATGGTGAGCAAAGAAAATCAACCCCCCAAGTCCGCAATGACCTTTCCCAAGGAAACTAAGTATAGGTGGTAGCATGATCTTCAGTGTATAGCAAGGTCCTAGCATCCCCAAACTTAAGCTCAGCTCACCTATATGGAAGAAGCTAACTAAGAAAGGATAAGAACGCACCCTTTGTATTCATACCAAAATACCTAAAAATTTCCTAAATGCCTAAAAATGAATAGAACAGTGCCAAGAAGCTTAGATGAGTGTTCCTTTAGTTTGGGATCCACTGTGACTCCCATCACCGTTAAGAGCACCAGCATTAAATTCTTCAAACTTCTCAACCCTAACACTCAACCAAACTCAAAGGCCCTAGGTTGTGGGAAGGATCCATTTTTTGTCCCATGTAGCAGGCAGTGAAGTCAATGACTCCCAGCCAGTTGGCTTAGGGCATTAGGCTTTGAAAGGCCCCTCAGACTGTGCCCGGGATTCCGATTGGATGATCCACTTATTCTAATTCACAAGCCTATTTTTTGACATTTTTTTTTCTTTTTCACTTTTTCTATTGTTTTTTCATTTTTCTTTTTAGTTGGGGCTCGATGGCAATCCTCTTTTGATTGGGTGTCCCATCACTTAGGTGGCTAGAATCCCCAAGGTTAGTTGAATTCAAGGCAAAGAGTCGGGACCAAGGTATATAAGGGAGACCACAAGTGTGTGTGTGCGTGAAATTCCTTGAGAAATAGCTCCTTTAAGCATAAAGGAGGTGACTAAGCTAAGTCACCCATACCACGCAAGCATACAATTCCATATCATTTAAAAACCCAAGGGTCCTATTCCTCTTTACACTTGGCATATTTGAATAGTTGTGTTCAAAATGACCTTCTACTAGCCAACAATAAGATCAAAACCCACCATATGAGACACAAAATAAATAAAATAAAGAATGAAAGTACATGCAATTAACAACCAAACAACTAACTAAAATGTAAGGAAAGACAAAAGTTGGATTTGGAAATTTTTTTTTTTTTTAATGAATTCCTTGAATTCACCCCCAAACTTGCCGAACATTGTCCTCAATTTGAAACAAAAGCAAGAATGATAATGAGTAATCCCGAGGCTATCATCAAGTCTCCTGGAAGGTTCAATGAATATGGCTTGCTTTGGAGGCAAAGAGGTGTTAAGAGGGGTTAGGACCTTAAGTCCAAATGAAGGGGATGCTTGAACATGGTTTCCTCTTGGTCTTTTGGGTCACCCGAATTATTGAACTTCAAGCTTTCAACCTTTTTAGCTTCCAAACCATATTCAATCCCCAAAACCCTCGAAATTAAAAACTAAACAATTAAAACAAAATCAAGTACAAAAATTCTATTAAAAAAACAAATTTCAAAACTAACTACGAAATAGAAAAAGGAAAGAAAACTTTTGCTTTCTTGGGCTGCCTCCCCAAGGAGCTGCTCCGTTTTTCGAGTCCACTTTGGGACTCTTACCAACTATTGATTTGGTTGGTGCTCTTGCCCATCATTCTCTAAGAGGCGATAGTTGCGCCAATCAGCAACTTGAGCACATAGTCTTCCCACAATCTTATTATTTTTTCGATTTTCTATTTTAATTTTTTTGTTTACAATGGTTCCTCTCAATTGTTGTTCCAGTTGAATGATAATCATCCACCCCGTGCTGGGATCATCTTCTCATTTTTCAATTCTTCATGCATCTCACCCCATAGAGTCATCTCCGTAGTCCTACAACTTCCTCTTTTACCTTTCAAAGGATTCCGAGAAGTTGACTCTTTCCTCATTTTCAACTAAGTCTTTTGAAGTTTCGCATCATCATCCTCCACTTTTGAAGCTTCGCCCTTTCATTACCTCTTTGAAGTGATTTCTTTATTAGTCTAGCTTTCTATATTCAACTCAAGAGTAGATGGCTTAACTCTCATGTTGTCCCTTCAAAGGACATTGTAGCCATATTCTCTTGTTCATTCATATATTTTGCCACTAGTTCTTCTATACTCATACTTCCTCTTTCTTTAGGTTGTTCTTCTCAAATGTGTTGAGTACCAAAAGCGACCATCGAGCTATCTCTTCTTTCAAGCTATCGAATGGTGTATGCTGAATTTGAACATTAGCCCTTGTCAATTCCATGAATTGAACTTAAGATGTCGCACATTTAGCACGAACTCTTTTCATTTCAACTAATGCTACCTCTAACTTTGTCATTCTCTCATGTGGAGGTTGAGTTATCTCATTTGGCTAAAAAAAACTGAGGCAACTCAACTTGAGAGTAGTCCATTTCAGCCATTGATCTTGAAAATCCATGTTGTGCCATGGTAAATGCAGTTTGAGTTCTTCTTAATTCATCCATAGCTTCATCTAGGCTTGATCTTTGACTTGTGGAGATTGAAGGGTGTTATAGCTTGTATTCCATGAGGCGCTAGGGCAATGTTGCCAACCAGGATTATAATTGTTCCAATATGGGGTGTACCTATACTCGAACTTCAGTCATGTGCATAAGGTGGGTTCCTCACTTGATTTGTCACTCTTTGATGATACCATTGGCCATTTGCCTCATTCCTAGTTGATTAAGGACAGACAATGTATTTGTCAACCTCGATGATCGAACTGAATGCGGATTGAACTTGTGCTTCTCTTTGCTCTAAGTAGTCTCTGCTTACGCCTTCTAGCTCTGGATCAAAAGGAACTAGTTCGCTTGACCTTATTATCTTCGCATGCATGCATTAACCTCCTAAAAACCATAAACAAACAAAAGAGAGACCAAGTAACAAGCACGGATGTAAATGAGTAAAATAAAAATAAATAAAAATTAAATAAAAATTTATCCAAAAGTAATATCTAAGCATGCTGTTGTCAATATCAACACTTAAACTTCACCCAAGAACGCGCCCAATGTGTACCCTCATGTGCAAGGCCGCCTCAAGTAATATAGTGTACCTAAGTACGAATATCGATCAACGGGAAGAAGTGCATTGACTATTGAAATTGGTCTTATAATATTATTTAGACTTAAACTCTGAATTTCTATTAATAAAAAGGAAAACTAATCCTATATTATTTGCTAAATCAATTAATTATGAAAACTAGGGTTTTTCCTTCACCTACCACACTCGATGAATTTTAACCTAAATATATAATTCATTCAGGATATTAATTCGATTTCGCTTAACTGGTTGATCGTGCCTACAAGATATTCTCTTAAGATATATCTGTCATCTCACCGCAGGGGTGTGTATTGCACTCGCTCAACCCCTCGGACTCCGAAACGCTTAAATGTTTAAACCCTTAATGCCACACTTGGAACCGGGATATCTCTATTCGCCGATTGACCAAGTGTTGCTCTATTCATATCCTTGGGGGTCATCATCTCTCAATCTCAGACTCCCAGCAAAAACACGCCAATGTTGGTCAAACACTACCATGTAGATAAAATACAAAGATAGAGCAAGTCAAGATAAAATCAATCACAGAAGAATGAAAACGTACTAACCATTAATCCATTCGAAAGTAGCAAGGCTACAACAAAAACCTAGAAAAAAATCTATAACATCTCTAAGTCAAAGAAAAGCATCAAAAAAGAGAGAAACAAAGAAAGAGGATGAGAATAAATGATTCCGGAAAGGAAAGCGCCATCTCCTTTTCTTCAATCTCCTTCTTCTTCAAGTTTTTCCCTTCAAGATGTGTGCCCTAGGGTAGCTTTTACCCTAACAGTAGAAGCCCCCTCCCCCAAAAGCTCCAAAATCTAATACAAATCCTCCTTCGATTCCTCAGTTTGAACTTTTAAACCTCCATTATAGCTCAAACACAAAATTCCACCCAAACCAACCCTCAACGTTGGCGACATCGCGGCAGCAACGTCGCGACGTCGGGATGCTCGCTTCGCAACGCCGCGACGTTGAGACGTTGCTCAGCCCCGTTGGCTCCAACTTCGTAAGGCCATAACTTTGTCATCCAACTCGATTTGGGTGTTCTTGGTACCGTTGGAAAGATCTTGAAGTGTAAAATTCATCCATATATATCTTGATGCAATAGAAGCTCATATAGTGTCTGAAAATGGAAAAATTCAGTAGCCTCTCCTATTGAAGGTGCTGCAATGTTTGCTGATTTTCTTTAAGGCTTGCAACTTGTATAACTTCTTTGTTCGAACTCCAATTTTTGTGTTCTTGGTATCCCTGAAAAGATCTTGAAATTTAGAATCCATACATATAAAGTTTAAGCCTAATCGAGTCATATGATATTTGAAATGTCAAAGACAGACGCTTTTGCAGCGCTTTTTCCACCAATTTCGCACAATTCCACCAAATGGATGACCTGATCATAAGTATGAACTTTTAGAGCATTAGGGAACTTATTTAACATAAAATTACTAGAAAAACTAACTAAATCATAGGGATAAAATGAGTATTTAAGATACTCATCAATGGGCAAGTCGAGCGCCAATTGAGTAGTTTTGGGGGGCTTCGTCGAGGTATTTGAAGAGGTGAATTCCATGATGAAATCTGCCAAAACATGCCCTTTAACCAAACGCCCTTGCTCAGATTCACGTCGAACTCTCACCTATGGCCCATTTTATCGCCCCTCCCAAGGTCTCCGTTTAGTAATATCTATTTCATTGGGTGTCTCGTTGGGGATTTCACAGGTGAGCCTGGAAATATGGTCGAAGCCTCCTAGCAGTGGTCACCAATGCTAGGATTAATTTCTCCATCTTTGGAGACCTTTTTTCCTCTCCTCTCAAAGCTCGACTACAGTAATAGATTGGTTGTTGTATTCTATCTCGCTTTCTGACCAAGGCGGCGCTAGTTAAGAAATCTGAAACGGCCAAATAAAGGGTAAGGAGTTCTCCCTCGGAAGGGATTACCAGGACGGGAGGAAAGCTCAAGTAATTTTTTAGTGCCAAGAACGCCTCTTCGCATTAGGCATCCTAATGGAAAGCCTTTTTCAGAATCTGAAAGAATGGTCGGCACTTGTCGCTGGATCTAGATACGAAGCGGCTCAGAGCAGCTATTCTCCCAGTCAAATGTTGAATTTATTTGGTGTTCGAAGGCGGTTGCATGTCTGGCACAGCTTGTATCTCATTTGGATTTGCCTCTATTCCTCGGCTGTTGACTATGAAACCCAAGAATTTTCCGGTTGAGACCCCGAAGTCACACTTGGTTGGGTTTAACTTCATGTTATAGTTTTTTAGGACCTGAAACGACTAACTAGGTGGGCTACGTGGAGCTCGGCCTTAATTGACTTCACCAGCATGTCATCTATATATACCTCCATGGATGCTCCAATCGCTTTCCTAAACATTTTGCTCAATAAATTTCTCCGATAGTGGCTCCGCTCTTCAACCCGAAAGGCATCACCTGGTAACAGTAAGTACCTTGCCTAGTCACAAATGAGGTCTCCTCTTGGTCACTACGGTCCATTCTGATCTGGTTATATCCCAAGAAAGCGTCCATGAAGCTGAGAAGATCGTGGCCAGTTGTGGCGTCCACTATAAGGTTGATCCGAGGTAGGAAAAAGCTATCTTTTGGACAAGCTCAGTTGACATCGGTGAAGTCAATGCAGAGTCGCCATTTTCCATTTGCCTTTTTAACGAGGACTACATTAGCCAACTAGTCAGGGTATTCTACTTCTCGGATAGCTTTGGCTTGGAGGAGTTTGTTAACTTCTTCATTGATCGCCTACCTTCTCAGGGCGAAACTTCTTCTTTTTTGTTCGACGTTTAAGGAGGGGCTTCGATGTCTCACTTGTGTGACATCGCTGGGTTAATTCCCCTATATCCTACCTCCGTGCGAATACTCTATATTCCGTTTTAAGAAGTGGATAAGGAGGTCCTCGACGCCTTCGCCAATTTGGATCCAATGTAAAATGAGATAATAGCCGGGTCGTCACGTATTGTCTAGTTCTTCTGGAGGGGCGAGGTTGGATGCTTACCCTCATCTCTGCGCGAGCCTGGCCCATGTAGATGCCGCTAACTCCGTTTTTTGTTTCATTGATGTCGAGTAGAATTCTCTGGCTACACGTTGATCTCCTCCAACCATTCCTACCCCATTCGCAGTGGGGAATTTGATAACCATATGATAGGTGAAGGGGATGGCCCTTATGGCATTGAGGGACGGTCTGCTCAATAGTATGTTATAAGCTGATGGGTCATCTACTATGAGGAACCTTATCGTCATTGTGGCCTGGAACGAGGGATCTCCTAAAGTTATCACTAGTTGTATTGACCCTAGGGGTAGCACTCTTTCCCCGTAGGTAGGCATTGATCGGTTCTAGTTTCTCCCTTCTGATGCCCATTTTATCTAAGGCTGATGCGAAGATGATGTCGGCTGAGCTTTCATTGTTGACCAGGACTCTGTTGTGTATTGTTTTGTTGGTTACGACGACCACTATTACCAGTAGATCGTCATAGGGATGCTAGCAGCCTTCCATGTCGGAGTCCTAAAAGGTTATGGTAGTGTCCAGCCGAGGGAGTTTGGATACGGCTTGTATTGCTAGTGTCTCCCCTGATCTGATGCTACGTTGATGAGCCTTCCGAGCCGAGCTGGACTCCCTTCCCCCTACAAATCCCCCGGAGATCACATGGATTTCTCCCAAGGGCTAAGTAGTGTCGAAGTTAGGAGCCGGCCGACGAGGTGATGGGGGCCGTGCCTGGTCTCACCTTCTAAGGCCACGAAGCGGCCAATATGTCCACGTCGGATCAGGTGTTCAATTTCCTTCCTTAGCTGGATGCAATCAACTGTTCGGTGTCCATGATCCCTATGGAATTCACAATACTTGGTTGAGTCTCATTTTGCTGGGTCTGTCTTCATTTGAGACGACCACCTTAAAAACTTCGTGGCCGCGACCCGCGTAGGACCTAAGTGATATTGAGGCCGCCAAGGGGTTAATTGTCGCGGATATCGCCAGCACAAAGCAAGGTGGGCCCAAGCGGTCCCCGACGCTGTCTTTACCTCTTGGAGACCACTGCTCTCTCCGGTCCCTTCGTGGGGATCTATCCCCGTCTCGTCTCGGGGCTTCGCCTGCTTCTCGCCTCGGCTCTTGCACCCAAGAGCCCCGCGATAGAAGGGCTTCTCAATGCTGATGTATTCTCCGCTTGGCCACTCGACCATGCTTTCCTGAGGGTTCTTTGAGATGGAAAACATCAGGTCTTTCGACTACACGCCTAGCCTAGCAATGAAAGCGGTGATGGAAAACTTCTCATCTGGGATGTCTACCTTTAATGACTCTGCATTAAACCTCCTCGGATCGACCTTGTGGCCCTTTCAGGCCCCGCTTTATGGTCAAGAAGTGATGTTTCTACCCTATACATCCGTGTTCGATAAAGCCAGAGACAAACACGATGGATAATCACATGAGATTGACGATGGCGAGTCTATTAAAATCAGGCCACGCCGAGCCTTTTAGCATGATAGCTAAGGCTCCGTGATCTCACGCAGGTCCCGTATCCGTAAAACACTGATTCTCGTGGCATTGAAAGGGTCTACAGGATCATTCGCTCCGGTCAACATTTGGACCGAGGCATTCAACTTCGTGGGAGAGGAAGTGTAGCACTCCTACTGCGGAACGAGGATCTCCTGCTTTGTTGCACCAAAGCATCCATGGATACTGAGCTCGCCCTTTTACGCTCTTCATGTGGCTGCTCATAGATGTCCCGAAACGCCGTCCCATGATCGTTCCCTTATCTCCTGCTGATAAAGGATGGGTCCATTGCTCCTGTTGTTCCTACCAAGCATCCCCTCATTGCGATCCTCTCCAGGGGGTTTGTAGGGATCATGCTCCTTGGCTTGGCTAGTTTCTCCTTCTCCGTCAACGTCTCGAGGAACATCGTGGTGTTGTTGTTCTTCCTACGGGCGTTGCATTTGTCTTGTGAGTTTCTCCAAGTCTCTCAGCAAACGCTGGTTGGTGAGACGGAGTGCCTCCATCTCGTCAATATTGGCATTTAGAGTTTTGAGAGCATCCCTTGGTGGTCGGCTATCTGGGTCGCCCTGCTGGTCTTGCGTCTTAGGGGGGGTTGACGTGACTCCTGCTCATGTTTCGAGTCGATATCATCAATCACTAAGAATTCAGTTTTATTTGTAAAGAAACAAATGCTCCTACGCACACCAAACCGGCGGTGCTTTTCTATCTGCATTGACTCCGGGAGGGTCAGACACAAGCCGACCACGATCCCCGCGTGATGCTATCTACAAAAACAAATGCAAAACAAAGGAATGACAAGGAGCCGACCACCTCTCCAATGCCTAAGTCAATCCTTTCTTCAAGGGAAAGAAAAAGATCAACTACCTTGGGCGCAAGTTTTCTGCATACCTTTTCGTGGTTTAGTGGATCGATATTTATAAGGGGAAATAATGGTTACTTTCCTTGTTAGATGGTGATACGGTATCTCTCCCATTGGATGAGGAGCTTTCTTTTCCTTATCATGGACCGACTGTTAAGTGATAATGGAGGAGCCGTGATCCTGTAAGATCCTTCTTTCCTAATCCGTGGAGCGCGGATCATGAGAGACTGTGCACTTTCTTTCACACGAAGCCAGCCACCTATAATACGGATTACCCGGTACGGTGGTTTCACCCCAGGCCCGCCTATGTACTTTAGCAAGGGTAGGATCTCACTGTGAGTCGAGCTTCTTTATTGGGTTTGTGCCTTAACTCCCTTCATAAGGCGGATGTTTGGGCTTACGCCCTAGGCTTGCGCTCTAGACCTGTACACATATTGTTTTCTACCCCATCAATACTAAAACCAAAAAATATGACGGCTTAGTAAATATTTTAATGAACTTCAATAGTTAATATAAATCTCTATAGTTTGCTTATTTGTGAAGCCGCATTCAAATTATAAGCTTCAAAATATTATAACTTAATTTTACCTAATAAAAGATGTTTCATTGTATGAAATGGATGTTTTAATTTGTGTGAGTATTTAGTTTAAGTTGGAAATTCAAGACAAAATTCCCTAAGTGTTCCTTAGCCTTGGGTGTTCAAATTTCATGGACTATTTTCTTTGAAACTCAAGAATTGAAGAATTGCTAAAGGGCAAAGATAAATGTTGTGTTGATGATCCTCTTCAACCCAAATTTTTGTTTCAATTTGTTGTTGATATGCTATCTTATTAAGTTGAATAAAGAAATTGTTTTCGAAAGAAGCACTTTTTTGCTTACCCAGATTTTTGGATTGATCATAGATTGATCCAACTTACCCAGTTTTTGAGATCATATTTCAGCTCTTAGATCTAGAACTTCACCCCTATAAATAGAATCTATCATTTTTCTTATAGGGTAGAAAGACACACATATATAACAGCCACCTTCTTTGAAATTTAAAGATCTTTTCTTTAGAGGGTTGTTTGTTTTGAAAGAAAAAATCTCTCACTAGAGCTTTCAAGAAAATCTTTTGTTTTTGTTTGTGAAAATCGTTTTCTTCTTTTGAATTAGAGAAAAAAACATTATAGCCACCATCCTATTAGAGTATATTTAGGGTTTCCTTTTATTAGCTTTATGCTATTACCTTTTTGTCTTTATATCGTATATATACCTCAATCCTCTCAATACAATTAAGTCTCTTTCATAATATGGTATCAGCTAATCGTTTAACAAAGAAAAAAAAAAAAAACTAACCCTAGCTGCCTTCGTCGCCCATCAGGATCCGATAACCCTGCCTATGTTGTTTCAATGGCCGATGAGTCTTCTTTCACCATTGTCGTCGTTTGACAGTCGTGAACGGGACTAATACGTCTCAAAATTTAAATGTTCTCAATGTCAATGCTCATGCACCGCTAAAACTCACAGCCACGAAATTATTTCGCGTGGTGGCTTCAATTCAGGTCTCTCATATTCGGGTATATTTACTTGCCTTCGTTGATGGCTCAAAGTCATGTCCTCTGGCACTGATAACTCTGCTTGAAGCTACAATCCCCTCACTGAACCCGAACCATATCCTCTAGCTCAGACAAGACCAATTGCTTCTCAATGCAATTATTGGGTCCATATTTGCCACTCTAATGCAATTTTGTCTCTACCGCCACCATATCTCATGTTGCATGGACTACTCTCGAAAAGACGAATGCCTCTCCTTCGCACAAACGAATCATGACCCATTTCTAGAATCTTTCAATCCTTAGCAAGGTAATCAAACTATTACCGAGTATATGCAAGATGTCAAACACAATATTAACTCTCTTGCCCTTATGAATGTCTCAGTTGACTTTGATAAGCTCTCCATCCATGTCTTGAACAACCTTGGCCCGGCCTACTCAAACATATCTCATGCCCTACAAGTTTGGGAAACTCCAATTACTTTTGAGGAATTGTTTGAGCAACTACTTAGTTACGAGGCCCAAATGAAAATTTTGGTTCCTTCGACCACTACCTTGGTTACTTCGCCTGGCCCTTCATCACATCATCAGCTGAAAAACTGTGGCAGACAACACCATGGCTAATCTTAATAGTCATGGTCCCTACCTAACACCCCCTGGCAATATCGACCAACTCCTCCTCCATTGTCTCTACAGCATCCAACTCCACCGTCTCAGCTCAAGCATAGTCGCTACCTCAGGCGTTGTCAAATTTGTGGTATATCCGAGCACTCTGCTCACCAGTCCAATTATCTATCCACCTCGGAACTTGTAACTTTTCCACCCACCCCTGCTCGATCTCCTCGTCCGACCTTCACTGCACCTTATGCCCACACTATACCCAGGCGCCTCACCTTGACCACGAATCTTGCTACTTTAGCCTTTTAAAAGTCATATTACCGCTTAATCTTTGTTCGTATTGGTGATGGTACTGTGTTTATCTATAGCTAACACTAGCCCTTCACTCCTACCTCTCTCCCCACCCTCATAATATTTTACCAATGTTACATGTGCCTTACAATGTCTGGGGTAACCTTATTTCGATCCCCGCCCTTTCAGGCCGCTAACCCTGTTAATGTTATGTGTTTTTACTCTTTCTTTTAAGTGCAGGATCATCACACGGGGGTCACTCTAGTTTGCAGACAGCATAGAGATGGTGTCTATTACTGGCCAAAGTCAGTCCCTCTTCGGTCTTCCACCCTAGCTCTATCTCTTTCAATTCAGTCCTCGTTTTTAGCTATCTCCATGTGGCATAGTCGTCTAGGTCATCCGTCTTTACATATTTTTTACAAATTTCCTAATGTTCTGAATATTTCCTTTCTCGATAATCATTTATGCTCATTTTCTTGTACCTCCTACAATATTAATAAAAGCCACAAATTACCTTTTGCAAAATCAAGCATTACCTCTTCCTCTCCTCTTGCTGTCATTTTTTCCAATGTTTTGACCTCACCCGTTTCGACTTCTGATGGTTTTAACTTCTATGTTATTTTTGTTGACCACTACACCATGTATATCTAGCTTTACCCATTACGTCAAAATCGGATGTTCATTCCACCTCTGTTGCCTTCAAGCAGCTTGTTGAAAACTATTTCACCACCGCAATTAAAACACTTTACATAGATAATGGGGGCGAATTTTTAGTCCTTCAGTCCTTTCTCGCAACCCATGGTGTAACTCATCTCATTAAACCTCCCCACACTCCTGAACATAATGGGTATTCTGAACACTGACATCGACATATTCGAAACGGGTCTTACTCTAATGCATCAAGCATCCATCCCTTTCACCTTCTGGTCGTATGTATTTGCTACGGTTGTCTATTTAATCAATAGAATGCCTAAAGTTAGTCTTTCCCTTGGGTCCTCCTTTGAAAAGTTATTCAACAAAGCTCCTGACCTGTCCAAACTCCGTGTCTTCTGCTGTTTGTGTTTTCCATGGTTGCATCCCTATTCTTCCCACAAACTCAATCTCAAATCCAGTCCTTGTGTCTTTCTCAGTTACGCCCTCACTTAAAGTGTCTTTCTCTATTTTGACCCTATCCTAAAAAAAATCTTTGTGTCTCGTCATATCAAGTTTATGGAAAATGTATTCCCGTTCTCGTCTCTCTCTACCTCCACTACACTGGTAATAGACACAACCTATGCACTCCCTCCGCTTCATCGTTCCCCTCGGGTAACTATCCGACTCTGCCCCCCACCCTCTCTCCCCCTTACCCATACCGTTAAGCTCACCCTGAACTACTCCCTTCATCAACACCACCTCACTCGTCCTCCCGCCGAGCCCCTCCCCTACCCATACCGCCGAGCTCACCCAAACTACTCCCTTCATCCCCAACACCCCACCCATCCTCCCTCTGACTTGCATCCTTAAACTCGCCTACACCATTCTAGCAGCCTTCTTCATCTATTGGTTTGTTGGGTCCAACCTCCTTCCCACCCTCACCTAGTCCCTCTCCCTCTCCCCCACTTAACCTTCATCCCATGCAAACTCGCTCTAAAAATGTCATCCTCAAACCCAACCTGAAATATAGCCTCACCACCATCATTCCTCCTATCACTGAACCCTACACTATCGCCCGAGCTCTTCAGGATCCTAAGTAAGTTCAAGCGATGCAGGAAGATTCTCTCATCCCAAACAGTACTTGGACTCTAGTTCCCCCAAGACTGGGAAGAATGTAGTGGGCAACAAATGGGTGTTTCGCATTAAACAAAATCCCGACAACTCTATTGCACGGTATAAAGCTCACCTTGTTGCTAAAAGCTTTCACCAACAGCCATGCATTGATTTTCATGAGACTCCCGTGATAAATCCTATCACAGTCCATACTATGCTTAGCATTGCACTCAATCGCAATTAGGGAATTCGCCAACTTGATGTCAACAATGCCTTTCTCAATGGGCATCTTATGGAGGAGGTTTATATGGTGCAGCC
The DNA here is from genome assembly GCA_016808115.1 of Tetrastigma voinierianum. Classification (NCBI taxonomy): domain Eukaryota; kingdom Viridiplantae; phylum Streptophyta; class Magnoliopsida; order Vitales; family Vitaceae; genus Tetrastigma; species Tetrastigma voinierianum. Next base: position 215,146 of record JAEQBH010000057.1, read on the forward strand.
CCAAGGCATACGAGACGCCCATTATCCGCATCATGTTTATCGTTTACACCAGACTGTTTATGGGCTCAAATAAGCTCTGCGGGCTTGGTACCAAGTGATCCACCCCTTCCTACTCAGGCTCGTCTTTGTCACATCCCATGCAAACTCGTCCCTCTTTGTTTACTCCCGCGGTAATGCGCTCATCTGTTCCTGGCTTATGTTGACGAGTTGATTATTACAAGCAGTGACCCCTCTCTTATCAACAATATTATCCGACAACTTGACTCTAAATTCTCCACAAAGAATCTTGGGGTGTTATCTTTCTTCTGTGGAGTTGAGGTTTTGGCTACTTCGACAAGTCTTCTACTATCTTAGCAAAAGTATGTTATTGATCTTCTGACAAAACATAACATGCTCAACTCCAATTCTGTCTCCACCCCACTTGCCATCAGACTGCTCACATGTATGGTTCTACGCCAGTAAATGCCACCATGTACCGTCAGGTGGTTGGTGGCCTCCAACATCGTCGGATAACTCACCTAGATATTTACTTTGCCGTGAATAAACTCTCCCAGTTTATTCAAGCGCCATCCGAGCACCATTAGGGAGTGGTCAAACATCTGCTTCGTTATCTTAATGACACGAGATCCCTTGGTATTCTGGGCTCCTCAGAGACACTCCCGACATTGTACCCGCTTTCTCTAATGCGAACCGAAATTGCAACCTGCATTTATCGCACCTCCACCGGGGCTTTTCTTATTTCCGTTGGTGCTAATCCAATCTCCTAGAGTTCTACAAAGCAACGCATTGTTTCTCATTCTTCCACTGAGGCTGAGTATCGTGAGCTGCCGCTGCCAAATTACAATGGGTGAAATCACTGCTGTCGAAACTTCTTACACCAATGTAGTTTCCGCCCACCTTGTTCTCGGAAAACCTTGGTGCCACCTATCTTTCTACTAATCATGTCTTTCATTCTCGCATGAAACATCTTGCAATTGATTTGTTCATGACCTGGTTTAGTCGTTTGAGCTACGTGTTGTTCATGTTTCCGCTGGTGACTAGCTTGTTGATGCTCTTACTAAACTTCTATCTCGATCTCACCTCGTTTCCCTATGTACCAAGATTGGTGTTATTTCTGGCACATTAGAGTATGAAAGTTCAATATGACTTAGCAACCTAACCAAGAAAGGGGGTGAATTGGTTTTCTCAAAAAAAATTTGCACAACAACAATAAATATTCAATTTAATGCAATAACAATAAAGTAAAGTAAAGAGATAAGGATAGAGAAAGCAAAACCCGAATTTATAGTGGTCCGGCACACCCTTTCCTACCTCCATTTCTCCTCTACCTACAACCGATGAGGGTTCCAATAGTGGTAAGCTCCAACCCGAGCTTCTTTCTTTACACTTGACAGGACCTACCGGGCACCTCTTTAAGCCGCACACTTGAAGCTCTGGCCCAATCCCGAGCCTTACACCTCTGGATTATGGCTCTAATGGGCACCTCTTCAAGCTATACACACTTGAAGTACCAAGCTCCAATCCCGAGCTTGTTTACACTTTGATTTTCGCTCCAATGGGCTCTTCACAATTCCTTCAAACTATACATACTTGAAGCTTTCTCACTTAACCACAATGAGACACTCTCTCAAGCTCTCAAGATATTTCAACTACAACTTAAGCTTTTGATCAATGCAAAGGTGCACTCTACAATATGCCCATGTAATGAATGCACTAAAAATCTCACTTTGAGAATTGATTATCAAGAGAAATGATGGTTGAGAGGGTATATAATAAGTCTCATCAAGTTTCCAACCTCTTAAGTGATCCTCCACACGCTATTTATAAAGTGGAAACTAAGTAGCATTTAAGCTACCAACCGTTTAACCAACCAGTCGACCGTTTTCTGTATACTAACCGTTGTATACAGAATGTTACCATTGTATAACCGTTGAAATCCTAGTGTTATCCAACCGGTCGATCGTTTCACACAACCGATCAACCGCTTCGTCATGTGCATTCTAGGTCACTATTTTCTAGCCATGAAATATGACTGTTGCACTAAATAGGTCAACCATTTCCTCTTCTGATCTTTGGATGAGCTACTACATCCAATTGGTCGAGTTTCACACCTCATCCGGTTCCCAACCGATCGATCATTTCATCAACTAGTTCTAAATGGAGGCTACTAGATCCAACTGATCGAGTTTCACCACTCTTCCGATTCCATCCAGTCAACACCAACTGGTCAACCGTTTATCCAGATACCACAAATCGAATAACCAACCTGGCCTACCTCATCCTGACTGCTGAGGCTAAGCACCCTTTAAATGTACAAATTCATGTGTTTTCTTTTTAAAACACTTCTAAACCTTAGATGTTTCATTGAAGCACATTTTAAGATTATAAAGATATGCTTAAACTCATGTTTTCAAAAGATACACAATTTTTGGATTTGAAAACAGAGCTTGTAAGTGAGGCATGATTAATGATGATATCCTAAAGTGCACCAATGCATTCACCTTACAAGGATTCCTAACCTAACAAAGTCTTCACTTGATGCTTGAGCTTGGAGTCTTGGTTACTTGTCATCTTGGTTCTTTGATTTTAGTGAACTTCTCTTCCAAATGCTTGATCAAATACATCTTTGTTACCTTTAGCTTGTAATATCTTCATTTGATGCTTGATCAATTTCAACCTATCATTCAACTCAATTTTAACCATTAGTAACCAATAATCTTGGTTTGTTATTATCAAAACCTCAACTATGGGTACCCTTGGGCTAACAGGGTATATTGGCTTTATGCTATTACCTTTTTGCCCTTATATTAGTATATATATATACCTCAACTCTCTCAATAATAATTAAGTTTCTTTCATAATACATCCTTGCTCTTCCAAGTTTCTTTTATTAAAATGGGTGTTTTCTTTAGATGAAATATCTTTCTCTTTCTTTGTGCTTTCAATAAAATCATTTGTTCTTGTTTTTTAAAATTGGTTGAGGTCATCTATTCACTCTACTCTCAAAGAAACTGAGTTTTATGGAGAAAACTCGTGTTTTTCTTGATGGATCTTTAAGAGGAAGGCCAAGATCAAGCTTAGGAAGGACTCTAAAAATTTCCCAGGAGATAATGGCTAGGAGTTAAGGTGAGAAGGTTTCGTGAAGTAACCCATGAGGGATTTGAGGCTTCAAGTTGGGTAAATCCTTTTACACCCAACTTATATTCATCATAGTGAAAATTTTGATCCATTGTAGGCTTGTGGTTTTCTACCTCCTATGAGATTTCCACGTTAAATCTAGTGTCTCCATATTATCTCTACTTCTCCTTTTATTTTCAGTATATAATTTCAGTTTTGTGATGTGAAATGGGCGTTGATGTGACGCCCCACACCCGGGGGTCCGTTGACTACCCGTCAACCCGCGGAATACTCGTGAATGTCTGGTGACCCGACATTTTCACGGCACCCAAGTAGTCTCCTTGTACGGGGAGCTCACCCAAATACGTAACCCGCATAAACCTCACCCAAAATGTGAAATTCAATATAACAGTTTATGATTTAAACGCCACTCTTGGGGGCCCATAAACAATACTCATATACATGCCAACTAAGAATCCAACTATATACCCAATAGTTACAAGAGTTAATATGTTTACTTTATACAATACATACATTAAACTTAAAAAGTTCTAATACATGTATACATCAAAGCCACAGCTTCCTTCTAATCCTCGGTCTCTAGGACGAGCCGTCCCCTCGCACACTCCCTGTACCTGTAAAATAATATCCCTCGATAGGGTAAACTAATGCCCAGTAGTGGAATCGCCCTAAGTGGGCTACTCACCACCTAAGTGCAGTGCAATGTTCCAAATTAAACACACATTCAAGCAAATTCATGATCCTACTTGAATGTCTACATGACCAACTCAGATCCCGAGTCCTCATCGACTCCCCTCACACTCGCCAAGCCTCGTATGAGAATTTCTGGCTTCGCTTTGCTCCGTGGCAACCCTCCGATGTATATATATCAATCGTCAGCCCGACGATTGATATATTATTAGTTTGTTTGTGGACAACTCTCCGATGTGTATATATCAATTGGGCCGCTCCGACGATTGATATATTATTTGTTTTTGGACTACCCTCCGATGAATATCAATTGGGCCGCTCCAACGATTGATATTTTTAATTCGACCACCTCCGATAAGAATTAATATTTTTGGGACAACCTCCGAACCGTTTCTCTAGACTCATCTCACGTGACTCACTCCTATAGTCCCACGCGCCTGCACAAGATACGAATGCATGTACTGCTTCTTTCTCAATTCCACACAATGACCATGTAAATATATAAACATGCATATATTTACAAAACGACCACACAATCATGTCATAAATTAATTAATTCATACATCAAAATTAGCCTACTTGGGCTAATGATCAAACACGAAATTCTACTTGAATTACTCTCTACTAAACATATTAATTCACAAAAAATTATTTTGAGAACACTTTCGGGAATAATAGTGAAACCTCGGTTACTATTCCCAAAATTATACACCATCTGGCTCACCTTGTGAACCCAAGATTTCACGGTCATTCCGCTTCATTCCAATCACTACATGATTTAACATATAAATATAATGATTGACGCTCTGCCGTACCGTGGTAGTCACTACGCATTCATTTTGATTTCAAATTTCGTGATAATTCGGGTTCCGTTCGATCGATCCAACGGCCCCTAGCGGCCTCAATCGACTCAAACATTCGTAAAGTACTTAAAAAGGGAATAAAACCTAAGTAGGGAGAAACCCCTACCTCTCGGAGTTTGTCAAAAACTCACAAATTCGTACCTATGCGAGGCGCTCCGCCAGAACTCTTTTCGCTTCCCAAAGACCCGACGGTCGGATTTGCTGTAAAAATTAGGAGAGAAGTCTCTCGAAAAATTTTCAAAAACCTCAACCTACTGCTGGTCTCTGGTTTTTCTCACGTTTTTTGGTTTTTTAAATGTTTGGAGAAGAAGCACTATTTAATTTTTGTCCTTATCTAACTTAAATCAATTTCAAAAAAGACCATTTCGTCCTTCTTTTCCCAGTTTTGACATTCGGCACTATCTCGGCCGTCCATTTTCATTATTTCTCTACTCATACCACTTATGGCACATGAGTACGTGTTATATGTGACTTTCGTCGCATCGAAAATCGTTTTACGGCACCCAAAACGTGATGCCTTGAAAACGTAAATTCGACCGCCTCGAATTAGACGAAATTTTACGTGCTAGCTAGATTTCGCGAGACAATTCCAACGGTGCAATCCGTTTTGTCATCCAAGATCTATAAAATAAATTATAGATTTTTAACAGAAATTAACAATTTTGTAATCGAAATTACGATTTTACCCTTTTTCCAAAAATTGGAATTTCTCGGGTCTTACAATCTCCTCTAAAGGAATTTCATTCCGAAATTTCGACGATCACAATCACTACATGCATATGCAACGTGCACTCTACTCATGTATGTAAACAAATTATTTAAATCTAAACAACTAAACCACGTACCTTCATCCCTAAACAAGAAGGGATAGGTGGCCCGCATCGTGTCCTCGCGCTCCCACGTGGTCTCCTCCACTCCATAGTGCCTCCATACTACCCTCACTAGCCTCACGGTCTTGTGTCGCAAAACCTGATCACGGCTATCAACAATGCACACTGGTCCCTCCTCGAAGGTCCCATCCGTGTCAACCTCAACCTGCCCCCAATCCACCGATGAGCCGGATCCGAGTATATTTCGGAGCATGGAGACGTGAACACCTCGTGGTTTCACCCGACATGTCGGGCGGTAACGCCCAATTGGCACGCCTACAATGCCTATCCTCTCGAGTATCTTGAAAGGTCTCTATGAATCTCTAAGTGATAGCTTCCCATGCCACGAACCCTAATTTTACGCCCCAGCATCACCTTCAAGAAGACATGATCTCCAACCTCAACTCTAGGGGGTCGACGTCGCACATCAAGATAGCTCTTCTACCGGCTCGAGCCGTGAGAAGACGCCGTTCGTATCAAGATCACCTCTCGGAGGTGTCTCTAATCGTATCAAGACCAGCTGATGGAGCTCTCTCCCACTTCATTCAACATAATCTGATCTACTACCCCATACAATGCCTCATATCAAAGATCCAGATACCGCCCCGGGTAACCTGTTGTAGGCGACCACTAAGGGCAAGTGCTCTTCCACCGCCTATGATCCGTGACGATGCTCGCAGTACGTCCTCTAATACCTGTATAGTCCTCTCAAACTGACCATCTATCTAAGGGTGGAACGTTGTACTCATAGTCGGGCCGTTACTCCATAGCCTGGGAAACTCTTCCAAAAGTGTGCCGTAAACTCGGGTCCCTATCCGACACTATGGATACTGGTACTCCATGTAGCTTCTGACTATCTCTCGAATGTATAACCGCGTAATCTCTCCAGCTGAGAAGGTCATCCGCAGGCTAGAAAATGTACCGACTCTCTGCGGAGCCGGTCCACTATCACCCATACCGCCATGCTTCATGGGTCTGCGGAAAGTGGGTCACAAAGTCCATCGTAACGTGCTCCCACTTCCACTCAGTCACCTCCAATGGCCGGCGTAGCCCCGCTTGGCTTCCTCGTACTGAGCCTTTAACCCGTCGACATGTGAGACATCGTCGAACAAAGTCCCTACGTGTCTCTTCATCGCACAATAGTACCGGGCGATGAAGATCCCGTACACTGTGCCACTGGATGCACAGTAAATCGAGAGCAATGAAACTCCTTGAGAATCTCCTCTCAAATCGGTCGATTGGGGAACCACTACCCGTCCCCTATATCGAAGACTACCATCCGCGTTGAACGGTCCGGTACCTCACACCCGCACCGATCGTACTCGGTCCCGATGGACACCATCTCGCCCCGCCACTGACTCAATCACTACTAATGTGAGATCTGTAACCACTAAACTCCCCAAGGTACTCGAGTCCGTCGTCATTGCATCAGAGTCCAAATTGTCCCACGGCCCGAGCATCCGCCACTCCCGAAGCCATAGTAGCCAACGCTCCTCGTGATTTTCGGCTAAGTTCATCAACCACTACATTTGCCTTACTGGGATGGTAATGCAAATTGAAGTCATAATCCCTTCAGGAACTCCATCCATCCGCGCTGTCTACATTGAGGTCCCGCTGTGTGAAAAATATACTCTACTCATGGTCCGAAAGTACACCTCAACTCCTCGCCATAGCAGTGGCGCCTGCCAAGGCGAAGACTACTAAGAGCCAACCCATGCCGTGTGTGTAATTCGGTCGTGATACTCAACTAACGAGAACCATAAGCTACTACCCTCCCTGACCGCATCAACACATCCCAATCCGCCCGAGGCATCACAATACACCGTGTACCCTGGGTCTCGGGGTCCGGACTATCAAGATGGGAGCCAAAGTAAGTCTCCTCTTCAACTCCCCGGGACCGCCTCCTCGCATCGGTCATCCCACTCAAACTCTGACCCTTTCGGGTCAACCTAGTCCTAGGCTACCGCTTATCCCTCGAGAAATCCCTCAATGAATCTCCCGTAATACCCAACCAATCCCAAGAAAACCACGATCTCGAAGATCGACTTCGGTCTCTCCTAACTCATCACCGCCGACCTCTCCTCGGGTTCACTGACACTCGATACCGACACCACGTGTCCCAAAAAATTTCACCTCGCAGTTTTAACTCGTGACTTACCGAAATTGGCGCATACCGGTGGTCTCTCAGCAACTGTAAAACGATCCTCAAGTGATACTCATGTTCCACTCCGACTAGGAGCATCAAATGTCATCCACAAATACCACGACAAACTCGACCTAGGACAGGTGGTTAGGAATATCCTATGCATGAGATCCATGAATGCCGCGCATTCGCCAACCGGCGCATCACCGTGAACTCAAAGTGCCCATAATGCCGCCCTAAACGCTGTCTTAGGGATAATCAGATCCCTAACCTCAACCGATGGTAATCCAGCATGGCGGTCTATCTTGAGTAGACTCGCTACCCTCAATCGATCAAACAAATCATCAACTTCTAAGAATGGGTACCGATTTGATCGTAACTCCCGCTCAACTCGTTTGCGAATCAATGCACATTTGAAGGGTCTTATCCTTCTTCTTCGCAAACAGAACCGGAGCGCCCCATGGTGAAGTGTCGCCCACGAACCCCTGGTCCAAAGAGTCTCAGTTGGACCCCCGAGTTCCCGTAACTCCAACCGGTGCCATCCTATGCGGAGTCATAGAGATGAGTGAAGTACCAGGGTGTAACTCGATACCGAAGTCTACTACAATTCTCCGTGGAGGTAGTCCAGTAACTCATCCGAAAACATCCACATACTCTGCATACTACTCGAGGTGATCTGTCCGGTCTTTCTGCCCTCTGTAAGGTTTGCTACCACCCCGCCAACCGCCCCGACACTGACTCATATACCGTCCGGGGCAAACGCGTTTGTCCCCCGAATACAACACGAGTACTTCGCCCCGCGTGTGAGCGGGACCTCCGCGCCTCACAATCGAGGCGGTCAACCCCCGTAGCCGTCGGCCAACGATCCCAAGGATGACATCGAACTCTGACATGTCCATAATCCTCAAGTCCACTATGAGTAAAGTCCCCGAGATCTCCAACTCATAACCTCTACATATCATCCCTAGCCTCGCCCTAGTCCCTAGGGGAGAACTCACGTACAACGGCTCCTCTAAGGTCTCGACCTCTAAGCCCAACTCGATCACCACTGATGCAACAATGAATGAATGTGATGCAATTTAATCAAAACAACCTCACCCATAGGCTTAGATAGAAAATTTAATTTCTCGAATAACCGGTCGATCCGCCGACTCAAACAGGGTGTGACAGCGTGACACGCCCGGGACCCCCGATGTCCCTACCGGCCTCGGCCTCCGCCTCTCGCCCATACTCGCCCCGCCGTCAGAAAGGTGGGGTGCCCGCAGCACCCAAATCGGTGATCGGCCCCGTGGGCCGCACCGCGCCGCGGAGGAACGCATCATCCTCTCCCGTCTCGCGCATCGACCGACCGGGACCGTGATGTCCCAAAACCCGGGATCCCCGTCTCTCGGGCAATCCCGTCTTCATGTGTCCAGTCACAATGGTAAAGATAACGACCGCCCCGCCCCACCGCATCTCTCATCCGGTCCCGCCCGACCGGGCAACCCTCATCTGTCCCCGCCCGATGGCCGCACTCCGGGACCCTACGAACTAGAAGATCTCGCTCTTCCCGAACCGGAAGAAGACTCGAGTGTCCTTCCTCTACCACTAACACCGCATCCCAAGTGTTCCGAGCATCCTCCATCTCTCTCTATGGTCGTGGTCACCCCAATCCATGGAATCCATATCCCGTAGGCGAGTCCCATCCCGCACGTAATGGACAGCCTTTTGGCCCATTCGAACTCCTAACTCGCCATGTCCAGGGCCAATGTGGTCGCCACGACCGCTAACTCTCGTGAATCTAGCCATGTAGTCCATTACTGTCATCGCTCCTCGTCAAATGCAGGAACTCCTTGAGCCTTTGCATGCTTCGCTATCTCCGGAAAATACTTCTTGCTCCATAAATGTGCCTCCCCGGAACTCGCCCCATGTCAAGTCTGGGTGCCCTAGAAGCCCTCGCCCCATCTCCACTCATACCCGGGTCTCACTCTAGTTGGAATGCAAATAACCTAATCCGGGTCGCATCGGAGGTGATCTCCATAGCCTCCAATATGTTCTCTATCTGCATAAACCAATGGTCCGCCACCATCTGTCTCCTCCTCCGTGAACGCCTGGAGGATGGTGCGCCTAAATCTCTAGAGGTTACCGGGACCCCCGCTCACTCGCTATGCCTGCCAGCAACAGCAGCCGCGATACCTACCGCCTCTCGCAAAGGCCTCGTTGATCAAATACCGGCTACCGGTCAAATGCCTGCAGGCTTCGACTGGGGCCGCCCCGTGACGACCCGACGCCCTCACCCTCTACTAGCCATCTACACAATCAACATAGTACTAATATACACACAAGATCCAAGGCATAGACACGTACTCGAGACACTAATCATACACAAACCAAGCAGAGAGATCAAGTCCCTGCATTTATGAAGCCATGCAGGACAATTTATCCACAAATCAAATCATTTTGATCACAAAAATTTTATTTTTGCAAATTTTATTTTTTTCAAAAAATTTGGCTAATTTTATTTGATTTTTTCTTATTTTTAATTAATTTAATAATTTTTTTTTTTCGAAAAATTTTGTGATGAATAGTGTTCATGAACCGGGTTCACGAACAATGTCCAAAAATTGACTCAGGAACATTACTGAGTCAAACCGGTCAAAACAGCCGAGGCACCAAGGTACACCGGCCGTGCCGCCGCCCGCGCCCAGCCGCGCGCCGTCGCGCTCTCTCGCCCTCGTGCCGCGCCCTCGCAGCCGCGCCGCGCGCCCATGCGCCCGCTCAAGCGCCGGGCTGGGCCCAGCGCCCTGGGCAAGCTTCCTTCTTGCCGCCCATATCACAAGCTTCAGGCTCAAGCCGCCAAATTTCCGCCCGCCCGCTCTACGCCCAAATACTCTAATGCTATCCCCAAGACCGCGCCTTCACCGCGTGGCCGTACGTGCCTGGGCCAAATACCCACTAAATGGGCAAGAGCTCCATTTTAGGTTCTCAGACCAAAAAAAAAAAAAATTTCATTATATATATTTTTTTTCATTTTTATTTTTTCATTTCCTTAGTGTTCTGAAATATCGGAAATTTTGAAAATATTTATACATAATTTTTTTTTCTCATTTTCCATACTCAAATAAATTTATAAAATTTATTCTTTCTCATTTTTGTCTCAGTTTTGTACACTTGTAAAAATTTTCCAAAACTTTCCTCTACACCTAGGTGCTATTTTTTCCTAAGCACACAACATTCACATAACATGACATGGTATATATACCATTCATCAAACATTCACACAACGTTTCATCAAATCACACACAAAACACAACAACACATGTATGCAGTGTCCTAGTTTTGTCTCGTGATTTCCTAGGTAATCTCATACCTACACTTATCATCGAACCACACCTAGTGATGATGGATACCCAAACCCGAGCTCCCTAGGTATTCGTATACCTAAGCTCTGATACCAAGCTGTGATGCCTCAAACCCGGGGGTCCGTTGACTCAATTCGTCCACCTGCTAGAATACTGCGGAATGCTCTGGTGACCCGACATTTTTCATTTAAAATCGGCATTTTGTATCGGGGAGCTCTACCTAAATACGTAACCCGCATAAACTTGTCCCAAAAACAAATTCAATATACAGCCATGATTTGAAAACGCCACTTGGGACCATAAACAATACTCAATATACATGCCAACTAAGAATCCAACTATATACCCAATAGTTACAAGAGTTAATATGTTTTTACTTTTATACAATACATACATTAAACTTAAAAAGTTCTAATACATGTATACATCAAAGCCACAGCCCGGCTTCCTTCTAATCCTCGGCCCTAGACGAGCCGTCCGCACCCGCCCCGCACTCAAAATAATATCCCCGACAGGTGAGCTAATGCCCGCAGGGAATCGCCCTGGCGGGCTACCACCACCTAAGTGCAGTGCAATGTTCCAAATTAAACACGCATTCAAGCAAATGCATGATCCTACTTTAATGTCTACATGACCAACTCAGATCCCGAGTCCTCACCGACTCCCTCACACTCGCCTAAGCCTCGTATGAGAATTTCTATTTTGTTTGTTTGTGGACAACCCTCCGATGTATATATATCAATTGGGCCGCTCCGACGATTGATATATTATTAGTTTGTTTGTGGACAACCCTCCAATGTGTATATATCAATTGGGCCGCTCCGACGATTGATATATTATTTGTTTTTGGACTACCTCCACATGAATATCACCTGGGCCGCTCCGACTCGATCGACATTTTCTTAATTTGACTACTCCGATAATTAATATTTTTAGACAACCAACCGCTTTCTAGACTCATCTCATGCACTCACTCCTATAGTTCTACGGGGTGTTCCAAAGGCATATGGAATGCATGCATGCCAATTCCAATATGTCAATCTACATGTAAATATATAAACATGCATATATTTACAAAAATTTAATTCACAATCATGTCATGTAAATTAATTAATTCATACATCAAAACTAGCTCACTTGGGCTAATGATCAAACACGAGCAATTCTACTTGAATTAATTTCGAATAAACATATTAATTCACAAAATTATTTTTGAGAATCGTTTAGGTCAGTGAAACCCTTCTACACATCCCCAAACCATAATCAGCTCTGTCGTCCAGAACTTATTTCGCCGCCATTTCTCGTCATCCAGACTACTACATGATTTAACATATAAATATAACATTTGACGCGCTCTGCTGTACTGCGGGTCATCACTACCGCACCATTTTGATTTCAAAATCAGACACTTGCCTGAGCGTTCGATCGATCCAACTACTCTAGAGGCTCAATCGACCAAACATTCGTAAAGCAATTTTTAAAATGGAATAAAACTCAAACAGGGAGAAACCCCCTACCTCTCAGTCTGTCAAAAACTCACAAATCCTGCACTCCACGCGTGAGGCCGCTCCGCGTAACAGCCTTTCCTTCGCTCTCAAGACCGCCGACCATCTGACGACCGAAAACTAGGAAAGAAGTCTCTCTCTCTCTAAAAAAAATTTCAAAAACCTCAACCTGCTGCTGCTCGCTGGTTTTTCTCACGGTTTTTGGTTCTTTAAATGTTTGGACAAGAAGCACTATTTAATTTTTGTCCTTATCTAACTTAAATCAATTTCAAAAAAGACCATTTCATCTTTCTTTTCCCTACATTCTACACTATCTCTGTCAGTCCATTTTCATATTTTCCTCTACTCATACCACTTACGGCACATGAGTATCGTGTTATATGTGACTTTCGTCGGTCGCATCAAAAATCGTTTCTGACACCGACGATGCCTCGGCACCGTGTAAATTAGACTATCACCGGTGACAAAAACCTAACGTCTTTAGTAGATTTCGGCGAGCCGATTCCAGCGGTGCAATGTGTTTCGTCATCCGAGATCTAGAGAATAAATTACCGATTTTTAACATAAATTAACAATTTTGTAATCAGTGATTTTATACTTTTAAAAATTGGAATTTATAGGATCTTCTGATTGAGCATTTGATTATTGAATTATAAGTCAAGTGTTTGAATCATATTGCTTGTGACTTGCTTTATAAACCATCATCTTTAGAAATCCTTCTGAATTTATATTATCTTATTTGATTTATATTCTTGTGACTATTGAATGATAGGTTAAGTGTTTGAATAATATTGTTTGAACTCTGAAGACGCTACCTTCTTGTAGAACCCTTGGAACGAAGATATGGATAATCTCAAACTCAACAAACTTTAATAGTAAATACTAATCTCTCTAGTTTTATTATTTGCTAAATCATGTTTAGATTATAAGTTTCACGGTAAGTTAACCTGTTTTACCTAATGAAAGATATTTTGTTATAAAAAATAGACATTTTAATTTGTTTTCTTTTTTGACAATCTTTGAGTAAAGGGCATTTAAAATTGTGCAGCCAATCAGCCTATTGCATAATCTAAAAAAAGAACTATTAAAATCAAAACAAAAGAACTAAATTGTGTAGCTACGAATCTTATCACATAATTTAAATAAAAAAGACAAAATACAAACCAAAGTTCAACAACTTTGAGCAAGTCCTTCAATTAACTTTAATAGTAAATACTAATTTCTCTAGTTATTTTATTTGCTAAATCATGTTGTTATAAGTTTCGGTAACTAAACATTTACCTAATGAAATATATTTTGTTATAGAAGATAGATATTTTTAATTTGTTTTCTTTTTTGACAAGTAAGATCATTAATTAAAGTGTGCAGCCAATCAACCTACTGCAGTACATAATCTTAAAAAAGAAACTAAAATTTAAAAAAAAGCAAATTAAATGACATCTAGTAAATATTTCCAATGAACTTTAATAATAAATATAAGTCTCTATAATTTGCTTATTTGTTAAGCTACATCCAAATTATAAGCTTCAAAATATTATAACTCAATTTCACCTAATAAAAGATATTCGTTGTAGGAAATGAACGTTTTAATTTGTTTGTCGTTTTCGAGTAAATAGCATTTAATTGTGTAGCTGAACGATTTTGTTGCATAATTTAAAAAAGACTAAAAAGTAAACAAAATTAAATATCTTGGAGTAAATATTTCAATAAGCTTCAATAATCATTAGAAATTTATCTAGTTTACCTATTGCTCAAACTACATTCAAACCATAAGCTTCAAAATAATTTAACTTATTTTTACCTTATAAACTATGTTTCATGATTGGAAATTGTTCCCCTAGTTTGTATAAAGCTTTTTTCAATTTTAAAACAAAGAATATCCACTCTGTAGCTTATTGAATCTTATCGCATAATTTAAAAAATATCGAAAAAAATTAAAGTTAAACAACTTTAAGTAAATATTTCAGCGAACTTCAATAGCAAGTACAAACCTCTCTAATGTGTTTATTTGCTAAACCACGTTCAAATTATCAGTCTAAAGGTAGTTTAACTTGTTTTACCTAATGAAAAATGATATTTGGTCAGAAATGGAATATTTGAATTTGTTTTCTACTCTGTCACTCTTTAAATTAAGAGCACTTAACATAAAATTAGATGAAAATCAATAATTAAGGCACCTATAACCACAATCCAATTCAATCCAAATCCAATTAAAAGATAAGTTTATACATTAAAAACTATAACTTTACTATTTGTAGATTTTTTTTTTTTCCGATATCCTTTTTATGACACAACGATTGATCAAAAAATAAACACATCTCAATCCATAAACCAATTATCAATTTATAGAACAAAGTAAAATAAAAGCTTTAGTTTTAATTAATAAATTGATAATTGATAAAAGTGATAAAAGTCCCTAAAACAAATCCTAAAGCATCTATTTATATGCTAGGCATAATATGAGTATAATAGGAAATAAAGGAATATTCCAAAACAATAACAGGAAATAAAATAATACTCCTAAAACAATAATATAAAATAAAAATAATATCCCAAAAAATAAAGATAATTCAAAACAACCAAAATAAGAGTTTTGGTTGGTTTTAAATCTAATACCCTCATTAGATATACCCTTTGCAGAAGAGCTCAAATCGTGAGGATTATACGGATATTCAAGACTTCGTATATCATTTGGAACAATGTAAGATCAGCAACATTGAAATCTTTGGAATCTCCATCCAACTTGGTAAGTCAACCACATAAACATTGTTATTGATCTTCTTAACAATCTAGTAGTGTCCATACTTTCTTTGTTGAAGCTTGCTATGGTCATCCCTTGTCTTGAATTTTGTTTTCCACTCATCACCTAGACGTATTCTGATATGATCGATGATAGCCACCCCTCGGGTCAATCTTGCTAAACCTGTTGATCGGGCATATCATATAACAACCTTTGAATAAAATCTATATCCAATGGTAATTTTGTTGATCGCACTACTGTCAACACATATCGCAACTTCCGTGCTCTTAGAGCATCGGCAAAGAAAGTTAGAGCCTTTATATGTGCTCATGCTAACCTGAATATGTCCCTTGGTGTGCTTTCTTTCTACCTTCTCAATCCCTTAAGATTTTATTCTCTTGAAACTCATCTATAATGAGGCGGATTAGGAAAAAGAAGCACACAGGATCTTCTATATATGATGTTTGTATGTTTCGCATAGGAGGTAACCATGTAAGTAAATCCTGGGGAATCACATCATCAAACTCCTCGAACAAAAATCTGCACACTGTCGGTGAGCCCCAATTAAATCCTATATAACTCTACTCTTTTCCTTTACCACCACCACAATGTATAACTTCTCAGTGTCTTACACTCGCCCATAAGTGAAGTTGAGTCATACACAATAGTTAGAAAGTTCCTTCCTTCCGCTTGTAAAGCTTTGGGTTGGTTCTTCCTAGTGAAAGGCACTAATGTATATTTTATTATCCCTTTCTCTTATTGATACAAATTATTCTTGCCCAAGTGTTAACATTCACATCATACTTCCAAGGATGCCCAAACAAAATATGGAATGCATCCATATCCACCACATCACAATACACCTCATCATTATTCTTGCTAATAGAGAATGACACTTTACAACGTTTATTCACTTGAACTCACGACTAACTGTAATCCGCTGTGTATAGTATATGGGAATTTGGGTGAGTTTCCATCTCTAACTGTAACCTTCCATAACATCTTTACTTATTATATTCTCCTTACTCCCACTATCAATAATAAGATCACACAAACACCCTTTCACAATACACTTCATGCGAAAGAGCTTATGGCTCTAAGTCTCATCACCACACTTCGAAGACAACATGAGTTTCCCTCGCATGAGTGCACTCTTCCGCTCGTATTCCTTATAGTCATCATCCCGTCAGGTCACTTTTGCCCTCATCCTCTACAACTTCAACGTCCTTATCCACTACATTCACTACCTTCCGTTTAAGACATTCATTGGAACAGTGGCCAACCTCTCCACATCTGTAACACTTAACACTGAAAGGTCTTGCATAAGGGTAATTTTATTTTGCAGACATAGAAGTATTACCCTTACCTCCTTCCATTGCTCCACTTTTCCCACACCAACATAGGTCGTCTCCACAATATTGAGCATGACTAAAGGTGTATTTCCGATGTCACTTCGTATGTTCTATAATTAATACTACAGGTTTGTTCCTGAATGAGTGACTCAGCTTTCATGGCCAAATTTCTAGTCTCTTTCACAGTGAAGAAATAAGCTCCTACTCCAATTTTATCTTCTCTAATTATGCCTTGACCCACTCAAATATCTTGTCACCTGTTGGTTATCACTTTTTGATAACTGATTCCTCTACCAATCTAAAAAATTCAATACTATATTCATTCACACTCCTGCTACCCTATGCACATCTTTGATAAGCATAAAAATATATTGTTCATAGTTCAGAGGCAAAAATCTACCTCGTAATAATTGCTTCATCCTCCCACAAGCCATGTTTAGGCAAGATCACGCCCTCTCGTCTTGATCTCAATCAATCCTCCCTAAATTTGGCAGCAAAATTAGGGCCATGTTGAAACTGGTAATTTATTAACTAAAAATCGAGTAAATTTGTCTCTGATGGATTCAGCCAGGCTAGTTTCATTTCGACCAGCTGAGCTGACCCGTGCTTTAAATTGCCACCTCTATCTATCCTACCATACTAATGCTCCCTCTTTTAACTTATAAGCAACAAATTTAACCTTTCTATCCTCGCACAACTAAGTATATTCAAAGAACTTGTCTACTTAGATTGACCTTAAATATAAAGTCTTCGATATCAGATCACCATTGAAGTTAGGGATATCTACCTTTAGTATGTATTTGTGGGTATACATGTAGTTTGGTCGATCATTTGTCTTCTACCTCTTTGTCTACCACATGGATTCGCAAATTCATCAAAGTCGGCCTCCTCATCTGAAGTGTCACAAAATCTTGCGATTAGCCTTCTTTGATTTCGTATATTTGGAATGTGATTACAAATGCGTTTAGTGGGGCCAATTCCTTTACCTTGTTCTCATCATCATTCTTACGCCCTTGTCCATTAATCCTTGATAACACTTGTAATTGGGTTTATATTTTTTTAGACTGTTAGGTTAAATTTTGGATTGATTGTTGTTGCTCATTAATTGACCTCCAAACAGCTTGCAATCCCCGATCATTGTCTTGGGATTGGTTGTTATCACTAGCACCAGTATTAGTCATCGATAAGGAGAAACCTGCTTTGATACCACTTGAAGTAGAGTGTAGCTTGATTAATCAACACATAATTGATAAAAAAGAATAAACACTTCTGAATTAAGAGACCAATTCTCAATCCAAATAACAAAGTAAAGCAAAAGCTTTAATTTTGATTAATAAATTGATAAAAGTGATAAAAGTGATAAAAGTGATAAAAGTGATAAAAGTGATAAAAGTCCCTTAAAACAAACCCTAAAGCATATATTTATACCATATGTATAATATGTGTATAATAGAAAATAAAATAATATTCCAAAATAATGGTAAGAAATAAAATAATACTCTCAAAACAATAATAAAAAATAAAAATTATATCTCAAAAAAATAAAGATAATAGCTTAAAACAATCAAAATAAAGATTTTGGTTGATTTCATCTAACTCTCAACGTCATTTTAACAATCATAAATATTACTTATTAAACTTTGACCGACTTGGTTTAATTATTTTCATTAAATGCAAATTGGATATTTAAATATGAATAGGAAAAATTAAGCACAATCCAATTCAATCCAAATCCAATTAAAAGATAAGTTTATGCATTAAAAACTATAACTTTACTATTTTTAGATTTTTTTTTTCCAATATCGTTTTATGCTGCAATATCTTGACTTGGTAAACTTTAGCAGACTGATTGTAATTATTTTCATTAAAATAAAATTTGGATATTTTAATATGAATGAAAATTATGATTCCCATTTATAGCAGTCAGATTTAATTACAAGTCCTGTAAGGCCGTGAAAATACCTTAACGATTTTATAATATGTTCAGGTGTAAAATAAATTAAATTATATTTTTTTAGTGTTTAAATGGCTAAAAACGAAAAATGATAAAAACTCGAAAATTTATCATTTGTATCAGGGTGTTGGTAAAAATGTCTATCAAATGAGGACTAATGAGTATTAAATGAGTATTTCGATTACCAAAGGTATAAATGAAATGAAATGAAGTGGAAATGAAAATGAAATGAAACATAAAAATGCAAAATGAGAAAATAATAATTTTGTATGTTCAATAAACAGGAGGCTTGAGTGCGGGATTTTGATTAAAGACCAAATATTGGTCTTTGAGAGGCATTGCACATTTGGCAAGAAGATGAGAGAAAATGGTAGGGCTTTTTCGTGGTTGAGAAGGAGGAAGATTAATTAGTCTTTGCTCCATGAAATCAAGGATTAAGGTGATCAAGAGGAAGAATATGAATTGGTGATGAAGAATCAAAGTTTAAAAGTAAGAAATCAAACCCTAACTTCATAATATTTGTGTTTAGGTTTAGAAAGAACCCTAAATTGGTATAAAAATGATGTTGATTGGTTTATTTCAGTTTTGGGGTTGCTCTAAGTTGTTATATGGTTGTTTGGATTGGTGTTGAGGAATTTTTGTATAAAGAAAATGTTGGGTTTTGGGGATATCTTGTAAGTACCCCAAAAACCCATGTTTTTGTTTTGGCCATCACCCATCCAAATTGAGTGATTCAAATTTCTAGGTAAACTAGATTTCTGTGAGAGAAAATATCCCTGAAATAAGTGTATCCAAATTTAGACCCCATTAGACCCAAAAAATTCGTCAAAGTAAGGTTATGTTTCATGGGTGATTAGATTCGGTTCACGATACGAGTTTTGGTGTTTGAATAGTTTTGAAACATTTAAGCCATAAGTTGAGTTTCACTTATCCAAATTGAGTTATTCAAATTTAAGGGTAAACTAGACTTCTAAGAGAACAAATTTTCTTGAAATAAGTATATCCAAATTTGGACCCCATTAAACCCAGAAATTCGTCTAAAGGGAGCCTTGTTTTTGGGAAAATTCTAGTTCTGTGTTGAAAATAAAATAGTCCCGGATGTTTAGGACAGCCTTCTCAGAGGGTTTGGTACTCAGGTGGATGATTGGAAATTATAAGATAAAATAGATTTATAGAGGAACAATGGACTTGAAGGATGGATAAAATATGGCTCATTTGTTTCGAGGAAAAATTTTACAAGTGAAGGTGTGTTGGGTAGAAACCTTCTAACTATGACCTAAATAAATGACTTATATTTTCTCTAATTGTGGTGGATTAGGGGTTGCGACGAGGAAAACCCGAATTGAGGCTAAAGTTAGAGTTGGAATCAAAGTGTATATATAAGCTTTTGGTTTTGTTCCACTTCTCTAATTCCAAAGTGTTTGGATATGATTACAAAATGATTTTAATTGCTAGAAATGATTATAAGAAAAAGCTTATTTATTTGTTTGAAATGATTTGAGACAATTGATTGTGAAATGATTTGCATATGAAAAATTCTGCATGAGTATTGAAAATGAATTATGCGTATAAATGTACATACTATATTGTATTTTACGTGAGACGATTTGAGCATGCAATAGAATGTTAGCAGATTAAATTCGAGTTGAGGGGATAGATTAGATATACGTAAAAATTAATTAACGTGTGTATTGAGAGCGAGCATGTGATATGTCACTTTGATCAGTAGCCCGGCGAAGCGATGTCGGTAGTGTTCACGAATTGATTTTTAATAATAACCGATCGGCTGGGACCGTACTATGTTATAAACAAAATGATTTTATAAGGCTGCGGTAGACGGGATCGTCTTGGTGATTCTGTTATCTGTGCGGTAGCGCAGTTAAGTCGTTTAAGGAAAATTGAAATGATAAAGGAAAATTGTGAAATGCATGATTTGTGTTATGAATGATTTGTATTACATATGAAGTTCGTATTTGGAATGATCGATAAAGCGTAAATGAATGCACCTTAAAATGAATATATGTATTGTATTGCATTGATCATTCAAAGAGTTAAGCATTGTTTAGAAAAATTGCATGATTTGTAATGCAGCGAAATTGAAGAGATAACTATATAGAACCACTAAGCATAGAAAATGCTTAAGCGCGTTATTTTATCATCATACGAATGCTGAACGACATAGGCAATGGTGAATCGAGTCATCGTCAAATTCACGAATTATCACGCCCGAATTCGGTCCACGGGCGGAATTGGCGGATCGTAGAGTTGAGTGCGAGACCATCTTGGGACTCTTTACGATTTTTTTTTAAACCGAGGAACTTGTACACAGCTGGTATGGCCCACATCTTAGCGAGAATCAAAAATCTATATACCATATCAGATCCATTTACTTTATACAAAGCGTACTTTTACATTTACAAATCGAGCACGGAACTACATTATATTGAACCCTTTACAAGTGTGTTGAGCGGTATCACGGATGTTTGGCGTCTTCTCTTTGGCACCTACAGTGGTAAAAGCACGTGCTAAGCTTTACGCTTAATGGGAAACATATCTTATAGCAAAAGCAGGATACACGTGCATATACACAATTATAACTAAATTGTACTAATAATATGAGATATAGAAATTTCATTGCATTCCTTAGCATGGACTTGCCACGTCTTAAGCTTATAACGGGCTTATGTTCATTTGGGACTCCGTAGGAGTTCTGAGCTGTTATGGAGACTTATGCTGTGGGACTTGTTCGAGTCGGGACTCAGTAGGATTCTGAGCTTATTCTTATGCAGGACTTATACTTATACGGAAGTACTTGTAAGTACTACAAGACTTATCTTTGGTGCCATTATCTTATACTTTATCTGCGAAGCCTGTATCACAGTCTTCACGGAACTTATCGGGTCTTTGAACTTTTATCTTATTTGGATCTTATCACGTGTATTACAAAACTTATACATGTCTTGGAACTTATCACGATCTTACAGGAGCATATACTTATCTTCTGGATCTTATCCTTGTCACGAAGGCTACACGTGCAGGTACAATGAAGTCGAAACTAATCATAATCGTATCACATACGAAGGGTCGATCAGGTGATATCTGAGATACATATATCGGGGTATGGACATTAAAGTCAATAGCAGTGCAGTCGAAACGGATACATATACGCATTTTCTGGATCGAGTACCCTTAGGTACTCGCGGACTTATACTGACACTGCAAAATGGGGAGTACACAGTGGGTACCTCTTTGGACTTATATTTGCCATCTTACGTTACGGGTGTACAGTAGATACTACGAGAACTTAATAAGATCTGAGGCTGAACTTAATCAAATCACGAGGAGTACCGGTAGGTACTACGAGAGCTTAATCAAGGCGGACGGAGACTTAATCCCGATACGAGTACCATTAGGATGTACGAGAGCTTAATCAGCGGACATAACTTAAATTCAATCTGAATTGCCATTGGGTACTTCCTGAAGAACTTATCAATGGGACAGACTTAGTGTCACGGGAGCTGGTAGGTACTCATGGAACTAATCGGGGCGAATGAGGAACTTAATCAATCTGATTGCCATTAAGAGTGCTACGAGGAACTAATCGAGACCCAAGCCAGAGGAGACTTAATCCCGATACGGGGTACGGTAGGTACACGGAACTTAATCAAATACGGGGGTACGGCGGGTACTACGAAACTGTCGGATCTGGGGGATGAGAAGCATTCGGATCTGAGTACAAGTGGGGTACTACGAGACTTATTGGATCTGAGAGTACGTGGAATTTTCTGAGGGCAATTTTCGGATCTGGCTGGTGCCGAGTAGATTTCTGAGCAATCTGGTACATTCAAATCTTTACTTTTGTTCTTAATTCAGATTCTTATCATATAAATGTTTAACTTCCCTATATTTGATATACGAATGAGTAGGACACAACACGATAAGTACACAGAGAAAGATACTATACGATGCGGAAGTGCCACGCGCCTTATCCCGGGACGGGAGTGTCGTAGTACTTAACGGGACGAGTGCGTAGCACTGTCGGGAGTCTTAGGAGCACTAATCGGGAGTATGAAGTACTAATCGGAGTCTGGAGCATAATCGAGAATGCGGAAATGCTGTCCCGGGTGTCAGGCACTAATCGGGACCGGGAGTGTTATGTCATTCTTCGCGGTCTTAGGCAGTTTTCTAATTATATGAGTTCAGTAACTTACTGTCTTATAATAGAGGCATTCTTAGCCCCATTATGTGTTCATGAATATTGCCTATCATATTCATGTTCATGTTTCAAATTCATATTCATGTTTCATGAACACATCTATTCATTTTGCATTTTTTATATTTTCCTTGTTTCATGCCTATTCCATATGGCATTTCAGATACTTGTATGATATGATGCTTATCCACACATCATTCATGTATTCTAGTCCCTCTATGAATCTATTTTACGTAGAAATTGGAATCACTCCAATCGGATCATCTAAACTCAAGTTATGGCATTTTCATGCCAACTAGTCGGTTTATCGATTTTACCGAGCGACAGTTGAAATATTCATTTTCCAGTGCCTTTTCTCCATATTTGACACTGTTTCTTTATACTCCTTTAAATTTAAGGTGCTAAGGATTCTCCTCCAATTGGAATCACCTAAATGGGCAGACACCCAGAAACTCAAGTTACGTAGAGCTTCTTCCTAGGGGCTACTCTATAAATCAAGCGTCAGAATTGGCTTATAGCCCCACTTTGAGTGAATTTTTGTCCATAGATCCATAATTTGACGATGTGCCTATTTGTTAGGTTTGTGTTTTCATGAAGTCTATTTTAATTGGCATGAATCACCTCTCATGGTTAAAAATTAGAAAGTTATATGTCAAAATAGCCCAGTGGCGGGAGGCAGACGGGGTGTGCCGTGCACCCCTAACGTGTACAGTACACCCCTAACGTGTGCACCCCAGAGTACACATTCTGGCCAAAATGGCCATAACCAAAGATGTCTTAGGTACATGTTCAAGGTGTACGGTACACATCTTGAAAAATGCCCGAGGAAGATTGTGTTTTAGTCCCATTTTCCATATTTGATACTCGAATCAACTCTACACTTCAAACACATCAGGAAACCATTTCCAATTCACTGTGGAATCTCTTTATACTCAAATCATCTTTCAATTCTTATCTTCTTTCAAAACCTTTCCATGAATTTCTCCCAATACCATTCTAATATGGAGTTACAATATCATGATCAAACATGAGAGTTGTTAGAGTTTTTGTTCTAAACCACAAGCTCCATTTCATCTCTGAATTTAACCATGAATTCAACCAAAAGGGGATTCTTTGCTTATCTTGTTCCTTGGGTTTACTAGCCTTAATTTCAAGAAATCTAAGGTTAGATGCAATTCAATCAAAACCACTGAATTAGAGACAAGCTGTATCCTCCTGAAGCCTTAAAAGTTCCCAGTCCATTCGATTCCACTTGATCAAGGTTAGTTTCCATAAAAAATTCAAAGTTCCATGTAGCTTGTGGCTTGCTTGATCTTAGCTCTTCCTCTTCTTCTCTTCTTCTTCTTCTTCCTCTTCACGTTTTTCTTTCTTCCCAAATGAGACCAATTTTGGTCTTTTAAATCCCATGTTTGCTAAGGCCATGTTTGGCCCTCCAAAAACCCATTTTTGTGTTAACTTTCTTTATTTGCTTTTAAGCCCATAACTCCTTCTATTTATAAATAAACTTTCCTTTATTTCATTTTGGCCTCAATCTCATCAATTCATATCTTTTAGGCCCCTTTTTGAACAAATTACAATTTTGTCCTTAAGTTTTGTAACTTTCCGGGTCTCTCGTTTCCATGTTTCGCATTTAACTCACGAAACATTCAAATTAGGCTTACAAAATACCCTAAACATGTCGAAAACGACTAGGGTATTTTTTTGGGGTGTTACACGGAGGATAAGTAAAGCTCTGTCACATGCATACATGGAATTATTCGACTCATTTTGTACAAACACTATTATGAAAATTGAACTCTTATTATATTTTGTAAATGTTTTTTATATTTATAACGGCTTATAATGTCGAAATGTATAAAGGTGGGAAGTGAAGCAAATGGGCATATAATGCCATATTGAATGAAAATGTGTATTGAGAACAAAATGATGGGCCCCCTTTAAGTTTACGTGATATATACATATATATTTTCATTAAGTATTTGACATGTGTTTGGAAAAGTAATTGTGTTTGATCTTCAAATTGATTCAAAAAAGTAAGGACCGCAACCCCCGTCGGGTTCGCCTCCGGTTGGCTCTGCCTACAACCCGCCAAGGAAATCACATTTTAGGTATCAGAGCCAAGGTTTAGGCGGTTCTATAAAATGATTTTTGAAATTGTTTGTGACATGCATTGCATTTACATTTAAAGGATGATGTGACTCTGATGTGAATCTTGTGGTCTTAATAGATAAGCGTGGATGGTTCAGGACCCTATAGGGTCAGAGGTGACTCGAGAAGTCACCCAAATAGCCATGCTTGTGTGGAAGGTGGGCAAGCGTCCCATGCTCCATCGATTCATGAGCAAGGTCAAGGAGCAATAAGTGCTATGGATATCCTCCAGTAGATAGCTCAGGCACTGCAAAGAGCTGCACAACCAGCTGCAGTTGTTCCTCAGCGGTCAGCCATAAAGAGAATGGCAAAATATCGACCCATGGATTTCCTTGGGAAGAAAGATGATGAGCCCTCCATGGCAGAAAATTGGCTCGAAAGAACTAAAAGAATGCTGTGGCAAATGCATTGCACACCAGAAGATAATTTAAAGTGTTCAACCTCACTTCTATAGGATGAAGCTTATCAGTGGTGGGTTTCCGTGACTAGGACCACACCACCAGAGAGTGTTACATGGGAGTTCTTCCTAGTGGAATTCAGGAAACAATATGTGGGTTGTATTTATCTGAGCAATATGAGACGAGAGTTTCATAATTTGAAACAAAGACAAATGAGTGTGACTAAGTATCAGAAAGAATTAACCCGATTGAGCAAGTATGCTCCCGATATGCTAGTGACTAAGGAAGAGAAATGTCGTAAGTTTGAAGATGACCTCAATGACCATATTCGGGCCCATGTCACAGGATTTTGCCATGATGACTTTTCTAAAATCAGGACATGCGCCTAAATGTCGGGAAAGAGCAAAGAAATAAGAGTATGAAAGAAAAGAAAGAAGATTGTGGTAAGAAAACCCCGGGATTACCAAGTTCTTAACAAAGACCAAAGTAAGAAATTCTAGAGGACTATAGGGTTCTTAATTAGCCTACAAATTTTGCTGATCACCAAGCTACCCAGAGTAAGACTATCTCTACTCCACCATCGCCTGCTAGTGCACTAGAGTGTTCTTCAAGAGGACTAGCTCCTCCCTTATCACACACATCACAAGGAGGAAACATAAAGGAGAGTGTTGGAAATTGACAGGTGCTTGTTTGGTATGTGGATCCAATGAGCACAAAGTAAAAGATTTTCCTAGAGCTCGTTTGTTCACAAAGACCCTGCACTAGGGGCACAGCCAAAGCAGTTATTTAAGAGCAACAAGGACAACAAGAGCCGCCAGATCAACAGTGCACCGAGATAAGCGACACAGACTATGGGTAGACAGGATGCTCCTACTCCATCCAGAGCATATGCAATGAAGGTAATGGAAGAGAAAGATGCACCGGATGTAATAGATGGTAATTTCTATATCTTTGAGACTATTGTACATGCATTGATAGATCCAGGTTCAACCCACTCTTATATTTGTACTACCATTCCGAGTTTGGGTAGTTTACCGAAGAGTAAAACTGAGTATGACATTTTGGTGACAAATCCACTTGGGCATAGTGTCACTAGAATATATACAGAGATTGCCCACGAATAACATCACGAGTATGAGTTTCCGGGAGATTTAATCAAGTTGTCATTTAAAGAGTTTGATGTGATATTGAGGATGGATTGGTTGTCCCGACACCAAGTGGTGGTTGATTGTAGAATGAAGAGAGGACTCAAGGGACACCGAAAGTGGCTTACAAAGTGACTTTTTCGCGAGAGGTCGAACCACCTCTCTAATGTGATATCCGCCGCTACTGCTAGAACGATGGTTCGAAAGGGGTGTGAAGCCTACTTGGTGTATGTGATAGATACGAAAAAGGCGGAGCCTAGTTTATCAAACATCCCTATAGTTTATGATTATCCGGATGTGTTTCCGGAGGAATTGCCGGGTTGCCTCCACAGAGAGAGATTGAGTTCTGTAATTTATGTCGTTACGCCACCAAAGATCCATTACACCGTATAGAATGGCTCCAGTAGAGTTAAAAGAATTGAAGCTTCAGTTGCAAGAGTTGTTAGAGAAGAGATTTATTCATCCAAGTGTATCACCATGGGGAGCTTCAATGCTCTTTGTTAAGAAGAAAGATGGTACACTTAGGTTGTGTGTTGACTATAGACAACTGAATAAGACGATCAAGAACAACATCCATTACCCAGATAAAATGACTTGTTCGACCGCTGAAAGGTGCAAGTGTCTTTTCAAGATTGACTTGCAATCTAGGTATCATCGCTAAGGATTAAGGATGCGGATGTGCATAAGCACTTTTGCCGCTTAGAACGCCAGATAGACATTCATGAAGTTCCTATAATGTCGTTGGTCGACAAAATGCACCGACGGCCACGGACTTAATGAATCGTTTTCCGAATCGTATGTAGACTGGGCTTTGTCGTTATGTTTATAGATGACATCCTTGTGTATTCAAAGGATCAAGAAGATCATGATACACGCCTTCGGGTAGTGCTAGAAACCTTGAGAAAGGAACAGTTATATGCAAAACTGAGCAAATGTAAATTTTGGTTGAGAGAAGTGTCATTTCTTGGACACATTATTTTAGAAGAAGGAATTCGAGTGGATTCAAAGAAGATAGAGGTGATTATTGAATGGAAACCACCAAGTAATGTCACGAAAGTGCGTAGTTTCCTAGGATTGGTAGTGTAGCGCCCCTTCTTCGATCCGACCCGATTGGCGGGTCCGAACCGAATTTGGGATGCTCTGATACCACTAATCTATGACGCCCCAACCCGGCACCCGGTGTTGAGCGAAGGTGTCATATTATATATATATATATATATATATATATATATATATATATATATATATATATATTTTGTTATAACCTTTAAGCTTGTTCATTCATATAATGTTAAACATTTAACTTATACTATATTCTGTAGCAACATATTTACAAAATATACACAAGCTCCATAAGTGGAAGTGTTCAACATTTACAATATTTACATTGTTTACAAAATACATATACATTAGACCAAAAGGTCTTCCAATGGGCACCTAAAGGATGTGTCAGCCTTCGAATACATGGATTGTCCCGCTCTCCTGCTCTCTTCATACACGGATGAAAACACCCGTGCTAAGCTTTACGCTTAGTGGGAATAAACTCAAATGGACGACCCCTAATAAGGATCATCTCATTTTATGCACATACATATATTTATGACAAATATACAACTTACATATATTTTTCATTTCTCATATCTACTTTTTTCATAACATGTATCATTCTTATCATATTTCATATACTTTTCTTATCATCTTTCACTTAACTTCTTATTCTTGTCACAGTATACTTGTCATCGCATAGCGGTGCTATGCTTCTCTTATCATATCATATCATTTCATATGTCATATTCAAGTCATTTGTTTTATGTTTCATGCCTACATAAACCTTAGAAGTGGATAAAGGAAACTATAAGGGCCCGAAGGTGCTATTATCATTGTACGAGACAAGGACCATCTATAAGGGCCCGAAGGAGCTGTTATCATTGTGCGAGACAATGACCATCTATAAGGGCCCGAAGGCGCTGTAATGACCCAAACGGGGCCAACTGTACTATATGCTACAGACTTGTTTTTCCCTAATAGGCATGCATATCTATCCCTCTACCAGGTTCTAAGAAGACAATCCATGTGTTTTTTATGTGCAGTACATATCTCATATTCCTGAATAATGATGATCATTCAGTAATCATATGTGATATGTACAATCATTTATTTGAATCTTTGCATTTTTCATATCTCATTATATGTAACTATGGTTACCATGTATACTTATGAGCTATTTAAGAGTTCATAATATGAATAACTATGGTTACCAGCAGGGCCTACTATTTTTCATGATTTTTGGACCTAACACGAGTTCCAATTTTAACAAGATATATATAGATGTATTCTTGACTCAATGGGATTTCCATAGAGTCCAAGAACACCCAAAACGGAGTTCGGATGAAGAAGTTATGACCTTCGAAGTTGGAGGTCACATAGTGGTAGTCAAACCTAGTCGTCGACTCCAACCTAACCAGCCGACCCCGTCCCGGCCGTCGACCGACCGCCGAGCTGACCCTTCGACCGCCGTCGACCAAACTGGCCAGCCGACCGATCTGGCCAAGCCGACTTGATCAGCTAAGCTGATCCGGGCCGACAACTATCTGTAAAACTGACCATAACTTAGTCTACAGAGGTCCGAATTGAGAATTTCAAAAGCCTAACATCAATTTCACTTATGTGGCTACAATTTACCAGAAGGACACACTACCAAATTCCCTTTCTTTCTCACTCAAAAACCAGTCCTAAAGTATGTCTAATGCGTACAATAAGGAAAACGGGGTAATTTCCCTTGGGGCAAAACACCACCCCACAACCGTTAAATAAAAAGGAACCCGAGTAGGAGAAACTCCTACACGATTCATGGGTTAGATGAGTTTCCTAAGTCTCAAAAAATTTGTAATCCTACTTAGCCTTCCATACAACCCCAAATCAATCATGAAACCAACCCAAAACAAATATATAGAAAGTCTTATTCTTCTCAACTCAACCCTAACAAGAAATGAGTTTGGGAGTTTCCAAACCCAACCCATACACAAAAATAGAGGGTTCCAAACCATGTATCTATACTTTCTATACCAAAACTAGACAAATACCATACTCAAATTCCATACAAAAACACTAAACTTCCATACCTTTGATCTTCTTTTCTCCTTCGTTCTCCCTTCTTCTCTTCTCTTCTTCTTCTTCTCCTTCTTCTCCCTCTCTATACTTTTTTTTTTCCATCTCCCAAAAATGAGAGACCCCTTGATCTTATCCCCTTTTTGTCTCTTCTCCCAATACCAAAATGAGATATTTTCGCCTTTGATCTTTATCCTCCCTTTTAGGAGTTAAGGCCATGTTTGGCTTTATCTATTTTTCTTTCTTTCCCATTTTTGCATTTAGTCCTCTCCCATTTCTATTATTCTTACTTTAACTTATTTGTATTAATTCGGTTCTCGCTTATTTTATTTTTTTTATCTTTTATTTTATTCCATAAAATATACTTTGTTTTATTATACCCTAAACATATTATAAAACTGTTAGGCATAATTTGGGGTGTTATGCTGTGTTACTACGTATGCTCATTAAGGGCTTTTCGATGACTACGTACTACGACAAGATCGCCCAAAAAGAATGTGAGATTTGAGTATGTGGAAAATCGTCAAGCTAGTTTCAAAGTTGAAAGTACTCTAATCTAAAGTCTTAAGTATTTCCCCCGCAAAGAGCTTAATCCTGAGACAACGTAGATGAATCGAATTGATCAAGGATTATGATTGTGTGATCGACATCATAATGAAGGCCAATGTAGTAGCAGATGCTCTGGCGGGAAAGCTCCTGCATAAACGCTTCTTCTCGAGGAGTCGGGAATGTTCATTTGTCATTATCAGACGATGGTGCAATAGTGGCAGAATTGATAGCAAAATCGGATTTGTTAAATCGAGTGCTAGAGGCAATAAAGAATGATGAGAAAATTGCTGCAATTGTAATCAGAATAGAGTGGGGAAAGAAACTGAGTTTACAAATGAAAGAGTGATAGATTCGTAATATGTAGAGATCGGCTCAGGTACCCACGATGATGAATTGAAGAAACCATACTTAAAAGGCACATAGTGGATCTTTATGCATCCCAAAGAGTACAAAAATGTATCAGATTTCAAAGACTTCATAACGCGGTCCTAATGAAAAGATGTATCGTAATTTGCACCGCGTATGTGTGTCAAAGAAGGCAAAACATCAAGTTCCTTCGAGATTATTGCAGCCTATTAAAATACCCGAGTGGAAATGAGACCGACTCACAATGGATTTTGTGGTCGGGTTACAAGTGACAGGAAGAAAGCATGACTCAGTTTGGGTTATGGTAGACCGATTAACTAAGTCAGCTCACTTCCTACCAGTGAGAACCGACTATTCACTTGACAAGCTGGCAGAGCTTTACATAAGGGAAATAGTTCGGTTCATGGGATTTCAATATCGATCATTTCAGGTAGAGATTCGAGGTTTACCTCGAGATTTTAGGGAAAGTTGCAAGAGGCTTTGGGCACTCGACTGAATTTCAGCATAGCGTTCCACCCGTAGACGGATGGACAATCGGAAAGAGTGATCCAAGTGTTAGAAGATATGCTGAGAAGTTGTGTGATCGACTATGAAGGTAGTTAGGATAGACACATTCCTCTAGTTGAATTTGTGTACAACACAATTTCTCTTCCAATAGTATTGAATGGCGCCCTTATGAGGCTCTCTTCGAAGAAAATCCGTAACACCATCGTGTTAGACCGAGTTAAGCGAGAAGAAAATAATTGGCCTCGATTTTATTCAAGAAACCGAGGAAAAAGTGAAAATGATTAGAGAAAGATTGAAAGTGGCCACGGATAGACAAAAATCCTACATCGACATGAGAATAAAGGATATTCAATATGATCGACGAAAAGTGTTTTGAAAGTACGTCAGTTAAGGTAATGAGATTTAGAAAATGGAAAGTGAGCCTTTAGGTTCATTGGGTCATATGAGGTGATAGAGAAAGTGGTCCAAAGTGGCTATAAAGATTAGCTTTATTCTTCCCCAAAGTTGGAAAATTCATAATGTTTTCCATGTCAATGTCAGAGGTACAAGTCGACTCCATCGATGAAGGTCTTTTCGTAGACAATTGAGCTTAGACCGAATTTAACGTATGAGGAGGAGCCAGTAGAGATCTTGGCTCGAGAAGTGAGAGTTACAGAAAAAGTGAATCCCATTGGTAAAAGTGCTGTGGAGAAACCACAAGATCGAGGAAGCCACATGGGAAAGCGAAGAAGTTATGCGATGACAATACCCTCAATTGATCAATGAAGGTAATTTCACTGACGAAATTCTTTAGAGGGGAGAGTTGTAACGCCCTGAAAATACCCTAATAGTTTTATTTGATGGATACGATTTCTAACAACCTAGATCACCATGGTAGAACATAAACAAATATTAATGGAGAAAAATCAAACATGATACCTTTGGAATCCATGGATCTCTTTCTTGTTGGATGGAATTGATGAAGAGCTGCAAAGAGAACCGATCTCAAGATCTTCTCCCAAACGATCCTTTGAAACTGGCTTTATGAGATTGCCGATCACTTTTCTCAGAAAACCTTAGAGAGAATTGTACGTATGTGATAGAAATGTATCCTGTGGTCTGGGGAGGGACTCGAGCTTTCCTTAAATAGAGTTCCCACCACGGGCCCTCTCATAACGGCCGGGTCGAACCGCCCCACACACCAGCTGCCGCCCACATAATTTATTAGTCTAATAACCTCACTTAATTAGACCAAGAATTAATTAGCTTAATTCCAATTAATGAAGCCCACTTAATGAAAAACCTTACATCTCTCCCACTAAGGAGCATAATTGAAACAAAACTCGTGGTGTAGCGTGACCTTTATATTGGTCTAGAGATTTATTTCAATAGTCAACCATCCCATAAAGTCTCGAACACCGAATCATGGCGGTAATTGCATGTACTCACGCAAACTCCTTCCATGGTCACGAGTGCTTTCAACTTTACTGACATGCTGGATTCAATATGGTAGTGTGTTTAAATGACAATACTCATAATGAGTGATACTTCTTCATGTGTTATCCATTTTGTTAGTCCAAATTCTCTCTCCTTATGTCACAAACCTAGTGTGTCACCAGAGAATATCCATTATGGTTCCAACGAATTTGTATATATGTTACCTTTGATAGGTAACTTTACTTAATGTAAAAATAAAATATGCTATCGAGGCTAATGTCAAGAATGCCCCATAGCCTTTATTCAAGGTTTACACGATGCCTTGATATTTACAACAATTATATGTACTCAACTCGATAAACCTACATTCACAAATACCTTATTGAATGCAAAAGAGTTGATACAAATTCAATTATTACAAAATGTAATGTAATTGAATTCAACCTTTATTAGAGCAACTTAAAACTTAATAGCTCCCACTAATTCACAGTATCCCATGATACTCCTAAGCCCATGTTAATGACATGTCGTTCAAATACACAAGGGCGGTAAGGCCTTTAGTTAGCTGGATCAAGAATCATATCATCCGTCGGGTATGTGCTCCACGCAACGTCACCGCTTTAACTTTTTTCCTTTATGGTCGCATTTGACCTCCATGTGTTTAGACCCTCAGACTCACATGTTAATGAACAACACCGCAGAGTTACTCTGGGCTACAATACACCTGTATAAATCTGTCCACAAAATCAAACACGGCTAACTCCTTAATAAGGTTTCGGAGCCAAATTGCTTGAGTAGTTGTCGAAAAGCATGCTACAAAACTCCGCGCATGGCAGAGATGCAATTAATTTCAAGCTTCTCACTTTTCCATGATATCGCACCTCCGCTAACTTAAAAGACTTCTTTTTCATCCCGACAAACACAAAGTCCGAATCAATACTCCAACTAGCCGAGGTCCCGAACATGTTTGTAAATCAACATATAGTCTTTGTCCCTTTATACTTCATAACCTTCGGGCAAAGAACTCCAATGATCATGTCCCGGGTTTGACTGATATCCGCCTAGAAGTCCCGTTGCAAGGCACATCGCCTAGTGCATACTCGAGCATACATAATAATTCCAAGTGCACTAGCATACAGATATTTTCATTCGGGGCTTTCTGATATCTCGAATGAGGACATTGTGATAGACTCAATTTATCACCTTGGCGCATAAGCAATTCCCTACTTACATAGTCGTACGTCAATCTTCTAAAACACGAGATCAACATATGCCCTCCGAGATAAACCCAATAGCCTGCGCAACGATCCCTATGAATCTCAATGCCTAGATGCACGCCCACCAAGGTCCTTCATATCAGTTATTTGACAACATCCGGCTTGTCTCATGCAAGCATCAAGGTCATCACAAAGGTGATATCATCCACATAGAGTATTAGGAAATGAATTTCCTCCCATCGACTTAAAGATATACATCGATCTACTTTGTTCTCAACAAAAACCATATGAAGCAACAACACTATGAAACTTAAGTACCATTGTCTGTAAGCTTGCTTGAGACCTCATACCGACTTTTTCAAACTACATACACGTTTACCTGAATCATTTGTCACAAAACCTTCGGGTTGCATCATATAGACTTCTTCATTAAGGTCTCCATCGAAAGGCGCTGCATCATCCATCCTGCAACTCCACATCAAAATGAGCAACCAATGCCATGATCACTCGAAAGAATCTTAGGAAGAGATCCGAGAAAAAGCTGCTTCATAGTCTACTCCTTCTCTCCAGTGAAACCTTTGGCTACCAAATACCGGGCTTTAAAACTTCTTCACCTTTCCTTTAGTCCCTTTAAATCTTATACACCCATCTGGCAGCCAACGGGTCTATGACCTTCGTGTAATCTAATAAGTCTCTAAACTCCTGCTATGCCTCATGATTGAATTTCATCTCTATCGTATCCAACTACGCTTCTATCGAGGACAAGAAATGCTCTTCTCATAAGTTATTGGGTCAAGCATGCAACCAATATCGTAGTCTTGCTCTCCTATATAGACTAAATAGTCCTGCAATACGATCGTCTCTCCCCCAAAGGGACCCCATCGAGTAGTAATAGCCACATTCCGCACCCGAGAGCCTTGATGAACTTCATTAGGAGTTGTCTCATCAACAGGATCCCTAGTCTCAACAGGTTCAAAATGGTGTGTGGGAGTTTCCACAATTATCTGTATGGGAGGAGATACAGATACCACATTACTTATCATACTATCATCCTCAATAGTCTCGTGGAGCGTACTTACTCTCTTCGCCACATCAAACTCCAAAACTTAGTCAGCTCCTCGTGGATTCCACAGCCCTTGTGCTCCACTGGGATTATAGAACCTATATCCCTTCGAATGTTCGTAAGATACAAAATAACACCTAATGGTTCTCGGAGTCCAACTTACTTAATGTCGATTATATAACTTTACTATAGACATCCCCAAACCTTAAGACGACGGTTAGGCTGCCACCCATAACTCAAAAGCGAGTTAATGAACACCAGAGGGTACACGATTCAAAAATGTACAAAGTCGTTTTCAAAGCTTCACCCCATAGAAAACCCGTAAATTTGTCCTACTTATCATACTCCTTACCATTTCCATAAGAGTACGATTGCGCCTTCGGCTATATACCATTTGCTCAGACTCCAGCATAGTAACCTGTGCCACTATCCCGTAATCCAAGTATTTAGCGAACGGCCCTTGTCGTCCCAGGCACGCTCTCATGCTTGCCATAATACTCCACCTCTGGCCAGATCTAACAACCTTTTATGACTTTCCTTTTCCTAACCTGTTGACTTCAACCGAAAAAAATCTTGAATTTTCGAAGAGACTTAATTTTCTTAATCAAGTACAAATAACCATATCGAGAATAGTCATCAATAAATGCATTAAATAAAACTTCTACAATAAGGCTGCCACATAAGGTCCACTTATATCATAGAACACTCAAGTCTTAACTACTGACCAAGTAGCTTTTCTTTCTTATCTCTGGTCATTTTACCCCTCATAATACCACGATATTCTAAGTCATTTTTAAGAGCAAAGTGATATTAGTCTCTTATTAGCCTTTCTACTCTATCCTTAGAGAGTAGGCCAAGTCGCTTATGCCATAATGTATAAGACTCATCCTTAGGTAGTGGTCTCAGAAATGTACTTTTCGTACCAGATAAGCTACGATATGTCATCGGGAGATAAACTTAATCAGATAATCCATCGACATATGACAATACCAAAATCCTTATTTCAATTAAGAAAATATTGAAATATCAGCTCTTTTAATTTCAAAAGAATAATCATATGAATCCAAACATGATATCGAAACTAAATTCCTCTCTAAAGGAAGGTACATAAAATGTGTCTTTCAACATCAATTTAAAACTAATCTAAAACTAAGATTACATTCTTACTAACATGACTTCGTAAATACTCTTCTCGCGTTATTTCACAAATAGCTGATTCATCCTTGCTGGGCTTCCTCCGCTTATGAATCCCCGTATGGTAATGCAACATGATTAGTCGCCTCCACCATCAAGCCACCAAGAACCGATGGTGCCTGGGGATAGGTTGGATTCACAAACAAGTATTAAAGAATCGCCACTGTAGCTTCCATGCTCGACATCCAAGCTTTCTAAATTTGCACACCCTTCTTCATGCATCTTCTTCTACAAAGAAGCAAATGATCACCATCCTTTTCAAGAATGTCTTCGGGACCTATATTGTCGACGAATCGGTAGTTTCATGAGCACCTTTTAAGGAGTTCGACTCTTTGAACTTCTTATTCTTCTCCTCTTATGGGGACTTGCAAAGATATAAGGCCATATGCTCTTATCCTTCTTAAGTTTCTTCCTCCGCCACCACTCCTTAAGTATCGTCATTTATCACCAAGTTTCATCTCGGGAATTGTAGTTTGTCTTTATAATCCCAAAATCGTGGAAGGGGTGTTCGTGGCTTCGATGTGACAATGCAAGCACGTGAATGGTAACAGAGCTGAGCTTCGGGCTTTTAGGTCTACCATCCCGAGGACAGCAATCTCGAACCCCCAAATTGCATCTTTATCATACTTCATGTTGAAGAGCTTTTGAAGAAGTGTTCCAACCTCAAGATTGATAAACCCATTCTAGCCTCTATGGTCGCATCATCTCCTTAGGCAAGACAATGACTGGCAAACCACTTTTCAAGTGTTCTGTATGGATTTCTTCATTGTCAACAAGAAATCCTATCGTCCTCCCAGAAGTATAGTCCGTTCTTTTCTCAAATTCGCACTAGAGGTTGTGATATTCAGCGGCTTTATCCATTGTGTTTGCATGTGAACATCCGCTTCCATTCCAATTGAGTAATCCTTCCATTTCTCAAATTCAATCCAGCAAGAAGTGATCCGCCAATCAAATGGAATTGGTCGGCTCACGGTGGGGTGGCTGGATCAAAAAATAAAACATAACAATGATAATCAAAGATCATGTGAATACTATAGAGAATACATACATCATCACATAATCACCTAGCGAAGATGACATGTGCCACACTCCACATGACAATGGGCCATGAGAACATATTCTAATCCTTCGTGAAATCACCACCTGGGTGTATGAACCAATTTGGATTAGTCATTTCATTGTACACCGCATCCCTCCACTAGTTCAACACAAGATCACTCCTTCGGGAGTAAGGACCATGCACAAAACAGAGACATCCCACCCACAATATGAGGCTGATATTTCAAACCCAATCGCGGAAGCACTTAAAGGCCACAACCCAATCACCTTAAAATCACTACACTAAGATATAAACTATGTATCACATTCAATATATATATATGTTGGTGCCAATTATATTGTTCAATCATTACATTAATAGTCACTAATTTAGTCTCTACATAGTCCTTATGCAAAGATATGCATGTTAGCTACTTTATGTATTACTTCCAAACCATAGAGAAACAATTATAAATACGTGAAATACCCAATATCGTGTGTACTTAGGGGTTCTATAATGATTATTCAGAAAAGCCTAAACATGCAAAGTCTATATACCACATTATAGAGAATTTCGACACGACCAGAAAGATCGCGGAATTACCTGTAATACCTCACATCGCTACCACGCCACACCGCATAGTTCACAAAGGCGGCGCGGCTGCGGCAAACGCAACGGTCGCGTTGACCGGTCGTTCACCGCTGACCGGAGGACCGCTGGACGCCCGTCTCACCGCTGGACCCGCTCGTCATCACCGGCCGTCAATATCCAGTCGGTCATTTCCGGGTCACGTTGGTCGGCGCCGACGCGCCATCCGCCACGCCATCGACGCGTCATCGCCACGCCAAGAACCACGCCATCGCTTATGTCGGGCTGGCCCACTAACCGAATCGGGTCAACAAACTGGACGCGCGTATCCTATTGACCGGTCGGTTGTCGACCGGCCATGCCGACGCCATCACGACGCCGAATTCGCTGGAACAAAGCCAAGGCTATGGTTCTCGCACGCGCCGCCGTCTTCAACGCCGCTGGTGGCGCGGGCGCGCTGCGGAGGGCGTTGCCGCACACTCCGCATGATTTCCGCCACCCAATTTATATGTGTGGATCGTCTCACGGTAGATTCCAAATATAAAGATATTTAATTTCTGGATTTATCTAAAAACTCCGAAATCGATGTAACGCGCATTTTCATAAAATCCAAAAAAATTTTCTCCCAAATCCATGTTTTGAGTTCTAATCCATGGTCGGGCTCGATACTAACTGAGGATACATTTAAATAACCTAGATCACCATGGAACATAAACAAATATTAATGAGAAAAATCAGAATTACATACCTTTTGGGAAACTCCATGATTCTTTCTTTGTTGATGCGGAATTGATGAAGAGCCTAAAGAGAATCCGATTCAAGATCTTCTCCCAAACGACCCTTTGAAACCTGCTTTATGAGATTGCCGATCACTCTTCTCGTAAAACCTGTAGAGAATTGGTACTGTATGTGATGTGTAAATGTATCCTTAGGGTTTGGGAGTGGACTCGAGCCTTAAATAGAGTTCCTACCACGCCCTCTCATAATGGGCCTAGCCGAACTCACCACACACTCAGCTACTCCATATAATTTATTACAGCTTCTCCACAACTCACTTAATTAGACCAAGAATTAATTCAGTTTTAATTCCAATTAATGAAGCCCACTTAATGAAAACCTTACATTATTGTTCAGGGTGTAAAATAAATTAAATTATATTTTTTCAGAGTTTAAATACAAAAAGGAAATTATAAAAATCAAAATTAACAAGAGCCAAATAAATTTGGTAAAAATGTCAAATGAGAACCCAAGGGTCATAAATGAGTAATGTAAGTGCCAAAGTATAAACGAAATGAAATGAAGTGGAAATGAAAGTGAAATGAAGCCTTAAAAATGAAAAAATGAGAAAAAAAGAATTTGTGGGCTAGCCAAACAAGGCTTAGTGCAGGATTTTGATTAAAGACCAAATATTGGTCTTTGAGAGACATTTTGCACATTTGGCAAAAGAAGGGGAGAGAAAATGTTAGGGCTTTTTCGTTGTGAGAGAGGGAGAAAGATTAGTGGTCTTTGCTCCATGAAATCAAGGATTAAGGTGATCAAGAGGAAGAATGAAGATTGGTGTTGAAGAATCAAAGATTTAAAAGTGAGAAATCAAACCCTAACTATCCTTAATGTTGTGCTCAATGAAAGAACCCTAAGTTGGTATAAAATGATGTTGATCGGGTTTATTTCAATTTCGGGGGTTGCTCTAAGTTGCTGGTATAGTTGCTTGATTGGTGTTGAGGAATTTGCATAAAAGGAAATGCTTGAGTTTTAGAGATGTCACAAAATTTTAAAAAAACCCATGTTATTGTTTTGGCCATAACTTGGTCATCACTCATCCAAATTGAGTTATTCAAATTTCTGGGTAAACTAGATTTCTAGGAGAGAAAATATCCCTGAAATAAGTGTATCCAAATTTGGACTTCATTAGACTCATAAAATTCGTCAAAGTGAGGCTATGTTTTCGGGTCAATCCCATTCGGGCCTGACATGCTTTGGTGTTTTGGAAACGCTTTGGTATTTAGGCCATAAGTTGAGTTTCACTTATCCAAACCGAGATTCAAACTTGTTCAAACAAGAATTTAGAACAAATTTTCCCCGAAATAAGTGTATCTAAATTCGATTCCCCATTAGACCCAAAAATTCGCCTAAAGGGGAGCCTTGTTTTGGCAAATTCGTTCTGCGGTTGAAAATAGAATAGTCCCGGATGTTTAGGACATATATGGAGTTTCAGTGCTCCGAATTGGATGATTCCAATTTCTGAATAAAATAGATTTATAGAGAAACTAATGAACCATAAGGAAGTTGGGTAAAATATGGCTCATTTGTTCCCAGAAAAAATTTACAAGTGAAAGTGTGTTGGGTAGAAAATAACCCTATCTAGAAACCTAAATAAGCCAACTTATATTGTTCTCTAATTGTGGTGGATTAGGGGTTGGCCACGAGGAAAACCCGAATTGAAATCGAGATTCCGAGGATTGCAATCAAAGTATAACAAGCTTTTTGATTTATTCTCCACTTCTCTCTCGCTAATTTCAAAGTGTTCGAATGATTAGAAAATGATTTTAATTGCTGAAATGATTTATAAGAAAAAACATATTTATTTGTTTTAATTGATTTGAGGCAATTGATTGTGAAATGATTTGCATATGAAAAATTGTATGAGTATTGAAAATGAATTGTTCAGATAAATTTACATACTATACCGTATTTTGCATGAATGATTTGAACGCTCTTACTGGTGAACAAGTAACCGTTAAATTCGAGTTGAGGATAGATTAGTATACCAATATGGGTCAATTAGCAGATCGCTGAATCAACTAATATGATATGTCATTCGAACTGTAGCTCACGAGACAAGATTGTAGTGTTTACTTAATTGATTTTTAATAACCAGCTATAAATTTCAATGGACCATATCAGGTTATAAAACAAATGTTTTTATACCTACCGTTACTTAGCGAGGTCGTGTTTAAGATTCTGCTATTCGCACCAGCATAGGTTAAATTCATTTGGTGGGCAATTGAATGATAATGAAAATCAGAAATGCATGATTTGTGGTTTTGAATGATTTATCAGATATGAAAGTGCATATTTGAATTATCAATAAACTATAAATTAACGATATGAAATGAATATATATATTGTATTGTATTGATCATTCAAAAGGTTAAAAAACATTGTTTAGAAAATTGCATGATTTATATTAAACCGAATGGAAGAGAGAATCCTATAGAACCACAAGCATGAAAATGCTTAACGGTTGTTTTATTTCATCGTATAGGTACCGAGAACCACGAGGACGTAGGACCACAAGAATCAAAGCTCACCGCCAAAGTCACATGGAGGATAAGTAAAACTCCGTCACATGCATACATGGAATTATTCGACTCATTTTGTACAAACATTATTATGAAAATTGAACTCTTATTATATTTTGTAAATGTTTTTTATATTTATAATGGCTTATAATGTCGTAATGTATAAAGGTGGGAAATGTAGCAAATTGGCATATAATGTCATATTGAATGAAAATGTGTATTGAGAACAAAATAATGGGCTCCTTTTAAGTTAACGTGATATAAACGTATATATTTTCATTGAGTATTTGAAATGTGTTTGGAAAAGTAATTGTATTTGGATTATTCGAAATGATTCAAAAAAAAAAAAGTGAGGATCACGTCCCCGAGTCCAAATTTGGGCCCCGAGCCTGATCCAAAGATAAATGACGGTGCCAATACAAGTCCTAAAAATCATAATTACTTAGAGTTTGTTACTTTGTTTGATGGTGATTAAAGAAAGTTTTTAAAATTAATAATACTATTTGTTGGTTGTACTCTACTTCAGTTCTTTAAAAAAAATGAAATAATAATAATCTTTGAAAACAAGTTTTAGTGTTATCATTGAAGTCTAATAATATTTTTCTGTAGCCAATTTAAACTATTAATACAAAACATTTTTGAACAATACCTGATTTGAACACCCTATTTATTTCTTTAACATAAAATCGTTATTTCGTCAATAAGACCTAACTCAAGTGGTTAATAGCTCATATGACATAAAAAGATGAGTGATCCAAGTTTTGAGTTGAAAACAAATTTGTGAAAGAACCAAATATTATGATATAATGCAAAAGGAATAGATATAATAAAAAATATAAAATCATTATTTCTTGATTTATTCTATATATTAGGTAAATGATTTTCAAATTAAATAAAATTTAATGTGTAAAATTTATTAATAAATCTAATGATAAAAATAATCCAAAATTCAAAATTTATTATTTTCATATCATTATTATTGTCAAATAATGATATTATTATTGTTATTATTATTGCATATAATTATATTTAAAACAAGTTTTTATTTTATTTTAATTTAAAAAGAATAGCTTCCCTAGTTCAAACAACATAAGAGAATAAAAAATAAAATTTTCTTTAACTTAGAAAATAAATATGACCATGGCCAAATGAATTTTTGAATTAATTAAAATAATAAAATTATTATTATTTATAGTCATTTTATTTTAATACCATTTTGTTTCACTTAGTAAGTGCAATTCAAAAAAGTATGGTTTAACTCATATATAATTCTAAATTTATTTTTTTTTTCTCTTTTAATAAGACTTTGACTATGATTTCATATTGACACGAATTAATTTTACAAAATTTTATATAACAAAAATAGGTCAATGTGTTAGATGAATTCATTAATCATAGACTAAGCATAATCAAATTACAATGTTAATTTGTGCCAGTGTGCATGCTGAGTTTATGAGCAATGGCGGATCAAGGGCGCTGGATTGGAGGAGCCGATTTTTTTTTTTTTTTTTTTTAATTAAAATGGGAAGGAGGAGCCGATTTTTTGGTGGACTAAAGCAGTGGTGTTTTGATTCTAGTGAAAAAAAAAAATAAGCAGCCACCCCTCCCTCTTTGCATTGATTCATTTCATTTTGCCAAGCTAAGCCAATTTAAGTGTTAATATGGGAAGTATAGTGCCAAGACTAGATTTCAAATGAAGAAGTGAAACAAACGATTATCGCGCTAAGTATTCTTGGAGTAATATTTTGTGGTATAAAACTATCACTTTATTTATTTCTTTTTAAATAAAAATTTGTCTCAATATTTAATTTAATTACTATTAATATTTTGTTAGGTTATTGATTCAAATTATACAAGAGATGATCATGTTTCTCTGAAACAAATAAATGAATTTACTTGATTACATGTCTTGATCGGGAGTAGAATTCTCTAATTTTTGATATGGATAAGCTTTAGCATCTTCAGCGATCTTTATCCGATGGAGCTTCACAGTACAGGCTTTATTTCTTTGGGAACTTCAATCTTTTCTTGAAGTGATATGAGAATAAATGGTCGGTTCTTTAATGTGGAAGACTTAGTCTAGCAAGGAATGAAGAAACTATGAAATATAGAGTTTTAGATGAACATCGTTTAGTTGAATTGACATTACTTCTATCTGTTGCGACAACATCTGTTGAAAGAGTATTTTCTGCTATGAAAGCTGTGACAACTGATTTGCGAAATAGAATGAGGGGTGAATGGTTAAATGACAGTTTAGTTGTATACATAGAAAATGAGATATTTGATTCTATTGACAACAAACTCATTTTGAATCATTTTCAAAATATGGATAGTCGTAGAAATCAATTATCGCGATCTAACATAGTGTAGCTTGATTTGTACTTTTTTCTATTCTTCAAGTTTAAACTTTTATTAATATATTTATTTCTATATATTGATATATTTCGGAAAAAAAAATTAATGAATTTATTAGCGGTCGCCCCCCCCCTCTCGGAGTTTCTGGATCCGCCACTGGTTATGGGTCATTTATAGGATGGTTTGATATTAAGTGGCTTTGGGTCAATGGTTCTATCTTCTCCCTTGTTTTGGTAAGCCTATTGGAATAAATCTCAAATTGTTCTCTTGTACTTTATATATATAAGTAAATAGAGCCCTATAATTTAACAAGAGTTTTGGTAGAACACGCTTTAAGGAAAATGAAATATTTATCTTCAATCCTAGCCTTTTTTTTTATTTCGTCGCTGATTTGAAGTAATGATAGCCATATTTTGGATCCATATCGGATATATTGTTGCAATGCAATTGATATGTTTTATTGTCTCAATAAAGTTATTATTTTGTAATGTATTTGTTGAGTCATTTGATTATTGATAAATTATTTTTAAGATCAATAAATACTCTTGATCTTACAAAACAATTTTAGCACATTATCCTTAAAAATAATATAAGTCTTTTATCCAAATAATTGTTCTTTTAATTTTTAAAATATCTTTCAAATGCTCTTATTTAAAAAAAAATATATATGCTAACAGATTATTTTTATTCTCCACTTTGAAAATAAATTTCAAAAAACATCACCAAATGGGGCTTATAATCTAGATACTTTTCTCATCTGGCGCATATTACAAGTATTCGCAAGAGAGTATGATACCAAAAGTAACCATTTCAAATTAATAAAATTCTTTCAATTTATGAAATATGATAAAATTGAAGGTGTGATAAGCATGAAACTCTTTTAAGAGTCTAATGTCAAATTTGAAGTGGCTTTAATTCAGAGCAGTGTATTTATACCTCACATCATTTCTCTTTACGCTCATTAGAGATGGGGTAGAAAACATGGGGTGTGTGTGATATGGGGTGTATAAATAAGTGGGTGTAAATAGAGACACCTCACTAATTTCAGTTTTACTTGCCTCAATTGTGCTTCCGTAATAAATTATAATTATTTTTTATCTATATTTATTGTAAAATTTATTGTTAGAACTTATTTTAAATGGAACCCCACCTTTTTATGTAACGAGGTACTAATAAATAATGTTTTAAAAATTGAATTTATGACTTAATCAAAAAAGTTATCATTATTGGTCAAACTGACGGTGGAACTATAGTTGAATCGATGATGTCATAAATAGATAATTAATATATTATTAAAAATAAAAATAATTATAAATGGATTTAATCAGTTCAACTATCGGTTTGACCAATTCAATTATCGATTCGATCGATTCAATCCGTTGAAGCAGTTTTATAGTGATTCAACGATTAATTTTAAATCAGTCGGTTTGATTCTAGTTCATGGTCATTGTCGGTTGGTGGCGATCGATCCGATTTTAAAACATCGCTAACAAATGCAACTAAATTAATAATAATAAGGGTTGTTGTATTAATATGAATTAAAAATATACATAACACTAATATAACATTAACAGTTGGAAGGATAACTAACATATATATATATATATATATATATATATATATTATATTAATTAAAAAACATATTAAATATTGGCTGGAAGTAAGTAATAATATGTTAAAGCTGGTCAAACAGGGAGGTACATTG
Organism: Tetrastigma voinierianum; assembly: GCA_016808115.1. Taxonomy (NCBI): domain Eukaryota; kingdom Viridiplantae; phylum Streptophyta; class Magnoliopsida; order Vitales; family Vitaceae; genus Tetrastigma; species Tetrastigma voinierianum. The sequence goes on from JAEQBH010000057.1 coordinate 260,054, forward strand.
AATGGAGTTCCTGTGTGAGTTGTAACGGCCATTACTAGACATTAGGTGGGCTTTGATAGAGTTTGTTTTATGAATTAGTTATTAATTGAAAAAGTCAATAAAACATTCTTCATATGGGACGTCCATATAGAATGAGGGGTCCTAGGAAATAGGAATTAGTGTTAGTAGGGGTTTTGATTTGTTAGTGGAGGGTCATGTTTGTTAGTAGAGGAGTCAAGTTTATTTGGGATAGTATTGTAAGGAATGAAAAGTAAGAGATTTTTGCATTAAGCAAGTTTACGGTTTTCTGTTCTTTTCCCTAAAGAGAACAAAATTATATTTGAGTTTTGACTAGGACCTATCATTGGTATTAGAGCTCGGCGCTATGTCCACCAACAAGGAAAGAATCGAAAATCTGGAGGCTAGCTTTGGAGACCTCCAAAACAAATTCGATCGAATGGAAGCAGGAGTCGGTGATAAACTCCGACAAATTGAAGCTGCTATTAGTCGGATGTCGGACAACCTGATTACAAGGCATGAGACTTCCTTAAGCGACTGATGCACAAACGCTGTCGTCAAATGGGCGAAATCGGCGAAGAGCGACCAATGTTCACTTCTAAGCGTAAGCGGCAGGGTTCCCGGTGATACGGAATAATCCAGCATAGTGGTTTGCACAAGTAGGTCGAGTTTTTCGAAATACCAAAATACCTCGAAAACACATAAAGTGTGTTTGGCATCTTTCATTTGGAAGGAATTGAGACGAACTTGATGGTGCGATGGTTGCGTCGGGCATATCATGAAGAAGGGAAGGTTGTCACTTGGGGTATTTTTGTCAGAAGGTGGTCTCGTTTTGGTCCCTCTTGAATTTATTTGAGGACTTTGATGAAGCATTATCAAAAAATTGAGCAAAAAAGGCTCCTACAGTTATCAAAAGGAGTTTGAGAGGTTGAAGCGATAAGGTTAGTGGATGGACCCAAAAAGAAATACTTGTGGGTACATTTATGGGAGGTTAGGCAATTGCGAGAAGGGATACGGGATGTTTTAAGCCCAAAAACATTGAAGGAGGCCATTAGTTTGGCTAGGATGAAGAATAGTCATTTGGTCGGCAAGAAGGCGTGCCCGTAATACAGCACCACTTCAAAGCATCATAAATTCGTCTCAGGCTCGCGACGACTCGATTGGGAGAGAATCACGAGCTTGACAGACTCAAGGCTTGTAGCAATTGCGATGAGAAATTCGCTCCCGGGACATAAATCATAAGGGTCCACAACTCGTTGATGTTTGGATGGTGTGCAAGAGGATCAAGGAAATTGATCTGCGGTGTCGGGGAGTGTATAACATGTTCTGGAGCTAAGCCTTGAGGACAAGGGTTTCTCTTGAAGCGGAGGGTAACCAGTGAGTTTGTTTTTTATGAATTAGTTATTGTTAATTTGGTCAGCCAACATTCTTCATATGGGACGTCCATATAGAATGAGGGTCTAGGAAATAGGTGTTAGTGTTGTAGTAGGGGATCCGCGTTTGTTAGTAGTGGGAGGTCGAGTTTGTTGTGAGGAATCGAGTTTTGGATTTATTATTTGGTTTATTTAAACGTATTGTAAGGAATGAAAAGTAGGAGATTTTTGCATTAAGCAAGTTTACGATTTTCTGTTCTTTTCCCTAAAGAGAACAAAATTATATTTGAGCTTTGACTGTGACCTATCAAGCTTTGCCTATATATATATATATATATATATATGGAAAATGTGCAAAAGTGTCCTAATGTTTGGTAAATATAATATTGATCCCAGGCACTTTTTAAGTTGGTCATACCTTAAATATTTCTATCATGACACACTTAAAACTTTTGGATGAAGTGTATATTAAATAACATCGTGATACACTTATCGTTAACGGGTTCGCGGGACGAATGTGACGTGCCGTGCTTACATAACTTCCGGGTGCATTTTTTTTTTTTTTTTGTTTACGTGCCATGCAAACACATTCCTTGAAGCCCAAAACTATAATGCCAAAAATACTCTCATCCCTACCACCAAAAACCACGCCACTTTCATTAACTATTCATGGCAATCTGTTTGAAGCCCCCTAATATGCCCGAAATCACCTTCTCCCCTCAGTTCTGAATCGAAGAAACCCAAATGCCAAAGCTTTCTTATTTCTACTTAAGTTATTTAGTCTGTTTAAGCCGGGATGGGCGTATGATATAGCTCACTGAAAGTTTCAGTGAAAGCGAAACATCAAGGAACAGGCGGGTGCTTGGATCGTCATCCATGGGCAATAATTCCATGCAGTTACGAGTTTGCCAACACTGCTTCAGCACGCTGCTTGAATTTGGCTTTAACTTGGCTGGCACGACTCTACCCCTCTCAGTTCACTTTAGCCTTAACCTGCGAACTTTCCCTGCCAAAATCTCGAAGTTACTTAGTTAAAGAGAAATAAAATAAAAACTAAAAGAGAGAGGATGAAGAAATCATCCAACATAACTTTGAGCGACCAGACTGGTGATTACCTGTCAAAGGCAATATAGGTAATACAAATTCGCTGAGGAACACCCCCATTTCCATCTCTTTTAAACAATTTCATTATCTTCACGTTAAGGATAAGCATTCTTCCGTAACATTTTCACATTCTCTTGCAAAACCCATTAGAGAAAAACAAAATTATTATTATAATTAAAAATAAATAAATAAACAACAATAAATTTAGATCTGTTTAACACAACACTATTTCCTGGGTTTTGCTATCAATGTCATTAATGGGTGCTTTGAATAGCGAAGGAACAAAAAAAAGTTTCAAAAACTAAAACAAAACAAAATCCCTTTGAAAGAAACAAAGAAAACATTTTTTTATTACCTTTGGAAAAAAAATTAAAATAAAGATTAAACCAACCAGACACTAGATTAGAAAGTTCGATTTCTCGACAGTCTTGTTTTTCTAACAATGGCAATTTTTGGAAAATCCAAAAGTGAGCTTCTCAAATTGAAGGAGGAAAAAGAAGACCCATTTCAAAAACCACCCAAATTGATATCTTCACTTCCAAGTTCCAAGTTTCCGGAAAAAAAAAACCAAGAAACACAAGAAAAAATGAGGGGGAGAGAGGGTTATCGGGGTGAGAGTGGGATGAAAGTTCACAGATTAGGGCTAAGCAATAAGCAAAGCAAACTGAGAAGGGAGGGTTTGGGTGCCTTTTCAAAATTGTGCGTTCTATGAATCAGGTGGACATTTGCCACATAAGATAAAAATGCATAAGATGGATGCCACATAAGCACGGTTCACGTCTTGTTTGTTTGTCCGTTGAATCTGATAAACAAACGATAGGGGCATAAGAGTGTTACAATAGAAACATTAGGGAAATGACTAAACCATACATATAGAGATGGCAAATGTGTCCGTATCAGAGTGGATTTCAGGCGGTGATCCGGTCAAGCGAGTAAAAAAATCCGTTATTTGGATAATGGACTATGGATATGGATAAAATCCGATTTTTGAATGGATATGGATTGGATATGGATTTGGCGATATCCGTCGAAACGTATCCATTGGGCCCAGTGCGGATGTCGGTCGATCCAATTATATCCGATCCGATTCTACCCGATACAAACACACATATATATAATATAGTCCATATACAATTATGTAATTGACAATTAATAATAAATTAACATATTTATATATTATAAATTATAATTGTCAATATAGGTATAGTTTTTTTTTTATATAATATGAATTAATTGTAATTTGTAATAACACTATATAATATGATATGATCTCACATTACTAATTCAAATATTTAATTAACTAATTTTTTTAAAATCTAATTAGTAAAGTTAGAAATGAATGCTAAAAATATAATGTAAACCTCGAGCCTAACAATACATTATAAATTATAAATCTAGTCCTAATTGTAATTTGTAAACCCTAACGTAACATGCTAACATTGTAAGCCCAACTTCTTAGCACGATGAAGCTCTAAACCCTATAACACCACAAACCCTAATTTGTTGATAAGCCTCATACGATTATGCGATCCCGTCTTCATTATCTTCCCGGCGTGAGCTGGACATATCTCTTCGAGATGTTTGGAGCTTTGGCCATTCTTGGAATCACGGGTGAAACTTGATGATCGACGATAACAGGAAGAAGCCCTCGAAGTTATGTAAGGATTCAAAAACTTATAGCGTTATTTTATTTCTTTAAACCAGAAGCGTGATGTTCTTTGAATGACTGATCTACTCACCATTGCGGGACGGCATTAGCGATTAATCTCTTGAGCGGAAGGCTTGATAATGACTGATATCTGTTTGCGGTTTTGATCTGTGGTGTCTAGTATAATGTATTTTCTGATTCTGTTCTGTGTTGTAAGAATTTTGTTTTATTCTTAAATCTAATCAAACATCTACTAACCCTAACTCTAATACTATCAAGTATAAATCTTAATTTAATACCACAAATTTTAATCCATCATAAATTTTAAGTTTTTCTTTATAACCTTGAAGACCTAATCAATCATCATAAACCATAACCTAGTATACTCTCATTTTAAAAACCCTAACCTACTATGCATGTCGTGTGGGGTTGGTTGATGGATTGGTTAGATGTTTGAGTGTCATGTTTGTTCCATTTAAAAGCCCAAAAAGCCCAAAATTCCATTTTAAAGCTGAAAGCCATAATAACCACAATCGTGGGCTATTTTCACTGAGATCATGAGAGCCCCAATTATTGAATTAAGGAATTAGGGCTCCTCTTCATCTTCCCTCCTTCGTGCCTTTCTCCTCTTCATCTTCTCTCCTTCATACCTTCTTCGGCATTCTGTCTCCTTACGAGTAGCGTCTTCGACTCTTCTTTCCTTTCTGTCAAGTGTTAACTCCTCTACAACTTCGTGCTCTCCTCTCTGGTAATGTGTTTTCGATTTTTTTTTTGTTCATGAAGATCATATCGTGAATTAGGACTGTCTCTTGTTCTTCCTTTAATTTTTTACGCTCGTGAAAATCATATGAAATTACATTTTGTACTTTGCATTTATTAGGTAATTTAATTTTGTTATTTTCAGCAGATTTTATTTTTGTCTGCCGTTGTGGGTTTAATTAGATTATATTTGACAAATTTGATATGTTTACTGTATTTTGCATGAACCACTATACTAGTTTCTAGAAAATTCCCATTTCTTTGAATACGATGATGGTTGAACTATTATCGCGAGAAACTAAAGGTGGATTAAAGATAAAATGAATTACTTTAATGATCACCTATATATGGCTCTATAATTTTTATATTGAACAATACGACATTTAGAATAGCATACTAAGGCATCAAGCTATGTTTGATTGTGGTCTCTCTTTTTTGTATAGAATATGGCACATTCTGATCTAGCACTTGCATTAGTGGTGTTGCTAGCACACAGAATCAATCAGTGGAGGAAGCTTCGGGTGGACTCTCCATAATCCAGTATCGGTTGATTGTGAATCCAGCAAAGGAAAAAATCAGGTAGAGCTTTGGTCCTATGTGGAAAGCTGCTTTACTCATCTAGTTGTTGATAATAATAATAGAGAGAAGGCTTGATAATTGTTATGAAGCTTTTTGTGGAGTGCAAATCTCTCATCCTATAGTGCATTAGCATTTGAGCAACATTTTGATGGGTGTCCTAGAAGAAAATTAAACGGTAGGGTGACATAAGGCAAATGATTTTGAAAGCGATTCGAAAGGAAATGTTAATTACGGTGCATTTAATGAAAACGGGAATAGAGGGAATAAGCAAGATGATTATTCTCCATGACTATCCTCTTTCAATGGTGGAGCATAGAGGATTTAGAGATTTCACAACTACCATTCAACCTCTTTTCAAATGTCCTTGCCATAATACTGTGAAGAAGCATATCTTGAACATTTACGGGGAAGAGAGGGATAAAGTCTCTTGGTGTTCGAGAACAATGATGAGTAGAGTTGCTATTCTGACGGACATGTGAACTGCCTTTCCAAAAGGTTTCATATGCATTTACGGCACATTTCATTGATAAATCTTGGACATTACATAGTCTAATCCTGAGGTATAACAAATTAACATGTTCTTTCTTAAATTAAGTATAATTTTTTTATTCATTGTTTACTTAATTGATAATTTTGTTATTTTTTCAGGTTTATTTATGTCCCTTGCCCTCATACAAGTGATGTGCTAACGAGAGGTTTGATAGATGCTATGCTGGGGTGGAATGTGGACTCAAAGGTTATCCGCTATTACGGTGGATAATTATATAATAGCGGTATGAATTTGTAAGATAAAGCAAGTGAGTGTTAATTGTATTGAATATGGCGAGGTCTTTTCTTCATATACGTTGTCTTTGCACATATCTTGAACATATTGTTAGGATTGGTTTTAGATGATTCAAGCATGCCATTGATAATATTAGGGAACGATGTGGATTTTGGACAGCATCTCGAAAAAGAATAGAAAGGTTTGAGGATGTTTGTCGACTCAGTGATTACTTGTGCTAGAAGATTGGGTTGGATTGTCCAGCAAGGTGGAACTCCACTTATCTAATGCTTAAAACTGCTTTGGCTTATAAAAATGTGTTTCCTAGACTTAAGTTGTTTGAGTCACACTATGTGCTTGTGCCTAGTGAAGCAGAATGGGAGACTGCAAAGGATGTTTGCGATAGGTTGGAGTTGTTCTATAATGTCACTGAGTTATTTTCTAGGACAAGATATCCACTTTGTGATATATGTTTTTTCTGTGATTCTGAGTTAAAATGACATTGAATGAATGGCTCATGTCACTCTAATGTAGTAATTATTTGTGCTTAAAGTATAGTTTGCAAAATTTGATGCATATGGGAATGTGATCCATAAATTGATGGGTATTGCTGCGATGTGGACCACCCCCAGGTATAAGATGACTTTGCTTCACTTTTACTTTCCTTTGGTTTACATCCAAATGAATTTGAGTAGAACAATTAACAACATTAAACGACTTTGTTATGAGTTAGTGGAGGAATCATTATACTAGAATGTATAAAGGGTGATACGAATCACGGTACATGGAGCAGTTTACTTCTTCAGCTGAAAGGAGTTCAACTTATCGATAGTGATTATCGGTTGTTGTTTGTAAAAAGGATGAAGACTAATAAAGCTAATAGTTTCAAAGCACGAGATTGGACAACTACTTGGAGGAAAGATGTTTCTTGATATTACCGAGTTTGATATTTTATTATGGTGGAAGTTGAATGGAGGGGTAGAAGCCATCATGTCTTACAAGTGTGCAAGAGACATATTAGCGATTCTGTATCTCTTGTGCAGTGCGCATTCGGTTCTAGTAGCGAGATTAGTGAGCCCTCATGTAATCGAGCTGCATCCGAAGATGATAAGGAAGCATTGATGTGTGCTCAAAGTTAGTTTAATGGAGTGAAGTGAAAAAACATGATGGTAAATTTATTTCATTGATTATTTATTTTTTTATTTACCTAGAATTTGCATAATATTTCAAAATTTTAATATTAGTTTGCTTTTTTATATTTTTTTCTAGGTGGAGAGATGACTTGTTTGTTTTAGATGGTTATGGCATCAATTTATGAAGAAGATATTCATGTGCATGATGAAGGTAGTAACTTTTATAACTAATAAATTTTAATTCCATGCAATTTAAGTATTCAAATATTGATTATTTTTGCAATTATAGGATCGAGATTACACGTGATTGATGACAGCATTTTCCATCAACTTTATGAAGATGAAGTCTACCAAAGCTTTGTTGAAACTTTGTTTTAATGTTAAACATTTTGAATTTCAATGCTTGATGCAAATATTTTGATTTGTGATGTTTTATTAGCTTTGAACTTTGTGGTTTATATTCCCTAAATTTATGAATCTGAAGTTATAGCGGTGTCATAGGTTAACAAAATATGTCTCGATTGTGGCATGAATAAATCAGAATCAGTGATATCGAGAAATCCGATGGATAGGATATGGTTGGAATTTTTATCCGTAGTATATAGATATGGATGGATATATTATTTTTATTTAGGGATCGGATATGGATTTTTGAAAATCCCACTCAAATCCGATCGATGACATCCTATATATATATATATACAGTTCCAAAATATTCATATCCCACTTAGAATTATTAAAGGAACAGGGCATGGCATGAAGTGAGAAATTTCCATGTTTATAAATTTAGTTTTATTTTACTTATTTTTAATATTTATTTTATTAAATTAATAAATATTATAAATTAATAGGATAACAGTTGAGCTAAAAGCAATATCCGAACCATAATCAAAATCCGATCATATTAATCTCCTTATCCGTTGCCACGTAGGGGCGAAATTTTCAAAGAATAAATCAGATTACTAAACTGTATGTCATCAATTCCTATATGGGAGACATAGTTAAAATGCAAGGATTAGAAGATTAGAAAATTAGTAGTAATGTGGAAGCGGGTAGCATGATAATCCATGCCTGCAGTCCCCCTTGGGTGTCTGCATGCGTTTGTTGATTGCAGTTTTATTCCCTGCATGGCTATTGGTGGAGTAGCGTTGGGTCAAAAATTGAGGGAAAAAGTAGGCATATATGCCCAGCCGTGCAAATATCCCCTTTTCTGATATCCTCTCCAGGAACTTACAACACTGTACCACGCGCAATTGTAGAATCCCAGTGAGTGATAATACTCTTTTTATCTTCTTCTCAAGCAAACAAAAACATTTATCATGTGGTGAGTTTGGGGGGTGGTTTTGGTGGAAGCGCGTGTAAGAAAGTTAAAAGTGGGAGGTTGAGATTGAGTTTGTACATGGAGCTTGATGATTGCCCGAGTTATAATGGGTAGCTTTTGGACAATTCGATAGCGTTTTATCCTGTGAATCTGGTAATCAGTCAAAACTACCACCTTCTGCCGAGTGTCAGATTCTTCTGACCACGAAGGAGATCATAAGGCGTCTCAGTGATTGACCAAAAACACCAGCATCAAAGCCAAATTTTTGGCTCCCCCAAAAACTTTTGAGATTTGGCTAAATTTTTAATAATACATCTCGTGATGAAGCGTCCCCAAATTTTTAAATTTATTCTACTGTCTACATTAAATTTTACCCTAGATTTTCTTTAATAATTAAATCATATACCCTTAATTCGTTTATATCCTCAAAACACTATAAAAATATTTATTAAATTATTATGATTTTTTTAATAACTTTATCAAATGAATTAAATTAAAAGTTGCTAAAAAAAAATGTGAACAAATTTTTTAATGGGTAAAGATGGAAAAAAATTATTTAAATATGTGACATTTATAATAGTTAACATTATTTGAATAAGAAAAAAAAAAAAATTTAATGGAAAGATATAATGGTAAAAAAAAAAAATTAAAAATATCGATATAACACTTGAAAAATTGAAACTATTGTAGTTTTAGATAAATTTCTTGGGCAGAGAAAAAGCGACCTTTGTTTGCCATAAAAAACATGAAATAAGCAGATTTATGATGGGAGTGATCAAAAATGGCAGGAGTATAATTTTTTCTCCGGCTGAGGATGGGAGGAAGAGAAGAAGGAAGAGGAGATGATGGGAACCTGGGTTTTGTTTAGGCCGGTTCGGATCTTCGATGCGGCGGTCGATGATCTTCGGCCAAGGTAGAAATTTCTTCAAATCTCTTCCAAATCTTTTGGGTTAGGGCATCAAAAAATGCGGTATTTGGGAGGATTCAAAAACACGGATTTTTGTTGTTTCTGGGGTTCAAAAAGCTGGGTTTTTTGCTTTGAGAGCAATCTTTGAATTTTTGGTGTTTCCTGTTTTTGGCTTTCGGTTATGTAGAGTTCCATTTTTATAAAAAAAAATTGAGCTCCAACGGTCATCTGAAGAGCTCCAACGGATACATTTGCGTTCAAATTATCAGGGTTGTTTTGGGTTTTTCATTGAATGATTTCGTTTTGGCTGATGAACAGTCTCAGCCATTTTTGCTCAGATATGGCTGTCACTGTTCACGAGCCATTTTTTGGCTAGGGAAATGGCTCCACTGCTGGAGCATGGTTTGGTGTGTTTTGGAGCCAAAATTTGGCTTTGCCTCCACTGCTGGAGATGCTCTAATATGATACTGGATTGATCAAGAAGGAGAAAAGAAAGAAAGGAGTGGTTTAAATTCATAAAGGAAAGAAAAGGAATGATCTTGAAAAAAGAGCAAGGCCATGGGAGGTTTGGAAGAGCCATGGAATGCGCCCAGACCCCCTTGTTGAAAGGAAAGAAGACATGGGGTTCTGCGTTGTTTGGAAGTTAGGGGATGACCCTTCAAGGTATATCTCAATCATATCATTATATCCATGCTACTAATTCTCCACTATCTACACCCCTTGATCATTAAACTTAGTTACATTTTTTGAGTCTCCATGCTCCTTCTTTTGCCTTAAAATGGTATTCTCCATATCATAGGTTTATTGAATGGATGGATTGCTGTTGTGGTGGTGGCTATGGTCTTACTAATACTAATTTCAAAGTGGAAAGAGAAGGGCGGCAGTTACCTTCCCTTTGCAGGGATACCCACTCTCAGCATCCTGTTAGGACTAGAGCTTGTAAGGCTCTTGCCCTGTTTCCTTCTTTCATGCCTCTATATTCTGGGTACTGCTCTTCTCTCTCTCTCTCTCTCTCTCTCTCTCTACTCTCTCTCTTTCTCTGTATGTCTTAATATGTGAGACCAAAACCAGGATTCATGGAGAGGTGGTGCTATCAGCCCAACCCAGGTGGCTTTCCATGGCACTGCCCAGTTCGAATCTTTCTCATGTGGGTCTCTCTCATTATGCTCCTTCAATTTTATGTTTTAGTTTTCATTTAACTTGAAAAGGAAAAACAATTTTCCTTTTACAGGAGTTGCTTGGAACAGGTTTTGGTCCCATTAGTTGGTGGCCTTATCGAGCTATTCATTGCAAAACATGTAAGACCTGTTTCGTTCTTCACTACATTTTAACATATTCGAAATATTCTCAATCAGAATCATACAGAATTAAATGGTTCACCTTTTCAGGTACCTAATAATCAGAACGTCATGAACTTTTGTTGTTGGGTTCTGGTGCTTATGTCCTTTGGACAAGAGTATTGGGACTGCGACAGTGAGTCCCGAAGACAAATTTTCCACCTCCCCAGCTGCAATTACTTCCCCCTGCAACTATAACCCAATCGACCATGTTATCTCTGTAAGAATTTCCTAATGTGGGCTTTATTAATTGAGATCAACTAAATTAGGTTGGTCTAATAAAGGTACGATATATGGGTTCTTAATCAGTCTAATATGGGAGCGTAGGGTGTGGTAGATACGGCCCGGCCCGTGATGAGAGGGCCCGTGGTCAAAACTCTATAAATAGCGCTCAAATCCCTCCGCTTGGCTTTCTCTACCATTTTTGGCATTTTTTTGACTTCACGTGGCCGAGAGAAGGCCTTCCTCTTGCATTGTAAAGTGGCTTAATCTCATTAGACCCGGTGTATTCACGAGAAGGGGATTAGGGAGAAAGATTTTGAATCGTATACAAGTGATCATTATTAATTCCGCATCAAGCACGATGGATTCCAAACCAGGTATGCATTGTTATGTTTTATTTCATTACATTTATTGATGACTATTCTCGATATGGTTATTTGTACTTGATTAAAGAAAAGGCTGAGTCTCTTGACAAGTTCAAGATTTTAGGTTGGTAGCAGTTAGGAGAAGAATTTTATAAAGGTTATTGGTAGATACGTAGAGGTGGAGAGTATTATGGCAAGCATGGCGTCGGGACAGTAAAGGTGTTGCCGGCGCCGCAGGATTGGATGTTGACACAGGTTACTATGCTGGGAGTCTGAGCAAAATGGTGTAGAAGAAACATAATCGCACTCTTATGATGATGAGGTATGATTAGTAGGACAAATTTACGCAGTTTACGTAGGGTGAAGCTTTGTGAAAACAGCTTTGGCGTTGAATCGTGTACCTGGCATTTGTTCCGTGACTCCTTTTTGAGTTAGATTTGGCGTAAGCCTAGCGCTTAAACCATCATAGGTTTGAGGGATATCCTGCGAAGTGAAGTTGTATAATCGACGGTAAGTAATTTGGACTCCGAGAACCACTTTCGGTGTTACTTTGTATCTTACAGTTTCATTCAAAGGGATATATCGGTTCTATAATCGATGAGGCCTGAGGCGGCAAGGGTCCACGAGACATCAGTTTTTTGGAGTTTGATGTAAGCGCAGAAGAAAGTAGCAGCTGCGAACTATTAAGGATAGCCAAATGGTGGGTAATATGATATCTTTATCTCCTCCCATCTGAGATGCTTGTGGAAGCTCCACATATATTGTTTGTTGAGACTCGGGATCACATTTGTTGGGAGCCGGCTCCTGAAGTTCATCAAGGCTCTGGGGTGGGGATGTGACTATTACTACTAAGTGAGAATCCACTAGGGAGAGGCGATGCGGCTGCCACCAGGACCTATTTGATCTGTGGAGAGCAAGACTGATATCGGGATTGCGTGGCTAGATCCAATGACATATCACTGGAAGGCGTTTCTTGTCCTCGGTCGGGCGTGGTTGGATGCAATGAAGGATGAAGTGATCTATGAGCGTAATGGGTTGGGACATTGAACACATCATAGACCCCCGTTGGCTCTGCGAATGGGTGTGTATATAAGATAAAGGACCCTAAAGGAAAGTTGAGAAGTTTAAAGAAGCGGACTGGTAGCCAAAGGTTTCACTTTCGGAGAAAGGAGTAGACTATGAAACTTGACATTTTTATCAGTTCTTCTAAAGATTCTTCCAGTGATAATAGCGTGGTTGCTCGATCGATATGGAGTGCGGATGGATGTTAAAGCGCCTTTCTCAATGGAGACCTTAATGAAGAAGTCTATATGATGCAACACGAAGGTTTTGTGGCAAATGATTTGGGGAGCCTGCGCATTATGTAGGCGAAAAAGTCTATTTATGGTCTCAAGCAAGCTTCTAGACAATGGTACTTAAAGTTTCATATTGTTGGTGCTTCATCGGTTTTTGTTGAGAACAAAGTAGATCAATGTATATCTTTTAAGGTCGGTGGGGAAATTCATTTTCATATACTCTATGTGGATGATATCTGCACCAAGCGGTGACCTTGGTTCTTGCATGAGACAAAGCCGGATGTTGTCAAGGCTTTTTGATATGAAGGACCTTGGTGAGCGTCTTTGTCTGTTGAGATTCATAGGAATCGTTCTCGCGGACTATTGGGTTTATCTCAGAGGGCATATGTTGATCGTATTTTAGAAAGATTCAACATGCAACAATGTAAGCCCGGGGTGCTCACAATGCGTAGGTGATGGTTGAGATTGTCTGGTATTACTCATTCGAGATTTTGAAAGCCGAATGAAAAATGTACCTTATGCTAGTGCACTTGGGAGTATTATGTATGCTCAAGTATGTACTAGGCCGGATATTGCCTTTGCAACAGGACTTCTAGGCAGATATCAGTCAAATCCTAGGATACGATCATTGGGTTCTTTGCGAAGGTTATGGTACCAAAGAGGACAAAAGGTATATGTTGATTTACAAATATTGGGACCTCAAAAATTAAGTTGGGTCGGTTCGGACTTTTCTTCTTGTTTGTCGAGGATGAAAGAAGTCAACAACGAGGTTACATCTTCTGCGGAAGTGCGATATGTGGAAAAGTGAGAAAGCGAAGTCAATAGCATCCTCTGCCATGCGGCGGAGTTTGTAGCATGCTTTCAGCCGCTGCTCGAGGCGATTTGGCTTTGAAACCTCATTAAAGAGTTGACCGTATTTGATTTTGTGGATAGGCCCATACAGTTGTATTGTGACAATAACTCTGCAGTGTTGTTTATTAACAACAACAGAGGTCTCAAGGGGTCTAAGCACATGGAGGTCAAGTACCTGACTATAAAGGAAAAAGTTCAGACCGGTGACGTTGCAGTGGAGCACATTTCAACAGATGATATGATTGCAGATCCGCTAACTAAAGGCCTTCGCCCTTGTGTGTTTGATCGATGTCGCATGGGCTTAGGAGTATCATGGGATCTTGTCAATTAGTGGGATTTGTTTAGTTTATGTTGCTCTCATAAAGTTTGTTTATGATTTCATTACATTTTTGTAATATTTGAATATGTATCATTTTTTTTTTTTTTTTTGCATTCAATGAGGCATAGGCATTGGTGAATGCAGATTTATCAAGTTGAGTACGTATAATTGTTAAAAATCTTGAGGCATTGTAAACATAGGTACCCAGGCTATGGGGCACACCAGCATTCTTATAGCACAGCAACCATATCTTTATTTTTTTGTAAAGTCTGATTAACTATCAAGATACAAGACATATCTGAGTTCATTGGAACCATGATGAGAAATTCTCTAGTGACACACTAGGTTTTGATACCCAAGGAGAAATTTGGACTAAATGGATTAACATGAAGTATCACTCATTATGAGGTATTGTCCATTTAACACCTTTATAATGGTTATATGTTAAAGTTGAAAGCACTCGGCGACCATGAAAGGCTCTGCGTGATTACATGCGATTACCACCATGATTATTGAACTTTATGGGATAGGATGACCATTAAACAATCTCTAGACCAATATGAGGGTGCGCACACAATTCTGTTTCAATTAATATATCGCTGATGGGGTAAAGAATTTCTATTAGACTATTAATTGAGATCAATAAATTAGGTTGGTCCTAATAAAGTGCGATCATCTTGGTTCTTAATGGATCTAATAATGAGGACATTTGAAGTTGTTATTGTCTGCGGCGACCGTGAGAGGGCCGAGTGGTCAAACACTCTATAAATAGCGCTCAAGTCCCTCCCATAACCTTTCTCTCTACATTTTGCACATTTTTACCACATTGAAGCGAGAGAGAGGAATTTCTTCTCTCTTGCATTAACTAATGGCAAATCTCATTCAGGCGATTAATATTCTGAAGGGGATAAGGAGAAAGATTTGAGATATACAAGTGAATCGTCGCCAATTCATCAAGCTGTGGATTTGGCTTAGGTATGCATTTGTTATGTTTTATTTCTAACTATGGGTAGTTTAAGACATTCTGGCAATATCATGGCGAGACATTCTCTCTGCACTTGAGACATAAATCTTTGAAGCTGGTCTAAGCATGGGTTTGGTTTAGTGGAGATGATCCACAGTCTCGGCGAATGAGAAGCACGGCAGTGGGTAGCGATCCAGAATCTGATCATGAGGAAAGCGAGAAAGAAATGTCGGATTAAAGACGGGCTCTTTACTATACGTGCTCTGGTGCCTAAAATTACAAAGTTAGGCTTTTGGCTCAAAATTGGCATACTTCTCTATTTGCTCATATTTGTCTTACAATTTTAAGTGCCTTCTTTTTAGATGGATGGGGCTGCGATTCTTAGGGATTACTGGTGAGCTACATTGTAGACTGCAGGAGGGAAGTGAAGAAACACAGGGATGAGCTGAATGCTGGAATAAAGAGGAGATGCAATTTGGAAGGATGCTGAATTGAGATGAAACATGGTTCCTACCCGTACTACTGAACATGACAGATCAGCTCTAATTCACTTTTGAAAAGAATTAAACTCAAGAAAGCACAAAGTCATTAGAAATTTAATTTCTTATGTCAGTAAACTTCTTTTTAATTATAGCATATATATGTATACGCCATATGGAATGATAATACATCCCGGATTTTAAACAGTCAGGTAAGTGAGGCTGGATTGGCACAAGAATTTTTGTTGAAATTGTCATATGAGAAGAAGCGAGGGAGGATTTGCAGGGCTTTGGTCTGGAGCCTACTCGTTTTGATTTAGGGCTTCAAGTTGTTGATACCAACATCACCAACACTCAATGGCAAGGTCCTGAGGCATTTTCCGGAGCGCTGAGGTATAATGAAAGGAACGATAACTACTAGCCAGGAGCCAGGAGTTGGGGAACGGTGGACATCCCAAAATCAAACCTCTCCTTACTGGGCATAGCTCACACAAGATATGTTAAATCAGCGGTTTTCCCCTTTTTCTACTTGGGCTCATTTTTTGAAATCCAAACTATCTCTTGCTTTTTCATGCCTGCATGTAGTTAATCAGCTATTATGCAACATGTGCAAGCGTCTTCTTTGTTCCCTGATTTGTAAGGCAGCAAGGAGTGCCAACTGAAGAGCTTGAGATACATTGATTTGGTCTATGAGCTAAAAACGAAAGTACATAAGAAACCACATGGGATGAGAAGAAACAGAGCAGATTGTGATTTCGAAAATGAAACTGTTACTCTCTGCAGCATTAATAAAGAGCTATCTCTTGTTCATGTATCTTCACTTCCATATATTATGACCATATGATTACAATTATACTATAAGATCAGTTGGTTAAATGCAATTGAATGATAGCTGATTGAATCGTTACGATATTTTTGTTGAATCATTTTTCTTTTTCTTTAGGTCATCATACATATATTCCTCAGAAACTTTCTCCAAACACAAGTAAACATAAGTTTGAAGACCACTCAGAGCAATGATTTATTGTTAAAGATTTGTTTTATGGTTTGTTTATTGTTAACTTTAAAACATTGGACGCGCCATTTCGCGCCGGGGTCTTGTTCTGGGTTTGTATGACGGTGCAGGATCAAACCACGCTAATTAGCTTCGGTTGGCGCTGACAGTGCGCGTGAGTTTTTTACGTCCTTGTTGAAAGATGGCCAGGCATCATATCGCCGGTCAAGATTGCCCAGCGGAGAAGGTTCACTGCGACTATATTAATCGCTTCGCCTTAGCTTCTTAGGCCGCGTGGAAGTTTGCCAAACAGTCTCAAAATGTTGAACTATAGGCAATAATGGGATTTTTCTCAGTGACAGCCCTCGAGTACCATTCAAGTGGGGCCTCATAGGTCTTGTTAAGCAGGGTCCAATGGCCTTTCTTTTTCATACTCAAGGTGAGAGGCTGGGCCCATCATGAAGGGACTCTTGCCATGGTAGGGCACTCTGCCACCAGTGACTGGCCAACTCGGTTGATGGTGCCCAATATCTTCAAAGAACCTCGCACTAGCATCTCCTCAAACAGTGTTTCTTTACCCACAAGTCCGATAATGAAGATTATCAAAAAGCCTCCAGTGCAAGGGTGGCCATGTCTTCGGACTTGGTAGCCATCTACAAATCCACTGCTAACATTTTGGGCTCCTCGTTTATTTATACATGGATTTGTTTTGTTGGATTGGGTGGTGTTTGTTGTGCCTTTGGTGGTTTGGGAGTTGTTGATGGTATAGGCGGGAAGGTCGTTGTATCGATATACAGGGGATAAAATAAAATCTTACATTAGAAACAGTTTCTGAATTTATTATATATATATATATATATATATATATCTATATCTTGAGTCATCTGGACCATTGATGTAAATCCTTGCCATCTGTAACAAATCTAAAGAATATGGAAAGGAAGAAGGCATCTGGTTGCCTCTATGGGACCAGTGTGAAAGAAATCAATTATGTCCGACCGGAGTAAAGGGAAGGGGAATAGAGTCATCTTCGAAAGTGAGGAAATGTCGACGGTGGACCGAGGCGTCATTTCTTGAGGACTTCGTTGGAAGCACGAAAAATGGATAGTGAATTACTTAAAAAGGGATTTCACTGCGAAGCGTGAAATTGAGCCATTTTGCACTCCACCATAGTGAGTTATTCAAAGTAAATATGGTTCCGTGTTTACTGAGGTTTCAAAGAGGATACTTTTTTTGGCATTGTGATTGCAGGATTCTATATAAACTTTTTGAAGAAAATCGACGACGAGGCGACATGTTAGGCTGATGATGGGTGGCAAAAGCGAATATTTGGGATTGAATGCGCCGCCATACAGTATATCAAATGCGGTGCCCCGGTGACGTGCCACTGGGGGCTATCTGCGAGCTTTGATGCGGGTTAACAACGGAGCCGTGTGTACTCACCGGGTGCCATGACAGTTTATGAAAAGGTGGTGGGGCTCAAGCCGAATATGCTTTGATGAGAATAAAGTGTTCGCGACGAATTGGGCCTAAGGGCGTGAAAATCTCCATTGAAACACAAATCTGGTTTTTATGAAGTCATGTGGAAACTCGTGATTATGCATTGGTGCTATGGTGTGTGATGATGAAGGATTTTTGGTTTACGCATGAAACGGGCATTCCATTCCCGCCGGTGACTAGTATTGTGGGCCGCTGAGATGGGAGCAATCGAGGAGAAGAAGGTCTTTTTGCCTATAGGTTGGACCTATCACAAATAGGCGGGGCGAGAAGTAGGGGCAGCATCCACTGGGCCTCGAAGCCTCCTCAGCCTTCTCAGCCTTCAGTGCCTCCTCTCGGGATCACTTCATCCATAGCCCCAGCATAGGCTGGCATCTCCATTAAAGAGGACGAATAAAGAGTGGTTCAAGTGCGATGCGGAAGGCGGGCTGCTTGACCGGCGACGTCTCTCGAGGCTTGAGAGTCATGTGCCAGGAGAAGCAGCATTGGCTGAATCCTCCCGGAACTTACCGGAGAGTCGGTGGATATTCAAGTGACGAAGGATTATTTCAACCGCCGAAGGATGGAGATGATTACCATGATTGTTTTGGACTCGGTCAGTTGGTGTTGATGATCAGGATTGTTGGACCTCGTATGTTAAGTATTTTTTATGATACGCCGTTGCGATCCGTTGTCATGCTGTTGAAGAAAGCTGTGATTAGTTCTGTTTAGGACCGTACAGTTGGTTCACATGTTATTAGTTTCTTGACGTGTATAATGATTAATATGTTTCATGTTAAATGGTTGGCTATATGAATGTTTCTGGTTCAATCATTGATTTGCTCGCGTTCATTTGTACCATGATCAGCCATTTGAATAAGCGATTTTGTGTTGGCTTGTTATTAGTAATGTTTCATTAGTGCTTAAATTATTGATTTGGTCTCAAATGATCTTATCTTTGGCAGTTTTTGCCTAAAGCGGTGGAAGCATTCATATTTTATATTTGCTATTTTGAAAATCTTTTAAAGCTTATAATTGTAATGAAGCGCCTTGTTTTGAATTCATAACTGATGGGTTGTTCTAGTCTAAATCTTGCTAGGGACTAGCAAGATATGAATTGGGGGTGTGATAGACCGCACAATTGAGCAATAATTATAGTGAGATTTAGCGCCACTAAATCACAATTTTGCCACATTCAGCATGAGGATAGAGTACTTTTAATCTCTTATCTTTGATGGTGGCAGATGCTGGTCTTAAGTCTGAATTTATCATTAAGGAAGCCAATGTGAAATCTCTTGAGAATGTAGACAGCGTTGATTGATATGGAGCTCCCAGCCCAATGCTAGAAAGCACAAAGGAAAAGTGTGCGATTGTCTTTTATGTGTGCGGTACACCCTTTATAAAAAGTGGCAGTGGGCAAAGTGTCTTAGGTACACCCCGAAAATGTATCTGGAATTGTTTTGATGATCAGAGGTGGCGGGTAGCAGAAGTGTGCAGGTACACCATTAATGCCGGTGCATCGTATGAAAGTGCGAGGAATAGACGGTGTAAATCCTACTTGAGGCATACTTGTCAAATGTCTGAACCTGGAGATGGCATTGGAGAGGAGTATAAAGGCGGAGGATAGATGGAGAAGGCAGCTTTTTAACTTCTGGGGTTGAGGTTTTCATAAGGAGGGTTCCCTTCCATTGTTTTGAGTTGAATTTTGTAGATGCTAAGGGTGGGAAGACTCCCTTTTCTTTAGGCGTTTAGATTCATGCCTTAATCTTTCAACGAAGGAACAATTATTTTGGTTTCAATCATAATAACATTCGCTTCATTCTTGGTTTTACCTTGATTACGATTTTCTCAAAAGTATTGTTTTTATGATTAGACTCTCTTCAATGATAATTGTTCTTATAAGTTCATGTAAACCCATAATGCACTGGGTTCTCACGGTGGAAACTCTCACCCGATCAAGGTATAGTCCCTCAATTCCTCTTTTGAACTTCAATAGTTATTGTGATGCTAATCACTTGTGCAAACATTTGTAAATCACCAGTTGGGCATATTCTCTTGACAGCGGTATGAGGTAGGAATATCTGGGTACCGTTGTGTATTCGAGCTAAGGGTTCGTATTAGTGGGGAACAAGTGCTTAGTATTCAATCATCCTTATTTTCCAAAGAGCATTTAAAGATGAATTCTCTATCAAAGACCATTTATCAATATGGTTCCTAGATAGGTTGTAAAATAAGAGTGGGACTTACATGACCCAGAAGTGAGTCGAACTAAAAAAAAATCCCGAATAATTAATATTTTGTTTTAAAACGTTTAAAATCAACCATTCAATCAAACAACAGCCCTACCACAATTCTCTTTTAAATCACACTTTTGCAGGAGAGTAGCTCCTCTTTTGATCAACCATCGGACCTCACTGGCGGAGATGAGCTGTGGATTCCCACCGGTACAATGTAGACATTGTGCAATTCTCAGCGGGGCCAATTGGCATCTGAATAAGGGCCGAAGCATTTTTGGCGCGTTCGCAGATTGTGACCGTCGTTGGAGATGAGAGAGGCTAGGTAATTTTGCAGTTGTTTACCAAGTCGATGCGTTCTCCATTTCTCTGTTTAATTTGTTTTGTGAAAAATCTCGGTGGAGTGTTTCCTTACAGTGGACCTAGTGCATGTGTCGGTTTGGGCTACCATAGCAGAAAACTTCGTAGAGTATCTCTAAGTACAGAAATCATAATAAACCCAGTGTAATCAGATAATGGTTTACCTGATAGATCATCATAGGAATCAGCAACAGTGTGTTTATTAGACATAGGATTCTGAGTAACCACAAGGAATCATGGAACCTCCACAACATGGAGGTGATATTACACCTACCCATTAACCCGGTCAGGTGGAAATGGTAACCTTGAAGCGGAATCAATATAAGGTTTCATACTGCTCCTTTACTAGTATTAAGAAGAACCTTGAATTTACAACTCGAAAGAACCACAGCTTCAATTCTTGTGTCGCCTTCCTGAAGAGGCCAATCAATTTCTGATGAAGTCGGAAATGATCCGTCTTCTACCCGTGTACCAAGGGTTCGAATTTGAGAGCCCTTACTCATTCATGAGGGACTTTGAGGATGTCTGCAGTGCATTCCTCTCCATTGGTTCACCTCTCCACATAATCTGTTTGGTTTTATTTCCTTTTGCTTTAAAGGAGAAGGCCCAATCATTTTCCCTTGCTAATTTAATCTTTACATGGGGCTTATGCGAGATGATTCGCAACAGGTACCCTCACACGACCTGCCAATGCTCGTACGAGCAATTCGGAGGCCCACTACAACCGGGTGAACCTTTTGCTGTGGTATGGGAAGATACAAAGGACCTTCTTATATATCCTCATATGGATTGGATGTGGGACTTACCTATGTGCCATGTATTTTTTCTGTGTGCAAAATATGCGATACTCATCAAAGTTATCCTTGAATAATAAAGCAGTACATCCGGATGATGTGATGCGAGGGCGAATTCTATGAAAAGAGTGCTAGGAAGCAAATCCAACTTTTTGACACTATAAGCGGTAACAGAGCTTGGGAGACTAACACCTCACTGAATAACACTAAGGTGCTAGCATGTCGTGAGAGCGGAATCCATCACTTAAGAAAATGATGAGGTTGCAAGTAAAAATTGCTGAATTTAACAAAGGAAATTGGAGGCCATAGAGAGATGAAAAAGGTACATGAGGTAACTAGTGTGCCTCAAATACCCTCGTGCCTTGGGCCTAGAGTGGAAGGAGCCATGCATTATATGTATATATATCTTGATGATCCTACGCACTCAACATCAATTACTTTAAACCTTCCTCAAGTAAAGATTTTTAGAATTCAAGTAGGCAATGGTAGCATAATTACAAAGAAACATTTTCCAGCTCTCCATGCTCTAAGTATCTCAATCTGGATGGAATTGGCACCACTAATTTAGTTGGACAAATGAAGGAGGCTGAAATAACTTGACAACCCAGGTCCTCATTACCAAAACCATGGCTTTACAAATTCCATTCCACCATTTCAAGTCAGAATTTGGTTTCTTTGTGAATTTCAATCGGGTTTCCAGCCATCGAGTCGAGCTCCATCACATGACCTATCAACCTCCGGCAAAGGAAGTGGGGATGTGATTTATATGATTAAATTCAGACCGACGATCACCCAAATATGAGAATTCACGAAGAAGCCTTTCTGAATGATGTGAGATCCCCGAATAACCAAATTAACCTGAGTCTATGAGTGACATGCAAGAAGGAAACTTCCATCTCATTGTCCCCAAACCACAGGTCGAAAATAGTGTGGGAAGTTCAGAACTTGATTGAGGGGGTACCTTTGAACAACTGTAAGTTTGTCTTTCATATAGAAGTGGAAAGGTAGTTGATGAAACCATTCAAACTAAGGAACCAACTCCAAGAGTCTCTAAGTGAATTAATGGAGGATGAGTTGTCGGACAAGGCTCATGTTACCTAATACCAAAGGATAGTGATGAGTCATTCGGGGAGAGGCAATCCCACCCGTATCAAACTCCATGCTACCCTGTTAAGGTACGAGAGCACCAAAGAGTGAATAACCATTACGAAATCTATGAGTTATTCAAACCAAATACAAGGTAGACATCGCAGATGCCATTAAGCAAATTCCATCATATGCTAAATTTCTGAGTTTGTGCACGGTAAAAAGGAAATTAGGTGTCAACAAAGGAAGCCTTTATGATGAGCAATCTACCTCACTAATTCGAAACAACTTGCCTCCAAAATACAAAGACCCAGGAAGCCCTACTATTTCTATAGTGGTAGGGAATTCAAAGTTGGGGCACGCTTTAGTGGACTTAGGGGCAAGTGTTAATTTGTTGCCTTATTCAGTATATGTGGACCTAGGGTTAGGAAATTAAGACCATTAATATCACCGCCAATTAGGCGACCGTAGTGTAAATTCATAGAGGGATAGTAAAGGATGTATTGGTACAAGTGGATAAGTTCTACTTTCAGGTGGATTTTGTTGTCTTGACACTCGGCTGTGGTAAACCCGAGGAACTAGGTTCCAGTAATTCTTGGTAGACCATTCTTTGGCATTTGCTAAATGCAGTTATACATTGTGGGGAGGTTTGAGTGACACTATCATTTGGTAGCTATGGTATTAATTTGGAACATCTTCAAATAGTATCAAGGGAATGGGGATGAAAAAGATGTGTGTGAAGTCAACATGGTTGGTGTTATTGGTCACGAAATATTTAGATAATGTCTCACATGATGACCATGCTTAAGTCATGTTTGGTCGGCCAGGAGTTGGGATGAGGGAAGTGACCATGCTGAGTGGTTTCTACGCTCTATAATTGAGCATAGCAGTATTGGAAGTTAATGGGTGGGCACCTAGAATTTGAACCATTGCCACCAAATGAGAATGACCTTTGCCTTCGAGGAGGCCACCTAAGCTCGAGTTAAGGCCTTACCATCGCACCTCGAATATGCCTTCTTAGGAGAAGAGGAAACTTTTAGGTAATCATATCTTCACCATAATTGAATCAAGAAAATCAACTTTGGAATATTGAAAACCCCTGTGAAGCGCTCTAGAAATTTGGACAATTGCAGATATTAAGGGGTGGTCATGATGCGCACTCCACAGAAATTCACTTAGAGGAGGATGTTGGCATTAAAGAAACCACAGAGGCGATTGAACCCGATAATGAAGAGTGGTAAAGAAGGAAGTTTTAAAACTCTTGGATGTAGGGTTATTTACCTTATTACTTGAGATAGTAAGTGGGTTAGCCCGGCCGCAGGTCAGTTCCTAAGAAATGCGGAGTCCTGATGATCGCGATGAAAATAATGAGCTCATTCTACTCGTGTCACTTCAGGTTGGAGGGTGTGCATAGATTATAGGAAGCTGAATGTTGGTACTAGGAAAGACCATTTTCCCCTTCCATTTGTTGATCAAATGTTAGAGAGAGTGGCGGGGCATGAATTTTATTGTTTTCTTGATGGGTACTTAGGGTGAATCCAGGTGAGGATAGCTTTGGAAGATCGAAAAACTGCATTCACGTGTCACTTACAGGTACACTTGCTAGGAAAATGCCCTTTGGATTATGCAATGCACACAGACTTTTAATGGTGCGTGATGGGAATCTTTAGTGACATGATAGAAATCATATTGGAAATTTTCATGGATGATTCCGGTTTTGGTGACTCATTTCGATCTGTTTGGAGGGAATTTACTTAAGGTTTTGGAAAGGTGTCCCGAGAGAAAAATCTTGTGTTAAATTGGGAAAAATGTCATTCATGGTAACCTGAGTTGTCTTAGGCCATATAGTATCAAAAGATGGAATTGAAGTTGATAAGGCGAGGTGAGCTGATTTCCAACCTACCCACTCTAAGTGTGTTAGAGACATAAGGTCATTCTTGGGTGGTTTCTATCGAAGGTTTATAAAGATTTTTAGTGCTATAGCTGCGTCCCATATGTACCACCCTTGCAAAGATGTCCCTTTCACATGGTCACAAGATTGTGACATTGCTTTACTAAACTCAAAAACATGTTAGTGCCACCTCCCATCATGCGGTCTCCCATTGGGATTCCATTCGAATCATGTGTGGCCAGTAGTTATGCCTATAGGGGCTGTGTTAGGACAAAGGGAGGTAAAAAGGCTTTCGTGATTCTATTACGCCAGTGAACTTGAACTCGCCCGGGCCAACTATGCTACCAGGAAAAGGAGTTTCTAGTGTCGTCTTTACTTACTAGAAAAAATTTGGGGCCGTGTGTAGACTCTCCTATAACCATCTTCACGGATCTGCTGACCTTTGAAGTACGCTCTCTAAGCGGGATACAAGCCTCGGTTAACTAGGTGGATCCTCATGCGAATTCAATCGGCCATTAAAGATAAAAGGAGGTCGAAATGTGGTCGACCGTTTATGCCGATTAGTTCCCGGGAATCAACCTCAGCGGCATACCCATGGCGATAGTTTTCTGATGAGCAACTCTTTGCTCTTGTTCATTGCCCATGGTATCTTCGACATAGTGAATTACCTAGTCCTTTGGTCAAATTCAACAATGGACCTCCCCGAAAAATTTTGACGAATATTAAAGTATTATTTTGATGATCCATATCTATTTAAATCTTGTCGGATCAAATAATGAGAAGATGTGTACCTAATGATGGCTTGGCCCAGTCTCTTTTGCCATTCGAAGCTTGTGGAGGCATTTTTACTGACAATGAATGTTAATTTTCTTGAGTGGTTTTTCTTGTTTGCCTTATTCAAGGGATTGTTTGAGTACACAAAACTTGTACTCGGTGCCCGACAATTAAAGCGGAATCACAAAAGGAACATGATGCCTCTTACTCAATTCTAATTATTGAAATTTTTTACTGTTGGGGTATAGGCTTCATGAGGCCTTTTCCCCCTTCTTGTGGGTATCTTTACATTTTGTTATCTGTTGATTATGTATCTAAGTGGGTTGAAGCTATTCAGACGAGAACTAATGATCACAAAAGTTGTTTTAAAATTTGTCCAAGGAACACATTTTTCTCGATTTAGATTACTACTCGTCTGATGCTCGATGATGGTGGACTCCATTTTGTAATCGTTCTTTTGAAAATCTTTTAAAAAAATATGGAGTCACCACGCTAAGTTCCTGACATACCACCCACGGTTGTGGTGTTGAACAACTAATAGGGAGATAAAACATATTTTGGAAACGGTTGCTCGAATCGCAAAGGCGGTCTCTTTGACTTCTTAGGCCTCTTTGGGCCTATCGTCGCTTTTAAAACCATTCTTGGTATGTCTCCACTATAGGCTTGTTTATGGAAAAGCTTGTCGTCTCGGTCGAGGAAATGGATTCTGTGAGCTTATTGGGCTATTAGAGCGTTTAATTCTGATTTAACTCAAGCAGGTAAACAACGCTTGTTGCAGCTAAATGACCTTGATGAGTTGCGGCTAGAGTCGTATGAAAGCTCCAGAATTTACAAAGAAAGGCTCAAGTCTTTCCATGAAAAAACTATTGCGGGAAAGCGTTCGAGCCCGAGCAAAGGTCTGTGTCTGACTCTGGGTTCACACTTATTCCAGGGAAACCATCTCATTGGGTAGCCCATTCATTAGGTAGTTTGCACCATACGGAGGCCCAGTGGAAATCATCGGGGCAGGGAAGTCTTTGAAGTTAATGGTCAACGCCTGAGCCCTTCCCTCAGTGTTTAGAAAGTAAGTGCGGGACTTGGTAGATCCGGCACTCTACCCGAGGATACTTGTCAGTGGAAGTCATTCCCCATACGTTGTATATAGTTTTTGATTTTGCTTCACATTTTAGTTCTTGCTCTTTGCTTTTATTTTTAGCAATTGGCACTTTCCGTATATTTTAAAAAAAAAAAAAAAATTGGGGGACCTTGTTTCTCTTTGCCTCAATTACATTGGCCAAATTTTACCCTTAGTCTATGCATTGAGAGCGATGCTCATTTACAGTGTGGGGGTAGGTGCCTTGGGTTGAATCTACCTATACGCTTATTACATGTTTGGTCTGTATAGTCCGATTTTTTTTAAAATTATAGCTCTTCCGAGATATAATGTGACACCTGCAAATGTACATACACTGCATGATTTCATCCGCCACATCATCTTATTGCATACACCTTGCGCGAGGCATACACATAAACCCTTGTGACCTGTGGATTCCCTTTTGCATTCGCCCTTTTGCTCCACAAACCACGGACACCCGTCATTTTTCGATTCTACAACTTTTGTCCCATTTATTGCATATTAGCATCATAAATATTGGCTTCAAAATGCATCATCAGTCTTTATCGGAACATCTTGCATAACTGGAAAATGATTAGAGGCCATTATTTCTATATATACCTGCAAACTCGTACTGTCTCACCCCTTGCACCCATTTTGAGCTTTAAGTTGCCAAGTCAGTTCGAACCTTAGGAACCCTGATCATTGGAACAGTAGTGGGTCCCATGGAAAGATTGAAGTAGAAGAAGGGAATTCTGATAACCAACCTATGAATCTGAGTGGATTTGGTGGAATAACAAAAAAATGAGCATACAGCGAAACCCGGGATGGAGGGTAATTGAAGAGCAAAATTTTACATTAGCATCAACTTGTTCCAATTTGAGAAAGAAGAATCAAAAGAAAGAAAAAAATATATATATATATATATATATATATATATATATATATATATCTATATATATATATATATGTCAAATTAGGTTTCAGTGTCTTGTTTTTGCCAAAAGTGTCTTAGGTACAACTTCTCAAAAGCGGGCGTTGAGCAAAGTGTCTTGGGTACATGTTTAAGTATCTGGTACCTACGAGAAAAAAGACGATGCTTGATATTGTCTGTTTACCCAATGTGTGTCGGTACGCGATCGGGCCCTGGCAAATGGGTTTCAATGTAAAATTTGGCTTTTTGACACTCAAGCGTCCTCTGCTCTCCACAAGCTAAGCCTAACGTTTGCTCCTCTCAAACAAGCAACCCAGGAGTTTAATGCGCCCTGCGCGGGGTTTTCTTCGTCCGGGCCGGATTACGTTACTGCGGGAGTCGTCGTACGGACTTGGTAAGCCATCTAATCCTGTTCAACATTGCGGGCTCCTCGTTGTTGTTATACATGGATACATTTTGTTGGATTTGGGTGGTGTTTGTTTGTACTTGGTGGTTGGGAGTTCGGTGATGGTATGGAAGAGTGTTGTCACGATATCACCACGGGACGGCCGATCTTGTTGAACGAGTTTAGGTTCATGCATATATATCTGGTGCATCCCCGGGCCATTATTGTATCACTTATCTCTATGTACGATCTGTCCCGGAAAGGAAGCATCTAGTTCCTCTATGGACATTTGTGAAAAAGAATCGATGTCTCGGCCCATTAAAGGGAAGGAAAACGAATAAAGTCATCTTGAAAGTGAGGAAATGCTGGCGGTGTGATGATGAAATGGCGATGTTTGAGACTACGAGTGAGCCGCGAAAAATGGTGGTCGATCGCAAAGGTTCCTTTGCGGGCGTGAAGTGAAGACATTTTTGTACTGCCCGTCGGGGATTATTCAAGAGCGAGAATATGGATTTCGTGTACGCGGGGTTCAAGGATACTTACCTTGTGGTTGGAGTTCTATACCAACTGAGAAGAGGAGAATCGTAGTAGAGACCGTATTAGAACTTCGTGATGGAGTAAGCAACCGGAGTCACCCCTGATTCGATAGCGCACGCCTTACAGTATATCCGTCCTGATGTAAGCATTTTGTTACCCTTTCAGGGCTATCAACGACACGATGCCCGGTTGTTCGCGAGGCCATGTGTACTCACCCGGTGCCCATGAACGGGTTTATGAAAAAAATTCGTGCAGGAAGCTCAGTGAATATGCTTTGATGAATAAGATTATTCATGCCCGAATTAGGCCTAAGGGCAATGAAAATCTCGGTAGAGGCCGAATCCGAGTTTTTGTATGAAGTCGCAGTTGGGAAACTCATCCGATTATGTGGGTCATATGGTGTGTGATGAAGGATTTTTGAAGTTTTACGCATGACGGGCATATTCCATTCCCCTCGGTGACTAGTATTGTAGGCCGCGAGAATAGAAGGCGATCAAGAGGAAAGAGAATCGCGCCTGGGTTGGGACCCATCACCAAAAATAAGGCAGGGCCCGAAGTAGACGCATCCTAGGCCTCGGCCTCATGCGCCTTCTGGTCTTCATTTTCTCTGGGGATCACTTCCATCACCCAGCCCAGCACCGTGAGCATCTCATTGAGATAGAGCGCGAATGGGGTGGTTGAAGTGCGTGCAGGGAAGCGACGGCTTGACCAGCGTCTCGAGGCTTAAGAGTCATATTTTCCAGGAGGCTAGGCAATGGCGGGAATGCCACTCCCCCGAGACACAGGAGTCAAGTGGATAGCGAGTCGACGAGGATGCATTTTTCTTCTTCGGAGGATGGAGATGATCTTTAACGTAGTTGTTTTGGGCTAGATTAGGGTGGTGTTGGCAATCGAGATTAGTGAACCTCGGCCATGTTATGCCAACACCCATTTGATCATTATCACTGGAGTTAGGCTACTGGTGCGTTACAAACTTTTAAGACCTTTTGATTTTGAGTTATGTTTGTAGATTTCTTCGACATTATGCATAGTAGTTGTAATTCATATTGATGGTTTGCCTTTATAACGATGTACGAGTTCAATGTTGCATGATTACCTTACGTTTCTTCACTTCCATGATCCTTTATTTTGAATATTTGATTTTGTGTTGACATTTATTATGTTCATTGTGTAAGATTGTGGTTGGTCTGCAAATGAGTCATCTTGTGATGCATACTAAAGCGGTGAAACATTATATTTTATATTTACTTATTTTGAAAATCTTGCAAAGCATAATTGTATGAGTAGCCTTGTTGGAATTCATAACCGAGTGGGGTTGTTCTAGTCTAAATCTTGCTGGGGTTTATAAGATGCGAGGATGAGGGGTGTGATGAATACATTGAGCAATAATTATAGTAAATTTATGAGATACAAAAATCACAATCTTCCCACATTTAGCATGGGGATGGGTACTTTTAATCTCTTTTTATGTTTTTAATTTGGTGTAGGTCTTCCAGGTCTTGCTCCTCTGCGATATCGTTTAATAATAGGAAGCCAATATGAAGCACGAGAATGTGGGCAAGCGATTTGATGAAGTCTGAGAACTCTGACAAGTAACAGAAAGGCACCCGGAGAGGAAGGTCATCTTGTTTTGTTTTGTATCTTGGGTACACCTTGCTAAAGTGGCGAGTGGGCAAAGTGTCTTTGGTACACCAAATGTGTCTTAGGTACACCTAATCGAAAGTGGTAACAAAAGTGTGTACACCAGTAATGTCTTAGGTACACATGTATGAAGTCTTGAGAATGGAAGCGAATTGTGATCTTGTGAAGGGCATACTTATCCAATCATCCTTGAACCACGAGATGACATTGGAAAGGAGTATAAAAGGCGGAGGATAGATGGAGAAGGCAACTTTTTGACTTCTAGGGTTAGGTTTTCATAAGAGAGGAGTTCCCTTCCATTGTTTTGAGTTGAATTTTATAGATCCAGATTGAAGACTCTTTTTCTTTGGCGTTTTTGAATTCAAGCATAATCTTTGGTAGGAACAATTATTTCGGTTTCAATCATAGTATTTCATTCTTCATTCTTAGGTTTTGCAAGCGGATCGATTTTCTCAAAGTATTGTTTTTATGATTAGACTCTCTTCAATGATAATTGTTCTTATAAGTTCCATGAGTTCTAAGCCCTTATCTTGGGGATTCTACGATTGGAAACTCACCACGATCAAGGTATAGTCCCTCAATTCCTCTTTGAACTTCAATGGATTGTGTGATGCTAATCACTTGTGCAAACATTTTGTAAATCCTTAGTTGGGCATATTCTTGACAACGTGTGAACGAGATATCCTCGGTACACGTTGTGCTTGATTACGAATGCGAGCTAAGGGTTCGTATTAATTGGGAACAAGTGCTTAGTATTATTCAATCATCCTTATTTTCAAGAGCATTTTAAAGATAAATTCTCCATCAAAGACCATTTATCAATGGTTCTGATGATTTGTAAAAAATAAGAGTGGGACTTATGATCGAGAAGTGAGTGGAACCCTAAAAAAATCCAACTTAATTGTCTTTACACATTTAAAACCAATCAACCATTCAATCAAACGACCTGACACACAATTCTCTTTTTTAAATCACACTTTTTTGGGAGAGTAGCTCCTGCGATCAACTAATCGGGACCACTTACGTGGAGATGACACGTGGATTCCCACGGTATTACAATGCTAGACAAGCGTAATTCTACACTTGGGAATAGAATTCGGCATACGAATGGGACGGGCGGTAGTGCTAGGCCATTGAGGTTATGCCTTAAGGTAGTAACCTTTACGTGGGCGCAAGGCATCTTAGGCCTTGGGCCATCGAGCTAACCCAGCCTAACCCAAGTCGATAGCACTCTTTGGAGGCATAAGTTATAAGGCTTTGGGTCATCGAGGGTACAGGCTGCTTTAAATTTAGTGGTCTCTTTAGAGGTGCGTGCGAGGCCTTGGGCCATCGAGGGCTATTTGTTTTGCCTTCCAGTATTGACCTTTTTAAAGGAATGGTACTGAGGGCCTTAGGCCATCGAGGAGTTGGCGCCTTAGGCGGTGATTTTGGAGGTGTAAGTTTTGAGCTAGGAGCCATTAGAAAACTACTTTAGGCCAATGGCCTCTTTGAAGGCTATGGAAAAACTAATTCGAGGCTTTGAGCCATTGAGGATCTTCTGCCAGACTGATGACATTTTGAATGACTACAGAGGCCTTGGGCCTTCAAGGGCTAGTTGCCTTTCTAGAGGCATAAGGTGCTCAAGGCCTTGGTCTGTCAAGGGCTAGCTGTCTTAGGCAAATGGCTTCTTTGGAGGCATAAGTTGTGACTAGGCGCCTTGACGATGGCCTCTTCCAGAGCACTCTGCTTGGACAAGGCCTTAGGACATCGAGGGCTAGTTGTCTTAAGCCAATGATCTCTTTGGAGGCGTAAACTGCTCAAGGGCTAGCTACCTTAGGTTAGTGGCCTCTTTGGAGGCCTCTTGCTGCCAGGCCTTAGGTGGGTTTGAGGGTCTAGGCGCCTTAGGGTGGTGCCTGCTAGAGCATATTGCTTTGAAGTCTTGAACCGGCGAGAGCTAACTGTCTTAGGCCAATGGCCTCTTTAGGGAATGGGATGCGAGATCCTGGGCGTGGTTTTTTGATGAGCGAGATAGAGAGGAATCGACATCCCTTGGCAGTCTTTTTAGTTTGAAGAACCACGGGATGGAGAATCTCTCTTGCAACAATCATGTTCTTGGAGAAGAATGGTTAGATTTACTCAATTATTTTAAGCAACAAATAAATGTATGTAGTTTTCATTCAATACATTTCTTCGTCAAGAAGTACTACACTAATAGTGATTGTTGTGATTTTATTTTATTTTTTTATTTTTTTGCGTCGTACCATAATCGAATTAACAAGAAAAATTTAGAAAATCTAAATAAGAGATATAAATGGGATGCTATTGATCACGCACCTTTTCATTATGCATGGCATAATAGCTATGACAACCATGGTGGTTGAACATATGTAGAAGACTCAA
Source organism: Tetrastigma voinierianum (assembly GCA_016808115.1). Taxonomy (NCBI): domain Eukaryota; kingdom Viridiplantae; phylum Streptophyta; class Magnoliopsida; order Vitales; family Vitaceae; genus Tetrastigma; species Tetrastigma voinierianum. The sequence goes on from JAEQBH010000057.1 coordinate 292,049, forward strand.
TCCTTTTTTACCGATTCCATGGACCGAAGGCTTCGAGAAAGCTAAAATGATTACATGCAATTATGTGGTAAACGAATCCTCAAGAATAGAAGCTCTTAAGGTCTTCTTGACGATCATTCCATGACTTACAAAAATAAGTCATTTTAAAAATAAGTTAGAATTCCATATGCTTGGTTTTTTATGAGAATTAGTAGAGAGCTATGAGACATTAGCAGATGGCCCTCTCATTAATTAATTCTGCCGGGGCCAATCCTTTACAATGATATTGTTGCATGAATACGTAAATATAAAACAGGGATTTAGAGCTTAGCAGTAGAGGAGCTCAAAACCTTATCTGAATCAACAACTTATAAAATAAATGCTTTACAAAAGCTCCACACCAACTATCCACCTTTGACAGATGAAGTGTAATGCAAGCAATCACGTGGCAAGATTATTTTCCTATTTTTGGAACTTCAAAGATGGAAAACCAGCTATATATGACTGTCAAATTTTCTTAGAGATCCAAATTCCATTTCAATGTTTTTCTCCAAGGTATATAAGTCACGGGTTGAAAATTAAAAACATTTGAAAAAAAATGAAATTATTATCCCGGAAAGTGGTGGGTTAGTTTTGTTGAAGAGCTTTATAAACAAGTCAAAGTTAATTAATCCGCAATGGAATAAAGTTGGTGTTGTGGGGTTTTCAATTTCGGTATCAATTTCATTGTCAAGTGACATTTTGACTTGAAAAATTGAAGTGTGAAGATGATCTTTGGTGTCCCACGGCTATGCTTTGAAACTTGAAAATTGAAATCTAACCCAACAACTCTACACGTCCCTCAAGAGCAAGGGTGTGACATATGGGGGTTTGGAACAAATGCCCCCTTAAAGTGAGGAAAAAATTTACAAAGTGATTCGAACCTTTGACTTCTTGTTTAAAAGGTATGATACTTAACCATCACACTATTATGCCTCCCAAAAAATATTTATGCCCCCCTCATTATATTTTCTAGCTCCGTCACTGCCCAAGAGACTCATTTCCTTTGGGTTCAGTTATAAAAAGTTTGTTCGCATATACGAACGAGCATAACAAATTTAGATTCAATTTTATTTCTTAAGATCTGAGTTTTCTTAGACAAAGGATATCATATAGATTAAAATTTTGTCTGAAAAAACTTAAATTTCAATAAATAAAATTGAATATAACGGTGCAAAGCTCTTTCGTATATGTGAATGAGCTTTTTACCGCTGAACCCATTTCCCTATTGATTCCTCCCCTGATAATGAAGATTTGAGATACATGTGAAAATCAATGAGAGTTAGATTTGTGTGATCCACATGTAAGATTTTTCATTAAGTGGGCTTCATTAATTGAAATTAACTGGATTAAGTTTGGTCTAATTAAGTGAGATTATTGGGCTTCTTAATAAAACATATGGGCTGGCTAGTGTGTGGGTTTGAGTGCGGTGACGTGATGAGAGGGCGGGTGGTGAGAACTCAATATAGAACTGAAGTCCCTCCCAAACCCTAAGGATACATACAATTCTCACATACAGTTTTTCTGAGAAATATTTTCTGAGATAAGTGAGAGGCATTCTCATTAAGCCAGATTCATCAAGGGTCAATTGGGAGAAGATCTTGAGGTCGTTTTTCTTTGCGAGGTCTTCATCGATTCCATCAAGAAAGAAGACAACAATGGATTAAATCCCAATTATGTAATTCTGATTTCTCCATTAAAATTATGCTTTGTGTTCTAACATGGTTATACAGAATTGATAGAATCGTATCAACCGGTGGTATCAGGCGATATATGGTTAAATTCAAAACATAAGAATTTGAAAATTTTTGGGTTTTATGAAAATCGCGCGTACATCCCGAGTTTCGGAGTTTTCGATAAATCAAAATTAAATATTTGCATATTTGGAATCTACGGCGAGGCGATCACATCGGTGGGTGGCGGGTGGCCGGTGGCCGGACAGCCCTCACGCGCCCGCAGCGCGCCGCGCGCCGCGAGGGCGACGGTGGCGTGAAGGAACCTGGCGCGAATGCGCTGAGCTGCGGCGTCATCGGCGTCGAGCATACCCGATCGACAACGGAGCCGGTCGAAGCCGGATCTGCCGTCCGTTTGTTGACCGATTAGTTAGTGGTATTGGCGGCGATGTCGCGGTAGCGTGTTCTTGGCGTGGCGTACGCGTGGGTGATGGCGTGGGTCATGGCGTGCATGATGGCGTCATCTCGACCGTCTTCGACCGACCCTTGTGACCCTCACAGAGCCGGATATTGACCCGACCCGGTCGGCGGCCGGCCGACCACGTCGCGGTCAACGTCGGCCCAGGCGAATCAGCGTCAGCGACGGCAGGCGGTCGATAGTCAACGTCCGACGGGCGGTCAGCGATCAACGACGACGGGCGATCAACGATCAGCGACCGGCCAGAGCCGATTGGTGACGGTCAGCCATAACGGCCCGGCTGTACGAGCCCTTTGTGACCAGCCTTGGGGAGCCTTGGTGGCGCGTGAGGGCGCGTGTGGTGACCCTGGGCAATTCGATATCCTGATTCGTATCAAAATTCTCTACAATGTGGTATATTGACTTAGTATGTTTGAGCTTTACGGATATGAAATCGTATAAAACCCTATATGCGCTAGAAATTAGGGTATTTTTACGTATTTTTGGTATTTCTCTATGGTTTCGGAAATACATATGGTTGCTAAGATGAATATGACTGCATTAGGACTGTGTAGAGTCTAAATTCATTGTCTATGAATGAAATTAACAGTATAATTGGCATTACATATATATATAATGTGATACATAAAGTTAATATACTTGGTATGAGAGATTTTCAGGATTCAATTGAGTTGTGGCCTTGAAATTGGCACACTTGATTGGAGTTTAAATATCAGTCTCATATTGTGGTGGGATGTCTCCTGTTCTATTACATGATCATACTCCCAGAGGAGGTGGTCCTATGTTAGTTCATGGAGGGATACATGTATGGCATGTGCTTGAGAAATGACTGATCTTAGTGGTTCATACACCCAAAGGTGGTGATTTCGCGAAGGATTAGAATATGTTAAATGGCCATTTGTCATGTGAAGGTGTACAAGCGCATGTCATATTTTACGCTGAGGTGATTATGCTTGATGATGTATGTAATTCTCTATGGTATTCACATGATGCGGTGTATTGTTTTGTTTTATTTTTCGGTCGATTTTTTGTGGCGATGATTCCATTTCAGGTGAGATCCCTTCTTGGATTGAATTTGAGAAATCGAAGAGGACTACATTTGGAATGGAGGTACGGCGGATGTTCATGGCGCTTACAATGGATGGCCGTGAGATATCCACAACCACTAATCTTGGTAAGGAAAGCGACTTTGCTACTGGGAGAGGGTGATAGGATTTGCTCGTTAATGATGAAGAAATCCGTACGAGAACATTTGAAAAGTGGTTTACCGATGGTATCTTTATGGGGAAATGATGGCGGCCATGGGGCTAGAAATCGAGTTTCATCCGATCTCTGAGGTTGGAACACTTCTTCAAAAGCTCTTCAACATGAAGTATGATGGTACAGCTGGGGTTAGAGATTATGTCCTGAGGATGGTGGACCTAAAGGCGAAACTCCAAGCTCTTAATGTTACCATTCCTGATGCTTGCATTGTGCATCAAGCCCTGAACACCCTTCCACCTGATTTTGGGATTATAAAGACAAACTCTGATTCCCGAGATGAGACTTGATCGATAAATGACATTAGCAAGGGTGAGGTAGCAGAGGAAGAGAAGCTTAAGAAGGAGAAGGCATATGGCCTTATATGTAAGTCCCCCACATAAGAGGAAGAATAAGTTCAAAGTCGAGACTCATAAAGGTGCTCGTAGAAACTAAATTGATCGACAATATAGGTCAGACATTCTTGAAAAGGATGGTGATCGCTTCTTCTTTGCGAAGAAGGTCACATGAAGAATTTATTAAAATTTAAAGCTTGGATGTCAGCGTGGGAAACTACGAGTAATGATTCTTTAATACTTGTTTGTGAATCCACGGCCTATACGAAGCACCATCCAGTTCTTGGTAGCTTGATAGTGGAGCAACTAATCATGTTGCATTTACCGTACGAGTTCATAATGGAGGAAGCCCAGCGAGGATGGTCAGCTCAGCATGGGAAATAACGAGAGGAAATTTGAAGTCATGTTAGTGGGAGATGTAATCTTAGTTTTAGATTACGGTTTTAAATTGATCAGAAAGACATTTTATGTACCTTCCTTTAGAAGGAATTTAGTTTCAGTATCATGTTTGGATTCATATGATTATTCTTTTGAAATTAAGAGCAATATTATTTCAATATTTCTTAATTCAAATAAGGTTGAGTATTGTCATATGTCGAGTTATCTGGTCGTTTATCTCTGATGACATATACGTAGCCTCTGTTTGAAAGGTTGTTTTCTAGAGACCACTACCTGGGAAGAGTCTTATGCATTATGGCATAACTTGACTTGGCCATATCTCTAAGGATGAGAATAGAAAAGGCTAATAAAGACTAATATCACACTTTGCTCTTAAAATGATTTAGAGATATGTGTGAAATTGTTGTGAAGGTAAAATGACCCGAGATAAGAAGAAAGCGTAGTCGTAGTTAGACTTGTTGGAAGTCATTCCTGCCAGATATAAGTGGACCTTATGTGGCAACCTTGTGTAGAAATTTTATTTCATCACATTTATTGATGACTATTCTCGATATGGTTATTTGTACTTGATTAAAAGAAAGTGCGGAATCTCTTGACAAGTTGAATTTTTCGGATGAAGTGAAAACAATTGGGAAAGTCATAAGGTTGTTAGATCTGGCTAGGAGTGGAGAGTATTATGGCAAGCATGAGCGTCTTTGGGGACGGTAAGGGGCCATTCGCGAATACTTAGAGGACTGCAGGACTAGTGGCCACGATTTACTATGCACAGGAGTCTGGCCAATGGGTATAAGCCCGAAAGAGTATGTCGTACTCTTATGGAAATGGTAAATTATGATAAGTGAGACCAGGTACCGGTTTTACATGGGGTGAAGCTTTAGCTTGACTTTGTACATTTTGAATCGTGTACTACGAAAGATTTGTTCCGTTGACTCCTTTTGAATTATGGGTAGGCGAAAGCCTGGCCAAACCATCTTAAGGTTTAGGTTGTCTGCGAAGTAAGATATATAATCCAGCATTCGTAAGTTGGACTCCCGGAACCAGCAGGGTGTTATTTTGTATGCTGCAGGAGCGTTGAAGGGATATCGGTTATAATCCGATGGAGGCCACGAATTGTGGAATCCACGGGCAATTTGAGATTTTGGAGTTTGATGTGGCCAGAAGAGTAGGCGCTCCGCAGGACTGTGAGGATGATAGTACGATGAGTAATGTGGTATCTGTATCTCCTCCCATACAGATAATTGTGGAAACTCCACACACCATTTTGAACTGTTGAGACTCGGGATCCACATTGAGGCAGCTCCCCCAATGGGTTGCATCGAGGCTCTCAGGTGCAGAATGTGGCTATTACTACTCCGATGGGAGATCCACTAGGAGGCGATCGGCAATACTCACGGACTATTTAGTCTATGGGAAACAAGACTACGATATTAGTTACGTAGTGACCAGTAACTTATGAAATTGTTTCTTGTCCTCGTCGGAGCGTGGTTGGATGCGATGAGAAGATGAAATTCAATCATGAGGCATAAAACGAGGTTTGGGAACTTAATGAATTACACGAAGGTCATGGGCCGGGTGGCTGCAAATGGGTGTATAAGACTAAAAGGACCATAAAGGAAAGATTGAGAAGTTTAAAAGCGGGGCCGGTAGCGGTTTCACTCGAGGAGAGAAGGAGTAGACTATGAAGCTACCTTTCTCCGATCTCTTTACAAAGATTCTTCCAGGAGTGATCATGGCATTAGTTGCTCATTTTGATATGGAGTTACACGGATGGATGTTAAAGCGCCTTTCTCAATGGAGACCTTAATGAAGAGTCTATATGCACCCAACCCGAAGGTTTTGTGGCAAATGATTCAAAGTAAACTTGTATGAACTAAAAAGTCTATTTATGGTGCTCCAAATGACTTCTAGACAATGGTACTTAAAGTTTCATAGTGTTGTTGCTTCATATGGTTTGTTGAGAACAAAGTAGATCAATGTCTATCACTGAGTTAGTGGGAAATTCATTTCTAATACTCTATGTGGATGATATCACCTTTATGGCTTGATGACCTTAGTTTTCTTGCATGAGACAAAGCGGATGTTGTCGAATAACCGATATGAAGGACCTTGGTGGCGTCTTTGTCACGGGCATTGAATTCATAGGAATCGTTCTTGCGAGACTAATGGGTTTATCTCGAGAGGGCATATGTTGATCGAATTTTAGAAAGATTTAACATGCAACAATGTAAGCCGGGGGGTGCTCCTGTATGCGTAAAGGTGATAAGTTAGGTCTATCCATGATGTCCTCGTTCGGATATAGAGAAAGCCCGAATGAAGAATGTGCCTTATGCTAGTGCACTTGGGAGTGGCCATGTATGCTCGAGTGTGCGTAGGCGGATGTGCGCTCTTGGCGGGACTTCTGGATGTCGGTGAATCCGGGTTCTGATCATTGGGTTCTTTGCCAGAAGGTTATGAGGTACTTAAAAAGAGGACAAAAGACTATATGCTGATTTACAAACATGTTCGAAGACTACGGTAGTTGGGTATTGATTCGAGACTTTGTTGGGTACATCGGGATGAAAAGTCGGCTCAGCGGTTATATCACTAGAAGTTAGCGGGAGGTGCGTGTCATGGAAAAGTAGAAACATAAATCAGTGCATCCTACCATACGGCGGAGTTTGTAGCATGCTTTTCGTGACTACTGAGGCCCGATTTGGCTCAGAAACCTCGAGGTTAGTGTTTGATTTTGTGGATAGGCCAATACAGGTTGTATTGTGAGCGATAACTGCGGTGTTGTTTATTAACAACAATGAGGAGGTCTCGAAAGTCCCCAAGCACATGGAGGTCAAGAGTACTTGACCATAAAGGAAAAGTTCAAAGCGGTGACGTTAGTGGAGCACATATCAGCGGATATGATTGCGGTCAAGCTAGTAAAGGCCTTCGCCCTTGTGTATTTGATCGACATGTCATTAACATGGGCTTAAGAGTATCATGGGATCTTTGTAAATTAGTGGAGGCTGATAAGTTTTTATGTTGCTCTTATGAAGGATGAATCAAATTTCATTACATTTTGTAATAATTGAATTTGTATCAACTCTTTTACATTGATAAGGTATTATGCGTGAATGTAGGGTTTATCGAGTTGAGTACATATAATTTGAAAATCTGAGGCATTGTGTAAACGAATATGACTATGGGGCATTCTTGGCATTGGCCTTAACGTATGTTTTTGTTACATAAAGTAAAGTTACCTATCAAAGGGTAACATATATCTGAGTTCGTTGGAACCATGATGGATATTCTTTGTGGTGACACCGTAGGTTTTGTGACATAAGGAGAAGAATTTGGACTAACAAAATGGATAACATGAAGTATCACTCATTATGGTATTGTCCATTTAAACACACTCTGCATGTGAATCAAGTATCGAGTAAAGTTAAGCCATTTTCGTGTGGAAGGCTTGCGTAGTACATGCAATTACCGCCATGATTCAGTGTTCGAGACTTTATGGGATCGGATTGACTATTAAGAATAATCTCTAGACCAATATAAAGGTGCGCACACAGTTTTGTTTCAATTAATATCGCCCAAGTGGGAGAATGTAAGATTTTTCATTAAGTGGGCTTCATTAATTGAAATTAAGCTGAATTGGTCACAATTAAGTGAGATATTGGGCTTCTTAATAAAACATATGGGTGGCTAGTGTAGCCAGAAATTTGAGTACGGCCCGGCCGTGATGAGGGCAGAGTGGTCGAACTCGATATATAGAAGGCTAAGTCCTCCTGAACTGCAAGTGATACGTCTGATTACCATCTGGTATTTACGAAATATTTTTACACGAGGATCGGTGAGAGAGGCATTCTCATTCAACCCGGATCCGTGAGGGTCAGTGGGAGAAGATCTTGAAATTAGTTTTCTTTGCGAGGTCTTCATCGATTAAGCATCGAAGAAGACAACGATGGATTCCAAATCGGGTATGTAATTTACGAGTTTTTCTCCATTAAAATTATATGCTTTGTGTTTCTAACATGGTTATCTAGAATTGATAGAATCGTATCGACACCACGAATACGACTACGGAGTTAATGGGAACGAATAAAAATGAGGCTTTTAGTAGCGTTCTATACGAAAAGGATACGGTGATACACAGGCGGGTTTTTCATTTTATTGACAGCGGATGGCGATGGTGGTGTCGAGTGAGTGGAGGTGTGGTGAAGACCAGATGATATGATCTAGGCAAGTAGTGATATATGTATTGAAATATTCTTGAGATGTTGATTATGGGATTCCCCACATAATTGATGGTGAAAACCCGGCGAAGTTATCGAGAAAAATTGAAAGCGAAATTGCTCGGGAAGAGATGAAGAAAGAGGGCTGGCCTGGATGGTGGAGCGACCGCCCGTGGACCTTGCGGCCGAAGCGAACAACCTTAATCTGTATATCGTCGATGCATCTATACTGGTGTTGTGGTGATTTTTTAATTTCATACGAACATATAAAATGCAAGTGTACGGACGTGTTAGGAAATTAAAATTTCTCCAAACTGGACTAGCTCGTAAGATCAAACTTCTAATCGGGTTATATAGGCTATTTAATTCCCTTGACAGTTCTCTATAATCAAAGTAAAAAATGTCATATAAATGGAAATATTGTAGGAATCAAATGCTGAAAAAAAAAATATTAGATTTTCCTAAGAATGAATGAAATAACACGATGTTGGAAAATTGATAGAAACTTGAATAGAACTTGGAAATAGAATGCTGGAATTGCTAAAGAAAATATTGGATTTCACTATGAAGAAATGAAATAACATTGTACTGGAAAATTGACATAAACTTGGTTAAAACTAGGAAATAGAGTGTTGAAATTGATGAAATCTGATTTAAAAGATAAAACTTATTGAAGTAGATTGTCATTGTTATTGAGTTGATCGATTGTTGATTTGTCAATTCCCCCTCGTTCGCTTGGGAGCTCTGTTCCTTTTATAGGTGTCTTGACTTGTTGCTGAGTTTCATTTCTCGCTCACCACCTTCCTGAAGTCGGCTGCCACATATCTTATTAGGAAGACTTGTTTTCCCTCAAAGTTTTCCACTACCTCAAGTAATTGTCCATGTTCTCTTGTCATGTTTCGACTTTGAGAAAGAATCTTTTTTGACCGATTTTGAGAAAGTCTCATTATCCTTCGGCAACTTAAAAAACAAAAAAATTCGAGAATGATCATATGCTTTTACATTGGCTTTATCAAATGGGTTTGGGACATTGCAGTTATTTGCCTTATCTTGAGGCTTAGGCTTAAACCAATACTAGGTCAGGCCAAATTTTAATTTGGGTGTAAACAATTGACCCCGTATACATTATGGTATGAGGGTCATATTGTATGTATAAAAGCTCCAAAAAATATTCCTTGACCTATCTCCAACCATGACACCAAAGTTCAGCTATCAACCATTAATTTGGAGTTCCAATGGCAAAAATGAGCCAAGTTGAATTGAATAAGAAGGCAATTATGGATTCCTCGAGGAAAAATTCCCTCCACTTTTAGTTTCAAACTTCTAACTTTTGTCCTTCCTCTGCCAAAAAATATTTCTAAAGAAGAAATTTCTTCTCCTCATTTTTCCAACACCCAAAAGTTATCATATTTCTCCATGTTTCCAAGAAAAAAATATGTTTTCACTTTCCAAACTAAACCTTTTTGGTTTGGAAAAAGGAGACCTTTTAAATTTGGAAAAATTAAACTTTTTTACCCCCGTCTTCCTTTCCTCCTTCTCTCATTCATAACGCCGCTGACGATGACACAGTCACCGCCACCGCTATCGCTAATGCCGCTGCCACTGCCACTCTAGTCGTTCGTCCACCGAAGATCAACTGCTATACAGCTACCGTCCTCCAAGTCGTCGGCGATCGGACATTCTTCTGTATCAACACCGGCGCTTGTGCCATCCCTACTGCCCTCCTTGCAGCGGCATCGGCCTTGCCGCAGCTACTACTAGAGAAGACGACTTCGTCGTTGCTACTGCTAGTGACTAGGAGGCCGCCATTGGCGCTGGTTCGCCTTCCACCTATCGGCCTGCTGCTGTAGGTAATTCTATTTCGATTTTTTATGCGATTTTTGCTTATAAAATCAAAAATTTTGTTCCGATCAATATCCTTCATGCGAAAGACCGAAACTTTCTTTGATATCATTCGGAATATGCAGTTCGACCATTTGATAAAATTTTTGGAAATTACTTTGATGTCATTTCGTCATTTTGAAACATTCCTAAGTGCAAATTTTTTAAAAATAATCTTGAATGCATTATTGGAAAAATTATTCTGATGTCATTCGGCTTCTTCGAAAATTTGCTTGAGTGCAGATTTTGAAAACAATCTTGTATGCACTTTCGAAAAAATTCTTTTGAAGCCGTTCAACTGTTTCAAAAAATTTTTGGAGTGCAGATTTTAAAAAATATCTTAAATGCACTCTCGAAAAAATTCTTCTGAAGTCGTTCAGCTATTTCGAACCTTTTTTGAGATGTAAACTAAATGATTTTTGACATTGATTTTCAATAACCTCTTTGAAAATGCTTTCACCATAGGTCGTGCATTACCAAAGAATTTTGATTTATCTAGCGGTGAAAACGACTTAAAGGTAACTCTCTAAGTTACTACCATATAGACTTTTGTCTTGTCTCCACTATTCTTAAATGTTTCTCGGCTTTACAATTTGAGATTCAAACATATGTCATGATTGTAACTTTCCTTGGATTTATTTCTCTAGGAGTCTCTCATGTTGATTCAATGGCTTCCAACTCAGTACCATCTTCATCAAGGTAATCCAATTCTTTGCTTGTGCTCGTTTTCTTGACATGTGCTAGCTCACAATATAATTTTTGTTTTGCGGTACTATCTCTTCCTCCTATGCTTGGGCAGACACATTTCCTTGGAGAGTGTCTTCTTCTCCACCCTAATTTCCCCCTTTTCCCTTTGAGATCGACAAGCCGAAGCCTTCTTAGGAAGAAATTTAGGCCTATGGTGAACCCGACCAAATTATGGCCAAAGGCTTCGGATGGATGTGTTGCATGGGTTACTAGGCTGTCTCCGCATTTTATAGGACTTTGGGTATCTTTTGATTGAGCGATTTATTAATCTTACCACTGCAAAAATCTCTATCGATGTGGAATTGATGAGTGTGGTATTGAAATTACGGTCCAGTCTTGTGCACTATGCACTCGATGTTCGAGATTCCTCCTCCTTGCCACTCAGACTTCATACTCTGATCCACAAATGGCATGATGTCATTAAGATTCCATCTACTGTTGAGCATGTCGAGTTCTTATGAGTTCTCTTATGCATATATGTATTTTTGCCTACATCTGAAAAACCAGCCATAAAGTATTTACCCTTGGCAAAGACGCTTGCTCTAGGTCGGTCGGATGCCTAAGGCACTTTACTATTGGCCTCAGTTTATCAAGCCATGAATAAGTACGTATCTGATGAGCCTTACTATCGAGTTGGTGGTGCCTTTTGGTTTGTACAAATGTGGTTATTTGTATACTTTCCAAAGCTTTTAGACAAGGATCCTACCTCTTTTCAGACCTTGGGGCTCCATGTAGTGCATTCTCTACATACTATGCCTACGATGATCTTATGTTCTTTTCTTAGGTTATGGTAAAGATCAAGCCTTTAGTCCACTTGTTTTTAGGCCAATTCTATATATTTCAACTTGGAGTCCAGTTTTGGCTTTTTCTGTCATATGCATGTTTGAGAGTTATACAACCTATGCTAATACCACTAGTAGAGTACTCATTTCAGGTGGTTGCTCCGCTTTTTCTTCTTTATTGTTTGCATCCCCAACTAGTCTACAATCATATCTCCCTAGTCTTTAGGCCCACCAGTTTGGTTTTCAGTAGTTTATCCGGTTTACCTCTGCCTTGTTATTGGTGGGTTTGAAGTTGGTAAAAGGAGTATCAAACTCATATATTAGGATTATCTCGCTATCCTTGGCACAATCCTTCTTTTCTTGGTGGAATGTCATATTTGACGAGCTCCTCAACTCTTACTCGACCACTACAGGTAAAAGAATTATTTTACTGCATTTGTATTCGTAAATTTACCTCATTCTTATATGATTTCCATTTTTTTTCTGTAGGATTGACTTCTCCTCTTAATAAGCCTACCAAGAAACTCAGGTGTAGGGATATATCTTCTATAGTCAACCTAAACAATCAACCCATTGATCTTATACCATGTATTCTTTGCTCAATGATCAATCATTAATTTTCCAATGCGATGATCATTGAGATTGAAGGAAGTAAATCCCCTCTGAGTAGTAAGCAAGAGTCGAACATTAGAGAAGAGGCCTCAAGCGAGGAAGATTCTACAAATATTAGTAGTGCACTTGGTTCAGAGACAAAGATAGTAGAAGACTCTTTGGATGAAAGGGCCATCGTCGTTGGAGAAGGCCAATATGAGCATATTTCTCGGCCTACTCCCTCTTTTCCTCCGGTTTGTTCTTCATCTTTCTCTTTCTTTTGCATTTTTCATTTTTCCCTACCTTATATTTTCCATTTTTTCAAGCTTCATCGAAGTCAACTTTTCAAATAGAGGCAGTGATAGACGTGCCTTATGATTTTTCTTTTCTAGACCATCCTCTTGCCCTAGTCAATGTGTCCCTCTATTGGCTTCGGATGTGGTTGATGCTTGCTCTACTTTGAGTCATTTGCTTGGCCTAGATCTACTTTCCCTATCCACTAGCGGAAAGTGCTTTCTTTACAGAAACTCGGTGGTGTTAGTATCGACTACAAAGTGCCTCGATCAGAGGTCTTTATATCGAGAGAACTTAGCTCGAGCTTCTTATTTTCCTGCTTTGGATCGTGCTTTAAAAGTCCGACATGGAATTTCCTCCAAAATTGGATGCCTTAAAGGACATAAAATAGGATTTGAGCGAATGATTTGCCAAGAAACAAGCTACCCACCAGTTAAGTGAGCTAGGCACTGAATATGATGCTCACAAAGAACGTATCAGGGTATTGACTGAAGAACTAGAGATGGAGAAAATTAGGCTAACCTCTTTGGTGGAGCAATTGAAACCGCCAAAGGCTTAGAGGCTTGAGCATCAACAAAGAGTCGAGTCCTTAGGCCAATTCTTAGCTTTCACGATGCGAAGAGAAGCGAGGATTAGCTTAAGGGTACATAAATTGAAGCATCTACGCCAACACTTCCTTAAATTTGCGAATTCTCTACACTCTTACGATTTCTCCAGCGATATGACTATTCATTGACTCATATGAACAATCAACGCCTATAATTACTTTGACTAGGGGACTTTGTATGATTTTTCCAGTTGTCAAGCTTCCTTTCTAGGCATTCTTCTTTGTACTACCTTTTCTTTTGTGTTTGTACTCTATTGCCTGTGATGACAAATAATTGTCTTGAGGCTAGTTTGATCCCTTTCCAACCTTTGCTAGGTGGCCATCGGCCTACCATTTTTTCTTAGTGGAAGGAGAAGATTTTGGGATGTATTCTTGAGATGTTGAAAACTCACTTCACACTGTACAAGCAAACTTACAGTGCCTAGTAAATAGGTTGTAAGTAGGCATACCTTTGGATGTGTGTTGAATGTTGTGGAATAATTACCTATGGAAAAATCCGAACACTGACACCGCGTACACCCATGACCATGACATTGCATTAGTGGACGAGGTGTATGAGAATTTGCAGCACGATGTGTGTTGAATGTTGATGTGATTGTGGAAGACTCATTGAACACCAGCACACGTATACCTACAATCATGACATTGCATTAGTGGACCAATGTGGCACTAGGCCTATCATCGAATGTGTGTTGATGTTTGTGGAATAATGTTATAATTTTATTGTTGATTAAAAGTGGTCCTTAGACCTGCTTTTTTTACATGAGAATATATACTGCGTATATCAAGTACAACATTGGAGAAATTGAATGCTTAAAAAAACAATGGCTTCAAAAGCCTACTGGATATATGTTTATTCAAAACATAGAATATAATAGGTACTATGCAGGGGGAAACTGAATGATTGAGAAAAGCCTACTTCTTGACGCAAAACATAGGATAGTACTATTTCCCCAACATTGTCCCCTTGAAGGTTGTGGGATCAGTCTAATTCTTTTTTGAAGTATCTACAATTTCCCATATGGCAGGGAAATACTTCTTAAGGTATTTCTCATTGATGAACCTCCTGTGTGGCTCTCTTTGTAGTCTTGATAACCAATAGGCATTTCAGGTAAAACTTGATGCACTTTGAAAGGTCCCTCCCAGTTGGAAGACTATTTTCCCAATTCTCTATCTTTGAAATAGCCAGGTAGTATAATCTTCAAACATGCTCTTACTTCAAAGCTCTTTCTCTTGACTCTCTTGTTCTAGGTCTAAGCTACTTTATTTTTCTGAATCAACATAGTTGAAAGCTTACATTCTTCTATCGTCTGCAGATTCGAGTTCCATCATCATGGCCTCAATGTACTCTTGAAGAGTAAGGTTATTTTGCTTGGAAACTCTTAGCAAAGGCACCACTACTTCCATTAGGAGTACTGCACTTTTTCCATAAGTCAAAGAAAAATGACTTACCCTTGTAGAATTCCTTTTAGAAGTCTTGTAGGCCCGTGATGTCTTTGATAAAATCCTATGTCAGTCTCTTGGATTCTTGTAGCACCCCTTTAGAGCCCGACAGGTTTGGCGGGTCGAACAAGTCGGGTTGCTCACAATGTCCACTCAATCACCTTATCAAAATCATTTATCAAAATGCGTCGTAGCGTTACATTTTAGTTGACATAAAATCCTTTCCAAATACGAGCGTTTAAATAGGTAAGCCATTTCATTTCATTCATGCAAAGTCTGATTACTATAAAGGCATATCAAGCCTTTTCAAATGATTTATAAAATAGATATTGAGTTGAAATTGTTTTTTACAAAATATCAATGTTCAAAAAGAGATATGAGGTGAAGATACACAATAACCGGAACATACTCTGCCCAATTCTTACACATGACTCGGCGCTCCTCGATCTTGCTTTTGGCTCATGTTCGATCGGTACTGCATAGATAAAACTCTGCGCTAAGCATTTTCATGCTTAGTAGTTCTACTCTAATTCCATTCTCGGTTTCAGTTTAAATCAAATCATGCATTTCACAATACTCTTTTCATTTCAATTCACAATCATGCTTTTCAATTCCAATTTGTCACCGATCTCGAATCAATTGATTCGATTACGCCGCAACAAATCCTAACCTATATTTCGACATACGGGATATGTCGAATCACTAGCATGGTCCTGTGAGGCTGCGACGTGCATAAAAAAAAGCAGTTTTATAACACGATCTACGGTCCATTAGGCTCTTGGCGGTTATTAAAAAAAATCAATTAGTGAACACTCTGCGTCACGGTCATTGGGTGCTGGCGATCATGATGACATCGTCTGATCATTCGCGATCTTGTTATTTTGACCTATTGGTATATCAGTCTATCCTTCATACGAACTAAATGGTTAACATTTGATTAAGGGCGTTCAAATATTTTATAGCAACATACAATACTAAATGTACATTTGTATAAATGGTTCATTTTCAATACTCATGCAATTTTCATTTGCAAACATTTCACAATCAATTTCTTCGAATCAATTAAAACAATTCAATATGTTTTTCTTGTATGCATTTAGAACAAATAGTTCAAATCTTGAAAGCAATAGGAAGATAAAACAAACCAAAATCGTCGCTTTGATTCTGATCTTGAATCTGAGCTTCCAATGCGAGCTTCCTCCTCGTCACCTATTCGAATCTGATGATGTCCTTGTATTAGTAGGTTATTCTAGGAGTTTTTGGTCAGGGTTTATGTCTACCCTATACCCCTTCACTTGCAAAATTTTCTGGGGGCACATGAGCCATAATTTGCTCATGCTTCCTTCAAGAAAATTTTATCTCTATGAGTCTATTTTAGTAGGAATTAGAATCATCTCATTTGGATCACCCAAACTCAAGTTACGGCATTTTAATGTCAAACTGGTCGGTATGCCCAGCTCACTTGGTTACCTACTGTTATTCCCAATTTCAGGAGTCTTAACTCCATAAATTGGTAATGGTTCCTTCTACTCATTTGAAGCTATGGTTCTAAGGTTTCTTCTCTAACTAGAATCATCCAATTTGGATCATCAAAACTCAAGTTATTGCATTTGCATCAGTTCTCCAATTTGCAAGCGAGAATGGAGACGAGTTCTTACACATAGCTCCACTTTGACAAATTTCTGGGCACTTTGGGTTTACAATTTGCTTACACTTCCTTCAAGTAAATTATTCCCCTAGAAGTATATTTTACCCAGAATTTTGAATCACTCAATTTGGATGAGTGAAACTCAACTTATGGCTAAAACACTATAACAATACTCAAAACAGAGCATAACCCATGAGCTACCCTAGCTCACCTTTAAGCCCGTATTTGGGAGCCTTAGAGCTACAATTTGCTCCTGGTCCCTTATATACATTTGTATACCTATCTCTTATGGTTCTTTACCAATTGGAATCACTTCATTTGGATGATAATAACTTAATCTATAGCCAAAACAAGAACAGGGGTCTTGACAAAATTTTGACAGCATTTCCTTTGAAAACTCAACATTTCCCTTTTACAAACATTACACAAAACCAATCCAACCAACAATACTCTTCAATACTCAACCCAACACAATCCCAAAACTCATTTACAGCAAAACAAAACTCTTTTATCCCACATTTGGGGTTTCCCCAACTCAAATAATAAAAGGGTTTAGGTTTGAGTCTTACCCCAAATCTCTTTCTAACTTCAATACCAAGGTTCCTCCTTGTTATTTATCACTTTAGCCTTTGATTTTCTTGGAGCAATTCACAAATCTCCCCATTCAAAAACCCTAGCTCTCTCCCTTTTTCTCAAGCGGGATTGCTCCAAATAAGCTCCCTTTTGACCTCTTTTGGCCTTTAAATTCATTTTCTCCTATGGCCATGTTTGGCCCTTTCTTCTTTGGCTCTTAACCCATTTTCATTTAGATCTCCTATTATTCCCCTTGCTCATTTATTTCTCCTAATTTCACTTAGACATATAAACTTATTTGCAATTGACCCTTAAATCCTCATTTTACAAATTCCATATTTGCCCTTTTTCACTTGGGTTTATTTCCGAGTTCAATTAATTTCTCATTTTAGCATTTAATATTTGCATTTGGCTTTTAGCCATATAATAATTTAATCAACATTCATTTAACAATTCCTGGAAAATACCCAAGTTGACTCAATTTATACCCGGAATATATAATAAAATTATAAAAAAATTCTAGGGTATTTTGGGGCGTCTAACTCTCAACAAGAAAATTCGTCCTAAGAAATTTACCTTAGTCAAAACGATTCAGAGATGCCTGCTTGGCATTGTTTCTTCACTTTCCCAAGTGGCTAGCCGGTCTTGTGGTTTCTCCACAGCACTTTGATAACGAATCTTCTTGTTACCTTGATTCTTTCACTTCTCGAGACGAGATCCCCATTAGCTCTTCCTCATGGAGTCGAGTCTGGTCACCGACTGATTGTCTCAGAAGAGACTACGATGTGAATTACGATATATACCTCCTCGGCATTGAGACATGGAAACATTATGGATCTTTTCGAGTCAGGAGTAATGCCAATATGTTTGCCCTTTGGACCCACTTTTCCAATCACTTCATAGGGACGATAAATCTAGAATTTCGACTTGCCGCTTTCCAAATCATCACCTTCTTCGAGGCGATACTTTCAAAAACACTTTTTCTCATATCTCATATCTCATATCTTTTCTTTTCATATCGGCATATGATTTCTATCTATTGGTGGCCACCTTCAATCTCTCTCTAATCATTTTCACTTTTTCTTCAATCTCTTGTATCAAGTCGGGGCCAATCAATTTCTTTTCACTTTCGATTAGTCGACACAGCGATTGTTCTACACTTTCTTCCATATAACGCCTCGTAGGTGCCGTCCAATACTCGATTGGAAATTGTTGGTAATACACAAATTCAAGCCCAAAGAGATGTGTGGAGTCATTTACCCTCATAGTCGATCACCTGACTCCTTAACATATCTTCGAGTCTGGATCACTCTCTACGATTGTCCATCCATCTGCCCGGGTGGGCAATGTGCGAAATTCAATCGAGTGCCCAAGGCCTCTTGCAATTTTCCCCAAAATCTCGAAATAAACCTCGGATCTCAGTCTGAAATAATGGATACAAGAATCCCATGTAACCGAACTATTTCCTTGCTATACAGTTCTGCTAGCTTATCAAGCGAATAGTCGGTTCTCACTAGTAGGAAGTGAGCTGACTTGGTGAATCGGTCTACTACGACCCAAACTGAGTCATGCTTCCTCTTTGTCAATGGTAACCCAACCACAAAATCCATGATAATTCGGTCCCATTTCCACTCTAGTATTCTGATAGGCTGCAATAATCTCGAAGGAACTTAATGCTTTGCCTTTACTCTTTGACACACCAAACACTTGGTTACAAACTCTGATACTTCTCTTTTCATTCCGGACCACCAGAATGACATTTTTAAATCTTGATACATCTTTGGGCTACTAGGATGGATAGCAAAAGATCTATTATGTGTCTCTTCAAGTATGGCTTTCCTGAATCATTATCGCCAATTTACCTGGGCAGATCTTTATATCTGAAACCCCGTCTCCATTTCTACGCCAAACTCGATTTCTTTACCATTTCCAATCCTAACACTATAGCGGCAATTTTTCTCATCTTTCTTTTGTGCCTCTTTTCGATTCAACAAACTCGGTCTCACTATCAGATGCAATCACTGCATGCGAGTCGTCAAATCGATGAAAATGAGCATTCAACTTTTCAGAAGCGTTTGCGGTGACTTTCTACTCAAAGCATCGACCGCTCACATTGGCCTTTCACAGGTGATAATCGATCATCAGTCATAATCTTTATCAATTCCATCCATCTCAGTTTGTCTCAAGTTAAGCTCTGGATCGTGAGACGATTACTTAAGACTCTTATGATTGGTGTAAATGAAGCACTTTTCTCCATACAGGTAGTGTCTCCAAATGTTCAACATAAAAACAATTGCGGCTAATTCCAGATCATGCGTACAATTCTTTTCATGCGGCTTCAACTGTCTTGAAGCATAGGCTACCACTTTACCCTCTTCCATTAGGACACATCTAAGTCCATTTAGTGAAGCGTCACTAAAGATCACATATTCCTTACCTCAGGTCGGCTGAGTAAGAATCGGAGCCTCAGTTAAGAATGCTTTTAGGTTATCAAAACTTCTTTGACATTCTTCACCCCATTCAAATTTCACATTTTGGAAGCGATTTCGTCATTGGGGGTGCGATCATAGCTCCATAACAAATCTTATGTAGTAACCTACCGATCTCTCGAAACTACGCATACGTAACATTTCTTGGTGGCTTCCATTCAAGCAACCATACATTTTCTTTGTATCCTTTCGAATTCCTTCTTTCGATACAATGTGCTGAAGGATACTTCCATTCAGCAAAACTCACACTTGCTCGAGTTCGCGCCTATTGCTCTTTTCTCAAAGTCTCTAACACTACCCAGAAGATGTGTGTATTAAGTGATTTTCGATCTTGAATCGAGAATATTTGTCTATGAACAACATGACCATTTGATTCACATCTGGTCGGAAAACCTGATTCATTAGGTCCGTAGAAAGCCCCATTGGAGCATTTGTCAAACCAAGCGGCATTCTGAGGAACTCATAATGTCCATATCGCGTTCGCATTCGTTTTATGCATATGCACATCTTTAATTCTCTCAGCGATGATACCGGATCATGAGTCGATCTTCGAAAGATGCTTGCATATTTAGGTTCAATTGAAACAGATCATCAATTACGGAGTAACGGATGCTTATTCTTTAAGATTCGACTTGTTCAATTGTCTATAATATTCAACACATGGCGAGAGTGTACCATCTTTCTTCTTAACGAGAAAACATGGGAGCTCAGTGATACGCGGTCGAATAAACCCTTTTTTTCTGGTTCTTGCAGCTTCTGTTCAATTCCTTTAGCTCCCACTTTGGAGCCGTCGGTCTGATGTAATGGATGTAGGTGTGGCTGATCTGTGTCGATAGCAAACTTCAGTCTCTCTCCCTGCGTGAGCAATCCTGGCAACTCTTCCATAAACATGTCCGGGAAGTCACTAACGGTAGGGATATCGGATACACTAGGTCTTGCCTTTTCGGTTTCAATCACATAAGCCAAATAGGCTTCACATCCTTTCTGCACCATTGTTCTAGCGGTGGGTGGCTGCCGGATATCACGATAGAGGTGGTTTGACCTCTACATGATAAGATACTTCATCCTCATTCGATGTCCCTTAAGGTCCACTCTTTTCATTCTACAATCCATGATCGCTTGGTGTCGGGACTGACCCGATCCATCCCCAAAATCACATGAGCTCAGCAAGGAAAACTCAATCAAATCTCCCAAAAACTCATACTCTCATATTTTGATGGGACAATCTCTATACACTCTCCCTTGGTCACCCTTGACCCTAAGGGACTTATACCACTCATGTTTGTCCTATTAAGACCAACAAGATCCGCGTTAGAGTCATGTCATCCTTTATATGCAAATCTGATATGCGTCGAATACCATTTTCAAAATCCTTTTACAAAATCGTTTGGGCCTTTTTTCCATGCTAAACACAGACTCACGATACCAAAATAAAATGTAGCACCCCTTTCCCAGCCCGACCCGTTTAGCCGGTTCGAACCGAGTCCGGGTTGTTCTAATGTCACTCAATCACCTTATCAAAATCATTTATCAAAAATGGGCCGTAGCGTTACATTTCAGTTGGCATAAAATCCTTTTCAAATATGCAGAAGCGTTTTTAAAGGGGTAAGCTCATTTCATTTCATTCATGCAAAAGTACAATTATTATAAAGGAATATCAAGCCTTTTCAAATGATTTACAAAATAGATATTCAGAGTTGAAATTGTTTTTACAAAATATCAATGTTCAAAAAGAGATATGGGGTGAATGCATATGTCGGAACATACTCTGCAATTCTTTCTTTATGACTCGACACTCCTCGATCTTGCTTTTCGCTCTTGTTCAATCGATACCTACGCATAGATAAAACTACACGCTAAGCATTTTCATGCTTAGTGGTTCCTACTTAATTCATTCTGGTTTAGTTTAAATCAAATCATGCATTTCACAATACTCTTTTCATTTTAATTCGCAATCCTTCTTTTCAATTCAATTTGTCACAATCTCGAAATCAATTTCAATTCAGCTCTACCATAACAAATTTAACCTATCTTTTCGTTATACGGGATATCGGAATCAAACTGCAGTCTGTGTTTTCAAGCGGAGTATAACGGTTTTATAACACGGTATGGTCCCGCTGGGCTGTTGATTGGTTATTAAAAAAAAAAAAGCAATTAGTGAACACTATCGATACGGTTACTAGGCTGCGTTCAGTGACATCAATATATCGTGCGATCTTTCTTTATTTTGACCCTGTTGGTATACCAATCTATCCTTCATACAAACTAAGCGGTAACATTAGATTAGGGGCGTTCAAATCTTTTATAGCAACATACGGTACAATATGTGCATTTATAAGCGATTCATTTTCAATCCTCATGCAATTTTTCATTTCTGAAACATTTCACAATCAATTTCTTCAAATCGGTTAAAACAATTCAATATGCTTTTCTTATGCATTTAGAACAAATAGTTCAAATCTTGAAGCAGGGCGGAGAAAGATAAAACAAACCAAAATGCGTCACTTTGATTCCAATCTTCGGAATCTAGAGCTTCAATGCGGGTTTCCTCCTTGTGCTTATTCAAATCTGATGACAATCACATATTAGTAGGTTGATACAGGAGTTTTGAGTCGGGGTTTATGTCTACCGTCTGCCAGCACAAAATTTTACAGGGACCTCAGCCTGTTTTGCTCATGCTTCCTTCAAAGAAATTTTGGCTCATGAATACATTTGTTAGTAGAATTAGAATCATCTCATTTAGATCACCCCGAGCTTCGATTCTGACATTTTGTGCCAAAGCGGTCGATATGCCAGCTCATAAGTTTACCTACTATTATTCCCAATTCCAGGGGTCTTAACTCCATAAGTGGTAATGGTTCTTCTACTCATTTGAAGCTATGGTTCTAAGGTTTCTTCTCCAACTCATCAATTTGGATCACCAAAACTCAAGTTATTGCATTTTACATCCAGTTCTCGATTTGCAAGCGAATCGAGCAGTTCTTACATTGCTCCACTTTGACAAATTTCTGGGCACTTTAGGGTTACAATTTGCATACACTTCTTGATAAATTATTCCCTAAAGTATATTTTATCCAGAATTTTGAATCAATCAATTTGGATGAGTGAGCTATACTTATAAAACAAAACACTATACTTGATACCCAAGCGAGCATAACCGCAGGCTGAGGCTGCCTTTAAGCTGTATTTGGGAACCAGATCTACAATTTGCTCCTAGTCCCTTCTATACATTTGTATACCTATCTCTTATGGTTCTTTACCAATTTGAATCACTTCATTTTGGATGATAATAGCAATCTATAGCCAAACGAACGGGGTCTTGACAAAATTTTGACAGCAACTCCTTTGAAAACTCAACATTTCCCTTTTACAAACATTACACAAAACCAATCCAACCAACAATACTCTTCAATACTCAACCCAACACAATCCCAAAACTCATTTTACAACCAGAAGCAAAACTCTTTTATCCATTTGGGGTTTTCCCAACTCGAACACAAATAAAAGGGGTTTAGGGTTTGAGTCTTACCTCAAATCTCTTTCAACTTCAATACCAAGGTTCCTCTTTGTTTTTTATCACTTTAGCCTTTGATTTTCATGGAGCAATTCACAAATCTCCCCATTCAAAAACCCTAGCTCTCTCCCTTTTTCTCAAAAACGGGATTGCTCAAGTCAGCTCCTTTTGACCTGCTGGCCTTTAAATTCATTTTATCCTAAGGCCATGTTTGGCTAACGCCCCTCACTCTTTTGGCTCTTAACCCATTTGTCATTTAAGTCTCCTATTATTCCCCTTGCTCATTTATTTCTCCTAATTTCACTTAGACATATAAACTTATTTACAATTGACCCTTAGGTCCTCATTTTACAAATTCCATATTTGCCCTTTTTCACTTGGGTTTATTTCCGGGTTCAATTAATTTCTCATTTTAGCATTTAATATTTGCATTTGACTTTTAGCCATATAATTTAATCAACATTCATTTAACTTAATTCTGGAAAATACCACCCAAGTTAGCTCAATTTATACCCGGAATATATAATAAAATTATAAAAAAAAATTCTAGGGTATTTTTTGGTCGTTACAATTCTTGTCAAGCATTTTCTCTAGGATTCCTATCAACACTTTGTTGGATGTTTCTATTTGTGCATTGGCTTGAGCATAGAAAGGAGTTGATCTGATGAGTTGTATCTCATAATCTACAGCAAAGTAATTCATTTCTTTTCCAATGAACATTGTTCCTTAGTCAGTAGTGATAGACTTGGGAATCCTAAACCTATGAATAATCTTCTCCTTGATGAACTAAATCATATCCTTCTGTTCTGCTTTCTTCAATGGTAGCGCCTCCACCCACTTAGTGAATAGTTTGTAGCCACTAGGATAAAGATGTGCCCTTTTGATGATCCTGGATGAATCTTCCCAATTAGGTACATGGCCCGTCCTCTCAACGACCATGGCTTTACTATTGAATGCAATTCAACAACAAGGATCCTCTTATGCTTCCATACTTCTGGCATTGTTGACAACCTTTAGAGTGGGTGATGTAGTCTTTTAGAATGGTTGACCAAAAATAGTCGTGTCTTCTAGTTAACCAACGCATCTTTACTTCATATTAATAGACTCCACAAACTCCTTCATGAACTTGCTTCATAACTCCATCTTGATGCGGAAAAGATAAGCACTTGAGTGTCTTCGTCAAGTCGCTGCGTATAGTTCCCCTTCTAGGAGAACAAAATTTTGAGTTTGAGCCTTTGTTATGTGAAGAACCCTCTCTAAATATTCTATGAACTCAATTCTCGATCTCTCGGGGATATTTCATGTCATTGTGAAGATATGCAGAGTCTGATCCTTTTCCAAAAATTGGAGGGTTCTTCTTCTTCTCTATCATGAGGAGTTTATGGGTCAATTCTTCACTCATTCTTACACCAGATGCTTTTTTAGCAAGTTTATCAGCCTCCCAGCTTGATTCCCTAGGCACATGTTCAAATTCCACATTATCAAATGAGTCTAACAATTGAATGACAGTAGTAAAATAAGATGCCAAAAGAAAATTGTTAAATTTATACTCCTCTATTAATTTCCGAAGTACCAATTCAAAATCTCCAATTACTCGAACATCTTTTGCCCCAAGCTCTAATAGGATCTATAGCGATCACCCAGCTTTGTACTTGAAATTACGATTGTTGCAGGCGCATTCAAGGAAGGCGAATTTAAAGACAATGTAGACTTTACTCTCCTTGGTGAAATAATCACTACTCCACACCCGATTTGAATTCTCGATTAACCAACCACGTCAAATTTGAGGATCGAGGTTCTTTCAGCTCCATAAATTCTAACTCTACACTTTGATGCATCCCCGATCTCTAAGGAAGTATGGTCAGCTAGGAAATTTAATATATTGTAATACATTGATTGATTTCTATGGAAAATAAATCAAGGTGGATTCTAATAAAGCAAGGGACCATTTACCAACCCTCTCTATAATCAGTGGCCAGTTAAGCATATACTTCATAAGGTCAATCTGAGAAACCACATAGACTCGAGACTTGATTAAGTAATGTCTCAATTTTGTACATGCAAAGTACAAGGGTAAACATAATTTTTCAATTGGGCATATCTTATTTCTGCTGGATTTAAGACCCTACTCAAATAATATACGATCTGCTCATGACCTTTAGAATTGTTTTGTGCTAAAAGACAACCTATTGATTCATTTGCGGTTGATAAATATAATTTAAGTGGGTGGCCTTATATGGGAGGCATTAAAACAAGAGGTTTAGCAAAATACTCTTTGATCTTGTCAAATGCTGCTTGACGTCATTCCTCCCACCTAAATTCTTCCATATCTTTTAGTTTCACCAAGTCAGAGAATTCCTTGGTTTTACCTACCAGGTTAGAGATAAATCTTCTTAAATAACTTACCTAACCCAAGAACTTTTGGAGCTCTATCTTGTTTTGTGGAGCTTTGGTAGAAGCAATAGTTTTTGCTTTGTTCTAATCCACTTCTATCCCTGTTTGGTGAACTAGAGTCGAAAATTCCCGACACAGAACTCGAATGCACATTTGAGTGGGTTAAACTTCAGCGATGATGTCATCCACCCAGAGATTTTCCTTAGGTGATCTACATAATCACTGGCTCTTTTAGATTTAACCACAACATCATTAATGAATACTTACATGTGGTGGCCTAGCATGTCATGGAAAATGGCATTAATTGTCATTTGGTAAGTTGCACCTGCATTTTTGAGACCAAAAGGCATGACCAGCCATTCAAATGTCTCTATGGAGCCAAGATATATAAAGGTGGTCTTAGATATATCTTCTATAGCTGTTAAAATTTGATTGTAACCAGATAAACCATCCATAAAGGATAAGAATTCATTATTAGTAGCAAAGTCAACTAACATGTTTGTAACAGGCATCACATACATGTCCTTAGGAGTAGCAACATTTAAATCTCTAAAATACACACATACCCAAAGTTTTCTATTTTTCTTCATTACAAGAACAATATTTGCTAGCCCGCTAAACATACCTTCTGGGGTGATGAATTTGGCATTGAGTTTCCTCGATTTCTCCCTTTATCATGACTCTACTTCCTTGGACATAGGGATGGCAATTTTTACTTGTGCCTAACTAACCCGCCTCGCCCCACCCCGCTCTATTTGGGACAGGTATGGGAATAGGCTAATCGGGTTTGGGTTTGATGTTTGAAACCCGTATCGGGTTGAGGCGAACTTAAGTTTATAACTTTTGACCCCGCCAGCCAGGGCTCAAAAATTACTGGCCCACCCTCGTATATTAATCTCACATTTTAGGATTCGCTCTCCCCTCTCATTTAAGGTTATCGTCAAAGAGATAAAGCTTGAGAGGAAGTGAGCCACGGATCGATGGAAGCAGTACCAAGCGGTGATGGTGCTCCATTCCTCGACTTCTCGGCCATTCTTTTGCCACCATTGTTTTCTCTGAAAGGTTTGCATATGGAGCATGAGCGGGGTTGGTGTGGCCTCCATGGGTGTGATGAGTTCGAAGCTTATATTGAAGTCGATTGTTCTAGTTGTTATAGCTAGAGTTTTTTTGGCTATTTATGGGTTGATTATTGTTGTTATCATTAGTGCTGATGCTTTTAACCTAAGGCAATCTATTTTTCTTTTCAATGGTTATGTGCACCTTTCTTCTTCATTTAGCTTGCCACTTGTCGATCTTTCTCTTTGGAATCATCCCATTAGGATTGTGGGTGATCTTTGGTTTCAAACTGGCTCCCACAGTAGATTTGTTAACTTTTGTTTCAGTTGAAGCCTTAATTTATGGTATGTTGGTTTTTGTTGATTTTGTATAATTTTTTCTTTGGATATGGGTTTAGGCTGAGATTTATTTTGACATTCATAATTTATGGAGATCTCTTGTACATGAATTTTGAAATTTTAGAATTGTTAACATCATCACGATTGCATGGTTGATTGTTGAAAATAGAGGATGAATGGGAAGGGAACCTGAGTCGAGGCGGCGAGGCGAGGATAAGTTTTGGTTATGATTTTATATCGGGTTTGAATACATGTGGTGCCTGACTTGGGTTTGGGGCCAGTACTAGGAAATGACCATACTATGTGGGACGAATGGGATTGGGGTGTCCGTCGAGGCAGCCACCGTTGCCCGACCTAATCCTTCCATGTGATTGTTGAAAACGGTAGGTCGGGCCTAATGGGAGGCGATGTTCCACCAGAGGCTCTATCGATCTTTGGCGTTTCTTCATAATTGACGAAGCAATCTTTGAATTCTTGTAATAGTGAAATAATTTGTTATTAGTTAGAGGGTAGTAGAGAGAGCGTGTAAGTAATCCTTGGCTCTTCCTTAGTCTTTTGGGGTTGACTTTTGTAGGATCATGAACTTGAGGTTTGTTGTCTTCTATTTTAGGAGGAGCTTGTTCCAAATCTTCAATCTGAATTTCTTTCTCCTCTTCATATAATTCTCCTTCATAAATCACTTCAGCTCCACAAATGTCTTGGAACTCACTGCTACGATGAATTCTTTGCAGTGCATTTTGAATGTCAAACTCTGACAGCGCATTCTCTTCATGAGAACACTTAGTCATCGATCTCCTCGATGATCGACCATTTATTGACTTGAAAGGCACGATAGTAATTGTCTTTAGAAGTTTGGTAGCTTGGTCTTGAATTTCAGCAGTATCTCTTGACTTCATATATATTTCCCTTATAGCCCCATCCTTCTTTTTACCTTTGAATTTTATTAGACCAAACGCTTGGTCATAGTAACCGGTCTCAACAAAATATGAAGTTGCAATGAAAGATTGTTTATCTGCCCATACTACTTCTACTTCATCACCTTTCCAAAACAGCAAAAATTAGTGAAGGGAGGACAACACACACCAATTGGCATGAATCCAGTCTCTTCCTGGCAAAACATTGTAATTAGCAATATAATTAATCACACAAAAGCGGATAAAGAGGTCTTACTAACCACATTGATGTCAATAGGGAGTACACTCAGAGCCCTTGAGATTTCCCCAATGAAAGCTAATACAGACACTTTTGTTTCATTTAGATCGTCATTGTCTCTTCCTAGTGCTCTCAACATCCTTAATGGCATCAAATTGACTACGATAAGTATGACCAACACCTTGAATCTTGATTTGCCATTAAAGTATGCTCTCACACTTAGGAGTCTTATGTGCCTTGTCATTTCAAAGTAGGTTTCTAGTATCCACCTTCACGGGCCTGCTTTCTTAAGAGGAATCGATGGTGATTTACCCTACGTATATTTCTCCTAACCCCAGGAACGTTATTTCTCTACCGCTCAGTGACTTCTCTCCATCTTTTGACTTTAAGAAATCTGAAGTTAAATGGTGAAACGATTCAAAGAAATGATTGTACCTATCCTTAATACCACTCAAATCTATTTCTTCAACAATCCCTTGTTAGATTCTGACTAGACTCGTCATCTTTTCGTAGCTTTCTATCAATTTAGTCTTCTTTAGAGTAGGCATCACTTCTTCTCTCAGATTTTCTGCTTCTTTTGGCTTTCCCTATGGCATTTTATCAAGTAGTTGCCTTTTCTCCATAGCTCTCGATCTCTACATCCTTCCTTTTTTAGTTCTAGTGAGCTTTTAAGAAAATTTCTTATGTTACACCACATGCCATTTTTTTTTTCCAGGTGAGATGGGAGGAGGGATTACAAACAACGGAGGCATTTCCTCCTTGAAGGATTGTTCATGCCCTTTTTCCCCTGGAAAAGTATGTCTCTCTTTTACAAAAACATTATTTCCCTTGGAGGATTTCTCTTTCTTGATTTCCTGTTTTGAATGGTATGGATACCTTCCATTCTTTTCCCTTTCTTTGGTTGCATGCACTCTCCTCCTTCCTGCCAAATCATCCATATGAACCAA
This sequence comes from Tetrastigma voinierianum, assembly GCA_016808115.1. NCBI lineage: Eukaryota > Viridiplantae > Streptophyta > Magnoliopsida > Vitales > Vitaceae > Tetrastigma > Tetrastigma voinierianum. The sequence continues at coordinate 320,876 of JAEQBH010000057.1, forward strand.
GTATTGCCTAGGAATCCATACATTTCTTATCCTAGCATTTGGAGAAAATCTCTCATCCTTCTTTGCATTTAGCACTGCCCTCAAATCAGTAGCAGTTATGTTGATTGAAGTTATTGGTGGAAATGGATCTTCATCAATCACCATGGCCTCATTTTTCTTAGGGAATTTCAGTATTCCCTTTTAAATCCTGTCTTGGATAATATTTATGAAACTCCAACAAATATTAGTGTTATGATTCCAGGAGTTATGATACTTATAGTATATTTTTTTTCCCTAAGTTCCTCTTTGTTGGGTGATCTTAGGGAAATGTGATGAATTTCTTTATTTGTAGGAAATCAAATATTTCCTCAGTCTTTGTCACTTCAAAAGTATACTGTACTTGTGTATTAAAAGTCTACAACTTCTTTCATAAGTCAAGTGTTTTCTTCACCAATAGAGGGCAAATGAATGAACCTGTACTTAAGATATCTGTTACTATTATTTCTTTAGAATTCACCTCAAGGCAATAAGTTCCCATGGAGGTATTTCTTTGTTGACTTTCTTCCTTGAGTAATTCTTCATACTTTGTTACCTTAGCATCAAGCTAATAGAAGTCTCTGAAATCCATACCTTGAAATTTCTTCCACAACTCTATATCAAGTCCCCTTTGGGCTATCTTCATATACTATGTTTCTGGGAGATGAATTTTACATCTATTCCTCATTCTTTTGAAACGAGTAATGAATGACTTTGTTGGTTCTCCATCCCTTTGGGTTACCCTAGATAATTATGTATGTAGATCTCAGGTTCAACTCTGAAGAATTGTGTGAGGAATTGTCTCTCCATTTCCTACCAACTCATAATAGAATTCTTTGGCAATGTTGCATACCAAGTAAAAGTAGCTCATGTTAATGAGTTAGGAAATAACCTGAGTTTGAAGTAGGGGAAATTCTCATAGTTGGCCAATTCCCCACATTGCATTGTGAATCCAGCCACATGCTCTAAGGCGGATTATCCATCTTCTCTAAAGAATAAAGAGAATTCGAGAGTGCCACCTTATTAAGTAAGGATTTTCTCTATCTTATTGCCTGCAGGTGCGGCCTTAGAGATTCTAAGCGGCTTGATTTGTCTAGGCTTAGCTGTATAGCTCTTATCTTGCTTCCCTTATTGCCTCCAGTCTACAATTGGTGGGTGGTTGCATAAAAATTTGGGGGGAATTTGTTGTCTTCTATTAGTACCTACCCCTAAGGGTGGTTGAATAGTGTCCCCCATGCCACCAACAAAAGGAAGTGGTTCATTGTAGGCTCCAGGTTGCGTAATCGAGTTGGTGTTAGCAAATAACCTTTGAGGAGCCATTATTATAACCAGATTAAAACTTTCCCCATTAACATTCGTTGAAGTTCCATCCTCTCTCCTATGGGGAGGAAGATAGCAATTTTCAACCTGTATAGGTAGCGTGAGATCCATAGCTACAGCAGAAATTCCTAGGGTGCTGCACCCCGAGCTCATCAGATAGTTGTCTTATAGGTCAAGAAACAACTTTTTGTCTCTGTTGTCCAACAATCTTTGAGATCACCTCTAAAATCTTCCCTTGCGACTAAGATTGTTGTTCTTGCTCTTCCACAACGGCCTTAGCCTACTCAGTTATTGTTTTGGCATGTTCGTACATCCGACTATCCACCGATCTGGGCATGATCGTATGACTTTAGTTTTTCAGCCATAATTTTGTCTTGGTCGGCGGAGCCTTAGTTTGTGCGGCCATTCTTTCTTAGGAAGTTGTGTAATCACAAGTTCTGGTTTTCAATTCTTCCAATCAACCTTAAATTTCAAATAGCATTAGGGAAATAAATAAGTACATCCACACCCGATTGCGTTGTATGATGCATATTCCTCTTGGAGAAAATTTGCTGCATTTTTCTCTGGTTGTTCCACCATGGCTGGAACTAGTCCCTCATGTCTTTATGCGAGCATCATATCATGAAAGTCTGAGACTCGAACTGATTTTACTTCTCAACTTTGTGGCATTTTTCCAGCAAATATATGTCTCATCGGGCGTGCCAAAATATGTTGTGGTGATTTTTATTTTCACACAATTCTCTCTGAAATATAAGTGTATGGGCACACCAGGAAATTAAAGTGTTTCCAAACTGAAATGACTAACTTCTAATCAAACTATGTAGGCTCTCTGGTTCCCTTGATAGTTCCCCAAAATCAAAGTAGAAAATGTCGTACGAATGGAAATATTACAAGAATCAAATGCTGAAGAAAAATATTAGATTTTCCTAAAAAGAAATGAAATAACACGGTGGTTGAAAATTAAAAGAAACTTTAATAAAACTTGGAAATACAATGCTGAAATTGCTAAAGAAAATATTGGATTTCACTATGAATGAATGAATAGCATTGTGCTGGAAAATTGACAGAAACTCTGCTAAAACTAGGAAATAGAGCGCTGAAATTGATGAAAGTTGATTGAAAAGCTAAGACTTGTTGAAGTAGAATGTCATTGTTGTTGAGTTGATTAATTGTTGATTTGTTTTTTCCCCTCGTTCGTGCCGGGAGCTGCGCACTTTTTATGGCGTCTTGACTTGCTGCCCCGAGTTTTTTTTTTTTTTTTTTTTTTTTTTTCCATTTTCTCCACTCTCCCTTCACGATTCTCGAGTTTCTCCTTCTGATGCTTGCCTACATCATCTTGCCATGTTCCAACTTTAAGAAAAAGTCTCTCTTTTGACCGATTTTGAGGCAGTCTCATTCTCACTCCATTGACAACAAAAAAATTTAGAAATTCATAAATGCCCCTAGGTTTTTACATAGGCTTTATCAAATGAATGCAGGATCATTTTATCTAGATTATTTAACCTGGTTTGGCCTTAGGCCTAAATAATCTTTGGGTGAAGCCAAATTTTAATTTCGATGCAAACAAGTACTATTAAATCTAGTTGGATCAAATCATCTGAATCGAATATGAGTATTAAGACGATTTACATGCAAACTTAAAATAAATAAATAAATGTTAGAGTCTTTTTAAGAACATTTGTAAACTAGAGAAAAAATGCAATTTTTCTTAAAAATGTAAAGCAATAATTTGTCATTGTAATTTTATGTTGAGAAAACTTGAAATTTTCACAGATTTTGGATGGCGAAGCGGACCCGACATTTGGATCGTCTGCAAAATCTAGCTACCTGTCCCAATTTCGTTGGATTTAGGGCGATGCAATTTCACGTGTTCGAGAGCCTGAGTGTTGAATGACACATGGAGTGGTGCCATGGCCCAGAGCAAGGAGGGCATGTTGCATGAGAGCCATGTGGTGTGGCATTTTCCACCTAGTGTATGTGTCCATGTGACACATGGCACATGGCAAATGGAGCATATGAAGGACACATGGCAAATAGAAAAGTGAGAGCAAGTTTCCTCTTGTTGGAGCAAACCAAAAAAAAACAATTCGATGGAAGAAAGAAAAAAGAAAGGAAAGGAGAAAAAGAAAGGAAATGAGAAAAAGAAAAGAAAGGAGAAAAAAAGAAAAGGAAGAAAGGAAAGAAAATGAGGAAAACAAAAGAGAGGAGGGAAATTCGTTCGTTGAGGAGAAAGGGGGAAAAAAAAGGAAAAGGGCTCCGATTCCCGGTGTTCCGACAGTCAGAAGTCGTTAGTCCGAGAATTAAAGTTGGTCTACTCGATGAGAGCTACGAGTATGTGCCAAAAACAAAAGAGGTTGGGTTTTCTCCTACCTTGGTTCCTCTCTTAATATAAGGCGTAAATGGTTGTGTGGTTCATTGACCATGAAACTAAGTTTCGGACATTGGGCTTGTTTTGAATTTGTTTAATTGGGTGAGAGGCCTTCATGGTAGACCTGCTTGAATTAATGGATCTTGAAATTTGTTAAAATAAATAAATAAAGCAGTGAAATTTCTAAAGTGGGTCAGTTATTTCCAAAGGCCGTATATGGCGGGAATGGCTAGTTTGTGGACTATTTATATGTATTATTGTTAGAATTTTACATAACATCTTGAATATATTGATATATTGGTGTTATATATATTAGCATGAATTAATGTAAATTATATGTTTTCGATATAATTATCCATGGTACTTGGCATGAAGTACGGTTTAAGAATTATTTCATGTAGTGTATTATACATGTAACATGAGATAATATGCAGTGGCATTTTGCATTGCATATGCACGGGAAACATCGCATTTCATGGGTGTGAGTGCATAATTGGTAAATTGACACTACGTTTGGTGTTTTGATTGGTGATAGATTAAATGGGACAACGTCCAACAAAGTCGCACGGTTGCATGAAAGCGGAAAAATATGTGTGAATTGTCAGCAGAAGGGGATAGATCCTCCGTAGTGAAAATCAAATGCGAGGTATGGTGGCTTGTAGTCCTGACGGTGAAAAGGTCGCAAAGTGTGCGGGTTTGAGAGGCCGTGGTGAGACACCAAAATACGCTACCTGGCGGCGCTATGGATTTTAAATATAAAATGATCATTGTGATGTATCATTCAAAAAGCTTTTGGTTTATAAACAAATGAAATTTGTTTTGAAAATGATCATTGGATGTCATCCGGAATGACGGTTTTTCACACTTGGCATAATTATATGTGAGGGAGTTGATGAGGACTCGAGACATGGGGCATGATGAGTCTTATCTCATTTCATGGCATGTAGGATTCCATTTAGAATTGACATTCTTCATTGGAATGTTGATGTGTGTATTATTGTGTGAACATGGCGTGCATGTGCACTTGTGGAGTAGCCACAGTGTGAGTTATGCGGGCATTGCTCACTTGGCCAGGTGGGACCCCCTTTCGGGTGTGGGTTATGTACGAGGCGGTGACCTACATCCCAGGGACCAGCATTTGTGAAGAAAGTCGAGATTGTGGCTTTGAAACCTTTTTGTATCTAAAGAAGTTGCTTAACTTCGAATATATTCTTATTTTGATAGAATTTGTATATTTTCTAAACTATGTAGGGATAAGATAGATCCAGATGAATGGGACCGCGATATATGGTGGTATCGCGATATGTGATACCAATTCCGATGCGTTAATGAGTTATCAAGCTGGACCGGGTTTTGGGGCGATGCACGGCTTGATGCGAGTTGGTATACAGTACAGGGCTTAAGGAGCATAGAGCTGAACCCGGGACATTTATAGGTGCATCGATGACGTCCACGGTGTTGGGTATCAAACTTTAGTTATACGAATACCTAGGGCTTTGTGGGCATGGGTTTAGGACATGCGATTATAGTACAGAGCTTAGGTTATTAATGCCTAGGGCTCGGTGTCTGATATCAGCGTCATAGCTTGGTATCAAAGTATTCATTGTGCATTCTTGTGAATCATTGTGCGATGATTGTATTTACATCTTGTGTTACATGACCCTTGGATTATATGATAGGTTGTATATAAGCGAAGAACACTAGGGTTAGAGAGCGTAACCTTAGGGGTTGAAATAAATTAGCATAATAGTTCGAGGCGTGAATTACTAGTGTTTGACATGATGTATCACTAAGGAAAATAAGGAAAAAAAAAGCATTGAGTGACATGTGTAGATGGCGGAGTGGGGGACGAGGGACCGTAGGAGCCCTCCACGGGGCAATAGCCCTGACCACCACTGTTTTTGACCCATGCCTTTATCGAGGCTATGGGCGCACGGTTGCCACCATTGCAGTACAGTGCGGTAGGTGGGGAGGGTGGAATAACCTCCAGCGATTTAAAGCACATCATCCCCCAACATTTATGGGATGAGGGGATCCGATGGTAGCTGACCATTGGTTCCGACATATCGAGAAGATATTGGAGGCTATGGAGATCACCTCCAATGCGATAAAGAAAATATTAGTTGCATTCCAGCTGAAAGGTGAATCCCAAGTATAGTGGGATTGGATAGAGACCTCACAGATCCTAGAGCGAAGAAGCATGGGGAGAATTTTGAGAGCTCTCTTCATGGCGAGTTTTCCCGATACGCTAGACATGTGAGGCTGAGAGTTTCTAAAGTTGAGACAAGGAACAATGACAATCTTGCGAATGCGTGGCTAAATTTCACGAGATTATGATTGCGGGGGCGATTACATGGCCACGGATATGGCCCGAAGTGAGAAGTTTGAAGATGGTTTGAAGCGTCATCGGGACAGATTGTGGGACTTCTCACATAAGATATGGACTCACATGGATTAGAACGACTACTTGACCATCGAGAAAGAGATTGATGACACAAAGAGCATTCGGGATGTGGGTGTTAATGGAAAGAGGAAGGAGAACCGGTTTTCTTTCTAGCTCGGAAAGACGGAGGACTTACGCTCAGCGAGGGGTTTCGGAGACAAGGTAAAATCTAAGACGAGCTAGGATCGGTCATCCCAGATGGGAGGAGCACTTCGGGCTTACCATTCAACGAGCTGAAGGTGTGTTTCTAGTGCCACCCCGGCTGGGCCTTTAGACGGGATTGCCCTCGAGAGGCGGGGATCTAGGTTATGGGACACCCACGGGTCCCGGTGTCGATGGGACACGCACGGAGACACGAGTTTATTCCTCCTACCCCACCATGGGTCGGGGAGGCAGTGCTCAGTCCCAGAGGCTACACGGCACCTATTTCTGAGACAAGAGGCCGGAGTATGGGTCGAGGTCGGGGGACGGGAGCTCCTGTGCCAGGACCCCCGGGGACCAGGGCGTGTGCGCCATTCCACCCTGTTGAGCACATAGTGAGTCGGTTATACGGGTTATGTTTACGCTATCTCGCGCGCAAGCGATGATCTTTGTTTGATTTGGTGTATCACATTCATTCATCGTTGCATCATGTGTGAAAGAATTAGGCTTAAAGGTTAAGACCTTGGAAGCCGTCGTTTGTAAGCTCTCCCCTAGGAACTAGGGTGAGTGTTGATTTGATATGTCGGGATTGTGAGTTAGAGATCTCCGGGATCCTACTCACTGTGGACCTAAGGGTTATGAACATGTCAGAGTTTGATGTCATCCTCAGGATGGACTGGTTGATGGCACACCTAGTCGTCATTGATTGCGATCGTAGGAGAGTTACTACATACACACAGGACGGTGTTTATGTTGTATTTCATGGAGATAAGCACGATGCTTTACCCCAGACCGTGTACGAATCCGGGTGGCGCGAGACGGTTGATGGGTTGGTATGAAGCCTTACCTTGGAGGGACGGAGTGAGACGAGGGTTGAATCACACCTCGGAAGTAGTTTGCGAATTCGGGGATATCTTTTTGAATAAGCTATCAGGATTACCCCTGCAAAGGGATGTAAACTTTATCATCGAGTTACACCCTGGTAGGTTGCCCATTTCTATGACTCCGCATAGGATGGCGTCGATTGAGTTGCATGAACTCAAGGTCCAGATACAGGAATTGTTGGACGAGGGTTTCATTAGACCGAGCACTTCACCTTGGGGCGCTCCGGTTATGTTTGCTAAGAAGAAGGATAAGACCCTTCGACTGTGTGTAGACTACCGACAGTTGAACAAGGTTACGATCAAGAATCGGTATCCCTTGCCGATGATTGATGATTTATTTTATCAGTTGAGAGGGGTGTAGGTTTACTCTAAGATAAATCTTCGTACCAGTTATCATCAGTTGAGAGTTAGGGAGGCTTATATCCCTAAGATAGCGTTCAGGACGCGGTACGAGCATTTCGAGTTTATAGTGATGCCTTTTGGTTGTGAATGCGTGACATTCATGGATCTCATGTATAGGGTGTTCCAGCCCTATTTAGATCAGTTTGTGGTAGTCTTCGTTGACGACATCTTGATCTACTCCAAGACAAAGGAGGAGCATGAGGATCATTTGAGGATTGTTCTCTAGGCCCTCAGAGAACATCAGTTATATGCTAAGTTCAGTAAGTGCAAGTTTTGGCTTACTGATGTGAAATTCTTGGGACATGTAGTGTTAGCTTCGGGTGTATCAGTGGACCCGAAGAAGGTAGAGGCAGTTATGAGTTGGGAGAGGTCGAAGTCAATCTTCGAGATACGCAGTTTCTTTGGGATTGGCAGGGTACTGTCGGAGATTTATTAAGGATTTCTCCCGACTAGTTGCACCTATGACGAGATTAACCCAAAAATAGGTCAAGTTTGAGTGAAATAACCAGTGTGAGAAGTCATTCCAAGAATTAAAAATGAAACATGAGTACGGATGTACACAGTGTCTTAGGGTCTTAGGATGGGGGAGGTGTTTTGATGCGATGCAGGAGGGTGGTAGCTTATGGTTCTAAGCGACTAAAGAGACAGGCGAAATTACCACGGATGACATGGGTTAGCATTTATAGTCTTTGCCAGCGAAGATCCCCAGCGCCTTTATTTATATGGTGAATAGTTAGTATTCTCATACCCGCAAAGTCTTAAGTATATCTTTGCGGTGGGACCTCGACATGGCGGCGCAAATGGATGGAGTATTTGGAGGATTATGACTTCACTTTGCATTCTGATCTTGGTAAGGAAAATGTAGTGGGCGATCTGTCGGTCGGAAGTCCACGAGAATCTTGGCTAGTGTAGCTTCTCAGGAATGGCAGATGCTCGAAGTTGTGGGACAGTTTAGACTACAGTACAGTGGTTAGGCTCAAGGTGTTTTGGGGAGTTTAGTGGCTCCTTTCTTACTGAGGAAAGTGATCGCGTCCTAAGGACAGAACGTAGAGATATCGTGCATCGAGGCCAAGTCTGATCAGTGCAGGTGATGAGAGCTGGAGTCATGCTGCTTGATGATAGCCTTGTGGTTCCCTAGCTGATAGATATGAGAGAGGAGATTCTCAGGGAGTTCCATTGCTCTCGTTTTGCAGTACATCCAGGTGGCACGAAGATGTACCGAGATCTTCGTCGCCAATATTACTAGAGTGGGATGAAAAAACATGTGGCGGACTTTATTCGTCGATGTCTCACGTGCCCGGCGAGGTAAAGAAATTTGAGCATCGGATGCGATGGGGTTACTCGACCTGCGGAAGTAGCCCAGAAGTGGAAGTGGGAACATATCACGATGGATTTTGTGACTCACTTGCCACGGACATCGTGGAAGCATGATGCGGTGTGGGTGATAGTGGACCGGCTCACCAAGTCGGCACATTTTCTGGCTATGCGGATGATCTTCACACTGGAGGAATTCTGCAGGTTATACATACAAGAGATCGTCCGGTTACATGGAGTGCCAGTCTCTATCGTATCAAACAGAGATCCCAGGTTTACGGCTCACTTTTGGAAGAGTTTCTAGAGAGCCATGGGAACACAGTTGATGATGAGCATTGTTTTTCATCTACAAACAGACGACCAATCAGAGAGGATCATACAGGTTTTGGAGGACATGCTGCGGGCATGCGTCCTAGATCTCAAAGGAGCATTTACCCACGTAGAGTTCGCCTATAACAACAGTTATCAGGCGAGCATACAGATGGCACCCTATGAGGCTTTATATGGGAGGTCATGTCGATCTCGGGTTTATGGGAGAGAGATCCACCACAGGTCCGAATTTGATTAGAGACACCTCTGAGAAGGTGGATTTGATATGGAAACATCTTCTCACGGCTCAGAGCTGGCAGAAGAGTTACGCCGACAAACGACGATGACCTCTAGAGTTTGAGACGGGTGATCATGTCTTCTTGGATGTGATGCCTAAGAGATGAGTGATCAGGTTCGACAAACAGGGGAAACTATTGCCGAGGTATATCGGGCCCTTTGAGATACTTGAGAGGGTGGGTATGGTTGCATATTGGTTGGCTTTACCGTCAAGCTTGTTGGGTGTCCATGAGGTATTTCATGTCTCCATGCTCCAGAAATACATTCCAGATTCGACTCATGTAGTAGATTAGGGCGAGCTTATTATTGATACATATGGGACCTTCGGAGGGACGGGTGCGTATCATGGATAGTCGGAATCAGGTTTTACGACGCAAGACTATAAGGCTAGTGAAAGTGTTATGGCATCACTGAGGAGTGGAAAAGGCAACATGGGAACGTGAGGACACGATCCGTGCCACTTATCCTTTCTTATTTAAGGATGAAGGTACGTTGTTTAGTCATTTGGTACTTAAATGATTATTGCATATGCATGAGATTGTAGGGGTATGTGTGTAATTTCGGGGACAAAATTTTTTAAAGGGGGGGAGGGGGGAGAATGTAAAACCTGAAAAAAAATTCAATTTTTCTAAAATAAGGCAAAACGGTAATTTGCCGCTGTAGTACAAGTTTCTAGATTTCGGATAATAACAAAAGCAGGACCAGCGTTGGAATCGTGCCATGAAATCTGAAACTCTACGCAATCGGGTTCGTTGGATTTCGAGACTGTCAGAATTTCACGTATTTCGAGGCATAAGTGTCGGATGACACATGGAATGGTGCCACATGACATGACCATGTGGATGCCATGGCAAGCTGAGAGGAGGGCACATGGCATGAGAGTCATGTGGTGTGGCATTTGCCACCTAGTGCATGTGTCCATGTGACACATGGCACATGGCAAATGAAGCATATGAAGGACACATGGCAAATAGGAAGAGTGAGGAGAGTTTCCTCTTGTTAGACAAACAAAAAAAAACAATTCGATTGGAAGAAAGAAAAAAAGGAAAAGAGAAAAAGAAGGAATGAGAAAAAGAAAATAAATGGAGAATAAAGGGAAAAGGAAAGGAAACAAAAGATATGAGGAGAAAATCCATGCGTGGAGAGATAAAAGGGAAAAAAAAAAAGGAAAATGGCTCGATTGGTGTTCGACGATCGGAAGTTGTTAGTCAGAAATTAAAAAAGTTAGTCTTCGGCGAAAACTGCAGTAGGTCGCAAAAAAACAAAAGAGGTAGAGTTTTCTCCTACTGGATCCTCTTAATCTAAGGGCCATAAATGGCGGGTGTGGTTCGTACTAACTATGGGCCCCGAGTTTTCGAGACGTTGGGATTTGTTTTCGAGACCGTTTTAATTGGGATTTGAGGATTATCATGGTTGAATTATAGCCAGATTAATGACAGTCTTGAAATTTGTTAAAAATAAATAAATAAAACAAAAACTAAAATTTCTGAACTGAGTCCAGATTATTTCCAAGGCAATGGCTAGTTTGTGTGGACTATTTATGTGTTATTGCTGAAAATTTTATAATATGCTGAATATGTTGATATATTGGTATTATATATATTAGTAGGAATTGATATAAATTATATGCTTTCGATATAATTATTCATGGTACTTGTCATAAAATACGGTTTATGAATTGTTTCATGTACATGTACCTTAGAATGCTTATGCGATGGCATTTGCATTGCATATGCTCGAAACATCGCATTTCATGGTTGTGAGTGCATAGTTGGTAAATCGACACTGTGTTTAGTGTTTGATTGGATGGGTTCAGTAAATGGGACAACGTCAGTAGTCGCAGTTTGCATGAAGCGGAAATATGTGTTGGTATCAACAAGAAAGGATAAATCCTCCCTCGGGTGAAAAACACGCCAATTATGATCAGACATAGTCCCCAGCAATGGAATGTCGTAAAAGTGTCTGGGTTTGCCGAGCCCGTGGTGAGACGCCAAATATCGCTACCTACAAAAAGGCGCATGGATTTTAAATATAAAATTATCATTGTGATGCATCATCTAAAAAGCTTTTGATTTATAAACAAATGAAATTTGTTTTGAAAATGATCATTGGATGTCATCCAGAATGACGGTTTTTCACACTTGGCATAAGCATGTGAGAGAGTCAGTGAGGACTCGGGACGTAGGGCATGATGAATGCAAATGCATTTCATGACATATATGATTAAATTTAAATTGTCATTTTCATTGGAATGTTGATGTGTGTATTGTGCTCATGAACATAGCATTACATGTGTAACCCAAGTAGGGAGTAGCCGCATGAGTTATCCTTATTAGGCGTTGCTCGGCCAGATCGGTGGGACCGCTCGGGTGCGGGTTATGTACGAGGCGGTAACCCTCATCGAGGCCGCAAGTGTGAAGAAAGCGATCTTTGGCTTTAGAAACCTTTGTAAAAAATATAAAAGTAGATTTTACATGTAATATTTTTATTATCCCCAATAGGTTATGCTTCAGCTACTATAATTTATTTTGATAAATTTGTATATTTTTAAAATATATGGGCGCGAATGGATCGATGAATGGGACGCGATATGGTGAGTGCGATGTACGTCTGAGTATTCCGTGCGTTCACGGGTTGTCAACGGAACCCCTGGGTTTTTGGGGCGTCACATCATTAGTCTTTCATACCTATTCCAAAGTGAACTTTAACGATTTATTTCTACTAATTAGAAACTGGAAACATTATCAAATCATTCAACAATTTACAATCTCTTATGACTTATTTGGATTCCTCACTTTTATGTCAGCATCCTTGGAGTACATTATCAAGTTAGTCAAAATCACAAAGACGACTATTAATTCTCCATTTGGTTCTCCAAAGGTTTCAGGAAAATGTGAGAAAAGAAAATAATCCAAAAAATTTAAAATCAACAATTTTTTCTTGTTTCACCATATTTGTTTTCTTTTCTTTCTTCCATATCATTTCCCGTCATACTTTGCATGGCAACCATATTTGTTTTTCTTTTCTTTCTTTCATATGATTTCTATGATTTCCCGTCATACTTTGCATGGCAAAAAAAGCAAATGAATCTGATATTCATTTATAAATGTTTTTTTCTTTCCCCTACCATTTTCATGATTGAACATAGAAAAACAGTTGCCTTGCAAGCTAAAGCCTCTAAAAGTAAAATTTCATTAACCAACAAAATAACAAACAACTGGAGTATGACATTGTAGAAATAAAGAAAGAAAAAAATAAATAAACAGACCTCTTTATCTTCTCTGAGGACAAGAGGTCTTCCAAGGAAAGCAAATCTGTAATAGTGTCATTATAAACCTGTGGAAAGAGAGGTGAACCATCTAATTTCCACCATAGCTCCTTTGCCTGATCTTGGTGAAGAGACTTCCCAATAGATTACTGACTGTGAAATAAATCCACAGTTATCAAATCATCAAATATTCAGAGAAGATGGTAGTTCAGTGCAACAATACACTCCCACCAAAATCCAAAAGGAACACCAGAATCCCCTAAAGGTAGCACCTCTTTGAAAATTTTCAGCTAGTAGGTTGGAGAATTAAACAATGCAGATGTGGGAATGATAAAAATAGAATAAACCTTGGTCTACAAGATTAGTCAAAGTCAAATAACTATTAGCAAGCACCAACTCTCATGAGTTAAACAATACTGGCTGGTAATGTCATATCCTGGTCTTTTACACTGCAAAACTAAAAAAGTAGTAGTTAGGCAGAAAGCAATCCAGCTTGCTTAGAAACCAATGTTTCCTTTTTACAATATGATACATAAATATGCCCAGAAATGGGCAAAAAGTACATGAGAATGAGGAGTCATAAGCAGTTTGGGAAATTATAGAATCACAATTACATATTGGGTATTCAGATGTTAAGATGTACTATGATAGGTGAGACAACCTGGTTTACAATAAAATAATGATAATAAGTTAGTAACTAACCAACCAAGATAAACTACAATCTAGATAACATTAATGAATAAACATCCATGGGTTTCTTTGCAGTATTATAAAGGGGGGATTTTAATGGTCCAAAATAGCTTCAATGGGCAAGATATGCGTTTCCAGTTAAGATGGTGCAGCACTTTTCCTTTTGTTTTTATTCTTCTTATTCTTATTTCCATTTGCGACAACTCGCTATTGTACAAGAGTTCTGGACATGGTGGAACTGTCATCCTTCCTGGTCGGTTTGAACACCTTAAGTGATTGAAGGGTCAACACTTCCTCGAGCATTGCAATGAACACCCCCATCCTCGTTGCTCATCCCAACTCCCTACTGCCTCAAAGTCACCTGATCTACAAAGCTTTGGAATAAGCACATCATATGCTGGTCCATAACCACCCAATGAGCTTCTCTTCATTCGCTCAAACATCTCATGAGCATAATTCACTCTCTCAACTCCACAGAGAATACCGATTAAATCATAATAAAACTTCCGATCTGGAACCAATCCCTCTCCAATCATCTCATCTACTATCTTATTACCTTTACCAAATCTCCCTGTCAAATATAGTACTCTTGCAACAAGATAATAGCTATTGATCAGGAGAACAACCTGACCTCTTCATCAACTTGAGTATTTGACAGGATTCCTTAACTCTTCTAGTCCCACCCAAACAGGAAGCAATATGTTGTAACTAATTGAGGTTGGGGTTATCCTATTAGATCTCATCTCCATCATCACATTTAATGCTTCAGTTTCAAGACCTGAAGGATTAGACTTAATTTTTCTCACAAAGGCATCTAAGGAATGTGTTATAGCAAAATAAATCTGGCATAATTCCAACTGACTTCATCTCTCTGAGAATTCTTCGTGATTCTTTCACATTCTTCTGCTCTGACCATCCATAGAGAATACTCCTATAAATGCAAGGCTTTACCCCCAAAATCTTATCCTTATGGTGTCTAACAACTCCTTCTGCTCGTCTGGCGTGACCTTTGGAGCAGAGAGCATTAACAATTGCAGTGACCGTAATGCTATCATAGGAACACTTGAATTTGTCCAGGTTTTGAAAAGACCCAAAGCATCATCTTCTCTCCCCAGATTGACCAATGTCTCAGCTACAATACCAAAGGTCTGGGTTTTCATCTCTCTACCCTCATTACTGAGATCTGAAACCAAAATATCAATTGCTTTGAGGTCTTTCTTCTCTGCAAACACCTGAATTGCATAATTAAAGTCATCATCTTCCAATTTACATTTTAACTTCTTAGAAGACCACAAGAAGAACCTAAGAATCCTTCTAGTGGGTGCCTCATTTTTGCAAGAGTCAATAATCTGGCTAACAAGAGATGACGTTAAAGCATCAAACCGATCAAGACTTGCTTCCAGATCATCTAAACTGCCAAGTCCATTTGAAACAACATTGCAAAGCTCCTGCAGGACAGGTGATGGGCCCGGTGGAATTGCAGAGAAGAGAGCCAAAGGAATGCATCTTGGATTCTGAGCATTGATACCTTGCAATGAAGCTTTCAATTTAATTTCAGTAACCACATGGTCTTCTTTAGCTAAGAAATTCGTCTGAAACAGGTTTTTCAACCATGAGGAATAGCTTCACAGGAACAACAAAGCCTTAGCTTCATCCAATCTGATTTATTTCAAAATCCTTCAACCACTGCTCTGCATTCAACAATACAGAAAACCCATTTTACAATTATAAAATCATGAGGAACAAAAAGGATTTAACAATTGTGCATATTATAAGCTATGAAGCACGAACACGCCTTATGGGTGAAGTGGACGTGTGTCGGTTCTTGCTCGAACCTGCAGCGTCGTCGGACACATGTCGGGTGCATGCACGTGGCGTGTCGTTGATAGATAAGAGTCAAGGCTTCACACACGAGGTAGGACACACAACTAAGACATGATCGGGGACCGCATTTGGACATATATCATGGGTTTTTTTTTCTTTGGTTTTTTTTTTTATAAAATTATGGGCTCTTTTCTTAAAAAACCATAACCTTTTGAATTTATTTGGCTCTTTTCTTCACTTTAGCATTCTTTCAAATATCGGTAAAATCTCAGTGGATATTTTTACAAAAATATTAGTAAAACAAAAATTATATAAATTTTATTATATTTTAAGTCCCATGACAAATCGCCGCCACTGTTAAAACTAACATTCCTTCCTGCAAAAAAAAACAAAGTTAACTCATTAAGAGTTGAGGGCTTGGTTTTGTCATGTGATCTTCAACCACATCCAGGAGATCTCCAAACTATAATGAAGGTGAATCTAAAATGTGGGACGTTAAAGGAGATGGTTTTGACTCAATGGATATAGAGAATGCTGGACTTCTTGAGATTGTAGATCTTTCTCTTGATGAACCTGAATTGGAAGCCATTTTATTTGATCTAGAAGGAAATGCTAGTATTTAGTTTTAATATTACTTATGCTAGTCTTTGAATATTTGTAATAACAATGTTTGACCACTTGTCTTTTATTTATCTAAATTTCTTTTTAAGAATAATATTTATAAGGATAATTTTTTTTTTTTATTATGTCACGTCCTTACCGTATCTGTGTCCCGGTTTTTTGGAATTTGTTGTGTCCGCGATTGTCGTATCCAGTGGCGGAGTGTGCGCGTCCGTGCTTCTAGATTATAAGTATGTCCATAGACCCTATCCATTGAGGAGCTCTTCAAGAATGAAAACTAGTACCCAGCCTTCATATTCAGAGATTAACTGATCCAGAAAAATAATTTGCTGATTTAATGTCACAACCAAATACACCACCGCAATCGAAAGAGAAAGAAAAAAAGAAACTTATTTAAAAAAAAAAGCATAATAAAACCTTTTATGTTTATTATGCATTGATCCTAATACAACAAAGCAGTCTACAATTTAACAATCAAGAGGCAACCTAAATATACTTCTCAGCTCCGTACCATTAAATATATTTATTGTTTAAGATCTTAGCTGTACAACACTTGATCAATTAAAGCACTGCAAGATATTAAATAGATCTTCATATCAATCTGAAATTATAAAGTTACAAGCAAAACAAAGCCAAAAATAAAAAAGAATACAAATTCATCGATCAGGCTCTGTTAGCATCTAACCTCCATGAAGAAGACCATGAGTTCAGGGGAAACCCTGAAGAAGAACAGAAGAATCAACCATTAGAGGATTACCCTCACTGCGAAGAACAGAACCCACTTCCAGTACTGTAGGATGTCGAATTTTGCAGGATGCCACAAAGGGAGATTATCCAATTGGCCAGCTGGGAAAAAATAAAAAACAAAGAAAGTGGAATCGTACTCCTCATATCAAAATGGAGAAGTTTATGCTAACCCCAAACCAAGATCCCAGAATGTAAATCTTGTAATATGTCATTCCATAATATCTAGACAAAACATATTACTATAAATATTAGAGATGTGTTATAAATAATAAGAGTATATTTCTGTACATATTAATTTGATCCTTAGCAGGCCTATTATTATTAGGTCTCAAAAGGAATGTTTGCCTGTTTTGTCAATTTAACACCTTATGAGAAAATAAAAATTCCTAGACACACACACATATATATGTGTGTGTGTGTTTTTGTGTGTGTGTGTGTGTGAAAGTCAATTCAACCTAAAGAATATCTACATAAAAGGTTGCATCCAACAATGAAGGATATCATTGATGAGGAGCCTTCAAACTAACAAAATGAGCATTAAGGCCTCATTCAAACCATTTGAACAAAGAACTGGTGCATGAGTCAATTTTTTCTATGTGATAGTGTGTAATTGCATTTTGAACTTGGAATAAGTGACAGGGGTGTGCAGCAAATTTCACCACACTCGATGATAAGGTCTTGAACATTTTTAAGGTTGAGATACTTATCAAAAAAAACGTTTTTAAGGTTGAGATATGGTTCAAATATGGTATTATAAATTGTCAGCATGGATCTATTGAATGGTGAAGTTTGAAACGATCTTATCTATATAGAAGAGTTTGCCTTCTTTTTTGTTCACAAAGTATCCCTATTATATCACTTATTTCCCGTTATATTTCACGTTTTTATTATTTAACTATAATAGTCATTAATAAATTCAACCTAAAATTCACATAAACTGGCCTTTTTATTAATCGAAACTAATAAAATTAAATTCATTTGATTTATTTTACCCTTCAAAATTCTTCCTTTTCATTCTTTAACGTTCAGGAGCCTTTTTTTTCTTTTTTTTTCACTTTACATTAAGATTCATTCCTGAGCATTAAGATTAAGATTCTTCCATATATTAAACGTTCCAAAATTCTTACATATACATTAAGATTCCTCTGAGCATCGTAGGGTACCATTTATTTTTCCATGGTAAAAACTCATGAATGTTTAAACAAGTCAAATCATTTCATATACAATTGTACAAAATAATGCTCCTAAATAATTAATTCTATAAAGTTTCTAGCTTCAACAGTAATTTGGGTCCTACACTGACAATTTCTCTTCTTTTGCTTCTAATTTATTGTTGCTGACAATTTCATAATTCAAAATTTCAATTATCTTTTTCATTTTTTTTTGGGTATCTAAAATCTATTTGTTACAAGATTACATTCCCAAATAGAAAGACCGTTTATCTAAAAACAACTCCATCAGTGGAGCAAAACATGTAGCCAAGCTAAAAATAGATGCTTTTGGAAAAAAAGCGCTCAGCAGTGAACAAAACGGGTATAAAGAATTGGCTGATAACGATCAATATATTTGGGCAAATATGGCTGATAGCTGTTCATCAGCCAAATGGTAGAAAAACCTCTTCTACCCCCTCATATTATAGCCGTTGGAGAGAAAAAAATTGATTTTCCATGACCGTTGGAGATGGAAAATTTTTTGTGTTTTCAGAAATTCATCTGAAAACCCAAAAAAAAAAACAACCAAAAAAATGAAAAAAAAATTGCCCAAAAATATTTCCTCTGATCAGGCACTTGATCCAGCAGCCTAAACTGATTCGACCGATTCAAGCAATAAGCAAATTCATTATACGAAGCAAAGTTATGATAACCCTTTTGCTTACCCGCCCAATGGAAGAACTTGGAGCAAATTACAGGGTCCCAATTTTGGAGATTGAAAAGGGTATTAGGGTTTTCGAGTGGTGGGGGTTTAGGATTTAGAGTTTTTCGGTTGGAAGAAATGGAAGAACAACAAAAAGCAAAATAGAAAAAAGAAAAAAAGAAAACTGGCCGGAGTCTGGAGAGGTTGCCGCTGGCGGCGCTACGCTGGAAGGCTGGCCGCTGCCGCGGAGGCTGGAGCGTAGTAGTGAAGAAGAAAGGGAAGGTAGGAAGGAAGGAAGAAATAAAGAAAGAAGGAAAAAAATTAAGATCCTTTGTTTTGGCTTTGTTTTTATTTTTTATTTTTTTATTAAAACATTCTAATTATTATTATTATTTATATTAAAGTATAAAATAAAATAATAAAAAATATTTTAAAATATAATCAAAAGGTTTAATAAATATTTTATAGTGTTTGAGTGATATAGATGAATGAAATTAATTAATATTTGTAACCAAAATACACCTATTGAAATTATTAATTCAAAATATTTATATATATTTTTTATTAATTTAATCAAATATTTATGGCCATTTTTATTTTAATTGAATCTTTATATTTATTTTAAATTTTAATTAAATATTTATTTATCTTTTTCATCCAATTTATAGTGTATGAGTATAAATGAATAAAGGGTATATGATGTAATTATTAAGAAAGAAAAGGGTAAGAATTAGAATAGATTTAGGATAGATGTAAGCTTTGATCTTTGAAATCTTCATTTAGCTTTAAGTAAATCTCGAATAGCTTTTTGGAATGAAACAGGTGAACTTCACGTGGCACTGGCTAGCTAGCATTTAGTTTAAACAAAAATTTCATTCAGATCTCTTCAAGTAGAAACCTTAGAACTGAAAATCTCTCGGAATAGTGAATCTAGCTTATCAAGCACAATAATGAAATCTAACCCTCTGTTTGGTTACCCTGCAAAATGAAGAAAAATAAAAGAATCCCCACTTTCATTACTTTGTTATCTCCCTTACTTTCTTTGATTCCAAAAATCCACAAAAAATATGCTTAATAATAGTAAAGAAATAAATAAAAACAATCCAGATTAACTAAGCTAAAGAATTTGATGAATTTAACTGGGCCGATTTCCAATTTTAGGCCATCATAATTTGTTTGATCCAGCTGAAAATTAACTAAAATTCAATCTAATTTCGCAGATTTCATTTCTTTGTCAGTTTTAATCATTGGTTTCAAGTATAAAAAATTTAGTTAAAATAATTCAATTTTTAGACTATATATGGATTTATATTAATTAGTATATATAGCTTTGATAATTAATTAATTGAGTCCAAATTAGGTGCAGTCCTAATACAAGAAAGAAATAACCTTTCAATATTAGAAAGATTTGTTTTGACATAATTCATTTCCTTTCAATAATTTATAAATAGTATATAAAATGACAATATATATAAATTTAATTAAGAATGCGATATCAATCAATAAATAATATTTATGATGGATACAATTAGTAGAATATTTATGCTATCATAAGTATTATTTAATATTTTAGAACAAATTTTAATTCAACTTCATTAAATAACCTTCATATTTAAAGCTAAAAATAAGTTTTATGTCGCAATTTCATAACTTTAAAATATTTTAAGTTTCCAAGTAATAAGTACGAAATTTTATAGCCCTCAAGTCAAGTGATAAAGGGGGTGGAATTAAGAACAAGAAGTGCCATGATCCAATCCTTATAAGAAAGAACATGATATGTTATGTACGTAAAATGAATATAGATGGCAAAAAATATATATGAAATTTTATCAAATACCTCCTATAGGAAATCAGAAAGCACATAGAAGAAACATATGAAGATAATAAAGGAAAAGAGTAACTTAATTCCCAAAAAAAAAAAACAAATGAAGCGAACTGCAGGGATTAAGAAAGACTGCAAGACAATGGAAGTAATTCATCATGTAAGCTCAAACAGAGGGAATGAAGCCAATCAATTGATCATAATTAGAAGTTTCTAACAAGTAATCAGACAAAAGCACTGCAATTGCCTCTCGAATAAAATAGGCATTGCACTTTACAAGCTCCGCACAGAATCTGCTGATCATCATTGAGAATGCACCATGACCTCAAAAAAAGAAGGCTCGATCTATACATTACATGGTCAAGGCTCAAGCAAATGCATTCACAGTAAGTGTAATTGTCAAAAAAAAAAAAAAAAAAAAAAAATTGAGCTGGGGCTCTCTGCCCTCACTATTTGTGATTCATGGCTCGGGTTTCTGAATCGGTCAAGATAGTTGAAGTAGGGGCTCCTACAGATATTTCTCTGGAATGGTATTCCCCACTGTACATGTCATAGTCTGAGCTGTCGTCACCAAATGCCATCTTCCTAAATCTTTGAATCTCCTGATTGTACTGCCCTGAATCATATATGGTGCTCTGTCCATATTTCACTCCATTGCTCAGATCCGTAAATTCGCCCTCCATGTCAATGCTCTTACCTGGAAACACAGGATATATGTATGGAATCGTGTCCAAATCTCAAGGCCATGAAAAAAGGCCTGCTATATATATATATATATATGACGACTTATTTGCTTGAGAGAGGTATTACTTGTTTATTAGGTAGAAAATTTTACCATTTCTACGTGGCTCAGCAAAGGAAAAGCAGCGTTTGAATTCACGAGAATAAGGCCAACAAATTTTGAAAGCAAAAAGTGGTCATTATTTTGACATTTTATATATGAATCGAGAAAAGCATTAAAAATTTGTTTCATTGTTTAATTAAATTCAGCCACGAGTCTGACCAAATGGGGTTGAAAATGGCTTTTATTTTGATCAGGTCGAGTACGAAGCATTATTTTTGAAAATGGCCAAATATTAGAATACGTTGAAAATTTTCGTATTACGAGATTTTGAATAGAGTTGAAAATTTTACGTGAAATTCGCAGACTAGAGTTCGTGTGACCCCAAATTCTGCTTGAATATTTGATATGGAGATTCTCATGCATGCTATATCAACATGAATATTTTAGGGTTTTTTCTTAAATATGTTTGATTCTTCTTTTGCCTATTCTCGTTCCTTTTTTTAAAATAAATAAATAAATAAGAATAATGAACAAATTACTATACAAGAAGGCTGAGCAAGAACTATTTAAATCACCTTTGCCATGCGAGGCCGCTTTGGAGCAGAATGACGAACACAAGCAGCAGCCGTCTCAATCATCCTAAGCATCTCGCTCTCCACGTACCTGCGCTCCAGCCTAGGATCTATTAATTCACTGACATCACCAGTCTCAAGAGCATGAATGAGGAGCGGGCGAGCCTGCCAAAATCATGACAACCGTATTCTTCAAATAGATTCTACTGTAAAAATATTAATACATCAGCCACAAATTCTGTTTAGAACAAGCTCCAAGCTCAGAAGCAGTATAAAATCTAAGGAAATCATGCCACAAATTCTAAAGTAGACAGTTCATCATCATACAACAACGTCCAAGAGTGTTTTTTCTTGTCAAATAGAACATGGATCCAAGTTCTTTGATGATGAGATGGCAAAATATACTCACCCATTCAACCAAACTCTCGTCTCCCAAAGGTTGAGTTGGATCAACAGGTTTGCGCCCTGTTATCAGCTCCAAAAGTACAACACCGAATGAGAATACATCAGATCTATCAGTCAGTTTCCCACTTGATGCATACTCTGGTGCCATATACCTGAAAGCCAAACTTGACATTAGTATAACAATCACCAAGAATGCATTTAGGCTGTTCAATGAAGTATGATATTCGTATTAAACTCAAATTTTATAAGTTTGAGTTTTAAAAGTGATCGATTTTAACGTAGCGTCAAAAGCTAGTTAGCGGGAGGACTTGGGTTCTAACCACCTCTTTATAATTTGAATCCTCATTTGCTTATTTGAAAGTCCGCAAAAGATTTTGTTTGATTTGTTCGATAATTCTTTATGTGCAAATATGGGTCGCACTTGAAGGATGGTGCTAAGAAACATGATATTCGTGTTAAACCAAATTCTCATAAGTTTTAGCTTTTGAAACAGTTGGAAATGTCAGATAACAGGTAATAGATATGCTGTAATGGATTCCACACAATAGAAATGCATTTATGGATGATCCACACAGACAAGCAGCAAGTTTCCAAATGTCTACCAGATCCTTTTCATTAGGATGGAATTTGAAGATGTGTTCGAGACATTAGACGTTTATGATATTATTGTACTAAGGCTTTCAAAATCTTATAAGCTCCAAATCAAAATGAAACACAAGATTCCATACAATCCAAACTGACCCAAAAGTTCCCATGACTCGAGTTGATACATGGGTATTCATGTCATTTGATGGTTTGGCCAGCCCAAAGTCTGCAACCTGTTATTGAAGCCAAAAATTAGATTAAAATCTAGGATGCAATATTTAAATGGGCCATGTCTTTAATCCTATGACCAGTGGAAGAATTCAAAGCACCCAGAAAAAGCCATATGCGTGCCTGAGCTTCAAAATCATCATCCAACAGAATGTTTGCTGACTTGATGTCCCTATGGATGATTCTTGGATTACCTAGAAACAGTTTGCATTTGAGGAAGTGATCAGATAGTTAACCATCTATATACCAATTAACTTGAAGATGAAGTAATGAGAATGTCTTAAAAAAAAATGGAAAAGGGATGAAAAAAGAAAAAAAGAAATATTAGGTGAAAAAACCTTAAATAATCCATATTTTGTAAATCTACCCCTTCCCATGTTTTTCTTAAGAATAACTCCTTTCGGACAAAAATACCCTTTATAAATCTAATTCTAAACACGTGTTAGGGTTTACACTTCAACAGAATTTGCCACGTTTGGTTGATACGTCAACATCATTAGAAGGTCGTTTATCCATCTGTTAATTCTATTGACGACAAAGACATATTGAGTTATGAAACAAATATCAAAAAACGTTTAAGAATCAAGTTAAATATATAGCCGGCTTGTCATGGCGTACACCTTATCCTCCCAACCACTTATGTTTTTCTTAAAAAAACTTATTTTGAACAAAAATATGTCATTTTATGTATTTACATGTGTCTTATAAAAGAAATGGTTATTTTAACTAGAGCTATGAATAGGGGTCGTTTCAATTGGGCTCACAATTTTAGGAGGGCTTGGCTTAAATTATTAAGGCCTAAATAGAATTAGGTCCTAATTATGGCCCAGCTTAAATTAGCCGACCGTCCATTAGGTATATATATATATATATATATATATATATATAAATTATTAGCTTCAAATATAAATTTAAAATATGAAAATATGTTAAAAATCAAATAAAATTTTGTTTTCTATAAAATCAAAATTTTTTTAAATTATTTCAAAAATTACATTTTCAACAAAATTTTATTTTCAATCCCTAAAAAATGATGTTTTATATAAGATTTATATGTTAAAACTAATTTTTACTATTTTTTAATACACTCTAATTTCAAGGTAGTAAATTATCCTCATTGAAACTCAAACCTAGGACCCTCCCTCTCTATGCCTTTATCATGTTCTAACAATAAACTTTTTATTATTTGAACTAGGCATAATGGACTTTCAAACATATTCTTATAAACCCATTTTTATTACTATTTTTGAAAATGATTATAAAAATAATTTTCATTAATATCCTTTGAAAATGTTATATCATGTTTTACAATAAAATTTTATATGTAATATTTTATTTTTAATAGTGCACATGTTTTTGTAAATATTTTTTCAAGCAATTAATTTTTTAGTTATGAAAAATATAAGTTTCTTTATTTTTATTGAAAATATGAAAAATAATATTTGTCATAGTAATTTTAATTATTTTAATAAAATAAAATCATACTCAAAAAAATAATTAAAAATAAGATAGTATTAAAAAATGATTAAAATACTTTATTATATAGTCTTTTCACAAACATAAAAATAAATTATAAGTATTTTAAACAAAATTTTATTTTATTAAATGTAAAAAAAAAAATTAATATTTTTACTATTTCAGCTCATTTTGACTTGAATAGGCCCACATCCCCTATAGGGTCAGGTTGGGCTAACAAAGCATTAACTCGAATAGGACTTAATGACCCGTGGCTTGCTCTTTTAACAATAAAACAATAAGTGTATTTTAGTCAAAAATTGATAGAGGTCTTTAATCAAATCACAAAAAATAAATTAAAATAAAATAATAAAAAGAAGAAGAAAAAAAAGAAGAAGAGGCTTACAGTCTTCATGTAGATATACCAAACCACAGGCAGATCTATGGAAATCTTGAGTCTTTTGCTCCTCAACACAGGCAACCCTTGACCTGACAGCACAAAACATTCAAACTAAGAATCACAATGAGATCGAGGATGTTATGTTTGATGGGGAAGGTAATTAAAGCTAGCAAATTTGGACATACCATGCAAATGATGCTCAAGAGTGTTGTTTGGAAGGAATTCATAGAGGAGTAATCTTTGATTCTCAGCAATGGAATAGCCCACCAAAGAGACCAGATGCCGATGATGAACGCGACTAATAATCTCAACCTCAGCTCTGAACTCCCGCTCCCCCTGTCCGCTACCCGCCTTTAGCTGCTTGACGGCCACTGCTTTCCCATCGGGCAGCCAACCTTTGAAGACATATCCAAACCCACCCTCACCAATTATATTTTGGCGGGAGAATCCATTGGTTATTTCCATGATCTCTTCATAGCTGAAAAGGATTTGCTTGCTGCCTATCCCACCGTTTGATTCTGGTCCTCCAGGGTAGTACATTTGCCCTCTTTGACTCCCATAGTTGTTTCCATTTGCTGAGTGTTGTGAACCATATGGACCTGACATCCCCATTGGTTGCTGCTGTCCGAAGTAATTTCCATCTACACAAGGAATATATATATATAAAGTATGTACATACTATATGCTACCCATTTGAAAATAAAAGCAAGCAAAGAATGTTTGAAGAATCTTGTTGGGAAAAATCCGGGTTAGTTTTCCCCAAATTAACAAATGTTACTATTCATATGAATAGTACTCACAGCGGAAATACTCGGCAAAACACTAATACAAAATAATGACAGCTAAAGCAGAAAATAAGACCAAATAAAGAACACCAGAAATTAACGAGGTTCGGCAATAGCCTATGTCCTCGGGCGTCAACGAACAACTCCCACTAATGAAAGAGAAATTACAAACTTAAGACCACAAATCAATTTCCTAAGAAATTGAGGCAAAAGTAAAATCACAGAAAATAATTGGGGCGTCTACGAAATAAGTGGCAAGTGGTGGGAAGAGGTGTGTTTACAATAGAAGGGGAGGCTCCTTTTTATAGGAGAGAATGAGGGAGGAAATCCCACATCTAAGCAGATGTAAGGATTCCATATTTTCAAAAAACAACCGTCTCACCTTGACAAATATGCGAATCCGTCTAGAAACTTCTCTTTAACAAGCGCAACGCCTCCAAATGCGTTCAGCAGCCTTGATCAAACTACTTCCTTTGGAAATGCATAAACCACCATATCTTCCAAGCTAGGAGTAAGGTTTCCTAATCTCTCTTCTTGGCACATGTGCTTGAATTTGTAAATCATGTTCAGCTGGCGGGGTTCTTCGTTTGGAAACCTCTTCTCTCGACATACGCTTCATGTGTTGCAATGCATTTGGTCTTCATTTGGTTTAAGCGAAGTGGCGTGCGAAACTCCAACGGTTTAAAGTACCCTCCACTGCGGCGGTCTTCCCTCTTGGGCTGGCGAAAATTGTTTGACATTTCCATACATTTGTTACCTTCTTGACATGGCGATTCATGAAAGTAACATCCTGCTAGAAATAATTTTCTTGAAGATAGACACGAGTCGGTATCCCTTGACACCCGGGGTAGCTCCATAAACAATGCCTTTTTAGCCCCTTGGATCGAAACGTTCTTTACATGATAATAAGCGATGGGGCAAACACATGTAAAAATATCCTTAATCATTTATAGGTTTTCGAGACCCGTACCTCGGTGTTTTGCCATTTAATGCGGTTGATGGTAGGCGGTTGTGAGATGACTTGCATACATAACGACCTCGGCCAGGCGTTTGTCAGGCCAGCGTGGGCGGCGCGACTTTCTCGGCAAAATTTCGGTTGTCGCGTTCTGCCACCCACAAATTACCATTGCGGTGTATCTCTAAGCGTGAAGTCAGAGATATGCCTTCAACTAATACGAGTCTCAGCCCGATCATTTCGATATTTTGTCCCATTGTCAGATCGAAGTACTTTAATCTTCCTCCCTGTCTAGTTCTCCATCATTTTCTTCCATCTGAGGAAATGTTTCCATTACCCTCATCTTTGGATTTGACATATACACTGAACTCTTACGGAAAAGTCATCCAGCAAATGTAACAAAAGTAATGTTTACCTCCCGAGCCGTCTTGATTTGGTCCCCCATACGTTTGTGTGAATATAATCCAATATACCTTCAATGTGGATTATGATTGCGAACTTCACCCTCTTTTGCTTTCCCGGAACACATTGCTTTCATGAAAATCCGACATGAGTCTTTGCACCTTTCAATAATCCTTGCACCCAGTGACGTTTGCAAGATTTCTCTCGGCATGTCAAGTCTCATATGCCATAACACAGGACATCTCGATACTTCAATGCACTTCCACTCTTTGCTTTGCTTCTTTGTCCACCTTGTTGTGCTACCTTGATAAAGGTGCAGGGTTGTTCTCTTTGATACCTTTCACATCACCACAAGTGCTCATGGAAACAACTTCGAATCCCATTTTCATAATGATAGTGAAACCTTTTGACTCGAGGTTCCCGAAGAAATGGGATTCTTTTCAAGTTCGGAATGTCTAGAACAAGCGTCGGCCTGCAGTCGGCCCATCGTGATTCTTGGCCCAGTTGAGCCGTCCGGTATCTTACAAGGTTGATTGTACGCGGATAAACAACACCACCATCGAGTTACGTAAGTTGAAGAACCACTCTTCACGAAACACATATGGAATGGCGAATTTAATCACACAACCATTCATCGGTACTAGTCGCGATGACACACAAGCGTGAAAAATCGACCTTATCATCTTGACCACACACGTAGCGAATGCACCCTTTCCTTTCTTTTAATCGGCAGTGAGTCTTTTCTTCGATGCCTTTTTCGTGACAAAAGGCACATTCATCTTTAAAGTTGCCTTTTGGTAGAGATCTTCCTCTTCCTGGTTTTTCGGCTTTGATTACGACCTCGAAGCAGTGTAAGGCTTCTGGTGAGCTCACGTGTTCTAATTTATCCTTTTTTAAGTCTCGTTAGAATGTCTGACCCGATTATTCTTGCTGCAAAAGTTATTGTTTCCTTCCCGATCCAACATACTAACAATAAGATGTTCATATTCATCGGGAAGGCTAACAATATCAAAGCCTTATCAGCATCACTTACTTTCTCATCTAGATTGATAAATCGATTACTAATGAATCAAATGCGGTGATGTGATCATTCATAAGCGTGCACGGTTTATGCGGGGCGATCTGACTTCGTTCTCGTATAGGCTTGTTCTCTGTGCTCTTCTTCATAAACTTGTCTTTGCATCTCCTTCCACAACTTGCTTGCGAGACGTCTCTCGTAAGCGGATATTTCGGCTCCTTTGAGACCCGCAATCGAATCTTACCACATGCTAAGCGATTGATTCTTGCCCGATCTTTCTCATCGACATCTTAAAGTGCTTGCTTTCTTCTAGTGCGACATCAAATACGTTGGAAAGAACATCTTGTACCTCACACTGCCACATGTCAAAGTTATTGGTGCCATCAAATTTGGTACTAGTCACCATTGATCTTGATGAGAATCCTTTCGGTGTAGAAGTTGATGGTGCACTGGATTCAAATTCTGACATTTCTACAACAAATAGTTGTCACTGCGGAATGTCAATATCTCAATAGAATCTTTTCTGATGTGGAAGATCAGATAAAGGCTGCCCGACCTGAGGCATGCTCGAAACTATAGAGCAAAAAATGCTGAAAGCCCCAGAAAGACCTTTTATGATGTGGAAGGTCGAGATAACACGCAGCCATAAGAGCATCTTAAGGCGGAACCTTGGCTGCGTGCCAATTGTTGAGAAAAATCAGGGTTAGTTTTCCCCGAATTAACCAAATGTTACTATTCATGAATAGTACTCACGTGAAATACGTGAAACATGTCTGAAAATAATGACGGCTAAAACGGAAAATAAGACGAATAAAACGCTGAGAAATTAACGAGATTCGTGATAGCCTGCGTCCTCGGGCGATCAACGAACAACTCTCACTAATGAAGATAAATTACAGACTTAAGATACCAAATCAATTTCTAGAAATTGAGGTAAAAGTAAATACACGAAATAATTGGGTATCTTCTGAATAAGCGCTTAAGTGGTGGGAAGAATATGTTTCGATAGAAGGGAGGCTCCTTTTATAGGAGAGAATGAGGAGAAATCCTTGTCCCAACCGTGTGGGATTCCATATTTTTCAAAAAAAGCAACAAATCTAAATTACATGATTTATAACATATGTTGGGAAAAATAATTAGCTTATAGGTTGAGAGGTACAATCTTAACTAACTGTAGTTAACACCTCCGGTTACTTAAGATAGTATCTCAACTTGAAAGCTAAAATTATTTTTATGACACGTTATAAACAATGTATTTCTTTTTTCTTCCTGCATACCTTGCCCTTCATTAATTTCCAAATGGATACTTACTTTTCCTAATATACCGAGTAGTGCCAAAAGTACAAAAAGGAGAGGGGAATTTAATTACTTGAGTTGACAGGGTAGCTTCCAGGTGGTGGCTTGTATTTTGCAGGAATGACCCTTGATTGTTTCTTCTTCCGTCGAGAGACCACAAAGAAGATGGCAACCAATGCAAGGATTACCGCTCCAGCTACTGTCACACCCACAACAGGGCCAGTATTACTTGATTTCGGTGATGGGCTAGATTTCCCTGAACCGGAGTTTCGGGGAGGAGTGTGTGAGCTTGGAACCCGATGTGATGATGGCGGAGGGGGGACCCCTGAAGAGGTTGACGTTGGAGGACTCACATCATTTAATGGAGTGGGAGTAGATGGGACGGATGGAGTGGGAGTGGTGATCGGAGTTGGTGGCGTTTGGGGAATACTGGGCAATGTAGGAGGAGGGATGGCGACGGGAGGAGGAGACAATGAGACAGGAGGGGAGATGACAGTCGCTGGCGGAGTTGGCAATGGCTGAGCTGGAGGGGGAGGAGGAGGAGGAGGATGAGGAGATGGTGGTGGGGTTGCGGAGGGAGGAGGCGGAGTTTGAGTGGGGGCGGGAGCAGGAGCAGTTTGAGTAGGGGCGGGAGGAGGTGCGGTTTTAGTAGGGGCAGGAGGAGGTGCAGTTTTAATAGGGGAAGGAGGAGATGAAACAACTATAGGGGCAGGTGGTGGCGGGGTTGTAGTGTTTGAATGTGATGGTGGTGGTGGTGGTACTGGTGCGGGCTTGGGAGGGTCTGAATCGGCGGGAGGTGGCGATGCAGGTGGAGGCGGAGGCGGAGGTGAAGATGAAGGTGGTGGCAAAGTAGGAGGCGGTGGCGGCGAAGCAGGAGGCGGTGACTCAGAATTGGGAGGGGATGCTGAGGAGGAGGACGATGTGTCTGCCTCAAGTCGAGCGATGAAATCAAGGGATTGGTCAGTGGATGAATCGGAGGGTGGTGGGGATGAAGCTTTGGAGGTAGGTGTTGGAGGTGGCGAGGTTGATGATTCTGGTGGCGGAGACTCGGACTCCTCCAGCGACTCCGCCGTGTCCGACATTCTTCTTGGTTTGAAATTCGAGGAGGGTGTTCCTTCTTACTACATTAATCTTAATAATTTGTTCATCATGTTCATCCTCTAATATTGATTTAGCTTCGGTGTAGTTTTTGTTTCCACAAACAATAATGAAATCAAAAATCAAAGTGGGAGATGAACGCAAAAAAATTGAAGAGGCAGGGAACCTGTTCGGAATGCATGAAAATGGAAAAGTTCTGATCCAATTGGCTATAAAACCTGGAGATTCCCAACAACGTCCCTGACCAGTGACCATGCATCACCCCCACGTAGCGCTTTTGGACATCTCTCCCTCTCTAACCAACAACTACACCGACCGACAATCCCAATAATTCTTGCATTTCTCTTTCTTTTTTTTTTTTTCTTTTCCCCTACTCTATTTTCTTTTCTTTTTTTCTTTCTTTCTTTCTTAGATTTCTATATTTTGTGTACTTGTGGCCGTTGCTATTCTCCTTCCTTGAATATCGGCTTGCCGCGCAATCATAGCTTGTCCCCCCTGTCGACTGCTACGGCCCACGAGAACTAGATCAAAAAGGCCCATTGGGCTTAACTTTCTTACAGGCCCTTCTACTTTTGATCATAATTCGAATTATCAGAAGGAATTCTATATCTAGATAATTCAAGTTATGTTTATTTTGCTTCCATTAACTTGCTGCCTAAGCAATTCTTAAATGTAATATACTAATATATATACCTGATGGGCACCGGTAAGGGGTAGGGTCCTCTTCGTCCCATCCATTCTACTACTTTAATTAATGAATCACCACTTTAAAATATATCTGTATTTATCACGAATTTGGATAAATTATAATAGAAAATTTAATAATAAAAAATATTTTGTCTTGTTATTCGATAACAAAATTTTATTTTTCTTTGTCTTCTTATTTTCTAAATAAAAATATATATATTTCTTTTCAACAATGCTCTTTATATATATATATATTTATTTACTTTGTATTATTTTATAATACTCTATGTTAAATTAATTTATTGATTATAGACTAAGTATAATCACATTATAATTTTAATTATAATCGTGCATGCTAATTATATGTCATTTATGGGATGGTTTAATATTAATTAGTTATGTGCTCATGATTTTATTTTCTCATTTTCTTTGGTAAGCCCCTTGAACCAAAGTTCAATTATTTTCTTGTACTTTATATATATATATATATATATATATATATATATATATGAGTAAATAGAATCCTAAATTCGCATGAGAAGCTTTTTTGGTAGAAACAGCATTTTGGGGAGAATGAAATATTATCTTTAAGCTGCGCTTTATTTGATTTGTCACAATAGATTTGAGAGGTAAACGACGATCGATAATTTTGGATCACGTCACGAGTATGTTTTAAACCGATACGATACTTTATTGTTTCAATAAAATTTGTATTTTGTAATATATTTATTTGGTATTGATCAAAATTTAGTCTTTGATTAATGGTAATTATTTTTTGATCGATAAATCACTGCTTAATTTTACAAATTAAGTTTAGCGGTGTCTGAAAGTCATTTTTGTTAGCATTGAAGCTATCATTTTTTTGTTCATATTTATAGTCGCGTTGAAAATCATGTTCTGGGGATGGCTGATACTATGTTCAAAATTAAATTGCGTACACGACAGTCGTTGTTCATGAGAACAAGAGTTGTTATTCAATTATGAAAAAATTTCCATCAAATTCTGTACGGCGCTGTAAAGATTGCAGGATATTGGTTCCTAATTGGAAAGTTGAGTCTTGAGAGTAAAGAAAAAATGACATTTTTGAATCATTTTTTTTTATTCGCTTTGATTGACATGGGTGGTAATCATGCGTTTTTAATTATATAATATATATTTTATTTATTTATTTGACTCATATCAACGTCAACAGTATAAAATATGATTGAAATAATGGAAAATTTTTATTGTTATTATTATTATTATTTGACTTATTTATTAGATTGAAATCATGACGGCAAAGCAATGGGTTTTTGGATTTCTAGAGGAAATCCTCTTTTTTATTATTTGCTTATTTAATTCTCATGGGAAGCCTTTTTTTCACATTTTAAATCCTATTGTTTCTTTGATTGTAGGGAGCTTTCAAGAAGGAAATATAATGAAATATTCACGGATTTTAGTTATTAATTTAATTCTTTTAGGATTTTTTATGGGGTATTTTTTAAGCTAAATTTTACGTTATTATCCCATATTTTTTGTTTTCTATCCCATTAAACATCAAATTTGGTTATAGAAAAAAAAATTAAATTTTTACCCAATTCTGTAATCTTTTCACTAATTTTTTTATACATTGTTTTAGCAATTTATGTTTGTGCTAATGAGGATTATTTAAAGCATCATATTATGAATAATTATTTTCTTGTATTTTGTTAAAAATTATGAAAAAAATCATGAATGCTTATAAACTTGTCTCTCATGAGTATAAGCATATCGGATATTCTTAAAATTGATGTTTTAACTGTTATTTCTTCAATCTTACACATCAATTTTGCTAAGATCCATATGGATAGTGAAGTTGTCATATTGATGTATTTATTATTTAGTAGAATGTTTAGTTTGATGAAAAGATTTCACTAAGTGTCATGAACCTCACAATTTTACCACCCTATTTATGGAAAATTTACGTATTTGGTTGTGACAGGTGGTGAATTGCTCTTACCTGTGTATGAGTCTTTTTGTATTTTATAGACTCTAGCATTTGGTGACCACTTTTGTGGGTCATTTGGTAAGCCGGAGAATTGAGCAATTTGCATATTTTTGTTTTACATGTATTTTTACATTCTTCTGCTTGTTTATTAACCGCTGAGCTTTATTTGTTACTCTGTCATCCACGACTTAATAGGACAAATTACAAGAAATAAGTTAAATCTCTTATGATGAATTTGATAATTATGAAACTGAACTTAGCTTTGAAAGTTGAAGCTTCTCCAAAACTCACTGCTAAGAGTTTTGCAAATGAGAAAAAATTCTATGAGGCCTAGGAGTATTATAATAGTTGTTATCTAATGATCATGGATAATCATATGGAGGATTTTGTTTATGCTAGCATTCCCAAGATTGAGAATGCAAAATATTTCTTATATGCTATTAGTAAAAAATATACAAAGTTTTCAAATAATGGAAAAAATAAGTCATATGATAATCATTGGGTGAATGTTTGTTTTGAATCCAATATCATTGATGTGTCATCTGATACTTGGTGGTTATTTAGTGGTTCTACCATTCATGCTTGCAATTCTATGCAAGTGGTGATAAGCAGAAGAAGTCCAACTAGTTTGGAGCAGTATGTGTATATGTGAGATAGTACAAGAGTCAAAGTTGATTTTCTGGGAGTTATCAGATTGCAGCTTAGTATAGAAATTTTTTTGAAAATTGTAGGATATGCATACATACTCTCGATCAAGAGAAATTTGATATCAGTACCTATTTTGGATAAACTTGGATATAGTTTTCTTTTTTGAACTGGAAAAGTTAATTTATATCGAGACACTTTATTGATTGGCAATGAAACACTTTGTGTGAATCTTTACAGATTAGGGTTGTATAGTTTGCTTTCTTTTTCTCCTAATGTTAATACTGTTAGTAGCACCAAGCGTTTGAAATTGAATGAAAAGTCTTCTATTCTTTGGCACAAGCATTGAGTTATATTTCCAGATAGAGAATATCTATTTTGAGGATGATACTGGTACAAGCCAAGGGCCAAGAGAAATTGTCTTCAAAGAACACCAGTTTTTATTCCTATGCCTATTGCTTTCACTTCAATCTCTAACCATGTTATTGACCAGCATCCAATAGCCATTACTAATGATGAACCAATTGAGGATGTAGATTCAGTAGCCCTAGATATAGACCTAGTGGACCCAGATGTAGTCATGAATATACCCTTAAAAAGGTCAAAGAGGGCGGGTAGGCCCACAATTTCATATGACTATATTGTCTACTTGTAGGAGCATGAGTATGATGTGGGTGATGTATCAGATCCGACCACCTACAAAGAAGTTATTGTTAGTTCTCAATCCAACTTTTGGATTGATGCATTGAAAGATGAGATGACTTTCATGTCACATAATAAAGTATGGAGCTTGGTAGATTGTTAAATGGCTACAGACCTATTGGGTGCAAATGGGTGTTCAAGACCAAGCGCGATGCCAACGGATAAGTAGAGAAATATAAAGCAATATTAGTGGCTGAGGGTTACAATCAACGAGAAGGTATTGATTTTAAGGAAACATTCTCTCTCTTGTCCACCAAAGACTCTCTACACATTATTATGTCTATAGTGGCTCATTTTGATTTGGAGTTGCATAAAATGGATGTGAGGACAACCTTCTTGAATGGAGACTTAGTTGATGATGTTTACATGCACTACTGGAAATTAGTTATTCTATGACTACATTATTCGTCCTAGAAATAATAATTATGGTCATGAATAATAATTTGCAACCAAAAATTGTTGGTCGCTAAGTCATCGTTGAATGTTCGTCGGGGAATGTTTTCTATGACCATTCGTTTACTTTGTTGCAAATAATATGTTTGCACAATGGATGATATTAGTCGTCCATGCATACTTTTAGTGCCCAACGTCTTAATCACTAATTTTATTTTTTACCACCATTAGTAATTGGTTGAGTTCAATTTTAGTTTCTTGAGGAGAAAATTTTGATCGTATTTGGAAATGTTTCTACAATGAATTTACATAGACGTTATAATTTAGGTGCTTCTACGATGAAAAACAAGTAGTCATGGCTTATTTATGATGAAAATTTTTGGCCCTTAATTTAAATATTTCTAGGATTAAATTAAGAAGTAGTCGTAAGTGGTCATTTACCTTCACGAAAAAATATGGTCTCAAGTTAATTATTTTTCATGATGAAAAATCAGTAGTTGTATTTTACATGTTTTAACAAAGAAAATGTGATGGTCACAAGTTTAAATTTTTCTATGAGGAAAACCGAGTAATCGCTATTAATAAGTTTCATCAACAAAAACTTAGTGGTCACGAGTTTTATTTATTTATTTATTTATTTACAAGGAATAAGAAGTTGCATGTAAATTCATGTTGTTATTAAAATTAATTAGTCACAAGTTAAATATATAGGCGACCAAGCTAGTGGTCATCAAATGTTGTCTTTTGGTTTACTGTAAAATTTATAAAATATAAATTTACAAAATTAATAAAATTAAATATTTTTAATAAATAAATTTTAATAAAGTTATTAAATAATTGAAGTAATAAAAGAAATAAGAGTACTAAAATGAAAATAGAAAGAAGAAAATAAAGTATAAAATAAATCAAGTAACTAAATAATTAACATTAGAAAATAAGGAACAAAATTTTCTCAATACCATTTAACCGCTCATTCTCATGATTCATATGCCCTTACTATTTCCCAAGTTCAAAGTGTATATCATTCATTTGACAAATTTTCAACCCATAACATGTGTTGCACAACTTAGCATGAGTGTTGTCTAATTATTTGTGCATACCCACTAACTCTTTCGCTTGACTTTTAATTATCTTGCATAGTTCAACTTCTGCAAATAATATTAAAGAATAAAATAAACATATATTGTATAAGTTTATAAACTTTTGCACTATGAACACATGTAATTAAATAAATCAAACGAAAATCCGTCACATGACTACTATATTTATTAATTAAAGAGAGAGTAGCCTACAATACTTACATAGAGAACTTGAGCAATAGGATGATTCAAATTGGAGAGCGTTCAAATGTCATGACTTGTGAAGGGCTTTGACAATTTCTTATCTCGAGAAGCCATGAACAAGGTTTAAAAAATTGATTAATTCTTATACTACTTGGTTGACACGTATTTGCCTAGAAACTTACTACGACGGGCACGAGACTCATATAGTGAATCGGAAAAAACCAGATATCTCAATTGTGTTTTTGAGTTAACTCTACAAAAATTGAAAATACATGTTATTTCACAAAGAATGCATCTATCTTTCTCATAACAAAAGTCAAGGATTTTTAAATAACTAAGAGATTCCCGAAGAAAAAGAAAAAAATCATGAATTTGGCTTGGGATTTTAGATGATCAAAGAAAAAAAGAAGTTGTGGTAAAAAGATTAAGGACTAGACAATCCCACTAACAGTCGAGTTGGCATCTCGGCTTAGGAAAAATGTCTTGTTGAATACTATTTCTTAGACAAATGAAATATGTAAAAATACTATTTAATTTTTTAATTTATAATAATTAACATATATATATATATATATATATATATATATATATATATATATATATATATATCATATTTTATTATTATCATTTATTTTTGTAAAGTAAAATAATGACTATCCTTCTAAAAAATAAAACAAAGATACTTTATATTTTGTTATACTATTAAATAATCACAAATTAAAATTTATCTTAGCCATAATATACATGATAATAATATACATGCTAAATAGTTAATAAATAATTATATATATAATAAATATTTTCTTATTTCTTGGTATTATTAATAAGTAATTTTTTATTTTTAATCTTCATCCTATTAATATTTAAATTAATATTATAATATATTATAAATAATTGAAATGTAATTATAAATATTTATTGATATTTTCCTTCCCTATTTTACTAATTCTTATTATCCTTGTAAAGTAAAAGAATAAATTCCCTTTAAAAAAATGCAAACTAATATACTTTACTATTTTGTACTTTTTTTTTATATTGTTTCTATCAATATTAAATTAATATTATATTAATTAATATTGCAATATAATATAAATGATTGATAAATAATCATATATATTTGTTTATATTTTTATACTATATTTTATTTAAAATAAATCCTTGTAAAGTAAAATAATGACTATTCTTTAAAAAAAATCTTTTTGACATCATGATAACTCTCTCAATGCTTTTATTAGGAATAACTTTACTCTTTTATGAGTGCGTTTGAGAGAGCAGCTGCAGCTTATTTGAGTTTATATTCTCATATAAGTACTTTTAATAAAAATTGTAAATATTTGAAAGAGCTTATCAAAATAGCTTATGACCCCCTTATAAGCCATTTTTAGCTTATTTCAATAAGCCTCATGGAGAAACTTGTAAAAAAAGCTCAAAATAGCTTCTATGAAAGACTAAAATTGGTTATCTCAATGACAAAAATATCCTTATGAAAAATAATGAAAAAATAGAAAACAAATTTATGTAAAAAATAGTTACAATTTTTGAAAATTTATATTAAAAAAATAGGAAAAAATTCAGAAAAAATAATGAAATAAATTCCGAAAAATTATGTAAAATGGGTAAAAATTTTGTGTAAAAAATTCAGAAAAATATAAAACAACTTCCGAAAATTTATGTAAAAATAGATAAAAAATTTTTTTAAAAAATCTGACATATAATTAAAAAAATAGTGATGATGAGAATAATGATATTGATGATGAATTTCTTTATTTAGAATTTGATGCAAATACATAAATATTTATTTTGTTTTAGAAATTAAAATTTTTTAGATGATGAAGAACACTAATGATGTTTGTTATTTTTTCTTTTTATTTTGTTTTGAAAATGTTTGTGATGATGGGAAAAACTAGTGATGCTTGATTTTTATGTTTGATGTCTTTTCATTTATTGTATTTTATTCTTAGATAAAAACTATAGACAATATTTAATGAGATATATAATTTTTATTTATATTAGATAGAGTGTGCATCACTTAAAAAAGCCCGCACTTCAAGTGTGTCTTTCGTCTCAAGAGGCTTTTGTGCCTCCGTACGTCTTGCGCCTTAAATAATTATAAGTCGTAGTACGTGAATTTCAATTTACTAAGAAAACATCAAGTCAAATATTTTAATAAAGAAAAAAGCATATAATATTTTAGTTTTTAATAATATTTTTGATGCATTTGAAACAAAAGTGAAAGGAGAGTATAGTTTATTAGTTATTTTTATACTAAAGATTGCAATTGAATGATAAATTTTTCAGTATATAGTGAATCTTTACTATATTTATTTATTTATTTTTTTATCATAGTTTCATGATATATATTTAATAGGTTTCCTACTTATGTGAGTTATGGCTTTTCTCATTTTGTTCGTCACCTTTACTTTTTTTTTCTCCAAACCAAGCTTTTATCATTTTCCTCAAAACCAAAGCATATAGGTTGTGATTTCCTTGAATTATTTTCTTTTTCTATTGAAATTGTTAAAACATGTGGTTGATTACAAAATCGTGATTAAATTATCTAATCTCATGCATTTATATATTATTTGTGGATGTATTATAAATGCACAGAATTAATCATGAATTGCAAATGAATGGGTGTATTCATTTTTTTTTTTCTTTGCATTTTTTATTGTATTTATAATAATTATTATAATTTGAACTTTAATATATGATTATGGAATTGCATATTTATTTTTTAATTATTGTTAACTAAAAAACCGATATACGGTTAACCGAACAAATGGTTAATCGAAGATTTGGTTAGGTTTTTGGTTTATATAAATAACAAACCAAAAACTGACGATTGGTTTTTATTTTGTATCATGGTCCAGTTAAACGAATCATGTCCACCCCTAATCATGACAATGGAAGAAGACTTCAAAAAGATGATAGCATAAGAGTATTTGATGAGATCCGAGGTTCAGACTTTATACTTCAGATTATATTCTAATATAACAAAGAAGCTTATATATATATATATATATATAATACTAATAAAGTTTTAACTATTTTAAAAAATAAATAAATATTATAAAAATTAAGACATTTTATTTTATTTAAATATTTTATATGGAATATAGAATAAAAATTTATTTATAATTCCAAACTCACTGCATATTATCTAAATTAAGAAAATACTAAGATACTAAAATTAATAATATTTGTTATTAAAATTTTCTTAAAGATTATTATTTTTAATATTAACTCTTTGATTATTTCAATAAATGTTTTTTTGAAAAAAAAAAAAAAAAAACTCATCCACCTCTACCCTACCATTTTTATAGTTTGTAATCATCATTCATCTATTATTTATCTTCCCCTAATCATGAGATAATTTTTAATTATCCTACAAATAGAAAATATTTATTACACACAATATATGCATTAAAAAGTTTAAGATATTTAAAAAAAATAATGTTTCTATAGACTTATATAAAAAAATAAAAACAAATTTTAAATTGTTGTCTAACTAAAAAAATTAACATTTTATATATTTTTATCAAAATAATTTAAGAATATATTTGACCATTTTAATTATTACATCTAGTCCATAAGTTCATAAACATTAAAATATTTTAAAAGATTTTTTGTGATTATTTTATATAAGTATATGGAAATATGTATAATTAGTTAAAAAAAAGTTAAAGTAGTAATTTTTATAAATATTTTTTTAACAAAATGGTTTATAATGAGAGTAATATTTGAATGCACTTAAAAAACCATGTGAAATGTGTATTTTAAGAATATAACTTTTGGATTAAAAAAAAAAAACATAACTTTTGAAAATAATATGAAATTATTAAACTCATGTAAAAAGTGTATTTTGAAAAAATTACAAAAATAATGACCCTAAATTATTAGACATTTGCAACTTCAATTATTGGTCCTTAAAAATATTAAAATTTCATAGGTGAATTAATTATAAATTTTCTCACATATTAAAGTATTTCCTACGACCAATAGAAAAGTTGTCGCAAATGATGTAGATTTATGAGACCAACATATGAATTGTAGCAAATAATATAACATTTTTTTGCGACTACCTTTATGATCCTCACAAAATATCAAACTTTAAAGGATGAATTATAATATTTCTCATAGAATATATCAATTTCTACGGCCAATATAAGGTGCATCTCATATAATATATCAATCTATGACCAACCAATGAGTGGTCGAACATAATAGGGCATCTTGTGACCACTTTTATCGCTCATCACAAAATATTATTCTTTTAGAGACGTGTTAAAATATTTCTCATAGATTATAAAGTTTTTTAAACTAACACAAGATTCATAAAAAATGATACACTTGTTTATGACCAATCAATAAATGGTCATCGATTATAACATATTTTGTGACTAAAATTAAAGTCCTCACAAATATCAAACTTCCAAGGACGAGTTACAATATTGTTTTTGTAAATTATAGTATTTTCTATGACCAATATAAGATTTATCATAAATAATAACACGTTTTACAACCAATCAATAATTGGTCTCAAGTTATAATATTTACGATCAAATAATGGTAGCAATAAATAAAATTTTTAGTCGTAAATAAATAAAATATTTAAATGACTATCTATTAAAATTAGTAACCAATTGTCAAAGTTCATCATAAAAAATTAGAATCAATGATTAGTTTGGGCTGGTTGTAAAAACTTTAGATGGCAGAAAACCAAATTTCTTATAGTGATGTCTCAACCTATTAGTTTTAAGAAAGTTGGTAAGGGACACATGGTTTGTAAACTTTAGAAATTCATTTATGGTTTAAAACAGACTTCTAGGCAGTGGTATTTGAAGTTTGATGAAGTTGTCATCGCCAATAGTTTTAAGGAGAACATCGTCGATTAATGCATATATATGAAGGTCAGTGGGAGCAAATACATATTTTTAGTTTTATAAGTTGATGATATTTTGCTTGCGATAGTAATCTTGACACATTGGATTGAGACAAAGCGGTTATTGTTTAACCATTTTGATATAAAAGATCTTGGGAAAACATCTTATGTCTTAGGCATACAGATACTTCGCGTTAAACCTTGTGGCATTTTGAGATTGTCTCAATAGACGTATATTGGACGCATTCTGAAAATGTTCAATATGCAATAATGTTCTTCCGGTAAGGCACTAATTGTAAAGGGTGACAGATTTTCCAAAAATCAATATCCTTAAAATGACATTAGAGAGATCAAGATGAAAAGCGGTTCCTTGTTCTAGTTGTGGCTTTGATGTATACTCAAGTATGCACATGCCCTGATATTGCTTTGTTGGCGTGTTAGGCAAGTACTTGAGTGATCCTGGTCAAAGCTATTGGAAAACGGCTAAGAAAGTTTTGAGGTATCTTCAGGGTACCAAGGATCTCATGTTGATATATCGGCAGACCAAAACTCTTGAGGTGGTTAGTTTTAGTGATTCCAATTATGCAGGTTGCGTAGATGATAAAAAGTCCACTTCTGGTTATATCTTTATAATGGTTGAAGGAGTTGTTTCGTAGAAAAGTGTCAAGCAAACACTTACAACTTCTTCTACTACGAAGGTAGAGTATGTGGCGTGTTAAGAAGCTACTTGTCATGCAATATGGTTATGGAACTTCATTTCAGCTTTGGAGGTTTTCACTCCATTTGTAGACCGCTTAAATTATTTTGTGATAATTCTGTAGTTGTATCTTTCTCTAAGAACAGTAGGAGCACTTCTCGCTCTAAGCACATTGATGTGAAGTTCTTTTTTGTTAAAGAGAAAGTTGGAGAGTCTCTCATTTCAGTTGAGCACACGCTTATGACTAGCATGTTGACAAACTCACTAACCAAAAGCAAAACACATCATTCGCATGGGATTGTTAGGAGCCTCGACTCTTTGTTTTAGTGGGAGTTTTGCATTTCCATGTATTTTGTAAGGAAAATTCATGTTTTTCATTATTACATACACATTTGGCAATTTATTCATCTTATGGTTTGTATCATTGTGACCAAATGAATGACAAAATTATGTTTTTCTTTCTATTGAGTCAATGCTCTTGTCATTGTAATGCTTCTAAATTAGTAACGCTTGATTATGTACAATTTATGCATCTTCTTGGTGTATTAATTGTACATGATTGATTATAGCTATGTAAGTATTTTGTGGAAGCATTTGAGTTATGATTTTTTATTAGTGGCGTCTGATTATGTACAATTTATATATCCTCTCGGTATGTTAATTGTATATGATTGGTTATGACTATGTAAATCTATTTAGAAAGAATTTGAGTTATGATTATGCTGTCTAAGTGGGAGAATGTTAGATTAATTTATTAATTATGGACTAAGCATAATCATATTACAATTTTAATTATGTATTTATTAGTACTAATTATGAGGTCATTTACTAGAGATAGTTTTAATATTAACTAGCTATGAGACCGTGGTTCTATCTTCTCCTTTTCTTTGGTAGCTATTGGACCAAAGTTTAATTGTTCCCTTATGCTCTCTATATATATGAGTAAATAGAGCTTTAAAATTGCACAAGGGTTTGATAGAATTCACTTTGGGGGAGGAAAATTTACCTTATTCCCCAGCATTGTTGATTTCATCCGCCAGGATTTAGGAGACAAATGGCGGTACAATAATTAGGACCATCTTAGAGTATATTTTATCCGATATGAATTGATATCTTTATTGTTTTTATCTGATTTGTATTTTGTAATGTATTTATTTGATTTTTATTATTGATAAATTATTTTTTAGGATCAATAAATACTCTTAATTTTACAAAATAAGTTTAGCAATATATTCTTTGATTCAAACCCAAGACGTCATGTAAGTCCATCTCATCCCTTTAGGCTTAAGCCAAGCCTCGAGGGCTTTAAACGTTAAATCTTTGTAATATCATATAACAAATTAATAGGTACGCTACATTTTAAATATGCCTCCTTTTTTTTATCCTTAGTATCAAATTTTGATTGGAATCTAATTCATTTTTAAATAGTATAAATTAACACAAAATTCAAAATTTTGAAATAATAATAAGCATATGTTTTCCAGCCAAGATGCCAGGGACCATTCCCTTGGCCACTTGCTTTGTACCGTGTTCCTAATTTACCCTCCATGCTTTCACCCTTTTCACATGGAAGACGTGCTCGAGTAAGGAGAAATCGGACCACAAATCTTACCTGCTCTTGCTCATGCGTATCGCGTTGTAAAGTAACGAAGTATTATTCCTATATTTAAAATCAGTATCATTCTTCACTCACAAGTAACCGAGTTGTTGGTAATTCTTTTCAAACGAATTCTTGAATTTATTTTTTCATTTTATGATGTTTTATCAAATAAATATGAAAAAATATTTTTTACTTTAATTATAAATAAATAAATAAACGACAAAATCTAGCTGGGTTGAAAATAAAAAGTAACGAGATTAGATATACACAATGAAATTAAAGGTGATTATTGAAAACACAAAACGTAATATTAAGTAATAGAATCAAAATAGGTATACACCGGTTCATATACATTATTTCAATACCGTATTAAAAATTTAAGAAAAAATCTAATTTTTTTTTTTTTTTGAAAAGATCTAATTTGTTAAATAAACAAAATACAAGATT
The DNA here is from genome assembly GCA_016808115.1 of Tetrastigma voinierianum. NCBI lineage: Eukaryota > Viridiplantae > Streptophyta > Magnoliopsida > Vitales > Vitaceae > Tetrastigma > Tetrastigma voinierianum. The sequence continues at coordinate 364,480 of JAEQBH010000057.1, forward strand.
AAAAAATCAAATTAACAATGAAAGAAATCAAAATAGGTAATGAAGAAATTTGATTTAGATGAACTTTAATACACAGTTCATATGTATCGATTGAATACTTTGTCATACTATCACAATTTTAGTAATAAAACCAGGATAGATAAATATGATATTTGGTTTATTTGAACATTTGATACACAATGATTCTTATACATTAGTTAAATATTATATCATATTATCCAATTTTCTAGAATGTGTAACAACTAGATTTCTTGCTATATAAAATCATAAAATTAGATATAAATAATAAATCAAGGTGCTTGATAATGAGATTAATCATAATATAAAGAAATTGATGAATAAAAAAATTTGACTAGTCAAAATTGCGATATACACTGATTTAATATCAAATCATATTACCATAACTTTTATATATATATATATATATATATATATATATATATATATATATATATATATATAATTCATCATACCTTACTTACACGATAAAAGGCTCAAATTTTAAAAAGGAAAAAGCATATAAAAGGAAGGATGTCGGATTTAGAATAATTTACTACTTTCTAACAAAAATATTTAGCCATGAAAATATATAAATATATATACATATATGACAAAAATCTAAATTATTGAAGTAATTAGGAGTGACAATTTGTGTTGATGGGTCGTATTTGTGTCATGTCGATATCGGGATCGTCATCCCGATATTGTCAGCCGAGCGTCTGAATAATAGCGTGTTAACGTTAACTCCATTTCAGCTGGCTTCGTTTATTATTCGGTGTTAGGCGGATAAATACGAGATATGACGATTTAATTTGATTATTTAAAATAATAAGAATTATAATTAATTATTACCATTATATATTTAACACAATAACACATTAAAATTTAACATGTTTATTAATTTTATTATTTAAATTAATATGAATTATAATTAATAATCCATATTTAACATAAATAACTTATTAAATATGTTGATTGATTAATATAATAATAATTAAAGCGGATGGTCGAGATCAAGTCGTGTTATGAGGTCAGCAGATATGTCAATTATTAAACGTTGGCGGGTGTAAGTATGGCCGACAACGATTATCTTTCAACCTAAATAAGTAAAAACCGTATTGGGTTCATGTCGTATTCACTTATCGTATCAAATTTTACCTGCCCTATAAGTAATGATAAAGTTCGTAACGATAATTGTAAATTGGTTCCATATTATTATTATTTAGGAATACTATTATTAGAATATCATAAAATTACATTGCAATAAACAAAAAATTAAAAATTAAAAAACCAGGCATAGTTTATCGATTTCAAAAAATGGAAATAAAATTTCCAGAAAAGGAGAGAACCATGACAGCCGAGTTTTGGACATATTTAATTTTATTTTTGTAAAAAAATTATTAAAATAGTTAGAAATGAAAATAATGTGCAAAGTGAACAATAATATCGCAGTTAGGTTACGGCTGGATGTAGAATTAAATTAACTTTTTCTGAATTGTTCATGCATTTTGGAGTTATTTTTATTTTCAAAATATTTAATAATTTTAAAATAAAAAAATAAACGTGCAAAGCGAAGTGACCGGGGTGTAGGCGAGTCGAGCCGAGTGTGGCGGGCTCGGCTCGGCTGACACAAGGAGTAGGCTCGGGAAGCGTTCCGCGGGGCACGTTAGCGAGCTAACGGCGGAGTTTGAGAGTGCTTTCGGGCTCGGCTCGTTTAACTTAAGAGCCTGTTCACGAGCTTGGTTCACGAGGCACAGTTAGCAGGCTTGTTCACGAGCACAGTTAACGAGCTTTGCTCATTGCGCCTATTCATGAGCTGAATTCACGAGAGCTTATTCCCAGTGTGGTGAGTTTGAGGAGTCTTTGGAGCTCAAGGTACAAGTTTAACTTATATTATCAAAATGATGTTAGAATTAAAGAAAATGTTCATCTAAAATAGCCAACATACAACTAAATTAAAAAGATAAGGCAATAAAGTTCCAATTAACTTATGAAGTTCAAGAGTTAAAATATTCATCATGTTCATTTGTAGGAAAATTTGTTTGTACGTCAGCCTTCTCCATGTTCGAGCACATTCCACGAGCTTGGTTCCTGGCGCAATTATGGCTTACAGTTAGCAGCACGCTCAAAACCTATTCACGAGCTGTTCTGGTGGCGAGTTTGAGGTACTCGGGCTCGGCTCATTTAACTCCCCGAGCCTCAAAATGATGTTCGGGCTCGGCTCAATTTAACAATAGCGAGTTCGGCCGAGCTTCTAATGAGCGAGCGCGGCGACTCGCGGTAAACGGCTGATTCTGACCCTACCCGTGACCGCCTTTCTTTGTTAGAAGCGGCGACCGCAGCTGCTGTGAAAAAACAACCAATCACAAGATTCACATCTATCAAAATTTAACGAATAATACGGTTTCGTAACATATTTATACCTCCTTGCTTTCTCTTCACCATTTCTTACCAGCAACAAGTATCTCTATCTCCATCTTTCTTTTATAACTTGTTTGAGAATTCGCGAGGATTTTCTTTTTGATTCTTTGCACGATGAGATGGAGCGTGATCGTGACGAAGAACAAGTATCAATTACTGTAGAAGATCATCAAGGACGGAGCCAGGATTTTTATTTATCCCGGGCTAAACTATATTTATTAATACAAGCATTCATATGACTAACAAAATACAAATGTAAACTCATAAACATATATTTAATAACAATACAAATGTAAACTCACTTAAACATATATTTAATAATACAAATGTAAACTCATAAACACTTACTAATGAAATTGGACTCTTCGATCCTTACTAGAACAAAAGGCATCTATAACTGAATCTGTATCGATTGCTTCCGTTATTTCTCTTTCAATGTAGACAACTAATGAATCATTCAAATACTCATCTTGCAAATAACACATTCTGAAGAGTACTTTTGACATGTTTCATGGCTGAAAATGCTCTTTCTGAAGTTGCCGTAGAAACAGGAAGAGTTAAAATAAGACGAATCAACCTATCAATCAAATTGTAGGACTCTGTCTTATTTGTTTCTACTAAACAAACGTAATTAAAAATTGTAGACATACTTTGAAACCTCTCATGAACCATCAAATTGATAATGATCTAGTTGACATTTCAAATAATGCATGTCTTGTCTATCAAAATCAAGCGCATAAAACTTCTCGGCAAGTAAACAAATCACGTCGGGATTGAAGATTTAAAAAGTTGTCAGGGATCTAAAGCGGTGAGCATAAGCAATTCCATTGTCTCTTCATTGAATATACTATAACTCTTCTAGCGATGATCAATCGTAGCATTAAATATGTCCATGTGATAGTGATGATCTGATTCGCCAATGTTATCGATACATTGACATGAGCGACTTGCCTTTATGCTTGGCGCTCATATCGGGTATATAGGCATCAAATTTCATACAAGCGATTTCACATGGTCAAGGAGATAATCAAAACCTTCTACTCGCAAGGTTTGAAGCAATGATTTGTCGATAGAGATTAAATTCCACGCATTCAAAATATCTAATGATTTATGTTGTAATAATTCATTAAAAGTTATTATTCGTAATCCCCATAATCTGTGCATAAGATGCAATATGAATATGAAATCAAGGATTTCATCACACAAAGAACCACCAGCTTCCCCACGAATTGTATTTGAAGATCCTTCGTTAACCATACATTCAAACACACTAATGATAGCACCATACATATCTATCAGACCGCAAATTGATTCAAAATGTGAGCTCCAACGAGTAGTACCAGCTCGATGCAAAGTACCCATTTGATTAAATTTCACTCACTGTCACCACTATTAACTTTTCAATCTCAATACTGGGCATCGCAGAACTCATACGCTTTAGAGAAGATTACGTAAGATTGACAATGCATGTCAATCTGGAAAAGAATCGTTATTTGAATCATCTCAGCAGAATGTAACCAATGCAAGTTGTAAACGATGAGCAAAGCAATGAACATAGTATGCATACTCACATTCATTGCGGAACAAAGCTTGCAATCCATTAAATGCACCACACATGTTGCTAACACCATCATATCCTTGACCTCGTAAATCTCGAATGTGCAAATTGTGTCGAGTAAGAACTTTTGATATTTTTTTCTTAAGAGTTAAAGAAGTGGTATCTTTAACATGTACAATCTCAAAAAATCTCTCCCGCAAAAACCCCGAACATCACAAATCTTTAACAATTGCTATTTGTTCTTTATTTGATGCATCCTTTCGTCACCAATCAAAATACAAAACTTGCATTTCCAACTTCTTCACGGATTTTTTCTTACTTTAGTAGTTAGAATATGCAAATATCTTTTTGATCATAGGAGACGTTTTACTTTGATTTCAGAGCTTTCTAAGACAACATCATTTATCTCACATCTTTAATCTTCTCCAACAAACTAATCATCTCAATTAGATTACCACGGTTCTTTTGACATACAGATTCATCACGACTTCAAGGCACATCCCCTCAAAGTGTTTCTCATTGAACACTATCAATGGTAGCCTTAAGACGCAATCGATTTTTTTTCTTTATTTTTCCTAACTTGAACATTCATAACTTTATCAATGTGCCCAATATATTCTTCAACGCTCAACACTTCAATAAAGATTATTGTGTGTGGAAACAGACCTCCTATTATGACAAGAAAACACATTTGACCCCATTATTCACTCTTCCAAATACTAAACCCATCAATGGTAAATGCAGATGTAGAGGTTCACTAATTGAAAACAAAGCACCTTAGAAAAGCAAAATGTCAGCATCTTTCAAATGTGTATCACCTGTCCATGGAAATTTTTGTACCAACTTTCTTGAAATCTTCGATTTTGAACTCCACAATACCTGATACTCCGCCCAAGATAGGTCAGTTTGGTCCCCACTTATATACATGTCTAACTTCATCTTGATTATAAGCATGTTTCATATCGGAATACGCAATGCGGATCTCTGCCCTCAAGTCTTCATTCTACTGTAGTTGAACTTCTTAAACTTTTGTTTTGAGGGTTGGAGAACTGCGTTCAACAACCTAGAATTCTAGAACATCAACACTGTTGGATGCTTCACTAAACTAAAGGTTTAAGACTAGAATTTGATGTTTTTCCACTTTTCTTTTTGAAGAACGAAAATTGTTTTGCTCTTTTTCGTTTCCGATTTCCATCCCAATGCAGATATGTTTGAAAAATTATAAATAAACTCTGAGAAGAATCAATCGAGCTATTTTAAATGTAAAAGAATTGCATCTAAATTCTTTTGCAATTTAGCAAAGTTTATGAATTTTACCCGAAATTGAACGTGTCTGCTAAAGCTTCACTCCAAATGATTTATACTCCCAGAGCAGAACTCGAAGAAACATTAGCAACTCAGAAACTAGGAGTTCATAAAACCAAACTACTGTAAAACCCTTGAAAAACAATGGTACAATTACACATACTAGGATGTTCTTGTGTTTTTAACACTATTTAGCATAATCTAAATTTTAATTGAATTACAAACCTATTATTGAATCCACTATAATAATAAAAAAGTTTACAAGAAAAAAATTGGAAACAATAAGGAAATTATGAGAAAGAAAACAAAATAAAAAGATAGATAGCCTGTTTGATTGATGAAAAAATACAGGCAAGGAATAAAATTTACCAGTTGTTTACAAAATTAGATTTAAACCTATATAAAAATAAAATAAAAGCTCCCTCAAATGCACCTAATTCAACCATATGTCTTTGAGTTAGAACTTAGAAGCAACGCTTGCCCCGTTTTTATACATAATGCATAAATAAATTGCCCAACAAACCTTAAAAAAAAACCTTAAAATATTTTGATTATGCCATTATATCAACTTTGAAAGAAGAAATAGACCTAGCACATTAAATCATAATTTAAAAATTTTATGATCTTTTTTATGTGTTCTCAACAAACTAGATAATTAAAAGAGTGTTTTTACTTTTAAAACAAATAAATAAAATGAAAATATCAAACCCTATCATTTTTGGGAGGCAAACTGAGATGATAGCAAATGGAAGCCTTGCAAAGAATCATCAGAAGAGTGTTTTATACATAGTCATTGAGAGAATGGGAAATTCTTAAATAATAAAAAAAATTTGAAAATACTTGCAAGAGAATCTCTTCGTTCCTCTCTCCATGAACTCATTTTTGCTGCTTACGACTTTTATCCATAAAATAAGACAAAAAAGAACGGCTTTTGATAAAAGTTGCTTGGAAAGCCAACACATGAACCCATCAATTATATAATAATAGCAAAAAAATGCAAGAAAAAGAAAACCAAAAACAGTACTTGAGGCTCTTTTTCTCGATGTTTTCACACTAAACGATGCCTTAGTGAGAAAAGTCGAGAAACCACACCAATAAATACTCCCTGGGCCGTGGATATAAATTAGCCGACATCGCGATTTTTCAAGCAAACAAACAGAAAGAAAACTGTAATGTACTCCAAAGCTTCACGTAAGAAAACAAAGGCAAATCCGGCTAGGGGAAAGTAGAACGAAAGGAGAAAGGAGAAAGAAAGCATCTACCCGAGGAAAAATCTGAAGACTAAAGCCCATTTCAAGCTCTCTCCTCAGTTCTCTAACTTAATCAAAACCCTAAATGAAATAAAAACTAAAGAGGGATTTTTTATTGGAATGGGGTGGGCTGGAATAATGATAATTTTTTTTTTTTTACCCTAGGCTGAAGCCCACCTTAGCCCACTCATAGATCCGTCCCCCGGTTCGAACATCATTTCGGCGCCAGCTTAAATGAGCGGAAGTCAATCTCCTCAAATTCGGGCCGATGTACCAGAACAGCCATGTAGCTGAGTTCGCAACAGCTTAGAACAGGCTCGTGAACATGCTCAAACATAGAGTAAGAATTTGATGACAACAAATTTTTCCACAAATGAACATGATTAATATTTTAACTTCAACTTCAACGCTTAATCAACTTATAAGCTTTATCTTTTTATTTAATAGACAATATTTTAAACGAATATTTTCTTTAAATAGGTTGCAACCGGTCGGCTACTCTCGAGCACATTCTCATGCCTGCCTGCTAGGCTCGCTCGAACTTGTTTATTAAGTTAATTAAAAGAGCCGAGCCTGAACATTATTTTCAGGCCAGGAAAGAACGTGAAATGGTTCCCTCGAAGACCTCCTTAATCTCGACTTGTCGCCCGTGAATAGGCCCCGAGTCTACCCTTTGTGCTGCCGAGCTGAGCCCCGTTTAATACTACCGACTCGGCTCGACACACCCTCTACTTAGTGGCTAAAATTAGAGGAAAAGAGGCACCTGTGATTTCTAAACCACTATCCGCTCATCGATGAATTGAGATTATAATAAACACCAAACCAAGGATTATTTCTAAGGGAATGACTAATTAAAGAATAACGATAAATCTATAAACTATTCTTATTAATTACCCCTAATATTATTATTATTATTATTATTATTATTATTGTTAGAGACTTAAGATTCATACTAATCAGGCACAAATGACTTTCCTCCTCGTTATTTCAAATTATATTTTAACAAAAGCATATTATTATTAGACTACTTATAATTCATGTTTTTTTTTTTTTTTAATACACTGTTTTCTAATTTCCTATTATTTTCTAATTTTAAAGTCGCGATTCACGAAGACCCAAACTGCATCCAGTCCAATGGATTTCACTAAAATGGACTTGGGCTCAATGAGAGACCCAATACTTTTTCATTTTAAATAGACGAATTAAGCCCATGTGAAGAATAGACGACTTGTTACCCAAAATCACTGCTGTTTAGAACAGCATTGTTTGTACAAACATACCTATCACAGCTATTATAATCTAAGGGGTCTCAAAATCTGAGGCTCCCGTCTTGACTGCGTGGGCCTGCCTCGACGGGCTATAGTCCTAATACTAAACTAATGGAGCTAAGTTTGACCCGAGCCCTTGAAGTGAGCCAGTCGTGCTGGATTTTTATTTTTAGCTAGACTTTATTGCACTTTAGCTCACTCCATCGACCACTGATGTGCCGCCATACTGGGATGTTATTTTTTTTTAAATACATAATGTAAATTTATATCTATAATAAATATATATATATATATATATATATATATATATATATATATATATATATATTTATTAAAATTTTATTATATAAGTAAAATAAAGGTTCAATTTAGTTCATGCATTAAATTTTCAGTTAGAGGGAACGGTTAAAATAAAACAAAAATTAGTTTTAATTCTTAGGCCCGCTAGACTCACCCATCTTGAGCCCGTCCTAAACCTACCTAATTCAAGGCTTCATTGGTTATACGTGAGGCCAGAACAAACGCAGTCCCGTCTGCGACTACATACCGGACCTTTATTACATTGGACTGCATTTCTTGGCCTTAACCCTGCTTGGAGACCCTAATCAACTGAACACCACCTTACAATGCAATAATATGTCCCACTAGTCTTGAACCCAAATTCTCCTTTATGCCCTACCTTGAAAACGTTGAGCAATAAAAAGCAATAATCATTGATATATTAAAAAAACAACAAATGCAACGAGTCACATGAATTTCAAACCCCATTTTCTAAAATGGGATTCCTAGTCAAGATGAATAAATAATGAAGACCTTCACTGAATCAGAATCATCCATCTCTAAATATTAGACATGGTCTGGCATTAGAAATGGCACTACCACTAAGATCAATGATTATTACAAAATTGGGAATACAAATCCCGAGAAAAAAAAATAATCCCAAAATTGGGAATAAACTATTCTCATCGGCACTAAACTCTAACCTTCCTCTTTTATACCCTTTTCTTTTTAAATATTGTATATATCACACGAATTACGCATGATGTGAACTTTTATTCACTTCTCATATTACATTATAAGATACGTAGTTTTATAAAGATTGATATCTATTTATCATATATCCATCTGACCTCTTTATCACAATTAGACCTCAAAATAAGATTAAAATTGAGGTTTTGTGGATGATTGAATTTGAATGTCCATCTCATGAATTGAATTTCTTCTTATACTTTTTTTTTCTTTTAATTTAAGTAAAGAATGATAAGAATATAAGAGAAAATGTTATTACTTTTAATGGTATGGGTGTTACTTTTTTATAATTAAATACATGGAATTAAAATTTATTTTTCAAAAGTTGTTATTTTATCTATGGTTATATATATATATATATATATAGGATTGTTTCTAAGTAATTTTATAAAAGTGAAGATTTTCCTGGACCGAATCTCTGAATTTATGCATGAAGAATATGCTTGGTTTTATGAAAAAGCAAAAGATGAAAAGAGAAAATAACAACAAATAATAAATATATTATAAATTAATAAATTATTTTTATATATTACTCTAAGTTGATATAATTTTATAAAATAAAAATGAAATAATTTTAAAAAATAGAATTGTTTTTATTTTATTATATTAAATTGTTTTGGTTTTTTTTTTATTAATAGTTTTTGGAATCAAATATAATCTAAACATTATGGTCATTTTCTACGGAAAAGACTTTCTTAATCCAATTGAAATTATAGGAAACTCAGAGTATGTCCCATACTAATCTGTGTTTCAAAAAATACTACCTAAAATTAATATCTTTTTATAGTGGTCATCAAAATCAGCTAATAACTACGATTTTAATTTTTTTTAAATTTAAAACTATAGTGTATAAAATCATAATCATTAACTACTATTTGATGATGTAAAAAAAAAGACTAATTAAATTTATTTTGAAACATGTATCATTTTGAAATTTTACTTTTTAAAATTATATTATGACTAGATTTGTCACCAATTAATGACTGATAATATTACAAGAAAATATTGAACCATATGAAATTTCATTCCAACAAACATTCGAACTAAAAACAGTCGCAACCCAAGATAGCTGACATGCCTCTGCTTCGCCAGAGCCCCTCCTACAGCCTGCCACTCATCCATGAATTTCACGCCTTACCCGTCCACTACTATGAGTGATACTTACTTCACCCTAAGGGATTACTGAGGTATAACAGAAGAAAGAACTCCAATTTGGGAGTTGTTAAAAATGGGGTGTCAAACGCCATTTCATAACTGGTCAGCCATGCAAGACCCTCTGAATAAATAGTTACCCATTACAATAAAACGCCATTTAATAATTCAACGCTCATTAAAAATATAATTAAACTTACCAAATATGGTGACAATATACCGAGAGATATTAGTACTCAACCATATTTCAGAACCTTCCATTCTTCCAAAAGCTGCCAAATACGCCACCCCAAAACCCCTAATGATTTCTTTGCACTTGAAGGTCACCGACCAGCCAATTTTTGCGTTTAAACATTTTAACAAGTATGGCGAGATTGATATTCTGATAAGAACTCCCATCAAGCTGCCTAAGCTCGCCCAGACCCTCATATCAAAAAAAAAGTGTCACGTCGAAAAAGGGGTGTTGGAGTGAAATGCCAACGCCCCCAGTCCCACTGAAGAGTGCAGACAAAAAACAAAGCACCCAATCAACTGTATAATCCACTATCATTATTCTAAGAGATAAATATGGTAAAGTAGAAATCTGGTTTTCGGATAATATTATCTCCTTCTGTCCTTTGTTATTTGTTACTTGTTACGTGTTACTTTTATCTTCATTTATTTATATTCACCGTACAACATTTTTTTATTACAAATAATATTTTATCCATTCTTGGAGGGATGAGACGTTTCATGGATATTCGGGTCAATTTATGCCCCAACTTAATTAATAAATATCGGTTTTTACGAATATATCATTGATATTTATAAATTATTTAAAATTTAATGATATATTTATTTTATATATCAAGTTTAAAGGTATATAAAATGAAGATTTTTCATTTTCTTTCTTATTGTTTTGGTCTTTTCTAATTTTTTATAATAATTAATGATAACAATTATTAAGGAATCTTCTCCTATTTTTTATAAATTAACATATAATTATTAAAGGAATATATATAATAAAAAGAGTATTGAATTTACAAGAAGTTAATTTTCATTTTCTATCTCATATCCCTTCATCTCTTATTTCTTTGCTTTATAATCATACACACACCTTAAATAATATATATTTTTTTTTAAATTTTTCTCAAAAAATCGATAATATCCACGATATATTGACCCAAAATCGATATATAACCGATATATCGATAATATTTTTGTCAATCAATTATCGATATTGTTTATCGTATCGATTGACTTCGATACACGATATATCGTGATATTTTTATCTATGCCTTCAGGTGATTGTAAAATGAATTGAACTGATAACCATGGGTATACCTCAAAACCTATTACCAATCAATTATCTTTCACCATTGATTTTGAAAATGCTTTTAAAAAATTATTTACAAGTAAAAATATTATAAATAGTTCTTTTACAACTATGCATTGTTTTCTCTAATCTTTAAAAACAATTTTCAATTTTCATTAAATAACACTTTTAATAAAAAAAAAATTTATGAAACTAAAGTTACTTCTTAGAAACAAACATCAACGCGAGTCTAATATGTTCTCTAATTTCTATTATATGCCAAATTAGTGTAATCAAATAAATTGATTCTTGACTCTTAAATTATTCGTGAATGTAAGCATTGAATTTGAAGATTATCACAATAATAGATGTGAAGATCCCTTTTCGCTATGACCTTAGAAAACGTTTTTATCCGACAAAATGTGTTCAAAAAGGAAAGAATTTCTTATAAAAACATTGTTGAAAAATAACATTTCAGCTCTTTGTATAAATGGAAACATACTTCTTGTTGGACTTGGGTCCATTTTAGGGCACCCAATAATATGGGCTTTGACCCATTCTAAACGGGTGGTTCTTCCATCCATTTTTTGCCTATTTAAATGACCATATCATTAGATAAATATATATATATATATATATATATATTCTACTTCCATATTCGTTTTAGTGGGGAGTTCGTATAATTCTCACATAATGTGAGCTATGATTTTATTAGGTGATCAAATGATAATCAATCATCATTCTAAATCCCCATAATTTGAATATATGACGCCACGGGTGATGTCTCAAAAAATAATAATAATATATATATATTTTAAATTCAAAAACATGTTTCAAAATAATCATGATATTAGTTTTAAAAACGGCATTAATAGATTGTAATTGTAAAAATAAACTTTAAAACCATTCATTAAGATTAAATTTTAAAATCATAATTTACAAGTATAGTTTTAAGGCTAATTATTAATACCCTGATTGATAAATACTAGTTTGACGATAGTTTTAGACTATATATCAGTTTAAAATTTAAAAAAAAAATCATTTTGGGACATACCTCCATTAAAACCCTATAAATTAATACACAAAAACTATTTGTTAATTCGATTCTGCCACAAATGTAATTGGGGGAATCAAATGAAAGCATTTGAGAGAGAGAGAGTCACGATCATGATTCATGCCGAATCCACTCTCCCGCCCTTTGAAGAGTGAAGACAAAATCATTGTCTTGGATTGCAAGCCTTCTGATCATCATCATATACCCAGTAATAAACACCATAACCTTTTTTTTTTTTATTTTCTTTAAAATAAGTCCAAGATCAAATTATCTGTTCCAAAAAGTTGGTTAAAAAAAAAAAAAAAAAGCAGCATGCCACATCTCACGACCACCCCAAATCATGGTGTCTGATGCGGGAATCAACTAAACAAAACCATGAATCCCATCATCCACTCTCCCACTATACCCAACCCAGACCCTACCACATATTCCTTATCAATTCATCGTATAAATTTTGTTCAGACTTCAGAGACGATGAGATTTCACGCTAATGGCGTCCACGGAGAGGTCCGGAAAGGGCATGCCGATGCCGGAGAAGGCGGTGTATTCCGTCATCGGAATGACGTGCTCCGCTTGCTCCGGACAAGTGGAGAGGGTTCTCCGGCAGTTACCGGGGATTCACGACGCCGTCGTTGACGCTCTCACCAATCGGGCTCTGGTCACGTTTTATCCCGCCTTGATTACCGTAAGTGTTTCGGGTTTTAAGTTTTAGTTGGGCGTGTTTGGCTGCATGGAAAATGTGAGAGTGGAAGTTTTTTCTCGAGATAAACTGCCCCTACCGAATTTCCGAACCGACATTAGAAAATGAGTGTTTGGTTTGATGGAAAATGCGAGAGTGGAAGTTTTTTCTCGAGACAAACTATCCTTTCTCGAATTTCAAAACCGACAAAACTAAGAAACGTCCACTAAAATTAGCAAGAAAAGTGATGGTTTTTTTTCGATTTAGTGGGCATCGAATGTAATCTCATAATTACTTTTGGTATGGAAAAAGCTAAGTTTCACTTTCGATTTCTTTTTTCATTTATAGGGAATATGTATATTTAAAATTAAAAAATCCTTTATTCTCCCTAATAAACCTTTCTCTTTTAATTAATCACTTAAATACTAATATTTGTATACAAAAGAGGAAGTTTCAATTTTCTTATTCTGATCTAATTTTTTTAAAATTAATCCGTATAAATTAATACTAATAATAAATGCTTATAAATATGATAAAATTTTAAATATTAATGATTTTCCTTATATCATTTATTTATTTAAAAAATATGTAATTTTAATTTCTAAATTTAGGTGAGATTAAAGATAACAATGAGTGGGTTAGAGATAGTTAAAATATGAATTTCGAAAGTAATTGATAAAAAAAAAATGAATTTTCTAGTGTTGTATTCAATATAAAAATAACAATGTTTTAAAAATCTGATCGAATCGGTCTATTCATCTAATTAGATCGTCGATTGATAGACTTTTCGGTCTAGTTCGAACCTTTAAACTGAAATCCTATTGAACCGTGAAAATCTACATCTTAATCGGGGTGAAATCATCAACCAAATTCGTTGATGGAAGGGAACTGCCTCAATTTCTTTTACCCTTCAAACCCCACCATTATCCAAAGCTTAGTCCCAAGGCCTCACCTATCCATTTCCATTAACTGAAAATTATCCATATTATATTTAAAAATATTTTACAATGTCAATATATTTATATAAATACTAAAATAAATATTATTAATTTTCACTTATATACTTTATCATAAAAAATTAATAGTATTTATGAAAGTTATTCTATTTATATATTTAAAATTTTAATAAATTATAAATTATATATTTATAACATCATCGGTTCGACAGTGGATCGATCATCGATCCAACTAATAAACTGTGAATCGGTAATTTTTTCGATTTACTCACTAATCCGGTTTTTAAAACGTTGAAAAATAGTAAAAAAAATAAAATTATTTTTCATCATAAATTAAAGTAAGTGGTATGTAAACCTATTTGAAAATCACATTTCTCTATCATTAATTTTTAAAGATGGTGCGAGGTTGTAGAAGAGTCAAACTTCGAAAATTTCTGCCATGATGATTGTACAAAAACTATTAGATCATTAGTTTCCTAAATAATTTATTTATAACCATGGGTGTTCTAGCTAATATGATACCACGATTAATCTACGCCAGTTAATAACCGAGTATTACTGGAGTAGTCTAATCCCAGCACTCGCTTAACGCTCAAAGAACCTCCACCGCTGCCGACTCGAATAACTACCATTGCTTACTAATTTCCTTATAATTTTATCATATAGATGAGAAAATTTGCTTCCTGTTCATTCTTATCTAACTTCTTGTAGGAGGAAACAATCCGTGAGACCATTGAAGATGTGGGTTATCAAGCCACATTGATTCAAGATCATCAAACAAATGCCAAATCCAGTCAAATGTGTCGGATTCGGATAAACGGAATCTGCACTTCATGCTCATCAGCTGTTGAATCTGCTCTCCAAGCTCTGCGGGGAGTGTTAATGGCCCAAGTTGCATCAGCTGATGAGGAAGCACAAGTTCATTATGATCCCAAGATGGTAAGCTACAAAGAGCTTTTGGAAGCCATTGAAGATACTGGTTCTGTGGCTATACTAATTACTACGGGCTATAATTATATGAGCCAGTTTCAGCTTAAAGTTGATGGAGTAAGCACTGATCATTCAATGAGACTGATTGAGAATTCTCTTAGATCACTTCCAGGGGTTCAGGACATTGACATTGATCCAAAACTCAATAAGTTTTCTGTTTCCTACAAACCAGATGTTACAGGGCCTAGAAACTTCATCCAAGTGATTGAGTCTACCGGATCAGGGCGGTTCAAGGCAATGATTTTCCCGGAAACGGGAAGGGAAGTTCATGAGACAGAGATTAAAAGATATTATAGATCATTTCTATTGAGTCTGGTCTTTACAATTCCTGTATTCTTGACCTCCATGGTGTTTATGTATGTTCCTGGTATAAAGTCTGGATTGGATAGAAAAGTGGTGAATATGCTGAATGTTGGAGAGATTTTGAGGTGGGCATTATCCACCCCAGTACAGTTTGTTATAGGCGAAGATTCTACTCTGGCTCCTACAGAGCATTGCGCCATGGCTCGGCTAATATGGATGTTTTGATCGCCTTGGGAACAAATGCTGCCTATTTTTATTCGGTTTACTCAGTGTTGAGAGCTGCTGCTTCTAAAGATTTTATGTCTACAGACTTCTTTGAGACAAGCTCCATGCTGATTTCATTCATTCTTCTTGGGAAGTATTTGGAGATTTCAGCCAAGGGGAAGACATCTACTGCCATTGCCAAGCTCATGGACCTGGCCCCAGAGACCGCGATTCTGCTGACACTGGACAGTGAAGGGAATGTGACAAGGGATGAAGAAATTGATAGTAGGTTGATACAAAAGAACGATGTGATTAAAGTTCTCCCTGGTGCAAAAGTAGCTTCTGATGGTTTTGTTATTTGGGGGCAAAGCCACGTGAATGAGAGCATGATCACTGGAGAAGCCAGGCCTGTTGCAAAAAGGAAGGGCGACACAGTGATCGGAGGGACTGTGAATGAGGATGGTGTTTTACATGTTGAGGCCACACAGGTTGGATCAGAAAGTGTTCTTTCACAGATCATTCAGCTTGTTGAGTCAGCCCAGATGGCTAAAGCTCCTGTGCAGAAATTCGCGGACCGAATCTCTAAATACTTTGTTCCTTTGGTAAACGATCTAAATCCCTATGGTATTCTAAATAGAGGGAATGTTAGTAACATGGCCTATATGTTGCAGGTTATCACTCTTTCATTTTCCACTTGGTTAGTGTGGTTTTTAGCTGGAAAGTTCCATAGGTATCCAAAATCATGGATACCTTCTTCCATGGATAGCTTTGAACTTGCACTACAATTTGGCATCTCTGTTATGGTCATAGCCTGCCCATGCGCTCTGGGCCTTGCTACTCCTACTGCTGTTATGGTCGGTACGGGCGTTGGAGCTTCTCAGGGAGTCCTCATTAAAGGTGGGCAAGCATTAGAAAGTGCACATAAGGTCAGTGTGTAGCATTCAGCATGGCCTTCTCCGCTTTTTGAAGAAAAACAAACCTTATGGAATTAAGATTCTTGAAAATCAAATTGAATTCTGGATCAATTTAGTACAAAAATTGTCATAGAATCAGGTGCTAGTTCTATCAGAATATTCAAGCAGCAAGCACAATTACCTCGCCCCTTTTAAGACCTTTGAATACTATCTTGAAGTTGATTATATTTTGCAGGTGAATTGCATTGTGTTTGACAAGACAGGGACCCTCACAATTGGGAAGCCTGTAGTTGTAAATACAAGGCTCTTGAAAAATATGGTACTCCAAGAATTCTATGAACTTGTTGCAGCCACTGAGGTAGGCCTTTCTCCATAGACTAGCTTTTTTGAACCATGCTCTTGCAAATCGCCTATGAAGAATGAATGTGTACCTACCAGGTGAATAGCGAGCACCCACTAGCCAAGGCCATTGTAGAATCTGCTAAGAAATTCAGAGAAGATGAAGAGAATCCCACTTGGCCAGAAGCAAAAAATTTTGTCTCCATCACTGGTCATGGTGTGAAAGCCATTGTTCGTGACAAAGAGATCATAGTGGGGAACAAGAGTTTGATGTTAGACCAAAACATTACCATTCCATCTGAAGCTGAAGACATGCTGGCAGAAACAGAATCAATGGCTCAAACTGGGATTCTGATATCAATAGATGGGGAGCTGGCAGGAGTTGTAGCCATATCTGATCCATTAAAGCCTGGTGCTAGTGAGGTCATATCTATTCTCAAGTCCATGAAAGTGAAGAGTATAATAGTGACAGGTGACAATTGGGGAACTGCAAATTCCATAGCCAAGGAGGTTGGAATTGAAAATGTCATTGCTGAAGCCAAACCTGAGCAGAAGGCAGAAAAAGTGAAGGATTTACAGGTATGATTATGAATGTGAGCATCACTTTCAGGACATCTGACTTATGATTATGATGTTTTTATTCCACTGCAGGCTTCTTATAGAATTTGAATTCAATAGGAGTATCATACTTTTAGCACTACTCACTGCTATTATCCATGTCTTCTTTTCCACTGCAGGCTTCAGGCAACATTGTGGCAATGGTCGGAGACGGCATTAATGACTCACCGGCTCTTGTAGCTGCAGATGTTGGCATGGCAATTGGTGCCGGCACAGACATCGCCATTGAAGCAGCAGACATTGTTCTCATGAGAAGCAACTTGGAAGATGTGATCACAGCCATTGATCTTTCCAGAAAAACATTTTCCAGAATCCGCCTGAACTACATATGGGCATTGGGGTATAACCTCCTCGGCATACCAATTGCAGCCGGGGTGCTTTTCCCGTCCACTGGATTGCGTTTACCGCCATGGATTGCAGGAGCAGCCATGGCGGCCTCTTCAGTCAGTGTTGTGTGCTGCTCTCTTCTGTTGAAGAACTACAGAAGACCCAAGGAGCTGGATGGGCTTGATATGCAGGGAGTAGAAGTAGTTAAGTGATTGGTTCTAATGGTGTTGATTCAGCTTGTTGTATATCGATATCAGTTTCTTCTTTTCTTTTTTTTTGGTTGGTGTCCAGGCGAGCGAGCTTACATGCATCTCTAGGAATCACCATGGGTCTTGAAGATAACGATCGAGTAAACCCCTAGGTCTTGAAGTTAAAGTAAACCTCCAATTATCATACGGGGACTCGAACTAGTGATCATATTATCCTATGGATGATATGCAGATTAGAGTATTAGAATAAGGTCATCATAGTCTAAGCTTAACCTTCTGTGGTTGGCCCAATCTCCATTTGAGCTCAATAACACTAGGGTTAATAATGTATATATATGAAAGTAAAATCCATGGTTAATGGCTATGTTTGCGTAGCAGTTTTCCCCTTGTTTGTTCTTATTTATTTTTTAATTTATGTGGAAGGGGAGATGAGGGAAGAGGGGCGACAGCATGAAGGGTTTTTTATTAAGAAAAAGTTACAGTAAATTTGAGTTTTTTATCATTAGATTTGAATTCTTATCACTTTTTGGAATTAAGTCCATAAAAAAAGATGTCAAAATATTATGATTCAATGACCGAAAAGCTAGAGCTTATATAAACTCAAGTTTTTTTTCAATCAAACCCTTTTTATCGCGATAGAATGGGAAGGGGGGTGTTAGCTACATCGTGGAAGGAGAGAAGGAGAAAGGGAAGTGATTTTTTTTTTTAGTTACCCGACTGGGTCGTGGAGGGAGAGAAGGGGAAGAGGGAGTGATTTTTTATTAGTTGTTTACCGAAACAGAGGGGGAGAAGGAGAAGGGGGTGAAATCCGATTTTGATTTTTTTTTTTTTTTAGTTGCTGAATTTACATAAGGGGAAGAAGGAGAACAGGGGGTGGTTTGGAATCCGATCCGATTGAATTTTTTTTAATTTATATTTTGATGAATTGAATGAGAGTCTAATCTCATCTTCACCTTAAACCAAAGAAATCACATGCTCATGATAACAAAACAAAAGGATAAAACGTAAGATTAAACGTTGAACCTCAAAATATACATAACAATGTAAGATTACCACACTTAAAGGAAACATGTTGTTCCCTATTATTTCTCACTTTCTCTTGCTTATGCATTGTTGTACTCCATGCTTCTCTTTTTTCTATTTTCTTTTTAGTTGGCTATTTATAGTAGGTGGAGTGATGTCGAGGAGCCATCTATGGGGTCCAGCCCCATTAATGGTTATTGCAACAGCATCCTTTTTCTTTTAAGGAGAAATTTTCTCCACAATGAAGCTATGTCGGCTAACTCTCCTTTGTGGATGAGAATTGGTCGTTGTTTCGGTCAATGAAATTTGTTTCCATTTTAACCAGTGAAATCCATCCAAGGATCAAACCTTTACGGAACATAATCAAATGAGAATTCCAGGAGATTAGAAAAAAGTTCCAGAAGATGTTCATCTTCAATCAGAGAGTTGAAAGGATAGGAGGAAACAATGTGGTTATCACATCTATAGAGAGATGGTAAGAAACATAGCACTTCGCGTAAAAGAGTAATAAAGATGTAAAACCGAGAGGATTGTGAGCATATCCCTAGAAAGATGCATCTCTTGTTCAATTTCATCTCATAGCATCATATTTTCTCGGGATTTGTCTCAGAGGTTTCATTCGAGGTTTGAGCATGCTATATCGCACATGATATCTCTCCTTCTTATTCTCCTAAGATTGCTTAGTCATCCCCACCGCACTTTCTTTATTTCCAAGGTCATGGCTAAAGCACCCATTTGTCGTTTATTATGGATTGGTTTAGCTTCCCATACTTTTATTTACATTTCCTAGTGGATCGCACAACCACCCACCGTTGAATATTTTCTAGCTAAAGTTTGGAGATTAAGCCACCCAATTGTTGTTTTAATAGTGGATTATTTCTGCCTCTTAATCATAATATTTACAATGGATTGGCAAAGCAACCCAAATATTACTTGTTGTAATATTCCACAGGCCATTCACAATCCCAACAATTGGTATTAGAGCGTGGTTCGAGTTTGGGTGGAATCATGGCCGAAAGTTATTCGGGTCCCATGATTAAATTCACAACAACAAATTATTCTTTTTGGAAGTCCATGATGAGGACTGTTCAGAAGGGATTTATATGATCCTATTATGATAATGTCAAGTGACATGTCTTATGTTGATCGGGAAGTTAGTTGAAGAAGAAAACATTGGGTGTCATTTCTTCAATGGATGGACATCAGCCTTTACACCATGTTGCCAAAGAGCACGCATCTCCACACTTTCGGGAAGAAATTAGAAAACATGAATATTGGACAAAGAACTGTTGCCGCTGTGGATACTTTTTCGATATGAAGTCGATTATTTGAAGCTCATGGAAGGCCAATCAATTGTTGAGCATTTGAATGATTTCGAAGGAATGATTGCACAATTATCAGTTACAGGTCTCTCACTTGATGATGAGACGTAATCATGCTTGCTACTCAGCTCATTACCGGATAGTTGGAACACTTTGGTGGTGTCTTTGGGAAATTCAGCCCCATAAGGAAAAGTCACGTTGGCTATGGTCAAAAATAGCCTATTCAATAAAGAAATTTGAAAGAAGGACTTTTTGGGCAATGATACACATGCCCTTATCATAGAGAACAGGGGTTGAAGCAAAAGCAGAGGACCATTTGGGCATAATAAGTCAAGAGGCAGATCCAAGTCTAGAGGGAAAATAAAGTGTTATCATTGTGGCAAAATAGGCCACATGAAAATGAATTGCAAGATCCTGAAGCAAGGAGGAGATAAGAGCCAGAAGCAAGAAGACAAAAAAAATACTACCACTACAACCTGTTCTAGTGACAATGAGGTGACATTACTTTGCAATCAAGAGGATTGTTGTCATGTGTAGCTGTAACAAGATGTTATGGGTAGGGTGACTGGCAAAGAGGTTTATAACACGGCGTCCAGAAAATGGAATATTTCTCAACATATAAAGGTGCGCACTTTGGCATCTGGAAGATGGGAAACAAAAGTGTTTCCTGGATCAGTGATTGGCAGATATCCGCAGACAAACAAGTCACGCATTAACGTTGAAAGATGCGCAACACATTCCAGACTTGCGTCTAAACCTGATTTCTATGCATATGCTGGACAAAGATGGATATAACCACTTTATCAGTAGTGGTAATTGGAAGCTCACCAAGGGATCATTGGTAGTGGCACGAGGCAAATTATGTTGTTCGTTGTACAAGACACAAGAAAAGGTGTGCCAAGGAAAACTAAATGCAGTTGATGATGATACCTCTCCGCATTTCAAGGTACGTTTACCAAAGACATATGAAAGGAAGGTTACAACTCGTACCAAACAATCCTCATTCATATGGCCAAAGACAAATCATCAAACCCTTGTGACTATTGCTTATTTGGAAAGCAACATAGAGTATCATTCCAAATGAACTCCACTCAAAAATTAGAGAAATTGGAATTAGTATACTCCAGGGAATTCAAAGAATATTGCTCCAAGCATAGAATCAGACACGAGAAGACGGTTCCTGGTACACCACAGCACAACAGTGTTGTAAAGAGGATGAATCGAACCATTGTGGAAAAAGTCCTATGTACGTTAAAATTATTAAACTTCCTAAGTCATTTATGAAGCCGCACGCAATCTACCTGATCAACGTATCGCCATCTAGCCTTTTGATATTCTCAAAGAGTTCGACAGAAAGCATATTTCATACTCTCACTTGAAAGTGTTTAGATGCAAAGCATTCATGCACGTACCAAAGGAGCAAAGATCAAAGCTTGATGATAAAGCAAACCCGTGCATCTTCATCGGATATGGAAACGAGGAGTTCGGCTACAACCTATGGGATTCAGAGAAGCAAAAGATAGTCAAAAGCGGAGACGTCGTGTTTCATGAACACAAAACCATTGAAGATATGGAGAAAGATGTGAAGGGTGCAAACCTCACATATGAAGGCGCTGGGTAACCTCGACACTGACAAACTTCACGTAAAGTGCCACTACGAAGGTAGATGTCTCGAATCAAATCTGTGGACTAACCAAGAACTAGTCATCATGGAGAAAGAAAGTGGTGATGATGGTGATATGGGAGGTGTTGATCAGCAGGAGCAAATCCCTCTACTAGAAGAAGGACCTCAGTTTAGGCGGAGAACTAGAGAACGTCAACCACCTACAAGGTATCCAAGTTCAGAGTATATTCTAATTGCTGATGAGAGGGAGCCTGAAAGCTTCCAAGAAATATAGTCTCACAAAGACAAAGATTGTTGGATAAAAGCCATGCGAGAAGAGATGAATTCCTTATGGAAAATGATACCCACGAAGTTGGATAGAACCGCCAAAAAGGAGAAATCACTCAAGAATAAATGGGTGTTTAAGCAAAGAATGATCGACTTAGAAGTCAAGAAGCACAAGGCTCGTCTAAAGGGTGAAAGGTTTCATTAAAAGCAAGGTATTGACTTTGATGAAATTTTTCAATTGCTATGAAATGTTCAATTCGAGTTATACTAGGTTAGCAATCCGCATGAATTTAATCGAGCAACTTGATGTTAAGACTACATTTCTACATGGTGATCTTGATGAAGAGATGTAAATCCTAAGAAAAATTCAATTTTTCTGAAAAAATGCAAAACGGTAAATTTATCGCTATAGTACAGGTGGAAAATCTGAAAATTTTCTAGATCTCGGATGACGAAACAAACTTCACTGTTGAATTCATCTCGCGAAATCTAGTTACCCAGTCGAATTTCTTTGAATTCCGAAATGGTCGAACTTTCATGTTTTTCGAGGCACCGGGTGTCGAGTGACACATGGGGTGGTGCCACATGGCATGACTAGGGGTTGCCACATGGCACCACAAGAGAAGGACACATGGCATGAGAGCCATGTGGTGTGGAGAGTGTCACCTAGAACATGTGTCCATGTAACACATGGTGTCACACTAACCTCTGGCCCGACCCGATTACGGATCCGAACCGAGTCCTGACGCCGAAACCGTACACGGGACTTTACCCGATTTTTTTTTTTTTTTAAACCCAATTATACCTGTGGGTATGGCCCACATCTATAACATAATCAAAAGAACTACCAATCGGGAGTGGTGTCCATCAAATTTATACACATATAACCGAGAGTCCCATTCACTTATACATATACACAAATGACTCTTTACAATCCAATTATTCAGAGCGCTAGACTACATGTAGTGAACCCTTACAAGTGTGTTGCCCACTGCAGATGGATGTTTACGACGCTTCCGTAATCTACACGGATTAAACCCGCGCGTTTACGCTATGGCTATCTATAACTTATACTGATGCACATGCATTTAAACTGAATCATGATAAACATATAACAGAGACTGATAAACATATAATCAATTGTACAATGTGTCGATCATATTCGCAGCAAACTAGACATACACCGGCATCCAATTCATCTTTTTACATAACCTAAGTGATTTTCTCGATTTCTAAGTCTGTCTTAACAAACCCTAGAAAAGGGAACCAATTCACTCTTCAAGGCAAACCCTAACCATCATACCCAAGGAATTCTTGTATAAAAATCATACCAAGTCATGTATGCAAGAATCCATACCTTGGCTTGATCTTGGCTTGAATCCTCCTTCTTCTTCTTCTTCTTCCTTCTTTCCCTTTCTTCTTCTCTACTGTTCTCCCACTTGAGACCAAATTGTCTTAAATCCTATGATTTGATAAGGCCATGTTTCGTCTCTAAATAAAAACCCATTTTCGGGGTTAACTTTCTTTATTTGTTTTTAAGCCCATAACTCCTTCTATTTATAATTAAATTCTTCCTTATTTCATTTTCGCCTCCAAATCTTCTTAATCCATGTCTTTTCGTTCTTTTGACAAATTACAATTTGCCCTGCTTGTAACTTTCGAAGTCTTCAAGCTCGTGGTTCGATTTAACTCACGAAACAATCAATTATGCTTACAAAATACCCAAATGTCAAAAATCATGGAGAGATTTTCAAAACATATGAATTATGGAAATGTGACACATGGCGGGGGAAGATGAACAGAATGAGAAGAAGCTCTTCACTCAAGGAAATAAAAATAAAAAAAATCCGGTGGGTAAGGTGGAAAGAAAATAAAAGGGAAAAGGAAAGAAAAAATAAAAAAAAGGAACGGCACTTCCCTTCGCGATCACCGGCGAACCGGTGGTCAAAACGCGTCAAGGCAAGAGATTAGAAGTCGCCCACGACGAGGCTTACACGTGGGTATCGAACCGGCTGCCTCATATTTCAAAGGTAGGGTTTCTCCGCACGCTATTTTGCCTAGTGGCCATGTAAGGGTCATTTTTGGTTTAGTTTCACTTTGGCTTGCCCAAAGGTTTTTCGAGACATAAAATTTAAACTCCTTGGCACCCAGCCTTGTTACACACTGAGAAGGGGCATCCACCACCGTAGCCATGGATGATCGGGCTCTCGACTGGAACCCAAACCGTTTAGGTTTGGCCGGCCAGTGCTGGCCATGAGTGTATGCTTGGTTTGGTTCGAATTTCGCACACCCATGCTTAATCCAGCAGCTTCACTTCAAACGACCATAACTTTTTCCAACTCCGATTCAGACGTTCGGACTCTACAAAAGATCTTTTTTGAGTCTGGAATGTAACCATATTCTAGTGTTCATATTTCAAGTTGCTCGCCACAGTTTTGGGTGTTTTCCTGCTCTTTGTCAAAAATTGATGTGTGGATTGTTTTGTGGGTACGCTATTATACTGATAAAGCGGGTACCAAGTTATCTCAGATGTATGATTGATACTTGCGTTAGATATATGCTTGAGATGCATGAAATTGAATAACATGTTTATTGTATCATGAATCATGTTGAGATATATGTGTTGGAAATTAAATGGGAATAATTATATGTATTAAATATGATTATCCATGATACTTAGCATGAAGTATGATTTTGAATTGTTGCACGTGGCATTCATTGTGCATGTAGCATGAGATACATGCAATGTCATTGCATTGCATTTATGCATAGGACATCACATGACATGGGTGTGAGTACATGGTAGATTGACACTGTGTTTGGTGTTCGATGGTGGGCTCGATAAAATGGGACAACGTCCAAAATGAGTCTCATGGTCGCATAAAAGAAAAAGGAAATGAAAATGTAGGTTTGGGTATAGTAAGTGGATAGATACCCCTCGAGTGAAAACCCGGTATTCTTGTTAGACATATGTATCTAGCGATGAAAGTTTAGAAAGTGTCTAAGGCGCATGGCCTGTAGAGACTCTCGAAAATTCCTCGCTACCCATAAAAACACACCGACTTGGTAAAACAAGGAATATCGGGGTTCATTCAATGGATTTTGATTTATAAACAAAAGTTTTTTTTTTGAAAATGGTCATTAATGGAACATAAATGACGTTTTCACACTTGGCATATGCATGTGTGGGAGGGAGTCCGTGGAGGACTCTGCATATGGAACAGGTCGGCCACATTCTCATCCATGGCATGTGTATTACTCGAAAGTAGGAATGTGAATGTTTTTACTTGAATGTGTAAAATGGCATTGCATGTGCATTTAGGTGGGGAGTAGCCCTTATAGGAATTAGTTCTCATCGAAAGCATTGCTCACCCCATCGTGGGACTCATTACTGTGCATAGGATCTGCATCGAGGACTATGTCTTAATAGAGGCTTCACTCAGAAGAGTCTATTTGTACCTGATAGCTTGTTTTAACATGTATCTATATGTTTTGTATAAGAGTGTTGTAATAAACTCTATGGACTATTATGATAGTTGTATTAGGATATAGACAGATTGACCGTGGTTACTACTATTTCGCTGAGACTTAGATGGGTCATAGATATACCGTTATACAAGTCGTATATCGGGTGAGCCCTCGAACAAAGAGACTCTCGTCCGAGCCATGCTTAAAAATATGTGATCCCGGGAGCAACGACATAACAAGCAGACGTGCTAACTGAACCACAGAATTCCGGGTTGACGGGTTATCAACGGACCCTGGGTTTCTGGAGTCACAAGAGACTCTTATATAACCAAAAGGCTTCAAAGCGAAAAGTGGGTGAGAACATATTTGCAAGTTAAAGAAAAGTCTATACAGACTTAAACAGGCATCACGACAATGATATAAGAAATTTGACTCTTTCCTGACGAGTCAGGAGTATAAAAGGACATTTGTAGATCCTTGTGTTAATGTTCGGAGATTCCCTGATGATAAAGTCTTCATTCCTCGTTATATGTCGATGATATGCACTGTGGCGCTCGAATGCCGACATACATCCGGTTAAAAATGATTTGATCAAAGACGCCGACATGAAGGATTCGGGCATGAGCACCTACTAAGGAATCAAGAAGACTCCCACCTCCATTTGTTTGTTGCACGGGTTTGGAGGGGGAGATTTGTGGGGTCCAACCCCATTAACGGCTGCTACAACAACAACCTTTTTCCTTTAAGGAGAAATTTTCTCCACGATGAAGCTACATCGGCCAACTCTCCTTTGTGGATGAGAATTGGCCGTTGTTTCGGCTAATGAAATCGGTTTCCATTTCAACCAATGAAATTCATCCAAGGATCAAACCTTTTCCTATAAATATATAAAAACCCGGGTAAATTTAAACTTTTCGTCAAAACAGTAAATTGTTGCAACAATGAAGGCTATAAACCTGAAGTTTTTTAGATCTCATATGACGAAACGGACCTCACTGTTCAATTCGTCTCACGAAATCTAATTAACTAAGCGAATTTCGTTGAATTCCAAGATAGTCGAATCTTCATGAATTTCAGTGCGATGGGTACCGAGTGAAGCCGAAATCAAGGTTTTGGGAACATCTTGAAAGTGGGGAAATAATTTAAATAAAGTTAATATGAAATAGTTTGAACTTAAATTGAGTTGAAATAAAGTCATTTCGGTGTAAAAATGAACCCAAAATGAGGTAATCAAATGGGGGACATGTGGCACAATATGAGCCACACATCTAGGACTATAAATAGTCCTAAAGGGATAAGGATTGGGCAGAAAAATCAGACTTTCTAAAGGTTTGACTGTGGGGGAGAAAGAGAGAAGAGAGAATGGAACTGCAGCTTCATTCTAAGATTCACTCGAGATCCGTTGGTCAATCACGAGTCAAGAGTTAAAGTTTATCTACTTCATCAAGGGCTACCACAGACAAGTGCCAAAATAAGCAAGGATTTCACCGAACCAAAAGAGGAGTTTTGGGGGAAACCAAAAAGGGGGGAGGTAGGAGACCTTCTCAAGGCTTCAACGGTCTTTCTACTCTCCAAGAGGTAGGAGTTCTTCCTACCTGACACTACTAAGAGCCGTGTAAGGGTCGCTTGGTTTCAACCCCAACTGGGCTGATTAAAGGAGCTATTCGGGTCTGCTGATTGGTCTACACTATTTTCATGGTCTGATTTTGTCTCTCTTAACTACCGATTCCTGGATGGTTAGTGTCCTGATTTTGGGCCAAGTATACAAAATAGGACCTATTTGCGGCTTGACCAGCGACCGGTTCACTCTGTAGTTTTGGGATGGATTTGTGTCTCTCATTTTCGTGGTCTCTACATGCCGCCTTCGAGGCTTTGAGTATGGACTTTTTGGTGTCATTGCTTGATTTTGAATGACATGCTTGGTGGTAATGCTTATGTTGATATACGTGTGTTTAAATATATTGACATGTAAAGAGTGGTTTTATGGAAATTATATGCGTTAGATATAATTGCCCATGATACTTGTAAGATGTATGGTTTGTATTGTTCTTGTAGCATTCCTCATACATGTGACATGAGCTAACATGCAAGGGCACATTGCATTGCATATACACGGGAAC
This sequence comes from Tetrastigma voinierianum, assembly GCA_016808115.1. Lineage (NCBI taxonomy): Eukaryota > Viridiplantae > Streptophyta > Magnoliopsida > Vitales > Vitaceae > Tetrastigma > Tetrastigma voinierianum. Next base: position 392,174 of record JAEQBH010000057.1, read on the forward strand.
ATCGCATTGAATAGGTGTGAGTGCATAGTTTTGAATCAACACTACGGTTGGTGTTTGATTTGGTGGGCTCTGTTAAGTGGGACGAAGTCCAGTAGAGTGGCACGGTTATATGAAACGGTAAAAGAAAAGATGTGTCGGGTAATAGCAAGCAGGGATAGACACCCCCTCGGGTGAAAAACCCGTTAGTTGTGGTTAGACATGATCCCCAATGGTGAAAGCCCGTGAAAATGTCGGAAGACGTGCGAAGCCTGTGATGGGACCTTGAAAATTTGCTACCCACAAAAAGACACATGATTTGTAAATAAAAATGATCATTAAGGTGCAACATCCAAAAAGTTTTTGGTTTATAAACAAATGAATTTTTGTTTGAAAATGATTATTAGATGTCATCCAGAATGACCGATTTTATCACACTCGGGACATCGTGATTGCTGCAGTGTAGAAGCCTGCAAAGACTCGCATGGGAGTCGTGGGGCGACCTCGAGGCAAGGTGCATGAGTGGGTCTCATCTCATTTCATGCGACATAGGATTCCCAAGTTAGGAATTGTCATATTCTTATGTTTCAATGTTAATGCGAGCGTAAGATTTACTAATTGTAATGGGGAGTAGCTCAGAGAGTTATTTCACTCGGGTGTGGCTCACCCTATATAAAACAACATTTAAGGTAGTGTGAAGTACACCTATGATGGCGTTCATTCGAGGTCAGTAACTATAAAGAAAGCCACATGTATTTATATAGCTTCTTTTGTAAGACTTCTCGAGTAACTAATTTTGGCATGTACTCAGAGTGTAATAGAGTTGTAATTAAGCTCTCTTGAAATATTGTAATAAAACATTGTGTCATTGAGCCTTGGAGAGGGCGAATCATAGTTAAACTATAAAACCCGGGAAAAATTCAATTTTTCTGAAAAATAGTAAAACGGCAATTTCGATTAAAAACCTGGAATTTTTCTAGATCTCGGATGACAAAACGGACTTCACCGTTGGAATCGTCTCGCGAAATCTAGTTACCCAGTCAAATTTCGTCGAATTCCAAGATAGTTGGAATTTCACGTTTTTCGAGGCACTGAGTGTAGCAAGACATGGCACTTGGATGAATGGCTCATTTAGAGCCATGTGTCAAGGAGAGATAAGTCAAACAAATATGGGAAGTCTAAGGAATGGCCATGTGTCACAACCTTAGAGGAAGGAAATCCAAGTTTTGGATAAGATAAGGGAAGAGAACAAATGAGAATGAGACAAGTGGCAAGGAGAAGGTGGGAGAAACTTCCCACTTAAATCAAGTGGGTCAAATCCGATGGAGAGTATAACATCCCAAAAATACCCTAGAATTTTTATAATAAAAAGTATTATATATTCCGAGTATAAACTGAGCCAACTTGGGTATTTTTTGGGAATTGTTAAATGAATATTGATTAAATGATTATATGGCTAAGAATCAAATGCAGATACTATATGCTAAATGAGAATTGATTGGACCTGAAAATTTACTTAAGTGTAAAAGGCAAATTTGAAATTTGTAAAATGAAGACCTAAGGTCAATCAGAATGTTTTTACATGCCTAAAATGTAAATATAAGCGCTATGCAAATAAAATGAACATGGGCTATGAAGCAATTGGGAGAAACTTTTATCAAAAAGAATGCATTTTTTGCACAAACAAGCTCTTGCGAAGAATAAAATGACTTAAGACCAAAAAGAAGAAAAATGAGAAAATAGAATTTGTGTGTAGGCCAAACAAGGCCTTACGCTTAAAGGGGATTTAAAGACCAAAAGTGGTCTAAGGGTGCTCATTTGAGCAAATCAAGTTTTTGGGGGAGAAGAGAGGATTAAAGGGAGATAGAGCTAGGGCTTGGGAGAAGATCAAGTTCTAGGTGGGATTTCTTCCCACTTCTTGCTCCTTTGTGATCAAACAACTTAGAGAGAAGATTTGAAGAGATTCAAGGTAAGAATACTTCATCCTTTGTGATTTTGATTTTGGGGAAAAGCCCTAACTTAAGAAAAAAGGTTTTATCAAAAGTGTCCACTTTTGCAGTCAAGCTTTCTGGGGTGGATTCCATGGTGGATTTTTATATGGGATGAATTAGAGGAGGTTTATCAAAAAATGGGTGAGGGAAAGGCTTAAATCTCGCGATTTTCTCTCGGCGTAACCCACGAGTGGTACCGATACCCACTATACAGAGGAGAAGTGGTACCCCAGATCACCCAAAGTGGTACCTAAGATCTATCGACGTAAGAGGACTGCAATCGATACCCATTCAAGTGGTATTTACTAATGCTTCCAAAAGAAATTCTCGATTTTGTATCCCTTACACTTTTAAGTCTCGTATTCGTACACTAATTGTTTGTGGATCCCACAAAGTATCAGATTTAGAGACAAAACGTAGCCGCATCGCGCCGCCACACTGCTTAGTATGATTATTTGTTTAACCACTACCGCCGAGAATTTGCATTTGACTGTATAGGTGAAGACGACAACTCCGACTCTGTGATCGTATAGAAAGAGACAATGGATCGATAATTTGGTTTGTTCACTGAACCTCTATCCTTACTTCAAGTGTATTGATAGTTTACTATGTAAATGAAATGATTTTACAATATGCATACGTTTCAATCAAAAGTAAATCAAATTCGCATAATGTTTTGAAATAGAGAAATTGGGGATGAATTGTCAAATATTTGCTCAGGTGCATTTATTTGAATCAAATGATATCATTACATTTGTGACATAACCAATTGAAGTGAATAAGTAATGTGACCCACTCGAAGGATGCACCAATCGGGCTGGGCCCGCTATGATGGAAGAATTAAATCGCTAAATGTTCACTCAAGTGATGCACCATGTAACGACTTCAAGCCCGATCCGGTCTCGAATGGCGAGTCCGAACCAACCCGAGGATGCTCCATGATTTCTTTTAGTTATCGCGTATTAAATTTTATTTTCGTGCGTCGCGATCAGAATCCTGTGCCCGGATCTAATGGTGTAGATCCGGACCGAGCTCCGCTTTACTCCGACGCTTTCATTTATCTTATCAAAACATTTTCGTGTTAATTCATTTAGCTATAAACAATTTCGGCCATGTAAGCAAGCCCATAATCATTTACAAATATAAAGCAATTCGGTAGGCCCATAAACATTAACAAAGTACATTTACAAAGAAAGGCATTCTATACCCTTTTCAAAATGATATACAAAAAAAAAAATCAAGTTTCAGGGTTTAACCCTTTTGTTTACAAAAATACCCCTTGTTCAAAAGATGATATGCAAAATTACGGAGTATACACTTATACGCTGTGACTCTTCTATGACTCATAATACATGATTCGCCTTCTTTCTTTACTTACTGACACTACAAGATGTAGGAGCAAACTACACGCTAAGCATTTTCACGCTTAGTGGTTCTATACAGCCTATTCAAATATTCAATTTAACTTCTTAAGATGATTAATATTAAACCATGCCTAATATCCACATATACTCATGCTATTATTTCCGCATACTTTCAATATACAAATCATTTCACAATCCACTAATGAGATTTAAACATATTCATAAAAATCTCATTCCCTCGGGCACGTCGACTATCTCACCTCGAACACTATTCAATTATTTCGCTTCGAAGTGATTCATGAATGAATCCCGCCTTATTATCATTTGGTAATGTGCTTATACATTTACAATTTATCTCCCATCATGGCGACGTCGCTTCGCGCATCCCACACGCAGTATCACTTATTCTGCCTCCCATCACGCCGATGCCGCTTGGTATCCCACACGTGGTATCACTTAAATGCTTATATGCCATCACGACGATGCCGACGGGTGCATCCCGCCAAGTGGGACATTTCTTCACGCCATACGCCATCACGACGATGTCGATTAGTGCATCCCGCCAAGTGACATTGATAATTTCGGTGCCTTTGCGGACGGATGCCAGACATTTATCCGTCAGCGATTCATTCTGGCATTACTATTCACTTCACAATCTGACGGATTCCGCTTGCGAATCTCTGGCCCTTATCATCATTCACTTTTTCATCCGGCTATCGATTATCACATTCAATTTCATATTCACTTTCATATTATCTTTCAAGATATACTCAATCTACGTAATCATATCACATACTCATTCATGTATTCGATTCATGTACTCATTCATGCTTAATTGGTAAACTACCAAATACTTGAATTTAAGGATAGAGTCGTAGAACGTCCACTATCGATTCCGTTTCGCCGATATCAATCCTAGGTCAGTTGCTCGCTTCACCCGCACCTAGTCAATGCAATTTATTCACCTTAGTGATTACAAATAATCATACTAGTCAACATCGCCTAGGCAAAGCTAAGCTTTTCCGAGGCTAAGAGGTACGGCAGATTGTTTTGAATTCGACTCATTCTTATTCCTCTATGAAATTACTTTACTTAGAATTGAATCATTCCAATCTGATTATCCTAACTAAAGTTATGGCATTTTCATGCCAACTAATAAATTTACTCTAATACACTGGGACAGCTTTGTATTGCTCATTTTTCTTGGGTCTTAATCCCATGTTTCTGACTTAGGTCATTGTGTACTCTTTAAAGCTAAGGTGCTAAGGGTTCTATTCCAACCTAATCACCCACTGGAAAGACCAACTGTTACGTCCTAAACAAACTGACTACTCTCTATGTTCAAAGCTGGAACCAGAATTTGGCTTGCACATGGCCCCACTTTGAGTGAATTTTTATGCCACTTAGGATCAGAATTTGGCGATTCCTATTCTTTAAGTTTGGTTCTCCTTGAAGTTCATTTTACGCGCCACTTGAATCACTAAATCGGATAAGAAAATGAGCAAGTTATGGCCAAAATACTGCAACCGGTCGAAACTCGGGAAAGCAGAACAGGTGTACCTAAGACACCACTGCCTGCACCCTAAGACACTTCGCTTCGTGGGGTGTAAATTCCCAGATACTACTGTTCATGTACTGTTACACCTTCCGAAAAATTGCCAAGATTTTGTTATTTTTCCCACTGTTTTAATTCACTCCATACAACTTCTATAATTCATAATACTCAAAACCAACTTGAATTCATCTAAAACAATTCCACAACACTTAAATCGTGCTATGAACTTAAAACACAAAACCCAGGGGTGAAAATCCAAGAACACTTCTCACTCTAAGGTCCACAAATTCTTTATAAAACCACATAAACGCGATTTATTCCATGGTTATTTTCCACCAATCGGGGTTTTACTCTCAACCCCAACAATTCAAAGCGCTTGCGCGATTCTTTCACAAACCTGTAATTAGCGAGCATCTAATCTCCATACTAAAAACCTTAGATTCATATCAAAAACCCAAAATAAGGATTCCATACCTTGATCTTCTTCTCTCTTCCTTCTTCCTTCTCTTTCCTCCTCTCGCTCTCTCCTTCTCTCCTATTGCGTTTGCTAGGCAAACTTCTCGAGACCAAATGAAATTGCTTTATTTTTCTTCCTTAAAGTATCATCTTTTCACACTGCAAATTCTAGTCTCATCTCTTAAGATTTGCACATCAACTTATTTTATTTGTATTGTGGCCCATCTCTACTCCTTTTTTGATTTTTATCTCCCTTATGACATTTACAATTTTGTCCTTGTTCTAATGCCAAAATTTCCGGGTTCACTAAATTTATCATTTCATAACTTGTCAATTTACCAATTTTTCCGGAAAAACACAAGTTTGGCTCAATTTATACCCAGAATATATAAAAAAAATTATTATTAAAATTCTAGGGTATTTTTGGGGCGTTACACACCAATCGACATTCGTCATAATGATGTATGATATTTATTAAATGATCCTCATGGCGGGATGCATCAATCTAAGATCCGTCATGACGGTGAATCACCGCGAACGGGCAAGCATTACCCGAATGATACACAAGACGGATTCACCAAACCTTAACTGTCAGAAAATAAATTGAATAGTCAAAGTGACATAACAACCTTCGACGAGAGAAAATGAGACTGTAAACCAAATACATCTTTATGATTATATGCTTAAATCTCATGAATTGAATTGTGAAGAAATTGTTGCATTGAAAATGCATATTTGTAAATGAAAGTATGCACAAATGTATAAGCATATGTATTGTTTATGCATTGACCATTGAAATAGAGTAACAAGCATGATTGAATAAAAGATGTCAGACAAATGTAGAACTCAGAGGTAATCACTGCTATTTAGAAAATGCTTACGCAGTTTTTAACTATGCGCAGGTATCGAGTGAATAGGAAAGAAGGACAAGAGCAAGAAGCGCAGAGTCATAAAGAAAGCGTATGTATAAGTATGTACCTATTACGAGCATACATCGTATTTTTGAACATTGATATTTGTAAACAAGTTAAACTTTAAATATTGTTTTGTACTCATTTTTGAAGGGGCATAGGATGCCTTAATGTAAATGTGTTTGTATAAATGTAAATGTTTATAGGCCTACCATTTGAAATGCTTCCACGTAATTGAAGACTCTATAATGAAATAACATAAATAAAATGTTTTGATAAGATAAATGAAAACTACTCTGAGTAAATCTGCCTGTCTCATCCGCCATTCTGCCCAGTCATTCTGGTCATGACACTTTAAAAAAACAAACAAACAAACAAACAAACAAACAAATAAATAAAAATTAAATAAAGAGAATTAAACGAAAGATCCTGGACCGGCTCGCACTACGATTCATGCCTGACCGAGAAGGTGCTACAGAGAGAGGAAAAGAAGGGAAAAAGAAAAAGAAAGAAAAGAAAAGAGATAAGAAGAGAAGAGGAGTGAGAAGCTCCATCTTATCTCTAGATTTTACGGAGATCGGACCTTCGGTTTTTGTCGGAGCAAGAGGCAAAGTCCAACTACACAACAAGAGCTTCGCGTGGATACGAGAATCCGGGGTTTTCACCAAACTCCGAGACGTAGGGGTTTTTCTCCTACTTTGGTTATTTTTTATCTAAGAACCATTCAAATGGCATGAGTTTCATGGGACGATGAGGGGCTGTAGGGTTCAGTCCCAAAACTTTGGGACTAAATGCCGAATTTTTTGGGTTATTTTTACTAGTCCATAATCAATTCTTTAGACTGTTCTTCTGACAAATCTCAAACTTAATTCGTGGACTATTTCGACAATCCGGGAATGAATTTTGACTATTTTCTGACAAATTCGTAATTGAATTGGGACTGCTGGGTAGTCTCAGACTAATTTTCAACAATTATTAAGGTCCATGTGTGTGTCGCTTTTATTTGCACAAAAAAATGAATAACATGTTGGTTGTGTGAAAATTATGTTGTATGCTTATTTGATGTATTAACATGAATTGGCATGAAATGACATTCCGCATTTCATATGCATTGGGACATCACGTGAAATAGGTGTGAGAGCATGACATGGTTTTTAACTAAAATTATATTGGAAGGGTTGTCCAACAAAACTATTTATTGGAGTATGTCCACTAAATTATGTCGGAGGGTTGTCCAACAAAACTATTTGTCAGAGTATGTCCACTAAATTATATCGGAAGGTTGACCAATAAATTTTGATATCGGTGATCGTCCAATAAGCTTCAAAACAAAATCTTTTGTTTTGAAAACGCTTTTCATGGCACGGCAAGTGCATGCTATGGTCTGCGACGACTGCCACGGGTGTGACATGTAGACATTCGAGTAGGAATGTGCATGTTTTCACTTAAATGTGTGTGTGTTTGTCATCAGACGCGCACTTAGCTGAGTAGCCTCTCAGAGGGAGTAATTCATTTACCGGGTATCGGCCACCTCATCGTGAAAACATTTTCGTGCACGGAGGTACATAGGGAGAGAAAACACATTCAAGACCTTAGTTATGAGAAAGGGGCCAAATTTGGCTTATTCATGTATTTTGTAAAATTCTGGATATTCATCCATTTTCTTCTGCTTAATTTCAAGTGTAAGACCTGGGGCCGTATATGTAAGAAGAACATAGATGTAATTAAACTCATTTTTTGTAATGACTAATACGCTTTGGCAAGATTTTCCAAACATGTCAGCTTTGTAATAAAAAGTGCTATCGTGTATCGAATTTAGTGGTGTTCGGGAAAGAAAGAAAAATGGGGTTGCAAAGTGTAAATGGTTAGATGTGCTATCGCCATTTTCTGCCTGGGAAATCTCTCGTCGCTAAAAAGTTGCCTCGTGTCGTACATGGTCCTCTATGTCGCGACCAGGGTTAGAAATATCTAAAATATCAGTCGATATTTCATTGATATATCGTGTGTCGGTGCATATCAACACGATATATCCCTCCGATAGTAGGTCAACAGAAATTTCGGATCTTTTTTGCAATTATCGGCGATATTTCTCTTATATATCGATATTTTACCGATTTTTTGGGTCATTTCCCGAAATTTGACCGATATATCGGTCAATTGCAAAATGGAGTAAAACTCCATTTTGGCTTGTTGCTAGGGGGGTTCTAACCCTGCCCAAAACTACAGGGTTCCAACCTCCCATCTACTAGGTCAAGCTATCCATTATAATATATAATGCAAATTTTTAATATATTGTCTTTATTATTTATGAATGTTTTTTTAATAAATTTATGAATATTTTTAATTATTTTATAATAACTTAAATATAACATACAAATATATAAAAATATTGTATTCTATTATATGTTCTTATTACACTACTAAATTTCAAAAAACCATTGAATAAAATTTTCTTCTTCTCTTTCATTTTTTGTATAAGTCATATAAAAATAATTTATTTCTTAATTAAATATATTTTAATAAAAATAATTTATTTTTTTATAAACAAATATAAATATAGTAAAAGAATGTAAAAAAAAAAAAAAAAATCTAATCTAATTGATATTATCATCCTATATGCTTTCAAAATAATTTTGATATGTAACTTAAATATACTTTAATTCAGTTACACTTTAATTACCAATATTTATAAAATATCCATCGATATATTCCAATATATCCGCAAACTAAGTACCGATATATCCATCAAAACCGATATTTTCTATCCTTGGCCTGACATGGTTCTCAAGCTGTGGGTCAGTGGTCGCTAATGTGGGTTTTCCGCTGCAACAGAGTTGTTTCTCTCCTCGTTGCCGCGACAGGGCCCTCCCCTGTGTCACGACAAAGGTTTTATCTCTCTAGCGCCGCAAGAGGTCCTCATTTTAATCGGAAAGAGGTCACTGCGGCGATAAGAGTCATTGTCGTTTCCCAATGAATCCCTGTGTCACACAGAAATCGGGTCAGAGCCACGACAGATTACGGTAAAGGTCGCGAACAGTAGAGCAATTTCTATGTCACGGATAATCGCTGTGTCGTAGATCTAATTTTCCGTCGCGAACGGCGATTTTAGGTCGCACAGAGTTAGCTAAGCTAGAGTTTTCTCGGTCGTGACGTATCGTTTCTACAAGCCATGGCTGCATCAGGGCCAAATGGAGATAGGTTTTATGTCATGACACGTAAATTCTATGTCGCGACATAGTTAGTTAGGTCAGGAATTTTCTCGTCGCGAACTGAAAGTATTTTGCACAAACGTAGTCGCGCCAGCTGTAGCTGCTATGATGCAAAATTTCTATGTCTCAACAAAGCTGGCCAAGGCAAGGAGGAAATATGTTGCGACAAAACAGTGCTATGTCACGACAGAGTTAGCCATGGTAGGGAAAATTTTTGTCGCGACAGAGGATCTTTGGGTCGCGACAGAGCTGGCCACGACAAAGAAGAGGCCATGCGACTAATGCAATAGCCAGGTGGCGCACGACAGCCTCGGGAACGCACAACCGCAGCCGCATCGTGCCAGGGAACTATGTCGCCACGCACTCGGGACAGGGCTAGCCATGACAGGAAGTTCTGTCGCCCACGAAAGAGCTAGATGTGTCGCATGACTAGCGCACAACGATCCAGGAAGAGAGACGCCTCAGCTACAAGACAACAACAGAGACACTACGCCCAAGACAGTGCCTGGGCGCCACGACAAGACGCAAGGTCCGAGGTCAGGAGGCACGACTCGCAATCTGCAGGGCAACATGCTCCCAGCGCGTACGTGAAGGCCTGGCAGACAAGATTGCCGTGTGTGCACGACAAAGGAGTTCGGTTTCGACATACAGATTCTTTTGTCGCCGGTCATGTGACTGGCCCGTGAGCAAAAAAAAAAAAAGACCCTGAGATTAGGTGCGCCGTAGAATCTTCGCGCATTGCAGAACTCCGTTCCTTGTCGCGACAAATGCGCAGCTTGTCGCTGGTTGTGTTCGTCCGGCCGCATTTTGGGTCGCTATAAGGATTTCTTGGTCGCGATAGAGCCTCCTTTCTCTATGTCACGACATGGTTTTCCTTGTGTCGCGACATAGATTTCCAGTTATAAGCTATAGCAAATGTCGCGACATGGCTTTTCCGCTGCACAAGTTTGGTTGCTCAAGCTCCGCGTCGCCGACAAAGCATTTACCGCCGTGATAGCCGGGCCAAGGCGTGGGAGCGTGGTCGCGACAAAGCCGCCTATGTCGCTGGCGCAGCGCGCCATGACAAAAGTTTCGTTTCACCTACGCAGTCGATGCGCACAGATAAGGACCGCGCAATAGCACGCGGGCACTACCGCGCCCGCCGATAGCGCACATGACTAAGGCGCTCTTTTACCCACAATACAGCTGGGCACGCACGGAAGGCATGCGTGCATGATTGGGATCCAAGCACGACGTAGGCACGGTCGCGCCTCAGCGCACGCAAATAGTGGCCTGCCTGGGCAACAAAGATCTCTAGGCACTCACGCAGTGGCCTTAGTTGCATTTAATAGCCGCCTACATGCATGCATAACCCTGGGCCGTGGCTCCACTGCACAGAGAATTCCCTCTATCACGACAAACTCAGTTTAGCAGCCAAAAAATAAAATAAAAATGACCCCTGGATTCGGGGGTGTTACAAATCTAGCACGAGCTGTGCAAACGATTACCTAGGGAGCTCGAGTGTGGATACCTAGCTCGCCCCGCCAGGTATCAAGGCCAGTATACGAATTAACTGAACTCAATACTGGGTATACATCAGCAACTGGTGTTGCAGCTTAGGTTATACAAACAGCTAGGGCTCGATGGGTACGGGTTTAGATCATGCATTCATTGTGCATTTTGATAAATTAATATGTGTGATATGTGTGATGATTGTGTGAACATTATACATGGTAGATTGTATGGAACACTAGGCTAGAAAGCATAACCTGTGGGTTCTAAACAAAATGTAACATTATAGTTCCCGGGGAATCGAATTTGAATTTATTAGTGTTTGGCATTTCGCACCACTAAGGAAAAAGGGATGAACAGTGTATTTCATGATGATAAAGTCTATTAGTGGTTGGCATGCGCACTACTAGTTAGACTGAGATAAAAATTTGATAATCCTATTGCCATTTGACATGTGTGGCAAGTCGAGGACGAGGACGTAAAGGTCGTCCACAGGGCGATGACCAACCATCATCCTGCTTTTCTTTTACCAAACAGCATCTTTTATGAGAGGCTATGAACGCTAAGCTACTCAAGACAGTAATGTGCCAAGGCAAATGGGTCGGTTGAGGGTCAAAGCAACGCCCGCAGGTTTAAGGCATCATCCCCGTACATTCACTTCGGAAAAGGGATCCTCACGGTGGCCGACCATTGGTTCCGACAGGTTGAAAAGATATTGGAGGCTATGGAAATCACCTTCGATGCGACAAAGATTAGACAAGCGACTTTCCAGCTAGAGGGTGAATCCAAAGTATGGTGGGATTGGATTAAGACCTTGAGGGACTTAGAGGCAATGACTTGGGTAAAGTTCCATGAGCTCTTCATGAGTAAGTATTTTCCGACAACTGCTAGACATGCAAAGGCCCAGGAGTTCCTTGAGTTGAAGCAAGGAAGTATGACGATGATGGAACACGCTAAGTTCACGTATTAGCCCGCTTTGTCGACGATTATGGCCACAAACATGGCCAAGGTGATAAGTTTCAAGGATGCATTCGCCTGTCCATCCGGCAAGAACATCAGAGATTCCTCCTATAAGACATGTAATTACAGGTCGTGACTCGCCATGGCCATGGGAGAGATAGATGATGTACTATGAAACATCTAAGACAAAAAGCAAGGATAAAAATAAGGAGGGTGTGGTACTCCTTTCGCCCCGATCCGCTTCAAGGATCCAATCGAGTCCGTGATGCCCTGTTATCATTCAATCACTCAAAATCAAATCTTTGTGGAAGCGATTTCAATTTAGGGCAAGCCCATAAACATTTACATTTAACAAAATGCATTTGCAGTGAAGGCATTCTATGCCTTTTCAAATTAATTTACAAAATAGATATTCAGAGTTCAAAATATTTTTGCAAAATATCAAAGTTCAAAAGAAAACATGGAATTAATGCACATGTAGGAGCATACTCCGAAATTTCCTTCTTTATGACTCGACACTCCTCGATCTTGGGTCCACTTTCGATCACTATCTATCACTTACACTGCGCATCAGAACAATACGCCTAAGCATTTTCATGCTTAGTGGTTCTATACAACCATTCTTCGCTCTCGCCTTAAATCAAATCATGCAATTTAACAATTCAAAACTTTCAAACTTTTATTGATGATCAATGTAAATACAATACATATACTTGTTTTATATACACCGCTATAAGCTCATTAATCATCCCAAAATACACTTTCATATTCAATATTTCACAATCTCAAATCAATTCAATTATGCTCACAAATTCAATTCAGCTTACGCCTCTTCTTAACGTAATTTAACCTACGCCTTCGACATACTGCGATATCGAGTCACCGACATGATCCCGCCGGGCTACAGCCCTATATGTCGCCTTTATAACACAATACCTGGCCCCGCTGGCTGACCGGTTATAAAAATTCAATTAGTGAACACTACCGATACTGGCCCCGTCATCACTGATCGGAGGACACATCAATACAACTGCTCGTAGTACCGCTATTTCGAATTTCTATCGTATACCAATCTATCCTAATACGAACTAAAAGGTTAACATTCCTATTAAGGGCGTTCAAATCCTTTATAAAGAAAGTACAATACAATATGTACATTCGTATAAATACCACTTCAATAAATGCACTTTCATATGCAAACATTTTACAATCAATTCTCTAAATCATTTAAAACAATTCAATACGTTTTCTTATACATTTAACAAAGATTTCAAATATCAAACGAGAATAGGAAAAGATGTAAACAAATATGCAAAAATTTAAAACGAAATAGTTCCAGAGAACAAATTAAAAAGCTTTGCACTTTGATTCCAATTTCTAACTTCAATCTCAGCTATTTTCCTCATCTTCAAATACTCTATTCCAAAACCATTAAAGAACAATATTATTCAGACAAGTAATGGTTTTGTTGTTAGGATTGATTTTTGAGGCGAATTTGAGTTCCAATTTCAACAAGTTATATATAGATGGATTCTGACTAATGGGATTTTACAGTCCAAGAATTAAATCCGAGTTCTGGACAGTTATTATAACCTTCCAAAGCTCGAGGTCACACGTAATCACCCAAATGCCGACCGACCAGCCGAGGTGTTCTAACCTGTCCGAGCTCGTCCTGACACCCACTGTCCTCCACTGGCATACGAATGGAATCTTGACTCAATGGGCTTTCCATAGAGTCCAAGAACACCTGTAAAAACTGAAGTTCTGACGCTTAGCATGACCTTCCGCCGGGAGGTCACACTCTAACACCCCCGAGTCCTGGGTGTCAGACCAAAACATGTTGCACATTTATGCATTAGTTATGTACGCAAGATTATGACGTTATTACCAAAGGATCATTGTCTAATCACTTGCTTAATCCGCGCCATAAAACTTGGTTGAGACCAAAACATGTTGCACATTTATGCATTGGGCTTATGCATGCAAGATTATGACGTTATCACCAAAGGACTATTTGCCTAATCCCCAAGAATCCATGTTATAAAACTTGGCTGAGACCAAACATATATACAAATTTACGACGTTATTACCAAAGGACTATTGTCTAATCACTAGAATCGCCATAAAAACTTGTTAATATTATATCATATATAAAACCACCAATCTCTTTAGAGTAAATCATTTTTTCAAAGTTGGTTTCGTCCGATATTCCGCAAGTGCAATGTGCCGACAAGTAATAAAAATGGATTTGTTCGTATATCGATCCCACAGAGATCTCAAGAATTTTAAATCAACTACCCCCGACTACTCAATTTCCATACTATTTGACTAATAAATGATAGTAGGATCCATGACATAAGGTCGGAAAATTAAAACGAACAAGAGGAAATTAACCGAACTATCCAACATAATCGAAAAATAAAGAATAAAGAATAAAGAATTTCTATAAAAGAACTGAATAATCGACTGGGCTTATCCTCGTAGGACCCATCAATAGAAACAACATAGTGAACTATCGATTCCTCGTGAGTTACTCCCGAGCAAATTTCACACTTAGCTTCAAAATCTGTCTAAGGCGCCAGAAGGCATTCGATCTCTCCACACTCCACTCATTATCTAATTTGATGCACCCGATTCTCTCACAGTGGAATTAGATAACTACTTTTAAAAAGAGACTTCCTAACTGGGGTATTTTTCTTTCAATACTTCATACCCATTCTATGGACTGTGAAACCTTAGCTCCCAAGTTATCTACAAGCATGATATACAACTCGCATTGCTCTTCCTCGAAATTGGGATTAGATCAACCTTCCTCGATTAGATCACAACTTAACACTCTGATTAGTCTCACTATCCGACCGAGGTGAACTTTCATTGTTATTTGAATAGATAACTCATTCAACTCGTTTCTTGATTTCAAGTAGAGAAGAGGATGCATCTAAGTGAACTTACAAAGCTCAAAAGATCCCTAATAGCAGGTTAGTATACCTTCAAAGAAATGCACATTACTCTCATGAATGTCTTCCCTGTGTCACTCAGAGGACCTCCTTGAAATCAGAGCAATGACGCAAATCTTAAACGGGTATAAGAAACTGATATTCAGATCCCAAAACAATAAACCCAAAACCGTATAAATTCACTAATCGAATTAACAAGTCAGAACAATCTAAGGTGAAAGATAAATTCGACTATCATGTTCACTTAATGGAAGCCGGATTCCCACCACTGAATCACACGATACAAAGATTCTCCTCGATCATAAGAATGATCGCAAATCAAATCGAAACAATCGAATCTGCAAATTGGTCCGAACTTCAAACATTTCTCGTAGTAATTTGAAAATAAAATGAATTCCGCATTCATTTTCGGGCCAAACGATACATCCAGACTATAAATTACCACTTAAAATAAAAATACGAGATATAACTACTTCTAAAACTAATTTAATTGAAAAAATTAAGAAAAAATAAAAGAAAAGAAAAGAATAAAGAAAAAATAAAGAAAGAAAATGAGTTTCAAATGATCCACCTTCGCCTGCGGGCCGCCGAGCCGCCAACGAAATGGATAGCCTGCCAGATGGCATTTCTAATCGGGCCTCTAATCCCAATGTGCTCGTGGATTTTAAAGTATCCAGCCCAAGTCAATTGCTCACGAGCGATTCGGGGCTTCTTGTCTTGACATCATCGCATGTCGCGACATCAATCTCACGTCGCAGATCAACTTACTCTACGTAGCCTTGATTTGGTCATTCTGACGCCGCTGACATCACCATCTCGCGCGAGCATCATCTCACGCCTCGCGCGTGTTTCAATTGTTCTCCGATGTCGCGACATCAACTTTGTCACGACGTCATCTTTAAAGAACTCCGTAGTTTCAACCGTCGCCTTCGCGTCGACATCGACATGTCGACATCTTTATGACTCGCAGCCTTTCGATCTAGCTGTCTCGGCGTCACGGATGACATCGGCTATCTTGTCGCGACCTCACTTTATGAAACTTCAACCTTCAACTGAGCAGGTCCTATGTCGCGACTTCGATCTTATGTCGCGACATCAGCCTTCCCATTTCAAGTACTTCACTGATGGCTTTTGATGTCGCGGACTCTACTTCTCAGTCGCGGACAGCTAGCCACTCTCTGCTTTCATCCGATGGTTCCCCATGTCGCGACATCAACTTCACGCGACATCCTGTCACGCCTGCAGATTTCAATCAGTCTTTGATGTCGCGACATCAATCTCTCACGCGGACATCAACTATGTGGATCTACAGTTTCCATCGGCTTTCATGATGTCGCTGACCATCCTACCGCCGCGACATCACATCATGCCTTCACAAGTCTCAACTCGGTTCGTTTTAATGTCACGATCGCGATTCGTCGCGACATCTTCCTCGCTGATCTCCGTACTCGACCGGGTTCTTACGTCACGACTTCGATTCACGTCAGCGAAGACGCCTCATTTCTTTCGCCTTTTCCCTTACGTGCGCTTCATGTCAATTTCTATAGCGTGTTATCCCGCTGAATTTCAATCGGGTCAGAGAACCCCAAAACTCGCATCAATGACTTAACATTTTTATTTTTTCGCTCCGCTAATCGGGCCGCACTTTTACCTCACCCGCCATCATTTTCCACCGCATTTTCTTTCTTTATACTTCCCGCAATTTAACGAATCCTGAGTTTCTTCATATCTCCGCATCTAATTGTCTTTCTTTTATAATAAAATCGTAAAAAATGGATCAGTAAATAGATGACTTTAAGCTCATCAAACTCCCCTCCTTAAACTTAAGGTTTTGCTTCGTCTCTCAAGCAAAGAAAAAGAAAGAATTGCTCATTCAAACAAAATAATTTTAAGGACATTTTTCGTGGATTTGCTCATAGCCATTCAATTTAATCAAGTAATGCAAGGTATGCAAAATTTTCGTACATTTAGCTTCAAGTCCAAATTAAGGTCAGGGTTCCTACTTTATGTTATGCAAAGCTATCATGTTGGAAATTGTTTTACAAACAATATACTCATTGATCCCTTGGAATAATGAATTAAATTCCTTTCTCAATTTATATCGAGTCATTTAACTCCCTAAAGTTCTTCACAATTTTGATCGCTTTCCCTTTCTTCCAAATTCCATAGGCTTGTTTTTCATATCGACTTCACTAATGTAGGTGAATTCAGCCTTTCCGCATCGAATCGTGTCTTTGGGCTTATATTGCGAGGCTCGGGGTAATGGGTAGGAGCAAGGAATTTTAGGTTAAGATCACCCCTAACATTTTCTCTCTCTCTTCTACTCACTTCTTTCTTATAGTTTCTCTAGTAAACTCCCTAAACTTCATGTTCGGGATATCTCTTGATTTCTTCGCTTTCGAATCAGATTTCCCCTATTTTACTCTTATAATTTCAATCGAGGGATTTCTTAGTTTGCTACCACTAAGGGATAGTGCAATGTTTTAACTTTGTGCTTTCTAACACTCTTAGCGAACTTCGGTTAGTAACCCATACCGCATGGCATTAGGTACTAGGTGTTGAAACACCCCTAAGAACTTAATTTGCTCAAGAGAGTTGCTTCACAAGATAAAACTTTATCCCCAGCTCTCTCTTTCTCGCCGCATTTCCTCGCTCCTCGTCTTTTCTTTTCATTCCCTTGAAGTTCCTCAAAATATAAACTCCCCAAACTTTACTTCTTTCTTCCTCTTCAATTCCCGGGTAATCATAGGTTCTTTATCAAGGATTGATGTCTTAAGATGAGTCAGTTTCCATTGGTCTATTTTTGAAAAATAAAGCTTGTCGGCTCAATTTGAACTACTGTGATATGCATCAAGATATGAATAGTGGATGGCTGGAATGGCTCAAACTATCCAAGAATGGCCTGCATCATCTCTTGTCAGCTGAATCACCTAGGATTTCGCTTCAATCAATAATCTAACAAATTCTAGAATCTGGATTTATCAGCTGTGACTAACTATAAGGAGTATCTTGACCCATTTTTATTTATGAGTAGTTAAGTTAATTGATATTCACTGTGTCTCCGATTTCATTGCTCATACCACAAACTCAAAAATATGTTTGTTCCCATCTGGTTGTATTACCTTCTCTAACTGACTGTCAGCAAATATAAGTGATTTTCAGACCTTGTGTTTCCAATTAAACTGTATTACTCTTGTCCTTATTCCTCGCACTTTTTTTTTTTTTCATTTCAGCTTACTCCTACTCTAACTGCTTCATTAAATTAAGATAATGTCCTCTCAGCAGTTTTTATTCTGGAACTATTTCCTACTTTGATTTCCTAATCATTCAACCACAAAGCAACATAACATTGAACAATCAAATGCAAAATAGTACATAAGAATTCCATTTAACTTTCTCATTTTATTTCTGATTGATTTTCAATCATTGATACATGCGATGTGGGAGTAAGGATGGTAGGAATGCTGTGCAAGGAGAAGGTTTTTATTTTTTCTTTGAAATAGCTCAGGAGCAAAATGTTGGGGGATCGAGGTCCAATGTACTCTGATGGGCCGGAAATTCAGAATTTTCATTTCTCTTCGCTTCTCTTCTGCTCTTCTCCATTTTGCTCTTCAATGAAAATCTCATTAGAGATCAACCTTCTTGCTCAACTCATCCCGCCTTTCCCAAGCCATTCATTGTAGTTTTCCAATTCAACATCACTTCTAAGAATTTGCAAGATTGTCAGTTGATCAAATCTAAATTTTCCACCATTCCTTCTCGCCTATAGGATTCAGCCTCCTATCGCTTTTGTCTCATCGTCTGGGCCATTTTCCAAATTCTCCTCTCAGAGATTTGTATAGTAATTTGAAACCCTTTATCTCGTTCCCAAATTGTGTCAGTGCCTTTATCTCTTCTAACAATGCTAGGAGCTGAAAAATCTCGGTCAAACCGCTTGTTATAGAAGGCCTATGACTCGCCTGAGTTTGGTGAAAAGATCTCGACTTTCCTTCATTTCTTTCGAACTCTTCTCCTCACGTCACAACATTTTCCCATCCGTTCCTCTTCGTTCCGCCTTCCTTCCCACTCGTTGTTCTCTCTTGGATCTCCACCTCATGCTCCCTTTCTTTCGTTTAATTCTTCTTCCCACTGTGGGTCTCTTCTTTTTCAATTCTTTTTCATACATCCTTCTCAATTCCCCGCTTTAAGTTCCACTCTTCTCTTTCTTTCTATTCTTTTCTCGCATCAAATTGAGAGCTTCTTAATTGAATTTGGCCCTCTCAGGCTCCCTCTCTGAGCTTTCTCCGTCGTGGAAATTCTCGCTTTGTACTGTGATGGAACTCGCTGCTGACGGAGAAGTCTATCACTGCCTTCATCCCGCTCCCTTCATTATCCGGGCAGAAACATGCAATCATCAAGGGTCGTGATGTCACCCGGTGCCTGGGCCCGACCGCCCCTCCGGGTCTCCTTCTCTGCTCCTTCACTGGCTTCACCAAGCCACCAAAGACTCCCTTTCCTCCGATTCGTCCCTTACTAACCCCGTCGTAAGGAGGTGAAGCTCTCGACTTCTTCCGAATTTAAACTCCTTTCACCCACCCTTCAAGCAAAGAACTGATTGTTGCCGTGAGGAAGGCACTCTTTTGTTTCCCCTTCATGATATCTCATGATAGAGTTCCCTATGATAACCCCTATACTGGACCTCAGATCCCTTAGTATGGCATACAAAAGAAGATGACCTCGTTCTCCCCACTCGTGCATAAATGTCTCATGGAAACTGCATCGTACGCCTGTGAAGTAAACCATACCTTCGCTTCTTCGCTGAGGCCTCCCCCGTCTGCAGTTCTCGGCTTTCCTTCTTTCTCGTGCTAACTCGCGCCTTATCGGTGAGCTTCTCGGCAATCTTTCTAAGATTCGGCTTTTCCAAAATTTTCTTGAATTTGGGCCGTGCTTGTGCATTGTCATGCCATAGGCCGTTGATGGCCTTAAGCCGTATGAGACCCGGACTCCTCTAACCAAAACTTAGCTCCATCCTTCATTTCCTACCATGTTGGAATAAACTCTCTCACGGTCGCGTATATCCTGCTTTTCGGTGTGCGCAGAGACTCTCCCATCCTCTCTGTTCTATCATCTCCTTGAAGGAGTCACGGAGTTTTGAATCCTCTGCAATATGAGCCCTTGTTAGCGTAATACTTCTTCGCGAGATAAGCTTCATCGAGACGAAATCTTCTACTTAACGCTTCTCTCCTTTTTCCCTTTCCCCTTCGCCCCTTCTTGAGAAGTCCCGAACCGGGTGCTTAGATCGCGTCTCTCTAACTTTGTTCTTCCCAGTGAATCTCATGCTTCATTCTCATGGTAGGTTTCTTCTTAACTACGATTGTTAAGTGTTCCCTCGTTATCGTCTGGGTTAGGGACGTGTGGAATTCGGCCATTGGAAGCAAGAGAAAAGCTTTCGAGAAGGATGACAGAATTCACTTCAGGGTTTCGAGGTTGAGATTGGAGGGAAGGCGGCGAATGGTTATGTGGGTTGGAGTGAATGAGATAGTTTCCAACAGTTGCAATTCAATCAATATTCGTGGGCTGATTAATGCTTCATTTATGACTTGTCGCGTGACTTGATTCCGCCTCTTTCATTTAGAATCATTAAATTTAGGGCTTTTGGAATGAGTAGTTGGCATGTCGCATTTATGTTCGCGACATACCCGGAATGTCGCAACATATGCGGGTTTCGGAATTGTGGATGTGGCGAAATTCCTTCTCAAATTTGAAACTTAATTCCTTTAGCCAGCGACACCGGTGGTGTCGCGACATGAATCTCCTTTCATACTACCCACTAAGCGTTTTTTCCAAAGCTAGTCCACGACATCGATGTTATGTATGGACATTAGGTAATGTTGCGACATAACCGCCGCAT
This sequence comes from Tetrastigma voinierianum, assembly GCA_016808115.1. Taxonomy (NCBI): domain Eukaryota; kingdom Viridiplantae; phylum Streptophyta; class Magnoliopsida; order Vitales; family Vitaceae; genus Tetrastigma; species Tetrastigma voinierianum. Next base: position 412,934 of record JAEQBH010000057.1, read on the forward strand.
TGTGACCTAAACCTTCAATTCAATGATTTAAAAACTTTGAATTTTGTTATTGTTCTAACACATTTTAGACATCTATCCGAGGGTATATTTGAAACTGACGATTTAACAATTAGAACGAATCACTTAACTACGAGATTTGGTTAAAGAGAAGGTTACTCCCCCTTTTTCTCATGTTGGATTCCTGCAGTTGCAGATCATTCCTAGTTACCTTTGCTATTCATCTTGAACCCTTGCGAGAAGATCACTCTGATAATCAGATTCCTAGTTAAAATACAATCCAATTTCTAATAATAAAAAAAGAAATTAAATCTATCCTTAAGAAACAAATTGACTTAATTCATCGTGACTAAAGAAAAGAAACAATTAAATTAAAATCGACATTGAAATCCTCACAGGTTGCCTCCCGTTGATTTACTTTCAGTTTTGCGTCCTTGGCGGACTTCTTTGTTGTGGTACTTCTTCTTTTTCCTTAAGAACCAGTTGGAGTTCTTCAACTTCCTCCTCCCTGTTGAGATAATGCTTTAACCTTTGTCCATTGACCTTGAATTCTTCACGATGCAGGTCTTGATGTCTTTGCTCGAATGTAGTACTTGATACTCGTGTATAGCCAGCTCAATTTGATTTTAATTTCCCTGGAAATAATTTCAGTCTAGAGTTAAACAACAGAACCTGTTCCCCTGTTCTGAACTCTTTTCTCAAGATTCTCTGATCATGCCATTTCTTTGTCTTATCTTTGTATATTCGAGCATTGTCATAAGCTTCATTTCTCGATTCTTCGATTCGAACTGATTGGAAGCAGTCTTTCTTCGCTACGTATAAAATCGAAGTTTAACTTCTTGATGGCCCACTTGCCTTGTATTATAATTCAAGAGGTAGATGACATAGTTTGCAACAACTACGTATGGGGGCATTCCGATAGGAGTTTTGTATCACGATCCTGTAGGCCCCAAAAGTGCATCGTCAAGTTTGGAAGACCAATCCTTCACCTTGAGCTCCACCGGTCTTTCAAGTATTCTTTTGATCTCCACATTTGGAAATTCTGCCTTGTCCGTTAGTGCGGGGATGATAAGCTAAACTCATTATATGCTTGATCATATACGCTCATGAGTTTGCAAATATTTTGTTCATGAAATAGGTTCCCTATCACTAATAATGATTGGGGTTCAAACACGCTCAAAATGTTCTTCTCAAAAACTCACAGCCCAATGTTAGCATCATTCCTCGAGACAGCGCTTCCACCATTTGGAGACGCAATCTTGCTAGCGGTATATAAATGTTTCGAATGATGATGAAGAAGGGTCAATAAAATCTATTCCCACATTATCAAAATTTGTATCACCATAATACCTTTAGGGGCATTTCATTCCTGGCTGGCGATGTTTCAATCCTTTGGCATCGATCACACAATTTCACCCGTGCGCACGATCTGCGAGATAGTGGGCGATAAAACCCTGATTGGAGTATCTTGTGAGAGCTGTTCTTTCTCTGAAAAATTAATACAAATGGTGATGCATGGCATTCATTTAAAATGTTGCCTTGTTCACCTTACGCTGCTCTTCTTATTATCATATCGACACACTACTCTTGAATAATAGTAGGTCATCCCAAATATAATATACGCTGCTCCAGGTTACGAGTTTCCTCTTACATTTGGTATTTGAGTTAAGAAGGCATTACTTTCACCAAGCGGATAATTCACAATATCGGCGCCATGGAAGTTGGAAACCTTAAGCAAATTGCTCATGCAGGAAGTTCTGTGCTTTGCATTGTCTTCTTAATATTGTTTCTTTCTACTGCGGGCCCAGTGCCATTTATCACATTATCACATCCCTTTTCTCTTATTTCCAAATCAAACTCTTAACTGTAGTGGCACCATCTGCTCAATCTGGCTTGCTTCACCGACATCAGTAATTTAGTTAACTGCGTGATATGTGTGAATTACCACATGGGATCCCAAAATGTATTGCCTAAATTTTTCACAAGCAAATACTATAGCTAGCATCTCCTTTTCAGTTGTTGAATAGTTCTCTTGTGCTTCATTGAAGGTTTTACTAGCATAGTATATGACCCTGAATACTTTCTCCTTTCTTTGCCCAACCATTCATATAAAATCACTGGCATCACATTATTTCAAATCCACTGATTCCATTTTAGTGCAGCCATTATAGGTGCACAATACCCGTCGATCTTGATTTCATCAGCATCCTTGCGAGAATCATCGAAATTGAACCTTGTATCCTTTCGATAATACACTTAATTAAGTACGGCTATTTTGAAAAGTCTTTTGATGATCTCTGTAAATCCGGCATACCCCGAAACTTCTTACTCGCACTTCTTTTGTGATAGGTGGTCACGAGTCTTGATAATGGATACTTTGGTGAGTCGACTTCTAGTCGATGGCAATTTTATGCCCAAGAACAATACATACATTTACCATAAAATGGCATTTTTTAAATTCGATCTTCGCATTTATTTTGTCTTGCTTGTCTTTGAAATCTGTTTCAGTTGTTTAGACATTGATCAAAAATTTGGATCCATACGATAAAATCATCCATGAAAATCTCCATACATGCTTCAGCGAATCTGAAATAGACATCATGCACCTACGGAATGGCTGGGCATTACATAGCAGTATGCCACGAGAGGCAAGGTACCGCCAGGGCATGTGAGCGTGGTCTTCTCTTGATCTCAATTAAGTGTGTCACGATTGTACCGGAGTACCCATCGAGCAAAAGTGAGGGTGTCCTGCTAACCTATCCAACACATTTGATCGATGGCGAAAGGAAAATGATCTTTTAAGTTCTTTATTTAACTCACATGTCGATACATACCCTCCATCACATCCTTGTTCTTGTTGGAATCAATTCATTTTTTCATTTTACGATCACGATCAAACCCTCGCTCTTTGGAACCACATGGTAGGCTCACCCGAGGACTATACGAATAGCGCTAGATAAAACCTGACATTCAGCCGATTTAGTACCTCCTTTCATTTCTTCTTTCATCAACTGGATTAGTCTTCTCTGATGTTCTACGGATGGTTTGAAGTCTCTTCAAGCGGAGAATCTTATGCATGCAAGCTGTTGGGTGATACCCTTGATTCTTGATGGATGGCAAGATTCCTTATGCTTCCTTAATATTTTCAGCGATCTTTGTTCCTCGGCATCGGTAGTCACATTTGAAATGATCATGGTTTTTCTTGGTAATTCTAAGTAGGCATACTTTAAATGACATGGCAACTCTTTCAAAACCCCAGTATCTGTGCCCCGGTCTCTTGATGATTTTCCTCTTTTCCTTTATTTTCCCATTATCTTTTATGTTGTGCTTCGAGTTCCAACAGGTTTCTCTCAGAGGAAGCTGGCTGTATTAGGTCGAATAGACATCTTGTTATCTTGGGAATTCATCTCTTTTCATTGATAAAAAATTGGAGTGTTTACAATCATTTTACCTTGCTCCCGAGTTGGAAGTAGAGACAAAATCAGCTACATTGCAACCTTCCTTGTCCACTATGTATGTTGTCATACTTTTGATCAAGTTAAATGTAGCGAAGCTTCTTCTCCGACCCTCAGAGATAAGAACTCTTTTCTGCATGTCAATCGGGCGGCTCAGTCATTGGGGTAGTGTCTAATAGTAGGGGTACGTGAATCTTAGCTCGTATCGAATGATTGAAGTCCTACGGGAATACAAACTTCCCAATGTTGACCCGACCCACATCTTGATGACCCTTACGGTTTCCATCAGTCATCTGCCATTTGTAGAGTAACGATTGTGGGATTAAGCTCCCCGAGCTTGAATTTCTTGTAGCAGAGGCATCGAATTGATACTAGCTCTTGAGTCACCTGAGAGCTTCCTGGAATTCAGGTCCTCTGACAATACAAGGGATTGTGAAGCTTCTGGGTCATGCGTCTTTCTTGGTAGTTCTTTCGATTACTACCTTTGTAGTGCGGTGAGATTCACTATTCCTTCGTCTACTATTTTCTTTTCTTACTCAGTTATGTCCTTGAGAAATTTTGCATAAAGTGGCATGCGAGTCACCACTTCGATAAAAGGCATGCGATCTCTGGCCACGGAAAGTTCTCGAGAACCTTCTGTTGCTCCTGTCTTTGATTTACGTAGTCTTTGTGGAAATGGGATTTACTTGAGCTTTGATCATGGATGTTCTTCTTTCTCCTTCTTTGTCATTCTCCATTGTCTCTTTATACATTGCTACTTCTTTGTTCTTTGTCATCTTTTCCTTTCCTCTCTTCTAACTCCTTCGGCTCTATTTGCCTGACCATACGATCTTCAGTTGTACCTCATGGGAAGGCATCTTTCCTGACTGCGGGGTTAGGGCCGGGCGCCACTTGTGTCTCCCGAGGTTCTTCGAGGGATGCATTAGTAGTGTTAAAAAAATTTGAGGGGTGGTAGCGTGCCGATTCTCCAATTGTTCATGGAGGATTCGACAGCTTTTTATTGTCCCCAGTAAAGCGCGGCATACGTTCCTCGAAATTTGGGGCCCTCCTCTGGCCCTGGTATTCATTCCTGTGCTCATTTCACATGCGTGATCTTCAGCTGCTGGAACCTGGAGTGGGTGCGATACCCTTGATGAGGGTTTTGTCCCTGCCTTTGGCCTTGAAGCCCACCAGCAATACGAGAAGTTCTCATGGTTCACGAGTCTTTGGGTGATAATGTCACGGAGGGTTAGGATTGGGTTTAAAATGATAAGCTCTTGGCTCACCCGCCTAATTAACCTCTACGACTCATGCAGATTCTTCGGTTACTCTCTTAGCACTTCGTCGTTCGCTCCTTTCGGTGCTCCACTATTTCGCAGGCGGTGTGTCTTCTTTCTTGCTTGTACAACGTGCATAATGGCATCGGCAGCTCCATGGCTGTCATCTTGCGCCGGCTCCATGTTCCTTTCCTGCGGTTGTTTCCTCTTGAAGCTCGGGAAGGAGTTTTCATGTTACATTTGGCCGGATCTTCAAATTTCGGCTCCGCGCGCCTGCCCGACACTTTTTTCTTTTGAATGCTCCTGACGACTCGATGATCCCCTTTGATATATCATTCATAGCATGATATGCAATGTCCACATTTGAGTCTTGGTCTATCCCTGCATTGGACATCTTCACCGACTAGCGGTTTGAATCTTTCCCGAGCTACATACGAACATCTTCCCCTGTTTGAGACCAGTGATTTCTCTCCTTCTTTAAGTTGGGAATTTTGGGGAAAGAATCTACCTAAGTAGGCCTCGACTAATATCCCAGTATCCGCTGAACCATATGGTAATGATTCATACCATGTAGGCTGCTTGTATCTCTTAAGGAGAATGGGAATAAAGTGCGGTTGCCAACCACGAAGTCTCACCCACATTCGACGCGAGTATTAGCCATCTGAGGAATCTTCAGTGCTCGTTTAGGATCTTCAGTGGGATATTGATGGCGATCTTTGTTGGACCATTATGTCAGTCTTTAGTTTCAATTCAAAATTATTAGCATCAGCTATGAAATTTATCCCGTTGTGAGTATTTCTTCACTGTATAATTGGTCTCAGAAATCCTCCATTGTATGTGTCGGTATTTGAGCCTTCTAGCTTATCTATATGTATTTCAACTTTGATGCTGCCTTCCTTCTTCCATGGTTGAGTTTTACGTCTTCTTGGTCTTTCTCGAGCTTCGGCGTCCTTCATTGCAGTAATAATTTGGAATCGGATCGATTCTGTTTCCTATGCATCAGTTTTACGAAAGCAAAACACACTTCCATTAATAGATTAGTCAAATCATCATAAATATTCAATGTGCTGAATTAAAGGTTAGTGGCTGTGAACCACTGCTTGAAAATCTATTTTGTTCTTTTTTTCTTTAAATGTCAATTAGTATATCCTTCTTTCATGAATATTGATTTATTAAATTCTTTCAATCCGTGACGGCGCCACCAAAACTGTTGAGACGAAACATATTTGCACATTTATGCATTAGTTATGCATGCAAGATTATAGCGTTATTACGAAGGACTGTTATGCAATCCGACAACGGCGCCATAAAACTTGTTGAGACGAAAACATGTTTGCACATTTATGTAGTTATGCATCTGCGAAGATTATGGCGTTAGTACGAAGGACTATTGTCTAATCCGACAGCAGTTGCCATAAAACTTGTTGAGACCAAAGAACATATACAAATTTCTGACGTTATTACGAAAGGACTATTGTCTAATCCGGCGACGCATAAAACTTGTTAATATTATCTTGCCTGAGCACGATCTCTTAGAGTAAATCATTTTCAAAGTTGGTTTTGATGCGATATTACGCAAGTGCCGCAGTCGAACCGTAATAAAATGGATTTAAGTCGGATATACGATCAGAGATCTCGAGAATTTTAAATCAACTTCTACGACTACTCATTCCATACTATTTGGACCCTGAAATGATAGTAGAGATCCGGCGTTAAAGTCTTTGGAAAATTAAGCGAGCAGAGAAATTGGCGAACTATCGACATCTTTGGAAAATAAAGAATAAAAAAGTGAAATTTCTCAGAATGAATGCGAATAGTTATCCTCGGAGGACCCATCAATGAAGCATTGATAGTGGTATCGATTCTGTAGTTACTTTGATAAAATTTCTTGATTAATTCAGTTTCAAAATCTGTCGGCGTTGTAGTGCGTTTGGATCTCTCCACACTCCACATTTCATTATCTAATTTATGACTGATTCTCGAATACGGGGAATTAGATAACTACTTTAAAGAGACTTCCATGTCTGGGTATTTTCTTTTGATACTTCATACCCATTCTATGGTTGTAAACCTTCGCTCCGAGTTATCGGTCAGCCAGGATATACAACTTCAGTTACTCTTCCTCGAAATTAGATTAGATCAACCTTTCCTTGATTAGATCCACGGCTAACACGGGATTAGATCTCGCTACTCCAGGAGTGGGAATTGAACTCTTTGCTTGTTTAAATAGATAACTCATTCAGCTCATTCTTGATTTCAAGTGAGAGGTTTATCTAAATTGAACTTACAGAAACTCAGATCACCCCAATAGCGAGGTTAGTATACATTCAAAGAAATGTACATTACTCTACGGGAATGTCTTCCCTGTGTCCTCGAGGACCTCCTTGGCTCCAGGCAATGACGTAAATCTTAACGGGTATAGAGCGATATTCGAGATCCCCGAAACAACAAACCCCGAAACCCAGTAAATTCACTAGCGAAGTAACAAGGCTGCTGTAAACAATCTACGGGAAAGATAAATTCGACTATCATGTTCTATAATGGAAGGCTGGATTCTCAGTCTTGCGAATCACACGTCTGACATTCCTCACGATCATAGATATTTACCAAATTGAAGCGGAAACAATGAATTCGAAATTTATGCAGACTTCAAACATTCGGGTAGTAATTTGAAAATAAAATGAGTCGCGTTCGACGACTCAACGATAACATCGATTCATAAATTACACCCACGAAAAATAAAAATCACGAGGCATAATCACGCTGCAAGCGGCGAATTGAAAAATTAAAGAAAAAATAAAAGAAAAGAAAGAATAAAGAAAAAATAAAAGAAAAATGAAACTTTACGGCTATCCGGACCTCGTGCGCGTGGCCATGCATTTGCTTGAATAAGTACGGATAGGCTGCGTATTTGCCTAGGGTTTCTCAATTGGGCCCCTAATCCCGGTATGCCTTTTCTTTGTGGATTTTAAAGTATCGGGCCAGTCACTTTGTTCACGTAGCGATTTCAGTTTCTTTGTCGTGACATCGTCGATGTGTGTCAAATCTCAACATTCGCGGCATCAACTTACTCTATGTAGCCTTGATTTGGTCATTCTTGATGTCGCGACATCACCATCTTGTCGCGACATCATCTCACGTCTTGGCAGGTTTCAATTGTTCTCTCCGGATGTCGCGACATCAATCTCTTGTCACGACGTCATCTTAAAGAACTGTAAGCTTCAACTGGTCGCGACATCGCTTTATGACTCTGCAGCTTTGATCTAGTCGTTCCTGATGTCACGACATCGATATCTTGTCGCGACCTCACTTTATGAAACCTGACCTTCAGGTGGCGAGGTCACATGTCGCGACTTGATCTTATGTAGCGACATCGACTTCCCGACTACTGATCTTCACTTGATGGCTTTTGATGTCGTGACTTCCCGGCCTCTTATCGTGGCAATGATTCATTTCGCCGGCTTTCATCGATGGTTCACGATGCCAGCGACATCAATATCTTGTCAGCGACATCTTATCACGTCTTTGCGAATTTCAAGCGGTCTTTTGATGTCGCGACATCAATCTGCCGTGACATCAACTATAGGATCTACGAGTTTCCCTTTGTTTTCTCATGATGTCGCGACCTCGATCCCACGTCGCGACATCACATCATGCCTTCCTGATCTATTTATGCATTTCTTTAATGTCACGACGCCGATTATCTTATCGCGACATCTTCTCATGATTACGTAGCTTAATGGCGGTTCTTAATGTCCGACTTGATCTCACGATCGCGACGCCGGCTCATTTCTTTTAGTCTTTCTCATGTGCGGTTCATGTCGCGACCCCATGGCGTGTTATCCTGTCGCGCGACCTCGGCGGGGCGTGTAAACTAGCTGCATGATAACCGTTTCTTTATTTTACGCTGCGCCCAGTGGGTGCACTTTACTCCACCGGGTTACGCATTTTTGCGCATTTTCTTCTTTCTTTTGTCTTCCTGTGATTTAACGAATCACGGTGAGTTTCTTCATATCTGCGTCTTAATTATTCGGCTACATAATAAAATCAGCCCGAGAAAAAATGGGTAAAAATAGATGACTTTTAAGCTCATCACCCGGTCCAACCCGAATGGCGAGTCCGAACCAAAACCTCGGGGACGCCCATTTAATTCTTTTTATTTTCCGTGTTATTAAATTTTCTTTTTCAAAAGTGTCGCGACCCGAATCCCCGGCTCGACCCAAATGGCGGATCGAGCCAGGGCAGATTCTGGCGTTTTCATTTATCTTATCAAAGCATTTTATTCTTATGTCATTTGTTGCGGAGCGGTTTTAGGTTTAGTGACCCACAATCAACTACAAATTCAATGTAATTATTAGGCGTAAACATTTAACAAAATCGTTTATAAAGAAGGCATTATTTTCCTTTTCAAAATGATATCTGAAATCGAGGGTTCAGTTTAACCGCTTTTTGTTTAAAATGCCACTTGTTGAAAAGAGATGATATGCAAATTACGAGGGTATATACTTATCTGTAGTACTTTCTCTATGACTTCTATATGACTGCGATCTTAGCCTTCTTTCTTTGCTTACTCGATACTGTATAGATAAGCTACGCGCTAAGCATTTTCATGCTTAGTGGTTCTACTCTGATTCTATTCCAATATTCAATTTAACTTCGGCATGCATTTAACATTAAACCATGCCTAATATATCAACAACCTTATGCTATTCATTTTAACGCCTTTTCCGATATACAAATCATTTTATCATATCACCCAACATGCATTTTCTATACAGATTCATTTCTAATTCAATTTTAGCAAGAGATTTACGTATATATACACCAAAAATCTCATTTATCTTTCGTCAATGTTGGTATTTCACCTTGACTATTTAATTCCCATTTACGAGTTCCGTTTGATGAATCCCGCCCTTATTATCATTCGGTAATGTGCTTACACATTTAACAATTCGGTCTCCCATCATAACGGATGCCGTTTAGTGCACCCCGACATGTGGTATCATTTAAATGCCATACGTCATCATGACGGATGCCGATTGGTGCATCCCGCCAAGTGGGAACATTTCTTCAATGTCATACGCCATCATGACGGATGTCGATTGGTGCATCCCGCCAAGTGGGACATTGGACAATTTTGGGGTGCCTTCGTGACGGATGCCGATTGGTGTATCCCATTAGGCGGTTCATTCGATATATCATTCAATTTACATTTCTAACGGATTCCGTTTGATGAATCTCGTCTTTATCATCATTCACATTTATTCGGTTTTCAAATATCACATTTCAATTCCATATTCACTTTCGTATTATCTTTTCAAAGATATACTCAATCTATGTACTTATTTCATATACTCATTTATGTACTCATTTCATAGTTACTTGTAAACTACCAAAATATTTGAAATAAGAATAGAGTCGAGAACAAACCAAGTCGGGCCGGGACCCAGCTTCCTTCTCTTCGATCTCTGGCCCTAGGTTAGCGATCACTGGGTCCCTAGTCAATAACATTCACGCCTACTCTAGGATAAACAATTGTTAAACAATTTTTAGTAAATTACAAATTTACTTTGTTAATACCAAGTTAAGACACTAAGTCCGCTCAAGCACGAACTCGCGAGGGGAAGCATTTATAAGTACGGTGACGTTACTGTTCATCCTTATTTGAACCCCCATTATTCATTTCTTAGGTCCCTAAACATCGATATACCGAATATCGGACTTAATCTGCAAAATAAGCAAAAACTGGTCGCTAGCGAAGGTATCGACATCGCTTATGACCGGTAATTCCAGACGGCATCTGATCACACGGCATCAAGACGGCTCGAAGGTACTGGGGCATCGATTGTCTATCGTGATCCAGACTAATTAACAGTATTCAAGATATTCCTAATGGCTTGCCCCGGGAAATGCGGATTTTGCATTTCTACTCATTTTCTTCCACAACCTTCTCCAATTATTCCATCTCAAAAATCCACCATGAAATCTACCCAAACAACTCCAAATGTGGTCTAGAATCAATAAAATTCATTTCCCCCTGCTAGGCTTTTCACTATAACTCCAAATCAAAAAAGAATGAGATTAGGGGTTTTGATTTTTCTTACCTTACCTCTTCAAATCTCCTCTTGTATGTTGCTTGATCTTTAGGAGGAAGAAATGGGAACCAAACCCAACCAAAGCCAATCCTCCCAAAGAAACCCAGCTTTTCTCCTCTCCTTCTCTCAAAACGTGATTCGCTTCCAATGAGCATCTAAGACCAAGCTTTGGTCTTTTAAATCCCTTGAACCATAAGGCCTTGTTTGGCCTTTAACCTATTTAAGTGTAAGGCCATGTATGGCCTACACACTCATTCTTATTCCTCATTTTCTCTTTTTTTGGTCTTTAAATCACTTACTCTCTTAAAGCCATGTTTGGCTCAAAACCCATTATTTCATTTAGGTCTCCTATTCTTTCACTTTGGCCATTCATTTATCATAATTTCACCTAGACATTTATTTTTATTTTTTTATAACAATTGACCCTTAGGTCCTCATTTTACAAATTTCCACATTTGCCCTTCTTTTTCACTGCTATTTCCGAGTTCGATCAATTTTCTATTTTAGCATATAATATTAAATCATATGCTCACACTTCTTCAATTTACATTTTCAATTCTATCAAATTTCCGAAAAACCCAGTTTGACTCAATTCCTACTGAATATATAATAAAATTATTATAAAAATTCTAGGGTATTTTTGGGGCGTTACACACACATAGTCACACCCAGCTGATCTGACCTAAACTAGTCGAGCTGACCTGACTTAGAAGAGCTGACCTGACCTGGCCGAGCTCATCCTGACACCTACTATCCTCCCCAGGCATATGAATGGAATCTTGACTCAATGGGCTTTCCATAAAGTCTAAGAACACCCGAAACGGAGTTCGGACGAAGGAGTTATGACTGCCGGCGCTACACGTGAATACACTAAACAGCTGACTGACTCGTGAAAAGGACCATAACGTGGTCTAAAGAGGTTCGAATTGAGAAATTCAAAAGCCTAACATCAAGTTCATTTATGTGGCTACAATTTACCAGAAGGACTCATTACCAAATTCCCTTTATTCCCTACCCAAAAACAAGCAGTAAGGTCGTTAATGTGTTACTATCACACACACATGGCAAATTTCCTATGGTTCAAAAATACCACCAAGCATTTCCCTTAGGCATAACCACCACACAACCCTGCAAGAAATAACCAAAGTAGATAGAATACCTACTCGGAGTTTGTCAAACCCCCAACTCCTGGGCCTCATGCTAAGCCTCATAGAGAGGATGAATCCTTTCCTCTCGCCTCCGCCCCTCGAAAATCGTCTACCCAACTGTCTGAAATCTAGAGAGAAGCCGAGAGCTTCTACCTAAAGTCTCTCCCTTTCTGTTTTCCTTTTCTTATGGATCACCCTTAATCGTATTTTAAAATGAGGAAACTTCCTCCTTTCCTACATGCCATGCCTTTTCCTTTGATTTTTTTCTTTTTTTCTTTATTTATTTTCAGATTTAGTCCCTCCATTTCTATTATTCTTCATTTAAGTCTCCTATTATTTTCCCCTTTCTCATTTATTTCTCCTAAGTCCTAATTTCACTTAGACATCTAAACTTATTTACAATTGCCCCTTAGGTCCCCATTTTACAATTTCCATATTTTCTCTTTTTCACTTGGGTTTATTTCCGGATTCAATAAATTTCTCATTTTAGCATATAATTATTTAAATCAATATTCATCTAACAATTCTAGAAAATACCTAAGTTGGCCTGAATATAATCTTAATATATACTAATTTTTATTATGTACCCTAGGTATTTTTGGGCGCACAGAGCGGTTTTCTAGCTGAAAGAAGCTAAAGGCTTCTAGTTCACGAGGGTTCCAAGGATAGGGTCGCAGCTCTCAAGGCCAAGGCTATATCAGGGCTCCTAGCTAGTCAGGACCGGTGACATGTTTCCATTGCCATCAGCCTTAGACATATGAAGTGGGATTGCCCTCAGAGGCAAGATCCTGCTGCCTGGGACCAAGATAGTCCCGCCACGCGGGATGTGCACGACGCAAAGATGTTCCTTCTCTTACCCCAAAGGCGACTGCAGGAACCAAAAGATCAACCTTAGAGGAAGACAAGCGCCTCACAGACAAGACAAAAGGCCAAAGAGGCCAAAGTATGGGTCGAGGTCGAGGATAGGGCTCACATGTCGGGACTTCAGAGATCCAAGGGCGTATCTACGCAGTTGTACCACCGATTGAGCCAGTAGATCAGTTAGTTATATAGGGTATGTTTCTGCTATCTCGCCATGGGCAAGGATATTGTTTGATTCTGGTGCATCGCATTCATTCATCACTACATCATGTGTGAGAGAATTGGGCTTAAAGGTTGAGACCTTGGAAAAGCCGTTGTATGTAAGTTCTCCCCTAGGAACTAAGGTGAGTGTGGACTTGATATGTTGCGGTTGCGAGTTAGAGATCTCCGGGATTCTACTCACTGTGGACTTGAGGGTCATGGACATGTCAGAGTTTGATGTCATCCTTGGGATGGACTGGTTGACGGCACATCGAGTTGTCTTTTATTATGAACGTAGGAGAGTTACCTCCTACACACAAGACTCAGATTCGTTACGCTTCAAGGGGACAAAGAGACTATGTTTTGACTCTAGACCGTATGACCTGTGTATGGCACTCCGCTGATGGTTGGCTACAGCCCACCCTAGAGGACGAGGTAAGACATGACTTAGAGCTACCTCGGGTAGTTTGTGAGTATGAGGATGTTTTTCCGGATGAGCTACCGGGATTACCTTCACAAAGGGATGTAGACTTTCGTATTAAGAAAAAAGCCGATCTCTATGACTATGCATAGGATGGCGTCGGTTGAGTTGCAGGAACTCAAGGTCCATATACAAGAATTGTTGGACAAGGGTTTCATTAGACTGAGCACTTCACCATGGGGCGCTCCGGTTCTTTTTGCAAAGAAGAAGGACAAGACCCTTCGACTATGCATTGACTACAGACATTTGAACAAGGTTACGATCAAGAATCGGTATCCATTATCGAGGATTGATGACTTGTTTAATCAGCTGAAAGGGGCTCAAGTCTACTCTAAGATAGACCTTCGCACTAGTTATCATCAGTTGAGAGTTAGGGAGGCTAATATCCCTAAGACAACGTTTAGAAAGCGGTATGGGCATTTCGAGTTCACAAAGGATGTCTTTCTTGATTGACGAATGCAATTCAAGAAGATTCATGGATCTCATGGCTAGGTATTCAAACCCTATTCGATCGGGCTTGTGGTGGTCTTCGTTGACGACATATTGATATACTCCAAGTCTGAGGAGGAGCATGAGGATTATTTAAGGGTCGTTCTACAGATTTTGAGAGACCATCAGTTGTATGCCAAGTTCAGCAAATGTGAATTTTGGCTTACTATGGTAAAATTCTTCGGACACGTCGTGTCGGCTTCAAGTGTGTCAATAGACCCTGAGAAGATTGAGGCTGTTATGAATTGGGAGAGGCCGTCGCCTTCTCGATACAAAGCTCGGATTAGCTGGGTACTACAAGAGGTTCATTAAGATTTCTCCCACTAAGAGCACCTATTATGACAAGATTGACCTGGAAGGAGGTCAAGTTTGAGTGGAATGACTTGTGTGAGAAAGCATTCTAGGAATTGAAAAGGAGGCTTACTTCAGCTCCTATTCTGATAGTCCCGAAACAAGGATAGAGTTACATGGTGTACTGTGATGCCTCTAAGGACCGGACTAGGATGCGTTTTGATGCAGTCTGGGAGGTAGTAGCTAATGGTTCTCGGCAATTGAAGAATCATGAGCGGAATTACCCCATACATGACATGGAGTTAGCGGCCATTGTCTTTGCCTTAAAGATATGGCGCCACTATTTGTATGGTGAAGGTCATATTTTTCGTACTACAAGTGTAACGCTCGATGCGCTTAATAAGATTTTACTTTTACGATATATTCAAACATCAATACAAATACAAATACGTTTTTAATACCGTAGCTCTATGCTACTTTTGCTTTGATACCATTCAAATCTAGTTGCAATTTTTTCATTTAAGACACATTTCAAATGCTCATTTTGTAAAGGATAATTAACCTTGTGAACATATATACGTAAACATAATTTTAACTTAAAGGGGGGCCATCATTTTGTTTTCAATACACATTTTCCATTAAATATGACATTACATGCCCATTTGGTCCATTTACCACCTTTAAACATTAAGACATTATAAGCCGTTTTCAATACCAAAATATTTACAAAACAAAATCAAAATTTGTACAAAAAGTGCCAAATATATTTCATGAATGTATGGTCAGAGCTTTACTTCAACTCTGTGAGGCCTTGACGCTGGATCAAATTGTTATGTCATTTCCTTCGCACTGCCTTCACTTGCACCGATGATAAACAATGCACTAAGCATTTTCATGCTTAGTGGTTCTATACATTTCTCTCTTCATTTCAGTTTAAGTAAATCATGCATTTTTCTAAATCAATGCCTTTGCATAATTTTTTTCAATGACCAATGTGGTACAATACATATATGTATATTTTCATTTCGTATACATTCAAATTACAATTCATTGGTCATTTTTAATCATGCAAGCCATTTGCAATAAATCATTCAAACACAAATCATGCATTTCACAATTTTATTTTCATTTTGCCCTTAAGCAAATTTAACCTATGCTTTCGGTACACAGGATAACAAATCACCAGCACAGTCCCGTTGGGCTGCAGGCCAATATAAAAATGTTTTATAACATAGTACGATCCCACTGGGCTACTGACTGGTTATTAAAAATCATTTCGTGAACACTACCGATACTGTCTAGCTGGCTACGACTGTAGTGGACATCACACATGTCAGCTAAAGACGTCATTTAACCCTTATTGGTATATCAATATATCTTTAACTTGAATTTAACGGTTAACATTCTATTAAGGGCGTTCAAATCATTATTTATTTATAGCAAAAATACACATAAGATATACATCTATATACAAATAATTCATTTTCCAATACTCATGCAATTTTTCATATGCAAATCATTTCACAATTAATTGCCTCAAATCAATTAAAACACTACAATATGTAGTTTATTAAAAATCATTTCAATAATAGAACAATGATTGTAAGACTTGAAATAAGAAGAGATTGGATGGAAAATAAACTCCAAAATGGAAACAAAACAGAGAGTCGAAGAACAAATCAAAAAGCTTGTTGTACTTTGATTCCAATCCTCAAAATCTCAATCAATTCGGTCTTTCCTCCTTGTCAACCCCTATTCCAATACAATTAACAATCATATTTTAGTCGGGTATTCTAGGAGTTCTATTCAGGTTTACTTTCTACCCGACTCCCATTTTCCATACATTCTTCCTTTCTTTAGAAAATCCTTAACATTTGTTTTAGGCATTGTTATGCCTCATTTTTAATTCCATTTTGTAGTTATGATGCTTCACACTAGTTCACTTTACACTTAAAGGGGATTCGAGAAAGGAAAACTCAACGTAAACCTTAACACAACCAAGCAATTAGTACACTTGGTGCAACAATCAAATTTTTGGCAAAGATGTGAGAGCCAATTGCCATTAAATGGCATATGGTTAGATTCTAGACTCAAAGATTTTTCATAGAGTCCAAGAACGCATGAATCGGAGTTCGAACGAAAAAGTTATGGCCAATTGAAGTTTGGGATGGAATTTGGGGAGCAAAATCGCTAAAATTGTGAGTTTGGCTCTAATAAATTCTCAGAGTTCTTTGGCTCTAATAAATCAGAAGTTCCTCTTATATTGCTAAATTTTTTCGTGAAGGGTTGCAAAAACTTCCTGCATTCTCTATTTTCGTTTTCTTTTCCTATTTTTCATGTTTAATCCTCTTGAAAACAATTAGCCAACACTAAATCAACCATTTGTGGTTCATAATAGAACACATATGCAGCAGTCCATTTACAATCAAATTCCTGATCATTTAAACCAATACATTTTTTTTTTTTGGTTCAAAACAGCACAAATGTAAGAAACCAATCGACCATTCTTGTTTCGCTTAGTGGTTCATTTCACCCAAATACAAATAGATTTCCAAGGGTTTAGACTGGATCTACTCTTACCTTGTAAGAAGAAAACAAAAACCCTATTTTTTGCTTGACCTAGCCGAAACTTTTCTCCTAATCCAAAAACAAACCAATACCAACCAACAAAACACTTTGAAATCTAACCCAATACAACCCCAAAACTCGTTTATAACCAATAAAAACACTTTTTATCCAAATGTGAGGTTTTCACCAACCCGAACATAGCAAAAGGGGGTTAAGGTTCAGTTTTTCTTACCTCAAAACCTTTGATTCTTACACACCATAGTTTCCTCCTCCTTCTTGATCGCCTTTTCCTTGATTCACCTGGAGCAAAATCACAATCCCTCTCTTCTTCTCTTTTCTTCTCTCTCTATCAAACCCTAGCTCTCTCTCAAAAACGTGAATGCCTAAATGGGCATTCCATAGACCATTTTGGCCTTTAATCCCCAATCTAACTTAAGGCCATGTTTATCATTTCACCTTCATTTTCACTTCATTTCATTTCATTTTCATTTTAACATTTCGTGACTTCTATTTATTAATCTTTTTAAAGTCCTCATATTCTCACATTTTTACCAAATTTATTTGACTCTGTGAAATTTTCGGGGTTTCACTATTTTTCATTTTTAGTCATTTAAACGCCTAAAATATAATTTAATTTATTTTACACCCCGAACATATTATAAACTCGTAAGGTATTTTTGGCAAGTATAAACAAGAGTCCAAGTATATCTTCACAAGAGGACCTCAACATGCATGGATGGAGTTCTCTAGAGGATTATGACTTCACTTTGCATTACCATCCCGGTAAGGCAAATGTGGTGGGATGATGCATCACAGTCACTCTGAGAGCACTAGCTAAGCGAGTTTCCCTGAGTGGCAAATGCTCAAGATCAGGAGCGCTTTGGACTTCGCACAGCTGATCAAAGGCTCTGTGTGGTATGTCGGGAGCTGAAGGGCGCCTTCCCTATTGAGCGCAGTGATTGAGTCCCGTGGGCAGATCGTGGGATAGTGGCCCCAGGACCGGGTACGCCTGTACGGGTGACGCATACCGGGTCATCCATGCAGATGGTAGTCTTTGGTATAGGGGACGATTGTGGTTCCCTAGTTGACAAATCTAAGAGAGGAGATCCTCGTGAGGCCATCGTTTTTGATTTTATGCATCCAGTGGGCACAAGATGTACTGATCTTCGCCGCCGGTATTAATGTGAGCGGATGAAGCTTAATATGTTGTAGATTTTGAAACCACGATGTCTCGCGTCGCAGGTAGTTAAGTAACTGTGAGGCCAACAGGGCTACTCTAGCCATTGGAGGTAGCAGAGTGGAAGTGGGAGCATATCACGATGGATTTTGTGACTCACTTTCCATAGACACTGTGGAGGCATGATGCGATATGGGTGATAGTGGACCAACCTACCAAGCTCCGCATTTTTAGTAAGGGATGACCCTTCACACCGAAGGAATTTCGCTATTTACATATTCGAGAAATTGTCTCTACACATGGAGTAATCGGTATGTCCATAGTAATCGAAAAGAGCTCCTGTGTTTGGCGTACCACTTTGGAAGAGTTTTAAGGCCATGGGGACACAAAGCTGATGATGAGCACCGGATCGATTTTCGTATTGTGCCATCGGGT
Source organism: Tetrastigma voinierianum (assembly GCA_016808115.1). Taxonomy (NCBI): domain Eukaryota; kingdom Viridiplantae; phylum Streptophyta; class Magnoliopsida; order Vitales; family Vitaceae; genus Tetrastigma; species Tetrastigma voinierianum. The sequence continues at coordinate 431,388 of JAEQBH010000057.1, forward strand.
CCATGTGTGCTGTTTTTATTTGTTATTGCAAAAAAAATGAATAACATGTTGGTTGTGTGAAAATTATGTTGTATGCTTATTTGATGTATTAACATGAATTGGCATGAAATGGCATTCCACATTTCATATGCACAGGGACATCACGTGAAACGGGTGTGAGTGCATGACATGGTTTTTAACTAAATTATATCAGAGGGTTGTCCAACAAAACTATTTATCGGAGTATGTCCACAAAATTATATCGAAGGGTTGTCCAACAAAACTATTTGTTAAAGTATGTCCACTAAATTATATCGAAGGGTTGACCAATAAATTTTGATATCGGAGATTGTCCAATGAGTTTTCGAAAACAAAATTTTTTTTTTTTAAAACAGTTTTTCATACATGGCAAGTGCATGTGTGAGGGAGCTAGTGAGGATTTGAGGCATGGGGTGTGGCATGTAGACATTCGAATAGGAATGTGCATGTTTTCACTTAAATGCAGGTTTATTATCGATTTGCACTTTAGCTGAGAAATTCTCGTAGAGAATTCATCTATCGGGAATTGCTCACCCCACATGGGAAAATATTTTGTGCATCGGAGGTGGCCACAGGAGAGGAACATTACCCAAGACCTTAGCTATGAGAAAGGGGCTAGATTTGACTTATTCATGTATTTTGTAATAGTCTGGATAGAATATCGAGTTCTGTATATGTACATGAGAAGTTTTGTAATAAAAACTTATTTTTAGACTTGTTCGGTTTAGTGTTAATAGAGTTCCCAGGTTTTACTGCTTGTAGAATTTGTATAAAGGTAGTAGTAGTGCATGAAATGCATTGGAAGAGAGTTGGAAGTGCAGGAAATGCAAAAGAGAGGGCTACTACCCATTTTTGGGTTTCTGTCACGATAGAGAATTCTCTATCGCTCTGTCACGACAGAGAATTCTGGTTCTATGTTGCGACAGTGGGTGTAGTGTCACGACAGGTTTGGTCTAGGCCGAGCATTTTTGGGTGCAACAAGGATTTCTTGGTCACGACAAAGCCTCCTGACTTTATGTCGCGACATAGTTTTCAAGTTTTAAGCTATAATAAATGTCGTGAACATTTACTTTTTCCTCGCACGCATAAAGCTCCGCTCAGGCTCGCTCCTAAGTGTCGCGACAAAACATTTCTATATCGCGGCCGTAGCCGGGAAAGGCAGCGTGGTGCGTGTCGCGACAGAAGGCCCGGCGTCGTGACGCAGCCGCCACAACCGTAAAGTTGCGTCGCCATGATGGTGCTGGACGAGCGTGTCAGCGACGCGATCGGGCATCACGCCGACGCCGACAAATGCGTACAACACGTGCAATAATGGCACGGCTATGGGCCCACACAAGACGGCTGTGCGCCCAACGCCAAGACGACAGCGCCAAGCGCCGAAAGACGCCAAGCGCCCGCGCATGACAAGTTAATACGCGGCGCACCAGGCGCTCAAAGACACGCCGGTGCCGCACATGACCGGCGGCACTCGCTGCCCACGCACAGCTTGGCACGCACTGGCGTAGCGTGCACCACTGTATCCAAGAGCGATAGAGGCGCAGCTATAGCGCCCAAGGCGCGTGCACGACCCGGCTAAGGTGAGTTTTGTCGAGACAGACTTATCTAGTAGCCAAAAATAAAAAATAAAAAATAACCCCCGGGATTTTGGGCGTCACATAAACTATATAGGTTGGGTTCTGAGAAAAGCCTTTTTGTGAAGGCGAAAGGACATGGTAGTTGTAGAGAGCTGGGAAAGCCTTTGGAAGTTGCCCAGCCAATGTCACTACATTTTTTTTTATGTTGCAACATTGGACTGTGGGGCTTGGAACGAGTGGATTGGTGTCGTGACATTGTCGCGACATTGGGCAGCTATTAGATTGTAAGCCTTCTGATGTCACAACATTGGGCAGACTTAGGATTGCAGGTCTTCTAATGTTGCGACATTGTAGCGACATGAAACCTTAGGTGTGGGCTTGATGTCGCGAAATTGCGCGATGTCACGACAACACCTGGGACATCATGGCCTAATGTCGCAACATTGAACCTTAATGTAGCGACATTGCCTGTGAGACCACAGGTTGTGGGAGCAGCGGATGTCGCGACATTGGCTATAATGTCGCGACATCAAATGAAGGGTTACGACATCCTTTAGTGGTGTCATAACCTGAGGTGCCGATGTCGCGACACTGGACAGGGACGTTGGCAGTAGTTGTGGACGATGTGCTGACATCGTCGTGACAGTGGGAAGTCAATGTTGCAACATTGCTGCAATATTAGATTGTAGGTTCCCAGATGCTATTTTAAGGGTTCCTCCGCCTACAACCGAAAGCACTCTTCTACTTCTTAAGTTCTGTGACATGAAAATATGAGTCTTTGACTCATCTGGCTTTGGTATAAGTGGGACACCGTCCCTTTTGAGAAATTCTGATCCAGGTACATGGGACACAACGATGTGGAATCAAGTTATGCGATATCCACTGGTATTTTCGCAGGTTGATGGTAAATCAACAGACCCCCGGAAATTTGGGGCGTCACAAAATAAGCTTCGAGGAACATAATCAAACTGGAATTCCAGGAGATTAGAAAGAGTTCCAAAGATCATTCTTTCAATCACAGAGAGTTGAAATGATAGGTGTGAAATAGTCGAGGTTATCACATCGGGGAGAGTGGCAAGAAACATAATACTTCATAGAGAGAGTATTGAGAGATAAAACTGAGAGGATTGTGAGGATATCTTAGGTGTGTGACATCTTGTACCAGTTTCATCTCATAGTGAATTATTTTCCTCGATTACTCTCAGAAGGTTTCCTCAGCCCGAGGCTTAACGTTGTGGAAAATGGATGTCATATATCTTCCCTTGTTATTCTTCAAGATCGCTTACTATCCAAATAAGACTTCATATTTCACGGCTGCTGCTGGGTATAGCCACCCATTTGTCGCTTATTATGTGGATTGGCTCAGCCTCCCAAACTACTTATATACATTTCCATGGATTGGCACAACCACCTAGCTGTTGTTTAATTTCTTGAAGGTTTGGCATTGCCACCCAATTGTTGTTTTATCTTGTGGATTGACCTTGCCTCCCAATTGCTAACATTTACAGTGGATTGGCAAAGCCACCAAAATATTACTTGCTGTAATATTCCACAAGTCATGCACAATCCCAACACCATCAACTCATAGTCAAACGAAATCTCTTTTTTCGAACAACTTGCAACATGAGGTGACTTCCTCATTGTTAGGTAACGACAATTAGGGATTTGATGATATCTTTTAATGATTTCTGCATTTGGTGGTTTTATTGAGAATACACTTTTTGCTATATTTCCTTGCAAAACTCATACAAAATTATCAAAGCACCTTATATTGAGAAAACGTGACAAATTGAGTACTATTATACTTGCAATGGCATGAGTTTGTATAATTTATTTATATTTCTTGTAATTGATTATTTATAGGTACATAAATGGATAATTTGATTATAATTGTTTGTTATAAGAACGGTAAAATAGTTGATGGTTCAAATGGTCTAGGTTATAGTTGTAAAAAAATTTCATCTTATAATTGTGATTAATAATTAATTCTTACTTACTATATGCATGTATTATTGCACGATGGAGCCAAGACCTTTGGATCCTTCAGTTTTATATGGACAGCGTACACATAGGGTTTCTTTTGCATGGGCAGGTGTCGCATCGAAGAAGCTTCATTGTTAACGTTTTGAGGCCATAATTCAATCGAAGCAGTGCTCTTGAGACACGTATCATTCCATTGTTACAACAGACATGCTTCTCATATCCATATTGATACTCATCATATATATGGGTCGTTGATATTACTTCAAATATAAATATGGGATAGGTTTCCATACATTGCACCTAATCGTTTGCATATAACTCCACATGATGGTCAGTTACCTATAGCTCCATTGGCCACTCAGTACATATGCAAAATTACTAGTAATTTTACTATTATGGTTATATTGAAAGTCTTGTTTTATTGTAGTTGTTTATTCGTTCTATGTTCCTTAATTTATACAGATGGAAAGATGAGTATCAGACCACCTCATCATATTACTCCCGAGAAGGTTGCACCCACACCACCTACATCATCACTTGTTGCATTATCACCACAACCATTAGAGGCTATGTCCTATGATGAGGAGTCAATTCCTACAACCAATGTTGATCAAGAGAGACAAGATGATGATCTTGGTCGAGGACGTGGTAGGAGATTTGGAAGGAAACATGGTAGTCGAGAACATGAGAGGGTAAGCGTTAGTCCCATAGAACCAATGGTTGGACATCATGGACGTCCAATACGAAAAAGGAAGGCTCCTTTGTGCAGTACTTATTGCGGATGTTACTACATTTGACTTGTATTTATGATATTGTTAGTATTTTGGATGGTGATACATGTAATGTATATTTTGAATACTTTTATTTATAATTCATTTTTTGGATATTATTGGTACTTTGAATGTTTGATACATTGTATGGAAAAGCGTTGACTTAGTTAATTTGGTTTGACTAATATTTGATTAAATGTTGATCATGATGTATACATGTAATAAATTTATGATTTGTATTAAGATGAAATGTTTGATATAAAAATTGTTTTATAGAATGGTCTAACGGCGTCTCTTGAAATAACACTTTTAGTATAATTGTTATTTTATGAAATAGTGAAAAGGTATATCTTCAAAAGACACTTTCAATATAAATTCAATTTTAAAAATTAGGAATGTAACGCCCCAAAAATACCCTAAAATTTTTTTATAATTATTTTATTTTATATTCGGGTATAAATTGAGTCAAACTTGGGTATTTCCGGAAATTGTTAAATGAATATTGATTGTTATTTGATAAGTGATTTAAGAGAATGAACCCGGAAATTTACCCAAGTGAAAAAGGGCAAAATAGGAATTTTACAAAATTAGGACCTAAGAGTCATAAGTAATAAAGAATAAATGTTTAAGTGTGAATAATGGGAAGTGATAGTGCAAATAAAGGGACTTAAGTCAAAATGGAGTAAAGACCAAAATGAATTGGAGCCAAACAAGGCCTGAGGATTAAGGACTTAAGTCACATTTGAGCATAGAAGATACACGGTAGTGTTAACAAAACCGTATTTGAGAGCTTGGGAGAGGGAAACTAGGCTTTAGAGAGAAGAAGAGAATCGACGGTAATTCTTCAAGCTCGTCTCAAGTTCTAGCAAGGAAGGAGAAGAGCTGTTTTACTACGAGAATAAGCGATTCAAGGTGCTAATAAACCCTAGAATTTTCTTTTAATAATGTTTGAGTTGGGAAAATCCTCTAAATCATCCATGGATTTGCTTGTGATTGGTTTATAAATAGATATTAGGATGTTATTAGGAGTGATTGAGGGATTTATTTTGAGTTTTGAGGTGTTTTGGAAGAAAATCACGAAGAGAAATTATGGTGTTTCAAAGGAGATGCTGTCAAATTTTTTCAAACCAATGTTTTTGTTTTTGGCCATAATCTCAATATTATTTTCTATCCTAATTGAGTGATTCAAAATTGCTAAGTACATCAGACTTATACTAGAATAAACTTCTATGAAGTAAGGGTATCCGAATTTGGACCCACTGACCCAGAAATTAAGCTGAAGGATGCTCTGTTTCGATAAATTTCGGGTTCAATTCTGAAACAGTTATGTGTTTTGGAGTAGTTTTTGTACTAGGCCATAAGTTGAGTTTCACTCATCCTAATTGAGTGATTCAAATTTCTGAGTAAACTAGACTTCTAGGAGAATAATTTACTTGAAGGAATGGTATACAAATTGTAACCCCAAAGTGTCCAGAAATCCTTCAAAGGGAAACTATATGTGTGAAAAATCTGGGTTTCTGTTTTGCAAATTAGAGTAATCTGAATGTAAAATTCCATAACTTGAGTTATATTGATCCAAATTAGATGATTCCAATTGGAGAAGAAACCTAAGAACCATAACTTCAAATTAGTATAAGGGACCATTACCAATTTATGGAGTTAAGAACCTTGAAATTGAGAAGAATAGTAGGTAATCGAGTGAACTGGGCATACCGACTAGTTTGGCATAAAGATGCCATAACTTGTGTTTGGGTGATCCAAATTAGATGATTCAAATTCCTATTAAAAATAGACTCACAGAGCTATAATTTTTGTGAGGGATGTATGGGCAAAATATGACTCAATTATTCCCAGAAAATTTGGCAAGTGAGGTGTATTGGGTAGACATCAACCCTAACCAAAAATACTAGAATGCACAAATGATTTTTCTTTGGTTATTCTTTGATTGTGAAATATGTGTGATGGATTAGGATTAACGAGGAGGAAAAGTCCTAGTTGAGGCCTAGATTCCGAGACAGGAATTAAAGGACTACAATCTTAGTTTGTTCTACCGACTTTCTATTTCTGCTTCAAGTTTTGTATGTTTGTTCCCACCTTTTCTATTCTCGTTTCAATATTTGGAAATGCTGCTTTTAAATGCATAAGAAAATGTATATTGGAATTGTTTTAATGATTTAAGAATTTGATTGGAAAAAATGTTTGAATACGAAATTGCATGACTATCGAAGCGAACTAGTTATACAAAATGTATTGTACTTGCTATAAAATATTTGGACGTCCTTAATTAATGCATAAATCAGATAGTTTGTATTAAGGGGATAATAGATTGGCATAATTAATAGGGGTCAAAATAATAGCATCGCGAACGATTTTATCGATGTGTCACTGATCACAGACTTCAATGTGGGGACCAGACGGCAAATTTCGTTTCACTAATCGATTGTTTATAACTACAAAGAGTTTCCAACCGGCCGTGCATTTATGTTATAAAAACGCTTATAATCGCCCGCAAATTTCAGCCGGGACCGTGCCGATGACTTTGATATCCTGTATATCGAAGACATAGGTTAAATTTGTTAAGGGCATAACTGAATTGATTGACATAATCGAATCTTCGAATTTGTGGAAAGATATTCGAATTGATTTGAGATTGTGAAATGAATATGAAAGTGTGTTTGGGATGATCACGAATCAGAATCGATTGTATATATAACAGTGTACAGTTGAGTCGATTTACATCGACCATCCATAAAAGATTGTTTTTGAATTGTTAATTAGAAGGATTTATTTAACTAAACTGATATGAATGATTTGTATGAACCACTACATGAAAATGCTTAGCGTATTGTTTTACCAATGCGTTGCATATTTGCTTTTACAGATACAATTGGTGAAAGAGGCAAGATCGAGAAGGCCGTAGAGTCACCGAAAGAATTGAGGAGTATGGCATGTCATATGCATCTAATATCATTTGAGCATGCCTTATCTTCAGATTTTAAAAATAGTAAATTACGAAACAATGTTGTGTAATATTTTGAAAGGCATGGTATGCTATTTCGTGTTGAATCATGAATGTTTACGCTCACTGTGAAGGGAATCTAAAAATGTTCCGCATATTTGAAATGGTTTGAATGAAATGTGTTTTAAAATGGGTGTTACAAGGAATGTGTCTTTTCAAAAGATACTCTTAGTATAATATTTCAATAATTTCGAAAATGTTTCTTTAGGAGACACTTTCAATTATTAGAATTTTTAGAAAATGTTTCTTCAAGTGACACTTTTAGCTTAGATAAAAAAATTTTAAAATTATAGAAAGTATCTCTTTTAAAGACACTTTTGGTATTAAATCAAAACTTTCAAAATTATAAACGTGTTTCTTCAAAAGACATTTTCCGTTTTTCGAGTTTTTAGAAAATGTTTCTTCAAGAAACATTTTCAGTTTAAATTCATAAATTTTAAAATTAGAGAAAGCGTCTCTTCAAAAGACATTTTCAGTATAAAATTTTTAAAATTTTAAAAAGTGTCTCTTTAAAAGACACTTTCCACGTGGAAAAAATTATACTACATTTAGAAATATTTCTAACCTTTATTATTTCAAGAGTTTTTTTATTTTTTTTACACTAAATGTCTAAAAAGCCTGCTAAACTTACAAAAAACTTACAGGTCCCCAAAATTAATGGTCGAATGAATCTTTGAGGCCTACTTCAAGAGAACTTCTTCCGGTGATCATTGAGAACAAATCCATTGGCTAAGATTAGAGCATTGAAAATATTTTCTTTCCAAAATTTAGATTTTAGACACTACCAACATTTTTTTTTGTTATTATTATTTTATTTATTTCATAGCATTCACATAAAAAGAAATGATTTTACTTGGTGGTAACCAAAATAAATTTCCAAATGTTTTCATTCTTTTTTTTTTTGACAACCAAATGTTTTCATTCTTGAAAATTAAAATAATGGATGGGAAATGTTGGAGTGAAACAAGAAAGGGTAAATTAACCCAACGCCATGAATTATCCTACATTTCAAAAGGAAGTAAAAATAAGTAAATGAAACCCATGACAAACAATTATAGGGGCAAAATCCTCGATGGAAATGTTAGTTTTGAGTCATGTTCCAATATTAAAATACTTATAATTTTCAAATTTTTAGAAATGGTTTATTCAAAGAAGAGGAAAAACAAAACGATTTATTTTCTCAATATAATATGTTTGTTTTAACTCATTTTCAATTATCAAAAGATCCATAACTCTTTTGATACATTATTTATTAGCATTAACTATTTGATTTATTCGATATGTTATAACTATGTTACATTAAAGATTAATATGTTACATTCAAGATAAACGTGTTACATTAATGTTATAACACTGATACATTCCTATGGAAAAGAGAGGAGATGAAATTTTGATTTGATGATTTTCTCTTTTCTATATGGTAAAGATATAAGGTTTATTGATCAACTCCTTAAGAGCAAATTTGTCTTCATAAAAGGAGAATGCATATTTTCATTAATTTGATGTAAAATATGTAACTTAATGAGTGAATTGAGTTTTTTTTTTCATTAGATTGATTCAATAATGCACTTAAATATAATTGACCATTTCCTTTATAATCTTGCCTTTGTTAGAAGTTTTAAAACAAAATTATTTCAAAGTCCCACATCGGTTGTGGAAGTGTTTGTATAACACTTTATAAGCATGGAGGCCTCACTTACTATTGATGAGAATTGGAGGCCCACTGGTCTCTTCTCCATGGGCGCCCCTTGATGGGCCTACCAAATATATTATATATAATATATTAATAAATCAAAAGACGGGTCTTGGGACCTGGGTCATTAAGGCTTTTGAAATAATAAATAAAAATATATTCTATTTTTGGTTTGTTGAAATGTTTTTGAAGAGTGCATCTTCTGAAGGTTGCAAACTTTCAGAAATGTTGCATACTAATATATAAATATTCATTTAAGGAATCTTTTAATTAATAGTTTTCTTTTTCCTGAATTGACAAACAATAAACAGTGCATTCACTTATTGGAGAGGAAAAGTAAGAAAGAGTTTGCTTGAGTTGGAGTTTCTGTGCAAAGCGCTTGACATTTAAATGGTTCGTCACTGTGGTCGATCAGCGCCAAGTCTTCTTACACAAGAGAAGTGGTCTGATATTGTCTTTAGGGCATTCGTATTCTGAGCTATCTATCAAGTCAGTATAAATCACTCTATAAAGTTCTGTAACTTTTTTTTGAAATTATATTGTTCTGGTGTATTATATTCTTTCTCTATTATTAGCATAATTTACACAACAGCCTTCGCTTTAGAGCTCATAAATGATTAATATTAGAGGCCCCGGAACACAAATATAAGTGCTTTGCAAACCAGCAAATGGATAAAAAGAAAGGCCATCATTTGTTATGTAGAAAAATTTGAAGTTGATAATCTTCTGAGTATTTATTTAATATTTACATCCTATTACAATTTATTAATAAGAAGTTAGGTAAACTTTTTTTTTCAAATTGAAGGAAAAAGTCAAATAATGAGAGGCAATAGTGGGTCCCAATATGTTCTTGCAAAAAAAAGAAAAAAAGGCCGTGAGTTCATTTATTTGGGGATTTATTTGCTGATGGCATGAAGGCATTTTAGGCAATGAAATGTTAATACAGTGGGTACCCCGCGGTTTTTAAGCTGGCAACAGTTATTAATGTTGTGACTCGTGGGCAGGTGTGGCCATATCATGAAATGTGAGCGACAATTCTAGCTAAATACTGGGAACATCAGACAAAGCGGAGTCCTAAAACTACGTGTGGGATCCTGAATCCCCAGTCGACCACACATGCATATGGGAAAATCGTAAAGTATATATTTATCCCATATTTCCCCAATTTAATCGGCTTTATTTGAAAGGATGTCTTTCATGGGGAAAAAATATATTATCACTTAAAATGATAATCGTAATAAGGAAAACGATTTTATCAGTAAAGGATAATCGTGATAAGAAAAAAGCAGATCTTTATCACGTAAGGGATAATATTTTTAATAGGAAAAAGCGTATAAGTATTATTAAAATAAGAGCGAAGGTTGAGGCAGAATACATAAATTGGGAAGATGCACGAGAAGAAGGTCTGATTCCTGTTATCTTATATCTCTTTCTTCACTCTGTATTGTTGAAACTTGTGGCTGAAGAAGTGACCAGACCACCAGTATCCGGATCGCCCTTTTGCAAGTGATAAATAAATAGATGTCAGAGTAGATCGGAGACAGAATAAAATTGATTAACATAAATCTTGTGTGACACGCTTTAGGAATTTTTTCTCCCATGAAAAACCACTTTAATTATAATATAATAAACTGTTGTCACTTAAATTCGAATCCAAAACCCTCCCCTTCTTATACCTTGTCTATTTAAATATTAAACGTCCTATCTATTTAAATATTGATAGCTAAATATTTTAATTATAATATAATAAACTATTTTTAACGAGAGTCCCCTCCCATCGTGTAACGGTTTCATTTCTATAATTTTGTCATCTGTATATTTACATAATTCTCCTCAAAATTTGCACCACTGGAAAATTTAGTGGTCCCTAGTCTACTAACGTCATATGAAAAACCACTTTCCCAAAAACTAAATATCCAACTAAATACTTTAATTATAATATAATAAACCGTTCTTATTAAAATTCGAATCCAAACCACTCCCTCACCGCATTACGCATGCATTTAAATATTAACGATTACATCATTTAAATATTGATAACTAATCAGAAGCTTTCTCCGTGCGTAACGAGGTTTCATTTCTTTAATTTTTGTCATCTGTATATTTACATAATTCTCCCTAAAATTTGCAACACTAGAAAATTTACGGGTCCCTTTGTCTGACGTCATATGAATTGGAAGCCCAAAAGTCAACGGCGTGTCCATTGAAAATAAGTAGATAATTAATAATTAGTTTAGAGGGGATAAAGTCAATGTATGTGGGCCTCAGGCCCACCTTAAAAACGTTTGGAGTTGTCTCAACGTTGAAGCGGCCTCTTGGACTTTAGCGATCACAAAGGCCCAAAAGTCATGCCCACCTTCCTTAAGCCGAACGCATTTAAAGACCAGAAAGTGGGCCCTACGGCCCATACTAAAAAATTCCAGTTGGCCTGCAACATGAAATGGGCCTTTTTGGATTTTAGCCGAATTTCGTCTTAAGTTGGGCCCAAACTTAAATTTAATTTTTTCTAAAAAATAAGAAACGTTTCAAAAAAACAGAAAAAAGAAAATTATCTCGTATTCGAGTCTAAACAATTTATTATATTATAATTAAAATATTTAATTACCAAAAAAACATAACCATTCTACTTCTAATATAATCATATATGTCAATGCCATCTTTAGAAAATGTATAAGTAACTAATGAAAATCCTTTGACCAGGCAATCAAATATATTTTAATTATCATTATACAATTGATAATAAAAATAAATCTTCAGCTTTCAGGGTATCAAATTTCTATGTAGCTATTATTTGATATTAGGAATAAGTTACATGCAATAATCAACAAGCTTTATCAACTTATTAGTATTATAATAATATTAATAATAATAATAATAATATAAAAATGGTCAGCCATTTAAATATAAAATTAAAAAGAGAACGGTTCTGTGACAGTGATTTTGATCATAAAAAAAACTTGTATTTTTAACAACAATTCCTCGGTTTGAATTAAGTGATAAAAGGAAATGGAAGGTCTCAAATTTTTATAAAAATGAAATATTAAAATGATGTATTATAAAATGAATAGGTATAAAAAAAAAAAACAATTCTTCAACTTCTCATAATAAATATTCTGTTAAAAAATTAAATTGAAGAAATCGAAGAAAACCAAAATATAATTAGTCTATTTACATCAACTAATATAATGAAAAGGATCTCGCGACCAATAAGTTCGATTCAGTTATATGTTGACTGATATTAATAAGTTTTTTTTTAATTAAATAAAATAGTTAAATGTTTAATGAAAAATATTTATTTCTTTCTTTTTTGATCGAGATTCAACTATAAATTCAAAATTTATGATCCCCATCTCTACAGGTAAATACATTGAATCTGGACATGTATGGTGACCATGATTCCATATAAACGTATGCATTTGATTTTCTCAGGAAACAAACGGGTCAAAATTTTGTGGGTGTTGCCAATACTTCCAAGTAAAGATATTCTTTTCTTTTTCTAGCTTTACACACACTCATATATATATATATATATATATATATATATATATATATATATATATATATATATATATATTTAAATTTTGGACATATTAGAAATTTAAAATTTAAAATAAAAACACATTATTACAATTATATTAATCCTTACCCGAGTGCTCCCTAATGATCTTACTACCCGAAAGATTATATTTATTTTTTAAATATGTATTAAAAATTATATTTAATTTGATAGTAACACAAACGAATTATTTAGATATCTCTGCACTTGAATTCCATGGTTTCATGCCTAATTCTAAGGTGGAGGTTAAGATTTGGTTATTGATTGAGTTTAAAAAATAGGCACGCAGGCCCACTCTCGAGTCGAAGCCGAGTTAAAGAACATAAGCAGGCCGAGTAAAACGGCCAGAGCTACGTGGTGTGGTAGCGGGTCAGGTTAAATGAAATCGGTAGATGTAGAGCTAAGCTAAGTATCTATGCATCCCGAATCGAATCTCATGCGATAAGGAAATATAATAATTTTCGATAGCTACTTTACAATTATCTGCTTGTGTCGGCAATGATAAGGAAGAAAATCCTCATCAAATAAGAGAGAGAGTCGCTATAATAATTAGGAAAATAAGTAAAAATTTATAAATGTGAGAAATGTGCAGAATGCGTTTTCTGTGAGAGAATTAAACGTCAGGATTAAACAGCGTTAAATGATTCCGATTGAAAAGACATCATCAGTTGTTATCCCTTTCCCTCTCCTCTCTCTCTCTCTAATATATATGAAATATTTGGTTGGAGTTGATGGCAGACAAGCACTCCTGCTATTCTTTCTGAATCAGAGTCAACTTCATTCCATTGAAACATCAACTATAAATGGTGGGGAACACCAACAACCACTACCTTCATTTGAAAGTTGGTTAATAAGGCCCATAACAACGTCACCATGCTTCCATTTTCATGGAAAGATGAATCCACAGCCTCTTATCTGACGCTTTGCATATTTCCTGTTTGATCAGTATTGGATATAGTGAACCGCCTGACCTTGCTATTTTAAGCCGTTTCCTTCGATCCTAATTCTCAAACCCTATTGCTTTCCCCTTTTTTCGCTGAGATTTTAGGGTTATGGCGGCGAAATTTCTGACGCTGGCCTGTATTCTGAATGAGAGCTTCGGAGGTCTGTCGCCGAGGCCGCACTACCCCTCGATGCCTAAGTATCCGAAGGGGGTGTCGGAGACCGACAAGGATGTGGAAGGCTCGGAGGCGAAGGCGGCGTTTTCGGTGATCGGAATGACGTGCTCCGCCTGCGCCGGATCGGTGGAGAAGGCCGTCAAGCGGCTGCCGGGGATTCGGGAGGCGGTGGTCGATGTTTTGAATAATAGGGCTCAGGTCATGTTTTATCCTTCTTTCGTCACCGTAAGTTGTTTGTTTTCCTTTCGTATTCTTTTTCTTCTGTTTCTGGTTCGTTTCGTTGATTTTCGAATTTAGTGTTTTCCTTTTGTGGTGTTTGGTTTGATGGAAAAGGAGATCGAAGTTTTTCTCGAGAAAATTAAGAACCCTAGTTACCCGCCAAAAGCGTTTGAAAGTTCGAACTGAAACCCGCTTTGATCCGAAAACCGACAAAATCATTGCCGGAACCACCAACGGCGGAGCAAGAGTCCCTTTCCTCCCCTTTGGATTGATTTCTTCTACAAATCAATTAACGCAATCTTTTTTTATATGATTAAACAAATTCACGTTTGCTTCTGCAAGGAGTTTTGCAGCAGCCTGTATAAGAATAAAGTACAGAAATAAACAAATAACAAATTTGTCTCATTATTACTATTAAAGAATCAAGTTATTAAATGGTTTTTTTTTTAATCTCAAATTCGAACTTGCAATAAAGACTCAAAATAGAACACTATAGGTAAAGGTTAAAAAGAGAACAAGTCTGAAAATATTTCAAGTTCAAAAAAAAAATGTTCTATAAAATATTAAAAAACAAATTTCAAAATTTATTATCAAAAATCAATTTTCTAGATCTTTTCAAAAAATTGTTAATGAATATGGTCTTAGGTTCTATATAGGAAGTATTTCCTAAATTAATTTTAAAAGAACAGCTTTTAAATATCATTTTGTGAAAATTTTATAAAAGAAAAACAAGGTTAAAACTTAAAAGCATTTTCAAGTTATTAAATAGACTTCTTATTAAAAAATAAACTTGTTCTAAAAATCTGTTTCAGAAAAACTTCCTGAACTTCTATGTTTCTAGAAGTAATAAACTGTTTTATGTTATTGCTTTTCCAATCAAACCTTGCCTTTCTTTTTTTTTTTATGGTTTCCCATGAGTTGGTAGGTAGACTCTTATTATTGTCTGTGTAGGAGGAGACAATCCGCGAGACCATTGAAGATGTGGGGTTTGAGGCCACACTGATTCAAGATCATCAGACAACTGGGAAATCTTCTCAAGTCTGTCGAATCCGCATAAATGGAATGACTTGCACTTCTTGCACCTCCACTGTTGAATCTGCTCTGCAAGCACTGCATGGTGTGCAAAAGGCTCAAGTTGCATTAGCAACTGAGGAGGCCCAAGTTCATTATGAATCTAAGATCATCAGCCACAACCAGCTATTGGAAGCCATTGAAGATACCGGGTTTGAGGCCATCCTTATTAGTACTGGGGAAGATATGAGCAAGATTCAGCTTAAAGTTGATGGAATTGGTACTGATAATTCAATGAGGATAATCGAGAATTCTCTTCGAGCTCTCCCAGGAGTTCAAGACATAGACATTGATCCTACAGTTTATAAGTTTTCCCTTTCCTACAAGCCAGATATGACAGGACCCAGAAACTTTATCAATGTTATTGAGTCAACTGGAACTGGCCGGTACAAGGCAACAATATATCCGGAAGGAGGAAGAGAAGTTCATAGAAAGGAGGAGATTAAGCAATATTATAGATCTTTCCTATGGAGTTTGGTCTTTACAATTCCAGTATTCTTAACTTCTATGGTCTTCATGTATATCCCTGGTCTAAAGCATGGATTAGACACAAAAGTGGTGAATATGCTGAGCATTGGAGAGATTTTGAGGTGGGTATTATCCACCCCAGTACAGTTTATCATTGGGCGGCGATTCTACAGTGGCTCCTATAAAGCACTGCGCCATGGTTCTGCCAATATGGATGTATTGATTGCCTTGGGAACAAATGCTGCCTATTTTTATTCTGTGTATTCTGTGTTGAGAGCTGCTACTTCTCAGGATTTCAAGTCCACGGATTTCTTTGAAACGAGCTCCATGCTCATTTCATTTATCCTTCTTGGGAAATACTTGGAGGTTTTAGCCAAAGGGAAGACATCTGATGCCATTGCCAAGCTTATGAACCTGACTCCTGACACTGCAATTCTGTTAACTCTGGACAGTGAAGGGAATGTGATTAGTGAAGAGGAAATAGATAGTCGGTTGATACAAAAGAATGATGTGATCAAAATTCTTCCTGGTGCGAAAGTAGCTTCTGATGGTTTTGTTATTTGGGGACAGAGCCATGTCAATGAGAGCATGATCACAGGAGAAGCCAGGCCTGTGGCGAAGAGGAAGGGTGACACAGTGATCGGAGGGACTGTAAATGAGAATGGGGTATTACATATTAAGGCAACACGGGTTGGATCAGAAAGTGCTCTTTCGCAGATTGTTCAGCTTGTTGAGTCAGCCCAGATGGCTAAAGCTCCTGTGCAGAAATTTGCAGACCGCATCTCTAAATACTTTGTTCCTTTGGTAAACACTTGAATCCCTCTCATCTTCTTTGTTTCCTCATGTGTTCTAAATAGAGTGATGATTTGGTTTCAGGCCTTTCCCGACAACTGTAAATAAATATTTTGCAGGTTATTGTTCTTTCGTTGTCCACTTTTCTTGCCTGGTTTTTAGCTGGAAAGTTCCATGGATACCCAAAATCTTGGATACCATCTTCCATGGATAGTTTTCAGCTTGCACTCCAATTTGGAATATCTGTCATGGTCATAGCCTGCCCATGTGCTCTGGGCCTTGCAACTCCTACTGCTGTTATGGTTGGCACTGGTGTTGGAGCTTCTCAGGGAGTCCTCATCAAAGGAGGCCAAGCATTAGAAAGTGCACATAAGGTCAGTATGCCGTAATCTTCTGGTCCTTTTCTGTCTTTAAACGAAGAACGAACTTTTGGGAATGAGGATTCTTGAGCTGAAAAGTCCATATTCAATCACGCTAGCTAGGTTTAGATGGTAGAACTAAAAGGACCCTTGTTCCAATGAACTTGAATTCTGATTTGATTTAGGTGGTGTTTGTTTGTTTTGCTATTTAGCCTGTTTTTTTTTAACTTTTTGATGATCTAATGCTGAATTTTTGAAAAATTTTCTTAATGCTGAATAAAAAAAGGCAAAATATTTGGCTTTTCAACTTTTTCTTAATGTATTTTTTATCGAGAAAAAACTAGATATTCCAATATGATAAAATCATATATTTTTTATGATATAATTAAAACTCTCATGATTCATTTCGTGTTAATTATATAAAAGAATATGTATTTTTAAATATTTATTTGAAAATTTAGATAAAAATTAAAAGATTGATTCTTTTTTTTTTATTTGAAATTTTATTTTCTCAAAATTTAGATAAAAATTAAAAGATGGATTTTTTTTTAAAAAAAAAAGAAAAATTGAATACTTAATCCTATTAAGCACTAATCATAAGAAAATTTCCATCTAGCATCAAAGTAAAAAAAAAAGAAAGCCACCTTTGTCTAGAATTGTTGTTCCACCATAATATTCTAACAGCAAGAGACACTAAGTTTTAGGACCTAGGAATATAATCTTTAGGTTTATTTGATTTTGTAAAAATAAAAAGTAAAGCGACCTTTGTCTAGAATTGTTGTTCTACCATAATATTCTAACAGCAAGAGACTAAGAAACCTTTTTAGGACCTAGGAATATAATCTTGAGGTTGATTTGATTTTGCAGGTGAATTGCATTGTGTTTGACAAGACAGGGACCCTCACAATTGGGAAGCCGGTAGTTGTAAATACAAGGCTCTTGAAAAATATGGTACTCCAAGAATTCTATGAACTTGTTGCAGCCACTGAGGTAGGCCTTTCTCCATAGACTATTCTTTTAAAGAACCTTTTTTTTTTATGAGGGAGGAGGTAAAAAAACCCAAACCAAAACGCATTACAAAACACACAGAACCCGTCGAGACCATCTCAACCCCAACATATCTTGGTGAAGGAATTGCTCAGCAAGTTCCTTATTAGAGCGAAGTGCTTATGTAAACAATTTATAGGTCCACTTAACCAATCAAACACAACCTTGGAGTTAATCTCTACAACTAACAGATAAATATTATTATCCCAAGCTAGTTGAATGCCCAAAATCAGAGCCCATAATTCAGCCTCCTCCACCGAACAAGGCCCTAAATTCTTAGAGAAACAAGCAACCCAGTTACCAAAATCTCCCAGCAATAAACCACCACAACCTGCATAAAGTTGAGAGGAAGCTACATTGTCATCAGTATTGAGACAATGCCATCCTGCTACTGGTGGGTTCCAGCCAATCCAAGTGGTATAATACGAACCCAGACCCCCCCCCTCATCATTTTCAAATTTTCCATAGCAGAGATAACTTCAGTAGAATATCGACTTATTTTACCAATTTTATCACTCATAGATGGCACATCATTTCCGAAAACACGATTATTCCTCCACCTCCAAATCCACCAAACAATGATGGCAAAAAGTTCCTTCCAAGGGGTTAGAGATGTAGCCACACCAGACTTCCTCATATTCCAATCAACCCAGTCTTGGAAAGAGTAATTTTGCCAAAACTAAATCTTGGCATGTGAAAGAAAGTGTTCCCAAATTGGGACAACATCCTTACAAAATTGAAATATATGATTCAAATCTCCAGGTGAACTAGAGCAAGAACCACAATCGAGATCAGAAATGAAACCTTTGCGGCATCTTTCCTGATTGGTCATCAAACAACCATGATATAAAGCCTAGACAAAAATCTGAATCCGTTGTGTTGTCTTCAACTTCCAAATTGTATTCCAAGCAGCATTGCGTGGTCTATGCAAAGAAGGGGTTACCAAAGAATAGGTTGTCTTGACCGAGAAAGATCCATCCAGCTTAGGGCCCCAGCAATATCCATCATCACCATCTTCATCCTCATGGAGAACCTTGCATCTTAAGATGTTAAGAGTCTGCATGGGCAGTAAACCAGATAGCTCCTCTCAACGCCACCCTCTCCCTTGCTCCCAGTAGACATTAACCATCTTAAATGAGTCAATGGGGTGTAAAGGACGTACCACTTGATCAAGAAGGGGAGTGTCACCAAGCCACACATCCCTCTAGAAGAAAGTCTTTTTGCCATTATATACCTTGGCACGTAACCCAAGTCAGAGTAGAGTGGAGGTTGCTACAATTCCTCTCCAAGAATTGGAAAAGGAATGCTTGTGATTAAGACGATTCGGGGAAGGAGACCCTCTTGCATACTTCCCATCTAGGACTCGGACCCATAAACTATCCTGATCGAAATAGAAACGCCACCTAAGTTTCGCAAGCATGGCGAGATTCAATTTACGCATACATCGAATTCCAAGACCCCCTTGAGCTTTGTCCAGAGTAACCGTTTCCCAGTTAAGAAGATGAATCCCTCTGCTAATTCCCATATGCCCCCAAATGAAACTCCAAACCAACTTATCTATGTTATTACACACCCCAACAGGTAGTAAAGTAGATTGCATAATATAAATAGGGATAGAAGTTAACACCGATTTGGCAAGTGTTACTCTCCCTGCAAAAGAAAGAAAACCAGTCTTCCAACCAGAGAGTCTTGTGGCAATTATATCAATGAGGGGTTGGTACAATACCTTTGTGACGCGACCATGAATGGAGGGAGTACCAAGATATTTCCCAAATTCAGTGAAGAGGGTATCCCCACCATATTTAAAATAATCCTAGCCTCTTTAGGAGTGACAGCACTGGAAAAATGGATACTGGATTTCTGAAGACTGGCCTTTTGTCCTGACATGGTGCAGAAAAGATCCAAACACTACTTTATGGCATTCATTTGGCTCGTAGATGCTTCCACAAATAAGATAAGATCATCTACAAAAAACATATGAGAAAGAGGAGGGCCATGTCAGGAAAGCTTAACAAGTTTCCACTGCCCCGATTGGACTAACTCGGTAATTAAATATCCTAGCCTTTCCATGCACAACACAAAGATATATGGAGAAATAGCATCACCTTGACCGATCCCCCGAGAGGGCTTAAAACTCTCTAGCTTTTTCCCATTCCACAAGACTGATAAAGTCGGGGTTTCAATACAACTCATAAAATTGCAAACCCAAAGAGGGGGAAGACCCAATAATTCAAGGGTTTCCCAAATAAACGCCTAGGATAAACGATCCTATGCTTTCTCCAAGTCTTTCTTAATTGTCATAATCCCCTTTCTAGAATTTTTTTGGCGCATGGAATATAGTACTTCTTGATAGCGAACCACATTATCAATTATTTGTCTACCCGAAACAAAACTATTCTAGTTGGGAGCAATAACGTCTTGCATAATCTCTTTGAGTCTATTGTCCATAGTCTTGGCTATGATCTTATATGAAACGTTACAAAGACTGATTGGTCTGAATTGAGAAATATGTTCAAGGTGAAATACCATGGGACTAAGGGTAAACGGAGTATCATTTACACCAGAGGGAAGGATCCCAGTATGAAAAAAGTCTGGTACAAACTGACAAACATAATTCTTCAAAAGAGGCCACAAATGCTGATAGAACCTCGCATGCAGTCCATCTGGTCCAGGAGCTTTAAAAGGGGCCATATCAAAAACCGCTTGTCTGATCTCATCCGAGGTGACCATCTGGTTAAACCTATGAAGCTGATGGGCCAGTGGAGGAAACTTATGTATATCGGGTATTCTCAAATGACAAAACCCATCACTACCTTGAAAGAGACCTTTATAATAGTCAGAAACCAAGTCCTCTAAACAAATAGGATCAGTGATCCATTTGCCATCCGGTGATTGAAGGGCCCGGGTCTTCTTAAAACTTTTTCTAATAACTATGGAAGCATGGTAAAACTTAGTATTTCTATCTCCAGAAGTAATCTAGTCTTCTGGGGATCGCTGAAACCAAAGCAACTCTTCCTGGCCGAGAACAAGATCAAGGTCATGTTGTAATTTTCTTTTCAGCTTCAACAATCCATTAGATCTATTAACAGAAAGTTCTCTTTGGACACCAGCAATTCTAGCTCATAATCTATGTTTATTTCTGAAGATATTATCAAAGACTTCTGAGTTCCACTTGCTAAGGCCTGTAGCAACAATGTTGACATTATTAGAAAAAGAAATCTAATTATTCCAGAGATATCGCACCTCATTCTTGAACTCAGGATGAGTTAACAACTTGAAACTTGAACCCCACTTTGAAAGAGTTAGAGATGTTAATATCAAGTCGGATAAAAAGCAGAGTATGGTCAGAATTTAACGGAGGCAAATGAGTGACCATTGCCCCTTCAAACCAAAATTTCCAAGCTCAATTGCACAAAGCCCTGTCCAACCGAGCACCTTTGAAAGTATCAACGGATAGCCCTCTAGTCCATGTGAACCGTGGGCCTGAGAATTCTAAATCAATGAGCTGATGCTGAGAGATCCAAGATATACATGCAGAACGTCTTCTACTGTCAAGATTACCAATACTTGGCGTTTCTTCTGCAAAAACAATGGCATTGAAGTCACCCACCACTAACCAAGATTTGGAAAGATCAATACCGCTAAAATTGAGGTCCTGCCAAAATAACTTCCGAAGATGTGGAGTTGGACTACCATAAACTATAGAAAGCCAAGGATCATGCCCAGACAAATGAACCTCCAGATGGAGAAATTGAGGATGAGTACCAATAACGTCCAGCTTGAGACAATCTTTCCAGAGAACCCAAATCCCCCTACTAAAACCAACCGCCTCTATTATGACCCAAGAGTCCAAGCCTAGCTTCCTGCAAACTTGGTCAGCTTTGAGACCACTAATTTTAGTTTCCACAAGACCCACAAGATCCAGTCTGTAACGCCAGGACACCATGTAGTATGAGTATCTATTTAAGTATACAATAATGGAATATTTACAATGTAACACTTGAGGTGAACAGTGAGCACCCACTAGCCAAGGCCATGGTAGAATATGCTAAGAAATTCAGAGAAGATGAAGAGACTCCCACCTGGCCAGAAGCCAAAGATTTCATCTCTATTACTGGACATGGTGTGAAAGGTATTGTTCGGAACAAAAAGATCATAGTGGGCAACAAGAGCTTGATGTTAGACCAGAACATTGTCGTTCCAGCTGATGCTGAAGATATGCTGGGAGAAATAGAAGCAACGGCTCAAACTGGGATTCTGATATCAATAGATGGGGAGATGGCTGGAGTTATAGCCATATCTGATCCACTAAAGCCAGGTGCTCGTGATGTGATCTCCATTCTCAAGTCTTTGAAAGTTAAGAGCATCATGGTGACAGGTGACAACTGGGGAACTGCAAATTCCATTGCTCAGGAGGTTGGAATTGAAACTGTCGTTGCTGAGGCCAAACCTGAGCAAAAAGCGGAGCAGGTGAAGAACTTACAGGTATAAATTGAAAATTAGCTCCATGACATGACATGAATAATGACTATTCTTGATTATTATATCCTCAATGCTGTATAATGAATCTTATTCTGTTTTTATTCCTCAGGCTTCAGGCTATGTCGTGGCAATGGTTGGAGATGGCATCAATGATTCACCAGCTCTTGTCGCTGCAGATGTCGGAATGGCCATTGGTGCAGGCACAGACATCGCCATAGAGGCAGCAGACATTGTCCTTATGAAAAGCAACTTAGAAGATGTAATAACTGCCATCGACCTTTCCAGAAAGACATTTTCCCGGATCCGTTTGAACTACATCTGGGCATTGGGGTACAATCTCCTTGGCATACCAATTGCTGCCGGGGCTCTCTTCCCGTCTTCTGGATTCCGTTTACCACCATGGATTGCTGGAGCTGCCATGGCAGCTTCTTCGGTCAGTGTCGTTTGCTGTTCTCTTCTGTTAAAGTACTACCAAAGACCCAGGAAGCTGGATGCCCTAGAGATGCAGGGAGTGAAGGTGGAGTGAGATCGATACCATTGAGTTGCAGAAATGGTGAAGTGATTCGTACCTGTGCTCATAATTTCAGCTTTATTATGGCTACGCAGAAGTACAGTTTGCCTTTAAAATAAGATCAAAGACGATGATATCTAGGTAAAAATAAGATAGGTTGGTTATGAATACATGTACATAAGAATATTACTGTCCCAAAGAACGGTGGTAAAATGTATATCCTAGCAAATGATATTAAATGGAGGCAATAAGAGCCCTTGAGGGGTTGTGTGAACTGGAGGTCCTAGGCTCGAATCCCTATACAAACATAATACTACAACAAAGTGAGTATATATCGAAAAAAAAAATGGAGGCAAAAAGATAATATCCCAAGGATCGGTAGTAAAATGGGAGATTTGCCAGCAAATGAAATTAAATGGAGGCAAAAAGATACGAAAAAATAACATGCTCTTGCATATAGCTTATTTGCAATTAAGGAAACAAGGTTCAGCCACCTGGTTGGCTCCAAACAAGGCTCACAATTGCAGGTCTAGTAACAATGCTAGAAACATATTCCTGTAACAATACTAGTAGTTCACAACCATGGTAGTAACATGCAACAATACTAGCAACATGCAATCACTCTTATAATGTTTACTGTCTGCGAACTTATAATCACAGATCTTGTAACACACAGAACATGATTCTCACAACTTTGAATGCAGTGCCCTTCTTTTACTCAGCCTCATTGATTGCTCCCCCTGGTGGTGGCTTTTGTAGCATTGCTTTGATTTGGAAAATGAGTGTGTGTATTTCATCAAAATGAGGTCCAGTTGCATTTTTTGTATTCTCAATCCACTGCTGAACCTTCAGACGGGCCTAATATCCGATTGCTCTTATCGCCCCAAAACCTAATCCAATACAAAATTTATATCAGCCTCATAATCTGTGCAGTTATCTGTTACCAGATCGAATCAACAATAGGGGCAATGAGTAATATGTTTGTTTTAGCAATTGTAGTTAACTGGATGGAGTTGGTCCACCATCCTGGCAACCAGATGGTGCTAGAGAGAAGTAGGAGACATAAACGATCATCGGGGAGGATTGAAAGAAACAATGTAAAAGTAATTTTTATCATTGGTAACTTTCCATTGCCATCAAAATGATAAATCCAAAATTCAGACCAAAATTCAATTTTTTCTAAAGACATCCATTACCAAGGCATCCATATAAGCAACACGAAAAAACAAAAAAACAAAAGACAAGTAGATAACTACTGAGCCAATCCTTTACCTCCAGTTGCATAATTTCACAAACCATGCTGAGATCTGCTATGGATGGTTGAGAGCTTCCTAGCAAGAACTTCTCATTCTCCTTTAGCCAAAAGGATTCAATTTTTGACAGAGATGACAACAAGAGTTTCTCAGCTTCAGCAGCTATTTGTGGGTTTACTTGAATACCAACAAAAGGTCCCAGAACAGTATTTACTACATATGGGGCTGAAAAAGAAGCATCAAGTAATTAAGGCATACCTCAAAAAAGAATGGAAGAGGGTGAAGCGCATAGTTACACCAAAAATATATGTATACTTTTTTTTTATCAGAAACAATTGAAGGTGAGGGGTCCCTCCCAAAATGTATGAACTCTGATCAAAAGAAGAAAAGAAACCATCTCCAAAATACAGGAAGTCAAAGGTATGCATGTAGGTATTCAAACTGGGAGGTACATCTCAACAAAAGATTAATCAACATTTATATGATCCACTAGTTCAACAGTAATTGATGATGCATACGGTGAACTGAAGCCTGGGAATCCTGTGGAGCCCAAATACAAAAAGATCGGGTGATAACCCTAAAACTCGGTTGATTTTTTTGATCAAGCAGATTCAGAACGAGGATTGGTGGGTATAGTTGAGGGGCGGTGGGTTTTTTTATTTCTCCCCCTTGCTTCTCTTTCTTTGGTCCCCTTTGTGGGACCCTCCTGTATACTCCTTGTAGACCTTGTGGGTTTCCCCTAGGTGGTGCTTTTTTATGAATATATCTCTTGCTTTACTCATAAAAAAAAAGACTATGAAGTTCAGAATCAATCACTAACACTTGATAACTTAAACATCTATAGATGTCAACACAACTTAGAGATTCCCTCAGTGAAATACTTGGGAAATGAATTAGTTTTTTAATGGGAAAATGCCACACTACCAATCACATGAAAGGAAATGGGGACAGGGGGCTAGCTATGATAACACTCAGCTGGGTGATCATTCAGCCTTCTCACAACATCAAGATTCTGAACAAACACCTCACATCCATCCCCCACTTTATCCCCAACTAACACACATGTTCACAATCGATGCATGTCTGGTCATCCCGTCTTATGATTCCACTGCAAACGTGTCTGATCCCGGACCATTGAACTAAATAAGACAAAACTAATCCTAATGAACTCTGAACTATAACTGACCTGACAACTCAACTGATTCCTTTCCATGATTAAAGATTTAAAAATAAGATCCATGAGTGGGAGTGGACATGGTTGAAGTGTTTACTGTGAGAGAAACAATTGAAGACAGTTGTAGGAGATAGGTTGCTCCAAAAGGATTACCTTTGGTCAAGGATTTCTATCCTTATTCGGAGCTGATACTGGTAGGGGATTTTCTGGGAAATTAATTTGAATGATGGGTCCTGACTAAGGTGCAGTTCCTTGCTCCCAAAGTGGCCATAGAGAATAGTCACTTTTGGTCAGTTTAAATAGATGGGATGGACTATGGCAAACTGTTGCTAGTTGCTACAATTGCCAGGGTGAAGAAGAATCTGATTACATCCTAATTCCTTGCACCAAAAGAAGGATCTTTGATTTTTTTTCTTTTCTGGAGTAGATTAGTGTTGCTTTCTTCTTTAAAGGAGACCTTTAAGCTAGCATGGAAGATCTGTGGGATGAAGTGTAGGAAGGCACATAGAGACTACCCCTGATGAAGGAAAGCCTTTCAAAGTCTACTCAAGGATGAAAAAGAAATACAATTTAAATTAGAATTGTATTTGGAGTCAAATTATGATTATTAGTTAGAAAAGGAATTTCAATTTAAATTAGGATTATCATTTAGAGTGAAATTATGATTCTTTTTGTTAGATTCAAAGTAGGAGTTGAGTCATATTAGGTTATTAGAATTTTAGTACATTTAGGATTTCTTAGAGAAGCCTATAACTAGGGTTATTTGATGTAAGTCAAGGACAGATTTTATGGAGTAATAATATTTCATCTTTTTGCAATCTTTGCAACTTCCAATGGTGAGACTCCATTGACTTTCTTCTAGGCGAGACTCCTAGAAGACCTTAGAGAGATTCTAAAGTTTCTACCTATCCCCTATAGTATATTCTTTCTATTTTTATTATCTAATTTTCCCTATCACACCTTTTATCTATAAATATTTTGATTTTACCCTTGTTCCTTTTTCCCTAAACCCT
Source organism: Tetrastigma voinierianum (assembly GCA_016808115.1). Classification (NCBI taxonomy): domain Eukaryota; kingdom Viridiplantae; phylum Streptophyta; class Magnoliopsida; order Vitales; family Vitaceae; genus Tetrastigma; species Tetrastigma voinierianum. Next base: position 457,508 of record JAEQBH010000057.1, read on the forward strand.
AAATATAAAAACCCTTCTTTACCCACCTCGCATTGAGGCAACCTTTCCAAGGTTGTCCTACATCAGTTTTGGTATCAGAGCCAAAGTCTTGGCTTGAAAAGAACATATGCAATTAAGAAGTGGAACCACTTATAATAGCATGAGTTCCCAAAATACTTCTAACAATCAAGATCCTGCTACAATACACTTGGAAGAAATTTTAGCCCCACAAAAATCCCATCAAGATGCTATGTTACAATTAAGTAGCAAACTTGATGAGATCATAAATTATTAGAAAAGGGTCAAGAAAAACGACCCATTGAAAATGAGATGGCAAGCCATCAATTCAGACACTTGCCAACTCAATCGTGTGAAGAGCGGGGTGATTTTATGATGGGGAACCAACAAAGGGGCAGAATCTTTGAACAAGATGACGATGTGACAAAAAATGTACGCCTTGAAGTTGCTGAATTTTATGGAAAACTAAATCCAACTGCTTTTCTTGATTGGATTATGTCTATGGAAGATTACTTTGATTGGTTTGCATTGCTTAAAATAAAAGTTCGTTTTGTAAGGCAAAATTAAAAGGGGCAGCACGTTTATGGTGGTATAACATCAAAATCAACTCATAGAAACTAATGAACCACCTATAGAAACATGGGACGAGATGAAGTTGAAGATGAAGGAGCACTTTCTTCCAACTGATTATGAACAATTCATGTACACAAAACTGTTCTCCCTTAAACAAGATACCAAGTCCGTTGAAGAATATACAGAAGAATTCCATGAGTTGAGCATTTAGAATCAAGTGCGGGAAAGTGATGCTCAACTTGCAGCCCGTTATAAAGCTGGACTTTGAATGAACATTCAACTAGAGATGATAGCTACACACACTTACACAATGGATGATAGCCCTCAAGATCGAAGAAGGCCTCAAGTTTCGGGCTTCTAGACGTACAAATTCACAACTTGGGAGCTCTTTCTCCAATCGGACAACAAGCAGACCATTAATCACATCAGGTTTAAAAACCTCTCCAAATGCAAATGGTGGAGTAAACAACCAACAAACCTCAAATACTATGAATAAAGGTGGTAGTAAGGGTCAAACTCCAATAAGTAATGGAGATAGGACTCCCTTATGCTATAAATCTGGGGGGCATGGTCACTATGCAGTTGTGTGCCCAAGTAAAGGTTTACAATTTTGTGTTGAAGAACCAGAATCCAAGCCGGAGAGTACTCAAAGGAAGAAGAAACCTATATTGAAGGTGAATTGAGTGAAGAATGTGATTATTATGATGGTATTACAGAAGGGCATAGTCGTGTTGTACAACCTTTATTAGTGGTAAAGGAAGAAGAAGATTGGAGACGTACTAGCATCTTCCAGACACTTGTTTCTTGCCAAGGGAGGTTATGCACCACAATCATTGATGGAGGTAGCAGTTTGAACATAACTTCACAAGAACTTGTTGAGAAGCTAAACCTTTCGACAGAGAGGCATCCAAAGCCATTTCGAGTAGCATGGGTTAATGATACTTCTATCCCGATAAGTTGTTGTCTGGTAACATTCCTTTTTGGTAAGGACTTTGAAGAATCCGTATGGTGTGAGGTCTTGCCAATGAAAGTAAGTCATATTTTACTTGGAAGGCCTTGGCTTTTTGATAGAAGAGTTCAACATGATGGCTATGAAAATACATATGCTCTCATACATAAGGGGAGAAAAAAAGTCCTCCGTCCGATGAAAAACATGTTGTCAAGTAAGAAGCTAGAGCAAACACAACCACAAAAGGTACTTACTATGCGCCAATTTGAAAGGAAGAGCATGAAAACGAAAATTATCTTTGCTTTAATGATTAAAGAATCAAAGGAATCTAAAGAGCAAGATAAGGAACATCCAGCTATCGTGCATAATATCCTTAATGATTTCTCTTACTTGTGGCCTATAGAGTTACCGAATCAACTTCCTCCTTTGCGTGATGTCCAACATGCCATTGATTTGATTCCCAGTGCATCACTACCAAATTTACCGGCTTGCCGAATGAACCCAATAGAGCATGCTGAATTGAAGAGGCAAGCTGATGAATTACTTACGAAGGGGTTTATTCGAGAAAGCTTGAGCCCTTGTAGAGTTCCTACCCTGCTGACACCAAAGAAGGACGGATCATGGAAAATGTGTGTGGATAGTCGTGCAATAAATAAAATCACAATCAAGTATCGATTTCCAAGACTTGATGATATGCTAGATATGGTGGTTGGATCTATCGTCTTCTCAAAGATTGATCTAAGTAGTGGGTATCATCAAATACGTATTAGACCAGGAGATGAGTGGAAGGCATCCTTCAAGACTAAGGATGGATCATGAGTGGTTGGTCATGCCGTTTGGACTAACCAATGCCCCAAGTACATTCATGCGGGTCATGACACAGGTATTGAGACCTTTTATTGGACGATTTGTTGTTGTTTACTTTGATGACATATTGATCTACAGTCGATCCAATAAAGACCATGAAGAACGCTTAAGACTAGTGATGCGCACCCTAAGGGCTGAAAAATTTTATATTAATTTTAAAAAATGTACATTCATGAGCCTTAGTGTTGTGTTTCTAGGCTTTATTGTGTCATCCAAGGGTGTTGAGACAGATCCAAAAAATATCAAAGCTATTGTAGATTGGCCTTTACCAACAAATATACATGAGGTGCGAAGCTTCCATGGAATGGCAACCTTCTATCGACCACTTTATTCGAAATTTCAACTCCATTATGACCCCAATTACTGAATGCACGAAACCTGGTGCATTTATTTGGACCAAGACAACCAACAAGGCATTTGAAGAAATCAAATCTAAGATGGTGAACCCTCCTATCCGACCCTTACCGGACTTTGAGAAAGTATTTAAGGTGGCTTGTGATGCTTCCTATGTGGGAATTGGAGCAGTTCTGAGCCAAGAAGGGCACCCCATTGCTTTCTTTAGTGAAAAGCTCAATGGGGCCAAGAAAAAATATTCCACATATGATCTTGAATTCTATGCAGTGATGCAAGCAGTTAGGCATTGGCAACATTATCTCAGTTACAAGGAATTTGTTTTGTATTTAGATCATGAGGCCTTTCGCTATCCTAATTCTGAAAAGAAGCTTAACTCCCGACATGCAAAATGGAGCAATTTTCTTTAATTATTCACCTTCAATATAAGGCATTGTGCAGGAGTTGAAAATAAAGTAGCCGATGCCCTCAGTAGAAAGGCTCCTCTTAATAAACATGTCAGCCACTACCATTGGATTTGAAGAATTAAAGATTGTTATGCCAATGACATTGATTTTGGAGATATTTATTCCTCTCTTTCGAACAACTCAAGAGAAACGTCTGTTGATTTCCAAATTCTAGAAGGATACTTATTTTATAAAAATCGTTTATGCTTACCGAGGACTTCCCTACGTGATCATGTTATATGGGACTCATGGGGTGGAATGGTGACATTTTGGACGAGACAAGACTCCGTCAGCTTTGGTGGAAGATCAGCTTTAAATTTAGTTTGAAGAAGGATGTATGGAAATTATCCAAAGAATGCCGAGCATGTCAAGTAGGGAAAGGGTTCAACTCGCATCACAAAGGTTATATATGCCATTGCCAATTCCATCCAAACCTTGGGAGGACGTGAGCATGGATTTTGTACTCGGGTTGCCAAGGACCCAAAGGGGCTTTGATTATATATTTGCTGTGGTTGACAGATTTTCCAAAATGGCACATTTTATCCTGGGCTGTAAGCAGTGCTTCGATGCTTCTTATGTTGCTACTTTGTTTCTAAAGAATGGTTCACTACATGGATTACCACAACCATTGTTTCCTGACGAGATGTCAAATTTGTGAGCTATTTTTGGAAAACTGCGGGCAAAGCTAGGTATTCATAATTAAGTTTTCTAAGTTCCTTTCATCCTCAAACCGATTTCCGACAAACTGAGGTTGTTAATTGCAAATTCTTTGGTAATCTCTTTGAGATGCATTGTGAGAGATCAATTAAGAAATTTGGATGATGTCTTGCCACAAGCTGAATTTGCTTTCAATAGCTCCATTAACCGTACCATTGGGTGCTCGCCTTTTGAAGTAGCATATGGGTTGAAGCCTAAACAACCTATTGATCTTAGCAAATTACCTCCCTCTGTCCGCACCAGCCAAGAGGGATCAGCATTTGCACGTAATATACAAGAAATACATGATAAGGTTTGAGACAAAATCAAAATTAGCAATGAGAACAATAACGAGGCAGCAGATGCACATCGCAGATATATTCAATTTCAAGATGGTGACTTAGTAATGGTTCGTTTCCGCCCAGAAAGATTTCCTTCAAGCACATATCAAAAGTTCCAACCAAAGAAAATGGGACCCTTTTGAGTATTGAAGCGAATGGGAGAGAATGCATATTTGTTAAAGCTTCCGTCAAAGTTACATTTTAGTCCAATATTCAATGTGCAAGACTTGTATGCTTACCATGGGCATCAAAATGAGGCAAGTGCATAATTGGATCCTCAATTACCACATCATCATAACCACCTCTTGAGATCGAATATGTTCTTGATGATCAACTTGTCTCTACTCGACAAGGTGGATACCATAAAATTTTAGTGAAATGGCAAGGCAATCCACACTCTGAAAATACATGGATTACGACTACAGATTTTAAGAAGCTTAATCTTGATCCCTACGAATTGTATCAAGCATCTAACTCGTCGGAGTCGAGTTCTTTCAAGCCGGGGAGAATTGATGAAGGAAATCCTTTCAAAGTCTACTCAAGGTTGAAAAAGAAATACAATTTAAATTAGAATTGTATTTGTAGTCAAATTATGATTATTAGTTAGAAAAGGAATTTTAATTTAAATTAGGATTATCATTTAGAGTGAAATTATGATTCTTTTTGTTATATTCAAAGTAGGATTTGAGTCATATTAGGTTATTAGAATTTTAGTACATTTGGGATTTCTTAGAGAAGCCTATAAATAGGGCTATTTGATGTAAGTCAAGGACATATTTTTTGGAGTAATAATATTTCATCTTTTTGCAATCTTTGCAACTTCCATTGGTGAGACTCCATTGACTTTCTTCTAGGTGAGACTCCTAGAAGACCTTAGAGAGATTCTAAGGTTTCTACCTATCCCCTACGGTATATTCTTTCTATTTTTATTATCTAATTTTCCCTATCACACCTTTTATCTACATATATTTTGATTTTACCCTTGTTCCTTTTTCCCTAAACCATAAATATAAAAACCCTTCTTTACCCACCTCCATTGAGGCAACCTTTCCAGGGTTGTCCTACATCACCCCTCTGTGCCTTTTTTGGATCTTTGGATAGAAAGGAAAAAGTGTGACCGTATGAATAAACATCTTTACTGAGTACTCTATAGCTGAGGGTAAGAAAGTTCATAGTTTTTTCAGACCTCGGATTGATTAGCTAGGTTTGAGTTAATGGGAGGGAAACTTTTGCTTGTTTTACATTTTCTACCAATTTCATGTGCTTCACATAGTATCTGGACATTTCGATGTCTCCCTCTTTGGTAGAGGCTCTAAGTAATACTTTTTGTTTGCCTATCCCAAAAGAAGAGTTAAACCAGTCTTCCCATTAGTAGCCTTGTACAAGAGACAGTTGATTATTCCTTGCAAAGTTGACCAATAATAGCAAAGACATATTAAGATTGTCATAATCAGTTAGAAATCAACAGCATCTGTTTATAGGCAAAAGGAAGCACCTGCACCACGCCGTAAGTTGGAATGATGCCAATCCAACACCGAATGGATCTTAGCTCTCTTGAAAATATCATTTGGGTACCTTGAAATAAAGATTCAAATTTTACTGCAAAATATGGACATTGGAAATGAATATAAGATGAAACAAGATATCACAATGTATAACATATTCTAAAACATAAAGCACAGATTAACCTGAAAACATTGTCACCCATGTCTATAATTTTCAAGACATGAGGACACATGCAGGGTCAGAATCGTCCAAATTTCTTCTTCTATACCTTTGAAGTGAACTGAATGTCTACATAGCATTCTGTTCTAAGACAAATTTCGAATAATTTTGTACATTTAGCATGGAAGCAAGGTAGAAATTGTCCAAGGAACTTCTAGCTACCTAGGAATGGGGTTGCTGCTTCTATGAGACATGCCCATTTGGCATATTATCCAAATAGATATCCTATGCACAAAATTGGAAATTTCATGTAATATCCAGAAATTAGTAAACGAACAACAAAAAGAGTAAAAATCATCTACCAAATGATCAGTAATTCCAGGGATATGCAGTTTGAGATAGATAAGTGAATCGTGATACAAAAGAATGTAGATACATATTAAAAAGCCCCTTACACAATCTAATAAAAGCACAAGTTGGTCCAGATTCATGGATAGCACACACATCAAAAGATCTTCATTCACCAATCTGTGGATGAAACGATAAAAAAAAAAAAAAAAAAAAAAGAAAAGGCCCTTCACAACTAACCATTACGCATGACAAGGTTTTTACTAAATGTAACACTACTTGGAATGTGCATCTTGAGCAATCATTTCTTCTCTCTCTCTCTCTCTCTCTCTTGTTTTTTTTTTATTTTTTATAGGAAGCATCTTGAGCAATCATAATTCAAAAGAAGTGGTATATTATTTACAAACTACATAAGCACACATTTAGCATCAGCAGAAAATATTAAAAAGCTGTAAATCAAGAAGCCAATGGATGCATTTCTCAAATACCTTTCAAACAGCTGAAATTCTCCATCAACTATTGCTGGAACTTGCCCCATGGGGTTTACCGCTGTATGCAAATATTGTAATGAAAAAACTTCTCATTGTCAGTTACAGAATAAAATGCTATTGAAACATTTCTTCTAAGAAACACACTTTCCACAGAAAGCCACATATAAGTCTTGGTAGCTCAAGATACATAGTTAAGTACAGGCAGGTCAAGGTAAACAAAGAAAAAAAAGGACAGTTTAAAAAAAAATCCAATCTTGAATATTTCCAATTAATGTATTGTTAATGCAGCTTGAGCCTTTAAAATGGGGAAAAAAGAAAGAGACTCCAATAAAAATTTTCCCGTCATTTGCACGAGAATCCATCCTAACATCTTGGCATACAAATTAATTACTCACAATAATGGCTACAGTTCTATCCTAATCCTTAAGCAAGACACCAATTTGAACTCTCCCGATGGGATCCATCCCCATTTGATTTTTTTTAAGAGACATGCTTTCATGAAACATGAAAGCATGTCTCCTTGTTTTCTCACTTTAGGCTCCATGTTTTGAGCAAAATGCCTTCTCCCCTTGACCTATAAATAGGCAAGTGAGAAGCTTAGAAAAATCATCCAAGAAATCCAAGAGAGATAGAGGGAGAAGAGGGGGAGAGAGAGAGGAGAAAATATTAGAGAGAAAGTTTAGAGGGATATTCTCAATTGAGAAATTTACACACCAGGGGAGTGTAAAGTTATCTCTAATTTTGAGTGCATACCCCAAGATTAGAATATTCTTGAGAGAAATTGTACTGCATACCACTTTGAGATAGTGAAGAATTGTTCGAAGTTTGTCCCGTGGTTTTTCCCTTCACCTTGAAGGGTTTTCCACGTAAATCCGGTGTTCTTCATTTCTGTATTTATTTTCTCATATGGGTACTATTCATGTATACGGAACTATTCCCATATATGGTACTATTCACGTATACGGGTATCATTTCACATTTACGGTACTATTCATGTATATGGTTACTATTCATCTGACGTAAACAAATACTACCAGAGAGTAGTATTAGTATTAGAGCAGTAGGAGTCGATCCTTCGTCATCCCCAACATCTCCATTGTTTCTCCACTAACAGAAATGCTGGAATATTCCCCATTACTTCATGTTTTCAACTAAATTCTTAACTTTACTTCATTCAAGTAACTCACTTGAAGTAAGGAACGGCCCAACACACTACATCTCTCTCCCTTTTTGCTCTCTTTATCTCAACAACCTCACAAAAGATTTCCAATTTCCCAGAATTTACACCAACCTTTTTTATCAATGGAACCAAAACTAAGCACATACAAAAGATTTATATCATAATTAAGATATCACCAACTTCACCTCAAATTTCCTTTGTTTATCTTTCCTTAATAAAATTCTGAACTCCCCACACCCGAATCCCAAATCCCAAATCCCAAATCCCAAATTTATTATTACTACGCATTCCAGGAATAGATTAAGAAGTATAGCCTTTGTCTATTTTCACCTTCGTTTATTTTTCAATAAATCCTCAACTTCCCTACACCCCAAATCCCAAATCCAAGTTAATTAACACTCATTCCGGGAATGGAATAAGAAGCATAATTTTTCATCAATGAATATCACTTTTTCCATTAATTCTCAAAGCAAAGCTATGATCCAAATTCTGAAAATCTCACCTTTATATTCAGGGGAATGTTGCTGACGCTTTGCTAGCTCAATTTTGATCTCCTCAAATTCAATTCCATTAACCCTAAAAACACCCAACAAGAAAACCCATTTTAAGTATCAAACCAACCAAATCACACAAATAAACACAACCCACTGTTTCTTTCATTTTTTTCAAAGACGAAAATTAAAAATAAATAAATAAATTGAAATGGACAATAGGAGGAGGATGACAGAAAATCACTTGCAAAAGATGAGGATAAAAATAGAAGGTTCTTGTATCCTGATCGGCATAAACCTTGAGCTTCATCCTTCCGGGTTTCGAGGTTTCTAGGCTCTGAATTTGTGAAGTAGTGTTGTCTGATACTGTGGTTCCGGAGCTTTTGACGTGAATAGTGTGTTTTGAAATAAAAATACAAAATTTAATTCAGGTTTCAAAAAAATGACAAAAATAGTGCGTTTGGCCACGGCCACGGTGGAAGGAAGGGGAAATGTCAATGGCCGATGTTCACGACGCCGGCTATTGACACATAAATTCATTTAATATTTTATGAATCCGTGGGCTACGGCTGTGGGCTCCACCACCCACCTCCCTTCCTTGCGTGCCGTCTCACGACCGTTATGGACGTAACGGAAACGGACATGGTAACTTTTTCCACCTCAGGTTGACCATAACGTCCAAGAATATAAATGGAAGGAGAACTATAATATAAATATTTGGACCACTGAACTTTTTTTAAGTAAAAATTAATTTCACCCGTTCAAACTAACAATAAATTTATTAAAAAACATATAATCAAAATTATTAAAAAAATATAAAAAATAAAACAGCATCCAATATTCATATTATAATGTGAATTGACTAAAATATATAAATTTAATAATGATATTAACAAATATATATGAATTTAAATTTATATATTATTGTGACCATAATATATATAACTTAATTTCATAATATATTAATAATTACACTTAATTTCTATTATCTTTAATCATATATTTTTATTCATTTGAAACTGTCAAAACAAATATTATATTATAATAATAAAAAAACCAAAATATTATATTAAGATGATATAACCATCTATTATATAAAAATAATAATGGTCATATATGTGTATAAAATGATAATTAAATAAATAAAAACCAATATAGATAGAATAATTCTGCTTATTAAGAAATAAACATAAAAAAAGTATAAAGGGGTTATTTTAGGTTTAGAATTACGAAAAAAAAAATCACTATTTAAATGGAAACATGGGTGTGTGTGACGGTGGGTCTGGACAGGTGTCAGGAAAAGGTTGGTGATCCAAATATTCAAGATAAATGTAATTATATAAGAGTAAATATTAAAAACGGAAGAGGCTTTGGCAAATTTCATTAGTCAAGGCTCACAACGCCTCAGCCTTGAACCCAATGATAATTGGCTACCATTGTCAGAACACCGTAGCCCCAAATTAAGTTTAATTTTTAAAAATTTGAATCAATTTAATTTTCCACAAGGATTACCCAGATTTAATTTTTATTATCATTTTTTAATATTGAAACATGGAATTTTGCGTTAACCCTCAATTACGACCTTCATGCATAAACCAAATGTTTTTGTTTTGAAAAACAAGAGAAACATGTTTTTGTTTTGAAAAACCTAGAGAATACTAAAATTGAGTTTTTTAGGTATTCAAAACAAATGCCAAAAGTAGGTAAATTTAGCCAAAGACTAAAATTGTGTTTTTTAAAATCATACTAATAATAGTTTGAAAAAATAGAGGCCTAAATCTAATTTTCTTATTTTTTTATTAGATGTATTGTAAAAATGAAATTTTTTTATAATACTTACAATTTAAAATAATTTTTATAAAAAGCGGTACATATATAAAACTAAAAACCCTAGATGGCGCCTCATGCATAATCTTCAAAAAACATTGTATATACCAAATCATGCATATACCAAAACATTTAAATATATTAAAACATTTTATACAAATTTTCATATATAAAAATAATATGTATCAATGTATCCCACAAGATATTTTATATTTCTTAGGACTACGCTAGAATAACAAAGATGTCAGCTAACAAGTAATTCCGTGGAGTTTGAGACGGAGCTGAGGGAGCTGATGGAGCCGAGGTATCTGATGGATGAAGTAGTCGATGTACACGTCGAGTACGAGGTCGCCTAGCTGGAAGTCTACCCCACTCAGGTAAAAGGTCAAGGATGGTGTCATCCATGGGAGGCAATGTATGAGATGGTAAAGGGTGTGATGACAATGTGATATCATCGCTACTGACATGTTGGCTCACACACCGGATAAGGTACGACGTAAAGCAGCGGAGGCCGGAAGGTGATGCGGTATGTGTTGGGAAAGGGAAGGCGATGTCAATGCGAGCGTATAGCGGGATGCCATAAGTGTCTGGGTTATAAACATCTGGGTGGGCGGGTAAGTATGAGGGTATCAAGCAGGCAAGTCGGGTCGCGTACTTAGACCAATACACCGTCTCGACCATGACCTGACTCACCATCTCGAGCACGACCTCGGCGATCAACTCCCCATCTCTCTCTCCCTCTCCCTCTACCTCGAATGGGTTGCATACGTGCTGGTGTGGATGACACCGAAGGTCTAATCGATGGTCCATGTGATGTTAAAGCCTCCTGAGCGTTCCCGGCGATGCAATGGTCTTCTCCGATCTGGTGTAACACCGATCGGGCAATATGATGTATGTCGCACAACGCACCAATGGTAGCAAAACGAGAGCGACTGGCTATGTCAACCATGGCGGCGATCTGAGTGGACCAAACAAAGAAAGAATTATAATTACATAATCTATTGATTAAAATTAGGTAAAATATTTTAGAAACACATGACTCTAACTTCTACCAGTGAGTACCACCGGCCGTAGTATGGAACCTTCATATCATCCATATGCAGTAGGAAGCCATAAACGCTATGTATCACGACGATACCACTCGCCGTATGACATGAAGTGCATCAAACCCACCATGGGGTGAAGCGATGATCCCAACGCCGCATCCCATAATGCTAAGGTCGAAAGTATGACACGCTTCAATCGCTACCGACATGTCGTCCACGCATCCATCGATGCACCGCCGTCAGATGTCGAGGTATCTCCCGATGCATCCCAACCGGCGCAAGACTCGCCTCGACGACGCCACCAACACCCGAACATATCGGGCCGTGACATCGTCCCTCCGCATCTCCCGATCGCCTAAGCACACATATGGAAGTCGGGTCAAGTAACCTCCCACGATGGTCAGCCATGATTCCATATGTGAACGCTTTATGTCAATAAATTTTACTTGAATATGAATGAAATTATTGATAATCCATATACTTTTACATAAACCATTACTTGATCGTGAGTCTCCAAGCAGATCTAAATGATCCTCTGACATAGAGGAGACACCGACGGGTTGCGCACCCGTGTCAAAGGTAATTTCCACCTACACCGAATGGAAGAAGCTTGGTGAGTTCCACCTCCTGCTCTACCGTCCCACCTCCGGCCCGCCAGCCAGGTCAGAAATGTAATCCATCGTGACAGCCCCTCGTGTAGGTCCCATCCCTACACTCCAGATCTGCGCATCGCAAAGGCATGAGCGGCAGTGGCACTGACTAAGGCAGGTCGCCAAAACTGGTCGATCGACGCAGAAGTCTTTCCAAGACCATAGCTGAATACAAAATAAACATAAAGTTGGTCCCAAAAAATTGAGGTTTTTATATTGCTTTGGAAAAAATAATATAAATCGTGTCCCCTTTCCGGGACCCATGATTTAACGAAAATCAGGCAGAGTCTCCTTTGTACAAAGAGTTCTACCCAAAATACAACCTGTACAAAAAAACCTGCCAACATGGCTCAATGACCTCAGTAGGTCCAATTATGAGTAATAGTGGCCTAATCAGGCCAATTCATCCATACACAACAACATACATTCCAAGTTATTACATACCTGTATGAGTGTAATACAACCGCTAATACCGCAGCTACAATCGAAGCTGGCTCAGCATAACTCGCGATATGTATGTGCTAGTACTGCACCACCCCAACTATAAGTCGCAGATAGCGCCAAATCTCGCAAAGAGTGGGAGAAAGCACATGGGAACATCTTCACCCTTCGGTCTCGCAAACAAGAAGGGATCCACCGCTAAGATGAACCCACGTGCACTACGCCTAATGTGACCTCATCCGCATCATGTGGCGGAAGTGGGATAATCGTAACATAACCACCTAAGTAGCGAGATAAGACTCTCGATAGCATCGATTGGTGGATGACACCTCGAGCAACTTCTTCGCACAACGCCACATCGAACACACAAAAGGCACTGACCGTCGGGCCATGGTGGATGAGGATAAGGCCAAGGATGATGGCCACATCCCTGGTAGCGTTATCGCCATCTCCCTATTGGCACACACGAAACGTGGTGTCTCGCCACCATTTCTAATTTGGTAGAGGGTGATAAGTGGCCAATCGACGATGTGGCCCAAGCAGCTTTATACTATATAATTCCTACATTTAAGACCGGTCATTTGATCACCAACCTTTTCCCGACACCGTCTGCACTCCACCGGCCACACACACCCGTGTTTCATGTAAATACAAATCAAACACTTAACTGCTTTTTCTTTTTAAGTAAGTGATAGCATTTTTTCAGAATTCTAAAACCTAAAATAACCCCTTTATACTTTTTTTTTTATCATTTTATTTCTTAATAAAATAATTATTCTATATATATTTAGGTTTTTGTTATTTAATTATCATTTTTATACACATATGACCATTATTATTTTTATATAATAGATGGTTATATCATCTTAATATAATATTTTGGTTTTCATTATTATAATATAATATTTATTTTGACAGTTCAAATGAATAAAAAATATATGATTAAAGATAATAAATTAAATTAATAATTATTAATATATTATGAAATTAGAGTTATATATATTATAGTCACAATAATAATATATAAATTTAAATTCATATATATTTTAGTTAATATCATTATTAAATTTATATATTTTTAGTCAATTCATTATATTATGAATATTGGATGCTGTTTTATTTTTTATATTTTTTTAATAATTTTGATTATATGTTTTTTAATAAATTTATTGTTAGTTTGAACGGGTGAAATTAATTTTTACTTTAAAAAAAAAGTTCAGTGGTCCAAATATTTATATTATAGTTCTCCTTCCATTTATATTCTTGGACATTATGGCCAACCCGAGGTGGAAAAAGTTACCATGTCCGTTTCCGTTACTTCCATAACGGTCGTGAGGTGGGTGGTGGAGCCCACAGCCGTAGCCCACGGATTCATAAAAATATTAAACGACTCTATAAATCAACGATCATGACCGACGCCGATTTGATCGAATCAATAATGACGCTGTTAACGACGGTCATCGATAAAAGTTCGCCCCATTGCCAACCTTGCATCCACCGCGCCAAACGCACTGGGCCTATTTTTCAAACCCTCAATTAAATTTTATATTTTTATTTCAAAACACACTATTCATGTCAAAAGCTCGTGGTTCCGTCTATCCATTGCTTTTATCTCCACATTGTCATGGCTATGGTGACGTGAGAAAGTATTTACAAGTTACAACTTTACATTGAAGAATGTTTTCCAATAATATTGCATTTAAAAAAAATTACCAAATTAGTTTGAAAAACAAACAAATATAAAAAATAATGCATCTCAGGCCACATGAATTATCTAACAAATTATGTGGGCCAGCTATATTTAATCGCATTTTCACATTTATCCCTCATTTAACATAGACTCACTTTATTGAAAAATTTTTAAAATAAAATTGGAATCGTCACTTATTTTTATTCATATTTTTAAGAGAAAATAAAATAAAAAATAAAACCCTAGAATGAATCATTTTTTAGGAAGACATGTTTACAAAAAACTAAGTTCAAATTCGAAAGTCATGTTACTTATCGAGAATGTACGATAATGAGTCGTAACATCTTTCTAAGCCCATCTAAAAATGGTATCTACTAAATAAGTTTAGGGAACTCTGCAATTAATTAATTAATTGGTGGATATTACAGAAAAGAATCAAAGATTCAATACATAAAAATTATTTATTTATGTAGATATCCAATTTTATTTTAAAAGAGAATTATTTACTTATTTTATAAAAATATTTATTAAAGAAATCAACTTGTCAAAAGATTTATTTTAACTAATTTAAAAGGAAATTGAGCTTTATGACTTTATTTAAAAAAAATATTATTATTCTTATTAGGAAATATATTTTATTGAAAAATTGTTTAAAAGTATTTATTTATAAAAATTAGACAATCTTATTTAAAAAAACAAATGAAACTTTGAAGGACCTTCATTAAAGACAAAATTTTGAATTTTTATTAAAACATATTTTAGATTCTTTATGAAAAAAACATATTTTTTGCTTTCTTTTATTAAAGAAAATAATTATTTAAAAAAAACATATTATGAACTTGTTTTATTAAATTAAATTATTGAATTATTATTTTCATTAACACATAAATTATAAAATTACATGTTCAATTCTACATACAACCAAGTATATTAAAATGAATTTACAAGAACATACATAAAAATAATAATAATCATAATAATAAAATTAAATATTAACAAGGAAAGTGATAATGTACTAAAAAGTCACACTTATAATTTACAGTATTCCCGAGTCATTTTTTAAAATCTGGTCATCCACGCGTTGTGAATTCGTACTTGATTAGCAAAAATAGTATGAATTCCTCATGCAAAACAAAATAAGCTCAAAAGAGAAAAAACCATCAAAGTAGGAAAAAAGAAGGGAGTTAATGAAACCAAAATAAATATTCAAGTCTAATAATAATAAGCCTAAAAGCAATATATAAACTTATCCAATTAATTTCATTCATGTTAATGAATCCTAAATTAATAAATAAATTCTTAAGCAAATATTAAATACGTGACTAAACTAAGCCTATAATTTCATATAAATAATTAAAATAAAACATACTTTAATAAATTCACAAACAATCACATTTTTTTTTTCAATTATTAAGCTCAATTTAATTTAAAATTAAATATCATGCCATAATATTTCAATTTCATATATATATAACCTAAAAAACACACAAACCCTTAAATATGTCAAATTCATGGCTAAAACATACAATAAATTACACTTTGCTCAATATCTATCAATACTAATTTCATGATAATTCACAAAACCAATTCAATAACCAAGTCCCAACAAGTCTAAATATGTAAGAAATTATACCCAAATATAAAAAATTAATCATAAATACATAAAAACTAAGACAAATATATTAATACAATATGTCTTATATTATTCCAAGCCCAAATTTCTTAATAACATAATAATTAAACATATAAGTAAGATCTAATATAACCAAAAAAATGCATTATGCAAGTCAAAATGTAGAAATGATTTTAGGAAGAAAATTACACATTTTTTTAAGACTTAAAATGTAGTTTATGTGAAAGAAAGTGAGGAAAAAAAAGTGTTTTGGTGGTGAGAAAATGAAAGGAAAATAATAGATAGTGAATAAAAGAAAAGCGGAAAATTGAGTGAATGAGAGATGAAGAGGGAAATGGAGGGGTCACTGCCGGTGACTTCTCGACTCCGGTGAGGTAGTGATGGTGAGAAAAGGGGGGAAAAGAAAAAAATAAGAAAGAAAAAAATGAGATGAAGAGAAATGGAAAATGTGAGTTTTTATTGTTGAAGCTTACCTTATATTTGCTGGAGTTTGGAAGAAAATCGAGAGAAAAATGGAATTGAAAGAGAAGGAAGAAGAAGAAAAGAGGGAGAAGAGGAGAAGGAGAAGGAGAAGAGAAGAAGAAAATAACCAAAAGAAGGAAGAGAGAAAGAGAGGGGGGTGTAGGGAATGGGGAAATAAGAAAATAATAATAAAAAAAAAATCAAAAAATTAATAATAAATATTAATGATGATAATTGATGATGTTTTTTCAATCGGAACTGGGCTTGAGCGTGTTGGATTTGTTGGGCCGGTCCGTTGACTCTGGACGTCGGGCTCCTCTGCAAGAAACGATAAACAAAAAGGATCGACGGGGGCTCACCCGTTGCCTCTCCGATGCCTAAGTAAGTTCTTTCCGATGGAAGAAAAGATCAATCGCTGTGGAATGGTTACAGATATGCTCGTATACCTTTCTACCATGGGGTGGGACTCGGTATTATAATGGATGATCAGCGATAATTTTCCTATTTGATGATGACATGTAATAGTATATTTCCTTATTTGAGGATGATACGATATTTCTCCCATTGGGTGAGATATTTTCTTTCCTTATTGTAAACCGTCTAATAAGGGATGATTGATAGGGTACAATTGTGGAATATCCTACTTTCCTGACGTGCTGGAGAGATTAGGTGTTTTCCCCATCATTGCATTCCTTGGGTTACCAAATACTTTAAAAGAGCGAGTTGACCCCTCGCTTCAGCCCGTATTGGGATACCATTAAGGGCCATTGCTAGCACTCGGCCCGCGAATCCCGACAAGCCATTTAAGGTCTTTAAGCCACAGGCCTATTATTTCAAACCCCATCGCCCCCAAAGATTTGACTAAGTAAGCGAGTGGCACGTATCGCTCATCAGCGCGGATACCCACGTGGCTACTCAGAAGAGCTTGATTAGTGGCTTTGTCGCTGTCCCACGCCTTTGATAAACATATCACGCGCTTATTTCCTTACTTCAGGGCTCTTAGCTTCCTTAAAAACGCCCCCTGACCGTTTGCACTTTGTTCCCTTGTTCTTGAAGCTTTTTTGCCTCTGCAAGTTTGTGCTTCCTTTTTTCTTGAATCTTGTCCGATTAGTGTTCAGGACTGCTTTTGGTGGTCCCTGATATCTCGCTTGGGGCTGGTGTCCCTGCCTGTTTCCGCCTGTACATCTTTTCTTCTCCTCTCATTTTTTGGTTTCAAGTTCACGAGGTTCTAAGGCGTGCCTCGATCGGGTCTCCGTATTTTCTCGATTCCCTTTTTCCTTACTTAACCCCCGTCGCACCTCCATGGGCCCCGTCTTCGCTCCTCCTCATTACAAGATAGGGAGTAACCCGTCGAGACGCCTGGGGTCAGTATGACCGACTAGGGGAACGACAGCTGGTCGCGTGGTAGGTTCACCGGCCGCCTGGGGGGAGCTCCTTCCCTTAGATAAGGGCAAGGGCAAAATTAACAAAGCCCTCGGTATCCAATGCTCAATATTTGAGGGTCGCTTTGCACTGTAATGTCGAGGCCGTAGTCCTAGCCTGGGCCGAACCTTGTGACGGCAGGAAATCTCATGTCCTGCATGGCCCCCGCTTCGATCCAAGTTTGTCGCTTCGACGTGGCCGACCACCCACGCCGGCCCAGCCCCAAGATGGTGTGTTTTTCGAGGTGGCTGCTCGAGATCCCGCCTCGCTTCCTTGCATCCTTTATAAAGCGGTTCACAAAGATTTCAATGTCCGCCTCTCGCCTTCCCCCAACTTCCTGGGTGTTCTCGTAAGGTTAGTCGCTTTAGGGACAAAGGCCCGGTGTTCCCATTGCCCCGCTCTTGACTCTTCGTAAAGGAGGTCAAGGCTCTTTATATCTCCAAGCGCTCCAAACAAGTTGATTACTTCGGACCTTCCATCTTCGCACAAGTTCTGGAAGGAACATTATTTTTTTGTTAGTGGCCGTCATTGGGAGTACAATCCCTTTGACCAAGAGGACACACTTGGCGTTCCTGCCATCTAAACTACCCCCGAGAACCTACGTGAGCTCTCCTTCGTTCTGGTTTGTCTTGGTTTTCAGAGGTCACAGGATATTTCTGACATTGCTTTGGTCGCATGGCCTTCAGGTGCTCGACTCAATCTCAGTCCTAAGGACGAGGAGGTGAAGCGGAAGCTGGTGAAGTGCGCCCCACGTGCCTATTCCAAGCTCATTAGGTCGGATATTCCTGGACCGTCTGCGAGGCCCCGCCCTGGGCTTTCCTTCGAGATCTTCCCTCTCCGTCATGAAGCCTCATGTCCCAAAAATCTCCCCACCTCCGCTTCGGGAGTCCCTTACGCGGTTTGCCAATGGGAGAGCTTCGGTCCTACTCTGGAGGTGCCGCAAAGAAGAAAAGGAGCGTGAACGTAAAACCTCCTCGAGCTCAGCCAGAGGGCTACCCCGCCGGTAAGATCCCAAAGGTAGGGGCCTCTTCCGCTTCGTCCGCCGTCTGGTCGAAGACCCTTCGGGAGGGCGTGGAGCCCTCGAGGTTCTCCCATTCAGTCTCAGTCCCACGCGGGCGCCGCGCCCCCTCCTGCAATGCCGAATGAGGTGACGAGGAATCGTGATCGCTTTGAGGCTGCAAGGGATAAAGGACTCCGGGCCTCGCGCGACTACCGTCTGGCTGCTTTCCTCAACTCGCGACCGACCTCAGGAGGGTGGGTGCCCTGCCCGTCGAGGAGGCTCTGGCTCTTCTGCTTCAGGGAACCGCCTCTATACGTCCAAGTGCTTTCGTCAATCTTTTTCTTTATTGTTTCAGTTATCTTAGCTAACTTTTTGTTTTTTATTGTTTTTTTCAAAAGTACTACTTGCGAAAGCCTCGTGCTGAGGCCGCCTTATCAGGTTCCGCTTAGGGCTAAGTCTTACAAGGCTAAGGTTGCTTCCCGACCTCCGAGAGGGCTGGTCTTCAAGCCCAGATAAGGGAACTAACTGAGGAACTCGTGAAGCACAGGTCTGACCAAACATGTTGGGGAGGAGATCTTCGTATCCTTTTCGGGGCTAGCATCCAAGGCCCATATTGATAAGTTGTCTCCATATTAACAAAATCCCCCATGGGGTAATAAGAGGCAATATCATGTGCAGTGGGAGGGACGACATTAGTGCTTGAAGTCTGTCCATCAAAGGCAGCATTTTTGGGAACTTTAGAAGGACAAGACTCATTTCGATGCCCATATTTTCCACATTCGAAGCAAACCATATGGATACCCTCATACTCAACCCGCCGCACACGATGCCGAAGTTTAAACTTAGATATTAGAGGCATGGATAGGTCCACTTCAACACAAAGACGGGCAACATGACACCAGGACACCATGCTAGTAGCAGTATCTATTTTAATTGCCCACAAATAATGGAATATTTACAATGTGTACCAGGTGAACAGTGAGCACCCACTAGCCAAGGCCATGGTAGAATATGCTAAGAAATTCAGAGAAGATGAAGAGAATCCCACCTGGCCAGAAGCCAAAGATTTCATCTCTATTACTGGACATGGTGTGAAAGGTATTGTTCGGAACAAAAAGATCTTAGTGGGCAACAAGAGCTTGATGTTAGACCAGAACATTGTCGTTCCAGCTGATGCTGAAGATATGCTGGCAGAAATAGAAGCAATGGCTCAAACTGGGATTCTGATATCAATAGATGGGGAGATGGCTGGAGTTATAGCGATATCTGATCCACTAAAGCCAGGTGCTCGTGATGTGATCTCCATTCTCAAGTCTTTGAAAGTTAAGAGCATCATGGTGACAGGTGACAACTGGGGAACTGCAAATTCCATTGCCTGTGAGGTTGAATTGAAACTGTCATTGCTGAGGCCAAACCTGAGCAAAAAGCGGAGCAGGTGAAGAACTTACAGGTATAAATTGAAAATTAGCTCCATGACATGACATGAATAATGACTATTCTTGATTATTATATCCTCAATGCTGTAGAATGAATCTTTTTCTGTTTTTATTCCTCAGGCGTCGGGCTATGTTGTGGCAATGGTTGGAGATGGCATCAATGATTCACCGGCTCTTGTCGCTGCAGATGTCGGAATGGCCATTGGTGCAGGTACAGACATCGCCATAGAGGCAGCAGACATTGTCCTTATGAAAAGCAACTTAGAAGATGTAATAACCGCCATCGACCTTTCCAGAAAGACATTTTCCCGGATCCGTTTGAATTACATCTGGGCATTGGGGTACAATCTCCTTGGCATACCAATTGCTGCCGGGGCCTTCCATCTTCTGATTCCAGTTACCCTAAGGATTTCAAGGTTGAGTGCCATGGCAGTTTCTTCGGTCAGTGTCGTCATTGCCCTCTCTCTTGTTAGTACTACCAAAGACCCAGGAAGCTGGATGCCCTAGAGATGCAGGGAGTGAAGGTGGAGTGAGATCGATACCATTGAGTTGCAGAAATGGTGAAGTGATTCTACCTGTGTCATAATTTCAGCTTTTTATTATGGCTACGCAGAAGTACAGCTTTGCCTTTAAATAAGATCAAAGACGATGATATCTAGGTAAAAATAAGATAGGTTGGTTATGAATACATGTACATAAGAATATTACTGTCCCAAAGAACGGTGGTAAAATGTACATCCTAGCAAATGATATTAAATGGAGGCAAAAAGAGCCCTTGAGGGGTTGTGTGAAATGGAGGTCCTAGGCTCGAATCCCTATACAAACATAATACTACAACAAAGTGAATATATGTCGGAAAAAAAAAATGGAGGCAAAAAGATAATATCCCAAGGATCGGTAGTAAAATGGGAGATTTGCCAGCAAATGAAATTAAATGGAGGCAAAAAGATACGAAAAAATAACATGCTCTTGCATATAGCTTATTTGCAATTATGAAACAAGGTCTGTTTCACCTGTTGGCTCCAAACAAGGCTCACAATTGCAGGTCTAGTAACAATGCTAGAAACATGATTCCTGTAACAATACTAGTAGTTCACAACCATGGTAGTAACATGCAACAATACTAGCAACATGCAATCACTCTTATAATGTTTACTGTCTGCGAACTTATAATCACAGATCTTGTAACACACAGAACATGATTCTCACAACTTTGAATGCAGTGCCCTTCTTTACTCAGCCTCATTGATTGCTCCCCCTGGTGGTGGCTTTTGTAGCATTGCTTTGATTTGGAAAATGAGTGTGTGTATTTCATCAAAATGAGGTCCAGTTGCATTTTTTGTATTCTCAATCCACTGCTGAACCTTCTCGTACGGGCCTAATATCCGATCGCGTTCCTTATCGCCCAAAACCTAATCCAATACAAAATTTATATCAGCCCTCATAATCTGTGTGAAGTTATCTGTTACCAGATCATGAATTAACAATAGGGTAATGAGTAATATGTTTGTTTTAGCAATTGTAGTTAACTGGATGGAGTTGGTCCACCATCCTGGCAACCAGATGGTGCTAGAGAGAAGTAGGAGACATAAACGATCATCGGGGAGGATTGAAAGAAACAATGCAAAGTGAATTTCTTTATCATTGGTAACTTTCCATTGCCATCAAAATGATAAATCCAAAATTCAGACCAAAATTCAATTTTTTCTAAAGATCCACACATGGCATCCATATAAGCAACACGAAAAACAAAAACAAAGACAAGTAGGAGCAACTACTGAGCCAACTTTACCTCTGTGCCGCTGTATAATTTCACAAACCATGCTGAGATCTGCTATGGATGGTTGAGAGCTCCTCAGTGAACTTCTCATTCTCCTTTAGCCAAAAGGATTCAATCTTTGACAGAGATGACAACAAGAGTTTCTCAGCTTCAGCAGCTATTTGTGGGTTTACTTGAAATACCAACAAAAGAATCCTAGAACAGAGCTTACTACATATGGGGCTGAAAAAGAAGCATCAAGTAATTAAGGCATACCTCAAAAAAGAATGGAAGAGGGTGAAGCGCATAGTTACACCAAAAATATATGTATACTTTTTTTTTATCAGAAACAATTGAAGGTGAGGGGTCCCTCCCAAAATGTATGAGCTCTGATCAAAAGAAGAAAAGAAACCATCTCCAAAATACAGGAAGTCGGAGGTATGCATGTAGGTATTCAAACTGGGAGGTACATCTCAACAAAAGATTAATCAACATTTATATGATCCACTAGTTCAACAGTAATTGATGCACACGCATACACAGAATCTGAAGTTCAGAATCCTGTGGAGGTCAAATATGTACATTGTAGATAGCCCTAGAACCTTGGTTGATTTTTTGACTTTGTTGGATCGTATATGAGGGTTGGTGGGTATAGTTGAGAGGCGGTGGGTTTTTTTATTTCTCCCCCTTGCTTCTCTTTCTTTGGTCCCCTTTGTGGGACCCTCCTGTATACTCCTTGTATACCTTGTGGGTTTCCCTTGTGTGCTTCTTTTTTATGAATATATCTCTTGCTTTACTCATAAAAAAAAAGGACTATGAAGTTCAGAATCAATCACTAACACTTGATAACTTAAACATCTATAGATGTCAACACAACTTAGAGATTCCCTCAATGAAATACTTGGGAAATGAATTAGTTTTTTAATGGGAAAATGCCACACTACCAGTCACATGAAAGGAAAATAAGGATTGTGAATGCCCCAGTTTGATAATTCACATGGAAAGAACCTGTTTCAACTCTCATACTAAAATGTAAAGCCTATTCCATAAATTAAAAGGAATTTTCCGGTTTATTTGGACCTTCATCATACTAATATTGCTACATGGTATGGATATGCAAATCTATGGAAACATGCGGCAAAGCTCATATCAAGTTACGCAGAGCTTGCCAAACAAAACATAAGTTCTGGTTTTATAGGAAATGTGAACAGTAAAATTATCTAACAAGATCATCACTACTGAGGTCACTCCAGCTCACCTTTTAAAAGCGAATATCACTAAAGACTTCAAAAATAAGATTCATGAGTGGGAGTGGACATGGTTGAAGTGTTTACTGTGAGAGAAACAATTGAAGACAGTTGTAGGAGATAGGTTGCTCCAAAAGGATTACCTTTGGTCAAGGATTTCTATCCTTATTCGAGCTGATACTGGTAGATTTTTCTGGGGAAATGAATCTGAATGATGGGTCCTGACAAAGGTGTAGTTCCTTGCTCCTAAAGCGGCCATAGAGAATAGTCACTTTGTCAGTTTAAATAGAAGGGATGGATTCAGGCAAACCATGTTAGTTGCTAAGCAATTGCCAGGGTGAAGAAGAATCTGATTACATCCCACCCTCAACCAAAGAAGGATCTTCACTTTTTTCTTTTCTGGAGTAGAGTAGTGTTGCTTTCTTCTTTAAAGGAGACCTTGCTAAGTATGGAAGATCTGTGGATGAAGTAGGAAGGCACATAGAGACTACCCTGATGAAGGAAAGCCTTTCAAAGTCTACTAAGGATGAAAAAGAACACAATTTAAAATTAGAATTGTATTTGAAATAAATTATGAATATTAGTTAGAAAAGGAATTTCAACTTTGAATTAGATTATCATTTAGATAGTTTACATTCTTTTGTTAGATTCAAATAGGATTTTAGGTCATATGGAAGGGTTAGGGAATTTTAGTATTATTTAGAATTTCTTAGAGAAGCCTATAACTAGGGTTATTTGATGTAAGTCAAGGACAGATTTTTTGGAGTAATAATATTTCATCCTTTTGCAATCTTTGCAACTTCCAATGGTGAGACTCCATTGACTTTCAGGTGAGACTAAGAAGACCTTAGAGAGATTCTAAGGTTTCACCTATCCCCTATAGTCTATTCTTTCTCTATTTCTTTTATTATCTAATTTTCCTCATCACACCTTATCTATATATAGTTTGATTTTACCCTTTTTCATTTTTCCCTAAACCCTAAATATAAAAACCCTTCTTTACCCACATTCGCATTGAGGCAACCTTTCCAGGGTTGTCCTACATCAGTTTTGGTATCAAAGCCAAAGTCTTAGCTTGAAAAGAACATATGCAATTGAGGAGTGGAGCCACTTATACTAGCATGAGTTCCCAAAATACTTCTAACAATCAAGATCTTGCTATAATATGCTTGGAAGAAATTTTAGCCACACAACAATCCCATCAAGATGCTATAATACAATTAAGTAGCAAACTTGATGAGATCATGAATTATTAGAAAAGGGTCAAGAAAAACAACCCATTGAAGATGAGATGGCAAGCCATCAATTCAGACACTTGCCAAGTCAATTGTGTGAAGAGCGGGGTAATTTTATGATGGGAAACCAACAAAGGGGTAGAATCTTTGAACAAGATAATGATGAGACAAAAAAGGTACGCCTTGAAGTTGCTGAATTTTATTGAAAACTAAATCTAACCTAAGCTTTGATTGATTATGTCTATAAAGATTACTTTTTTTTTTTAATTGACTGTAAAAAACAAAATTTATATAGATGAAAAAAAGAGCACAAAGGACCCAAAAAGTACACAAGAGGAGTACAAAGGAGCCCAAACACACTCTCACCTACACCCCATCCAAACCAAAAACCCCACCAAAGAATTTGAGTTATCTACTTTGTACACCTTAGCCCACCCCCACAAGGTAAACAGAAAGGAAGATTTCATCCTAAGAGCCGAGGGGGCCTCATTTTCAAAAACCACCATGTTCCTTTCCAACCACAGCGTCCAAAATAAACAAAGAGGAGCCGCCATCCAAACTCTCTTCCTTTTTTTTTCCAACATTAGCGCTTTGCCAAGCAAGGAGAAGTTGCTCAACTCGCATCTGGGAAACCCAATTAACTCGCAATTGCCAAAAGAAGATCCCATAACATTTTGGCCTCTTGATACGGGAGGCAAAGCTGTGTCGGGTCTCATTTGCTTCCTCATTCTTCACATAAAAAACATTTGTTTACTGGTAATCTCTCCTCTTCAAGCTTGATCCAATCAAGTATAGCACTCTTGCTCCCAGAAGTTTCCTGTGCTTAAAAACCCAATTTCAATCCATCGGGTTCCGTATGGGATCTACTAGGGAAACCCAAGAGAAAACACTGGGCCAACATACATGTAAACAAATATAAAACCATCGTAACAGATCCCTTGAAACAATCCTCTAATGTGAATTCTAAACTCTGCTGGTGAGAAAAAGAGTTAAAACCCTTCCACCTCATCCACTCTTAACTGTTTGAGGTATTCAGAAGACTTGAGATCAACCTCAACTCACAGATTAACCAAACATCATCACCTCATCTTCTTTGTTTTCACGTTAAGTTGAATGAAGAGCGGGGGAAGGCTTGGCTCAAGACCGTCCGTCGCACCAAGGATCCTTCCAAACCCAAAATTCTCTAACCATTTCCTAAGGAGGGAATAGCATTCCCCGAGAAAAGGTGTTTCATTCTTTCCTCGATGTCTTCCATAAGCCGCACTAAAACCGCCCTCGATGTCTCTAGTATACCAACCCCAGCCTTCCTCTCCAAACTCGGTACTGGACACCAATCTCCGCTGAACCTCTCATTAGCAAACCGCCAACACCACTTACACAAAGCAGCTGTTTGGTTCACGCAAAGGCCTCTCACCCCTAACCCCCCTCTACTTTTCTCTAGGCAAACAGTTTTCTAGTTGACCAGGTGTGGTTTTCGATCAAGATTCCCTCCACCCCAAAGAAAGTCTCTCTGAATCTTCTCTAGTCTGGGAAATAATCAGCCCCATAACCCTTTTAATTCTGTTTGCCAACACTTTCGATAAAATTTTATAGAGACTACCCACTAAACTGATTGGCCTCAAGTCCTTCAGATCCTCAACAGCACTACCCTTGGGCACCAGAACCAAGAAAGTAGCATTAAGACTTTTTACAAACTGCTCATTCTGGAAGAAATCTCTAAAGAAGCCCATAACCTCCTCTTTCACAAAATCCCAACTAAAAGACCAGAAAGCTATTGGAAAACCATCAGGTCCTGGGGCTTTATCATTGTTAAGCCCAGAGACAGCTGCTAGGACTTCTTCCTCAGTGAACATTTCTTCCAACTTGGCAGACTGATCTGCGCCAATCAAATTGAGGTGTAGGTCTGGGTAAGGCGGGCACCAATTGTATGGAGGTCGAGTGAGACTTTGCAAGCACCTGAACTGTGACCATCTCTAACCTCAAATTTCCTAACCGCTTTCTCCCACGATGCCGATACTACTAATGGATTTCCTCCTTCATGAGAATTGGTCATTCTGTGAAAACCCCGCTTCACCCTCTTTCAACTAAACTTCTCTCACTTGCCTAAGATACCTCTTCCAAATCCACCCAATTCTTTAAAATCCTCTCTACTTTATCCCTTTTCTCCGCTCTTCCAAGGACAAAGACCTTTCCTTTTCCACATCATCCCGTAAAGAAACTTATTCAAAGCTTCTTTTTTATTATTCTCCACTCTACCAAAAACCTCAATATTCCAGGCCTTCAAAATTCCTTTCAGGGCCTTTAATTTTGAAGCTAGAATAAAACTGTAGGAACCAGAAAAATGCAGATTTTGCCACCAACCTCTAAGGGTATCCTTGAAGCCTGCATACTTCAACCACATATTCTCAAACCGAAAAGGAGAAGGCCCCGATCTAATCCCATCACAAACCAAGATCACAGACAGCTGGTCGACACCTGGTCTCGAAGAGTACTGAGCCACGCTGCAAAACCGATTTTCCCAAACTGGCCGTCACTGTAACTGGCCCAGCGGGACATCCGCTGGTTATTGAGACCACCCCTCCAAGTGAAAGGACCCCCTTGCAAAGGAAGATCTCTTAGCCCCAACTCATTTAGAACTTCAGTAAAACGCCTCATAGAGTGCGATAGCCGACAATCCAGATTTCTTTCATTGGGGGAAAGAACCATATTGAAGTCACCCCCAATGCACCAAGGCCCCTCCCACAAACCCTTCACTGCTCCAAGTTCTTCCCAAAACAGTTCCCTTTTGCACCTCTTAACCCACTCCATGTAATTCTCGGGAAGGCCCATAGAAAAACCATCCTCCACATTTTTAAACATGCAAGACCAAAATGGGCCTTAATTCAGCCTCCACTAATTCCAATTTTCTCGTATCCCAAAAGACACACCATACCTCAAACAACTCAAATTTCGACACCTCCTAATCGCCATCCTACTCCACCCTTAAAATCAAGGAAAGGTCCAATAAGATAAATTTTTTAAGTTTGGTTTTCTCAGGCAAACCAAGTCCACCCTCCGAGACCAATAAATTTCGATAAATTTCGATAGTTTTGAATTTATTTCTAACTTTAGTGCAATTCCTCTGCTTTCCACTTAATTTGACCCTTCATTATAGTTTATTGTACATTCCAAATTTTTCCTCAACTCCTCTCATCTTGTCTCCGCAGGGTCCCCTTCCTTTTATCACCATGTCGTTTCTAGCATCCATTTTTCAAAGAACTCCACAATTTCCTTCAAAGCCCGCCGCTAGACCCCTAAAAATTCACTAAATTTAATACAACTATCTTCCCATGCATCGATCCTTTGAACTCGAGTTTACCACGCAGGCCTCACTCGTAGAGACCCGAGGCCCACTTCTATTTGTCTCCTTCCAGACCTCACAACTCCAGATTTCCACTCCTCACCGTCGCAAACACCACCCCCAACTGCCCGTCTCCCAAGTCCCTGCTTCATGGACTCCCCAAGCCCGAAAAGCCCCTGAGAGAAGAGGGCCACTAAAAAACAAAGAGAAATGGAAGGGAAATATCATCTCGAGGACGCATGCACCGAATCTTCGCGACGATTCAAGAGCCTGTGGTCATCCCCTGAGCACCTATATTCGTCTCCAATGTATCAAGAACAAGCAGTTGGACATCCCACTTCTCCCTGACCTTGGTGCAGAAATCCCATTAGAGGGCAGAGAGAAGACCCCGCCCCTAGCTCTTTTTCCCACCAGCTCTCAAACGCAGAAGATC
Organism: Tetrastigma voinierianum; assembly: GCA_016808115.1. NCBI lineage: Eukaryota > Viridiplantae > Streptophyta > Magnoliopsida > Vitales > Vitaceae > Tetrastigma > Tetrastigma voinierianum. The sequence goes on from JAEQBH010000057.1 coordinate 485,524, forward strand.
CCCTCAGTGTGCTTTGTCTTCCCGACATACAAAGAAGGAACCCGAGCACAATCCAAGCCTGGTCCGTTAAGACTCCAGAGAAGATCCCACACCTCGGCAAGAGTCCTCTGCTTCCCAAATTCTCTTCTCTCGCTTGAAACACTGTAACCCTTAGATACACGGCCTCGCTTAGGACATTTTATCCCCTAAGCCCCTTTACACCCACTCCAGCGCACGTGCCGCTAGGGGCCACCCAGTGTTTGGCCCATTTGAAATGCCCTTAAGACCACCCGCCCTAACTGGCCCCAAAGAAGGGACCCGTGAGTTGCTTCAACAACTGCGTTGAGCATTTCACTTAATTATCCACCCTTTGCCCAACCTGGCTTTTGTTCTATTAGAAGTCAGCTCCAAAATTCACTGACCCACTCAACCTAGCTTCAAGCTCCATCACCGCCCAGCTTGTCGAACAACACCCGGCCACCATCGCATCCCTTTTCGACCCTCCACCACGCGGCCCCATTTCGTCCTCCATTAAGGCCCCCGACACTGAGTCGACCGACGCCCCAACATGACCCAAGCCTATCACCTTTTCTGTCCCACAAAGATCGCCCCTTAGGCCTCTTCATCATTGCAGCCTTGAGATTCGGGAACTGATTACGCCAAACCGCGTGCCAACACTCCATCTCTTCCCGAATCCTCTCAGAACCCCCTTGACACTCGCCGGATATACCCCAGAACCTGCTGTGAATCTCCCACCATATTTGTAGCTCATACGATCTCGGGCCTTCTAATATATTCACAGTACTTGGCCTGGCCTTCCCCTCCGATTTTATCAACATTCTAGCCCACTTCATTTCCTTTTTCATCTCTGGTCTTTTGTCTTGGCCACGAACCCACACATCACCTATTTTCCCCGAGGATCTCTGAGTCTGAAGATGAAGTGGAAGCCCTACCACTCGATCTGTGCTTTCAGACAAGACCTCTTCAAGCCTCGATACACCTCGCTTCTGCTCCACTGCCTAGCCAGAATGCACTTCCTTTAAAAACTTTTCTTCCCGACCGAGGACCCATTTAGCCTCTCGCGAATTAAACTTCAAAAGCATAAGGTCTTCCTTAAAAACGCAAGATCAAACCTCGTTCAACCTCCTAAGCATCTCTCAGCCAGTCTCCAAATTTCCCGACCTAGGGTAAGGCACCGGCCAGGCTTCACCTACCAACTATTAACCCCAAAGACCCTAACGCCTTCCCATAGATACAGTCTCCTACATCCACCCACACCGCATTTATCCCACTTTTGCCTCCTTCAACCACATCCTTAAGAGCGGACTTTCCCACACAGAAGCCTATATTCTTACTGATACTTGTACTCTTCTCACCCATCTTTAGCTGGTCTAAAGTAGCACTCCCTCCCGACTTCTCCCTGTCGAGGTTTAAATCAAACCTCCTACATTTTTCAGCCAGATACACCATCCATTTATGACCTCCTTCCTAGAAGACCAAATCCTCAATGTTTTTACCTTCCCCATCAGTGACAGAGCAAAGAAGGAACCTCCCTGCATTGTTTAGCTTACTCTCCAGCTTGAAAGATCTTCCATTCTCCCTCCAAGCTAAGGTACTACAAACAGGATCAAAAACCCTACAAACCTCTTCAACTCCCCACAAAAGCTTTTCCATCCCCTCTACACCAAACCAGATCCACGAAGCTGCACCCCTACTCCGTTCTGTTATGAAGCATTTTGTTTTCTTCCCCTTGCCTTCCATCGTGAGTTCGAAAGATTTGGATTCAATCACAATCCGCTTCATTTCTTTCTGCCTACTCACCATTTTGGTTTCTCTTCCTACTGCAAGAATTCCTTCGAACTCACGATGTTCTCCATATACAAGAGATAGGCCATTATTCAAACATAGTAAATGTATCAATGAGTCATGGAAAAATGAGTGGATTATTTTAAAGAAAATCTATCACTATCCCAACAAATTCCAAAGAGTTACCTTGAAGTGGAACAAAAAAGAGGACAAAGAATCGAGAAAGAATTTTTACCCACAGATAACAAACATCACTAGAAACTCTATATGGGTGGAGACATTGAAGATTACTTTGATTGATATGCAATGCCAAAAAATAGAAAAGTTCGTTTTGTGAAGGCAAAATTAAAAGGGGCAGCACGTTTATGGTGGTATAATATCGAAAATCAACTTCATAGAACGAATGAACCACCTATAGACACATGGGATGAGATGAAGTTGAAGATGAAGGAGCACTTGCTTCCAACTGATTATGAACAACTCATGTACACAAAATTGTTCTCCCTTAAACATGATACCGAGTCCGTTGAAGAATATACAGAAGAATTCCATGAGTTGAGCATTCGGAATCAAGTGCGGGAAAGTGATGCTCAACTTGCAGCCCGTTATAAAGTTGGACTTTGAATGAACATTCAACTAGAGATGATAGCTACACACACTTACACAATGGATGATGTTTATCAACTAGCCCTCAAGATCGAAGAAGGCATCAAGTTTCGGGCTTCTAGACATACAAATTCACAACTTGGGAGCTCTTTCTCCAATTGGACAACAAGCAGACCTTTAATCACATCAGGTTTAAAAACCTCTCCAAATGCAAATGGTGGAGTAAACAACCAACAAACCCCAAATACTATGAATAAAGGTGGTATCCCTTATGCTATAAATGTGGGGGGTATGGTCACTATGCGGTTGTGTGCCCAAGTAAAGGTTTACAATTTTGTGTTGAAGAACCAGAATCCAAGCTGGAGAGTTACTCAAAGGAAGAAGAAACCTATAATGAAGGTGAACTGAGTGAAGAATGTGATTATTATGATGGTATTACAGAAGGGCATAGTCGTGTTGTATGACCTTTATTAGCAGTAAAGGAAGAAGAAGATTGGAGACGTACTAGCATCTTCCAGACACATGTTTCTTGCCAAGGGAGGTTATGCACCACAATCATTGATGGAGGTAGCAATTTGAACATAACTTCACAAGAACTTGTTGAGAAGCTAAACCTTCTGACAGAGAGGCATCCAAAGCCATTTCGAGTGGCATGGGTTAATGATACTTCTATCCCGGTAAGTTGTTGTTGTCTGGTAACATTCCTTTTCGGTAAGGACTTTGAAGAATCCGTATGGTGTGAGGTCTTGCTAATAAAAGTAAGTCATATTTTACTTGGAAGGCCTTGACTTTTTGATAGAAGAGTTCAACATGATGGTTATGAAAATACATATGCTCTCATACATAAGGGGGGAAAAAAAGTCCTCCGTCCGATGAAAAACATGTTGTCAAGTAAGAAGCTAGAGCAAACACAACCACAAAAGGTACTTACTATGTGCCAATTTGAAAGGGAGAGCATGGAAATGAAAATTATCTTTGCTTTAATGATTAAAGAATCAAAGGAATCTTAGCAGCAAGATAAGGAACATCCAAATTGCCAGGCATAATATCCTTAATGATTTCTCTGACTTGTAGCCTATAGAGTTACCGAATCAACTTCCTCCTTTGCGTGATGTCCAACATGCCATTGATTTGATTCCTAGTGCATCACTACCAAATTTACCGGCTTAGAGAATGAACCCAATAGAGCATGCTGAATTGAAGAGGCAAGCTGATGAATTACTTGCGAAGGGATTTATTAGAGAAAGCTTGAGCCCTTGTGGAGTTCCTGCCCTACTGACACCAAAGAAGGACGAATCATGGCAAATGTGTGTGGATAGTCGTGCAATAAATAAAATCACAATCAAGTATCGATTTCCAATTCCAAGACTTGATGATATGCTAGATATGGTGGCTGGATCTATCGTCTTCTCAAAGATTGATCTAAGAAGTGGGTATCATCAAATACACATTAGACCAGGAGATGAGTGGAAGGCATCCTTCAAGACTAAGGATGGATTATATGAGTATCGGTCATGCCGTTTAATCTCAAACCAATGCCCCAAGTACATTCATGCGGGTCATGACACAGGTATTGAGACCTTTTCTTAGACGATTTGTTGTTGTTGTTTACTTTGATGACATTTTGATCTACAGTCGATCCAATGAAGACCATGAAGAACACTTAAGACTAGTGATGTGCACCCTAAGGGCTGAAAATTTTTATATTAATTTAAAAAAATGTACATTCATGAGCCCTAGTGTTGTGTTTCTAGGCTTTATTATGTCATCCAAGGGTGTTGAGACAGATCCAAAAAAGATCAAAGCTATTGTAGATTGGCCTCTACCAACAAATATACATGAGGTGCAAAGCTTCCATGGAATGGCAACCTTCTATCGACACTTTATTCGAAATTTCAGCTCCATTATGACCCCAATTACTGAGTGCACAAAACCTGGTGCATTTATTTGGACCAAGGCAACCAACAAGGCATTTGAAGAAATCAAATCTAAGATGGTGAGCCCTCCTATCTTACCCTTACAGGACTTTGAGAAAGTATTTGAGGTGGCTTGTGATGCTTCCTATGTGGGAATTGGAGCAGTTTTGAGCCAAGAGGACACCCCATTGCTTTCTTTAGTGAAAAGCTCAATGGGACCAAGAAAAAATATTCCACAATGATCTTGAATTCTATGCAGTGGTGCAGGCAGTTAAGCATTGGCAACATTATCTCAGTTACAAGGAATTAGTTTTGTATTCAGATCATGAGGCCTTTCGCTATCCTAATTCTCAAAAGAAGCTTAACTCCCGACATGCAAAATGGAGCAATTTTCTTCAATTATTCACCTTCAATATAAGGCATTGTGCAAGAGTTGAAAATAAAGTAGCCGATTCCCTCAGTAGAAAGGCTCTTCTCTTAATAAACATGTTAGCCACTACCATTGGATTTCAATAATTAAAGAATTGTTATGCCAGTGACATTGATTTTGGAGATATTTATTCCTCTCTTTCGAACAACTCAAGAGAAACGTCTGTTGATTTCCAAATTCTAGAAGGATTCTTATTTTATAAAATCGCTTATAAGCTAATGAGACTCCCTTTACGTGGATCATGTTATATGGGATCTTCATGGGGGTGGAATGGGTGGACATTTTGGACAAGACAAGACTATTGCCTTGGTGGAAGATCGTTTCTTTTGGCCTAGTTTGAAGAAGTATGTATGGAAAATTATCCAGCAATGTCGAGCATGTCAAGTAGGAAAGGGTTCAACTCAGAATACAAGGTTATATACGTCATTGCCAATTCCATCCAAACCTTGGGAGGACATGAGCATGGATTTTGTACTCGGGTTGCCAAGGACCCAAAGGAGCTTTGATTCTATATTTGTTGTGGTTGACAGATTTTCCAAAATTACACATTTTATCCCATGCAAGAAGGCTTTTGATGCTTCTTATGTTGCTACTTTGTTTTTTAAAGAAGTGGTTCGACTACATGGATTACCACAATCCATTGTTTTCAATCGAGATGTCAAATTTGTGAGCGATTTTTGGAAAACTTTGTGGGCAAAGCTAGGTACTCCATTAAAGTTTTCAAGTTCCTTTCATCCTCAGACTGACGGACAAACGGAAGTTGTTAATCGCAGCCTTGGTAATCTCTTGAGATGCATTGTGAGAGATCAATTAAGAAATTGGGATGATGTCTTGCCACAAGCTGAATTTGCTTTCAATAGCTCCATTAACCGTACCACTGGGTGCTCGCCTTTTGAAGTAGCATATGGGTTGAAGCCTAAACAACCTATTGATCTTAGAAAATTACCTCCCTCTGTCCACACCAGCCAAGAGGGATCAACATTTGCACATCATATACAAGAAATACATGATAAGGTGTGAGACAAAATCAAAATTAGCAATGAGAACTATAACGAGGCAGCAAATGCACATCGCAGATATATTCAATTTCAAGATGGCGACTTAGTAATGGTTCGTATCTGTCCAGAAAGATTTCCTTCAAGAACATATCAAAAGTTGCAACCAAAGAAAATGGGACCCTTTCGAGTATTGAAGCAAATGGGAGAGAATGCATATTTGTTAAAGCTTCCGTCAAAGTTACATTTTAGTCCAATATTCAATGTGCAAGACTTGAATGCTTACCATGAGCATCAAAATGAGGCAAGTGCAGAATTGGATTCTCAATTACCACATCATCATAACCACCTCTTGAGATCGAATATGTTCTTGACGATCAACTTGTCTCTACTCGACAAGGTGGATACCATAAATTTTTGGTGAAATGGCAAGGCAAACCACACTCTGAAAATACATGATTACTTAATTACGATTTTAAGAAGCTTAATCTTGATCCCTACGAATTGTATCAAGCATCTAACTCGTCGGAGTCGAGTTTTTTCAAGACAGGGGGAATTGATGAAGGAAAGCCTTTCAAAGTCTACTCAAGGATGAAAAAGAAATACACCGAAATTAGAATCTGTATTCGGGAGTCAAATTATGATTATTAGTTAGAAAAGGAATTTCAATTTAAATTAGACATTACTTGAGGAATTATGATTATTTTTGTTAGATTCCTCGCTAAGACGATATTCCCAATAGTTGTCCCAAATCCTATGCCTTTGAGCTTTTAGGAAAAAGCTGGTCAGTTTAACATGGTATCGAGCTTGGTTTCAAGTGTGTGAGTCCTGGTCTGAATCCTCTCTTGCAATTTTAATCCCATGTTTATTTGAAAGTTCATACCTGACTTAACTCCACGTGCGTGCATGGGGCCATGTGTACGTGAGGGGGTGTTGAAAGCACGATATTCATATTAAACCAAATCCTATGCCTTGAGCTTTTAGGACATTTAAATGTGATTCAAAGTAGGATTTGAGTAATATTAGGTTATTAGAATTTGAAGTATAACATATAGGGATTTCTTAGAGAAGCCTATATAAATAATATTTGATGTGTCAAGGACAGATTTTTTGGAGTAATAATATTTCATCTTTTTGCAATCTTTGCAACTTCCAATGGTGAGACTCCATTGACTTTCTTCTAGGTGAGACTCCTAGAAGACCTTAGAGAGATTCTAAGGTTTTTACCTATCCTTTATAGTCTATTCTTTCTATTTTTATTATCTAATTTTCCCTATCACACCTTTTATCTATATATATTTTGATTTTACCCTTATTTCTTTTTCTCTAAACCCTAAATATAAAAACCCTTCTTTACCCACCTCCATTGAGGCAACCTTTCCAAGGTTGTCCTACATCAACCCCTCTGTGCCTTTTTTGGATCTTTGGATAGAAAGGAAAATGTGGACCCGTATGGTTAAAATATCTTTACTGAGTACTCTTTAGTTGAGGGTAAGAAAGTTCATAGTTTGTTCAGACCTCGGATTGATTAGCTAGGTTTGAGTTAATGGGAGGGAAACTTTTTCTCTCTACCAATTTCATGTGCTGAGTATCTGGACATTTTAGAGGCTCTAAGTAATACTTTTTGTTTGCCTATCCCAAAAGAAGAGTTAAACCAGTCTTCCCATTAGTAGCCTTGTACAAGAGACAGTTGATTATTCCTGCAAAGTCGAATTAATAATAGCAAAGACATTAAGATTGTCATAATCAGTTAGAAATCAAGAGCATATGTTTATAGGCAAAAGGAAGCACCTGCACCACGCCGTAAGTTGGAATGATGCCAATCCAACACCGAATGGATCTTAGCTCTCTTGAAAATATCATTTGGGTACCTTGAAATATATAGAGCAGGAAAAGATTCAAATTTTACTGCAAAATATGGACATTGGAAATGAATATAAGATGAAACAAGATATCACAATGTATATCATATTCTAAAACATAAAGCACAGATTAACATGAAAACATTGTCACCCATGTCTATAATTTTCAAGCACACGAGGACACATGCAGTGTCGGAACTCCAAATTTCTCTTCTATACCTTTGAAGTGAACTGAATGTCTACATAGCATTCTGTTCTAAGACAAATTTCGAATAATTTTGTACATTTAGCATGGAAGCAAGGTAGAAATTGTCAGGAACTTCTAGCTACCTAGGAATGGGGTTGCTGCTTCTATGAGACATGCCCATTTGGTACACATCCAACAGATATCCCATGCACAATATTGGAAATTTCATGTAACATCCAGAAATTAGGAAATGAACAACAAAAGAGCAGTAACTATTCTTACCAATGATCAGCAATTCCAGGATATGCAGAAGCGAGATAGATAAGAATCGCATGGCTGCAAAAGAATGTAGATACATATTAAAAATCCCCTTACACAATCTAATAAAAGCACAAGTTGGTCCAGATTCATGGATAGCACACACATCAAAAGATCTTCATTCACCAATCTATGGATGAAACAATAACAAAAAAAAAGGTCTTCATAAACTAAATGCACTAGAATGTGTGATCTGAGTAACTGTCATTTCTTCTCTCTCTCTGTTTTTTTTTTTTTGATGCTAGCCATCTTGCACCATAATTCAAAAGAAGTGGTATATATTTACAAACTACATAAGCACACATTTAGCATCAGTTGACAATATTAAAAAGCCATATATCAAGAAGCCAATGGATGCATTTCTCAAATACCTTTCAAACAGCTGAAATTCTCCATCAACTATTGCTGGAACTTGCCCCATGGGGTTTAAAGCTGTATGTAAATATTGTAATGACAAAACTTCTCATTGTCAGTTACAAAATAAAATGCTATTGAAACATTTCTTCTAAGAAACACTCTTTCCACAGAAAGCCACATATAAGTCTTGGTAGCTCAAGATACATAGTTAAGTGCAGGCAGGTAAACAAAGAAAAAAAGGAGAGTTTAAAAAATATCAATCTTGAATATTTCCAGTTAATGTATTGTTAATGCAGCTTGAGCCTTTAAAATGGGGAAAAAAAGAAAAAGACTCCAATATTTTTTTTTCCTGTCATCTGCACGAGAATCCGTCTCCACATCTTGGAATACAAATTAATTACTCACGATAATGGCTACAGTTCTATCCTAATCCTTAGCAAGACACCAATTTGAACTCTCCTGATGGGATCAATCCCCATTTGATTTTTTTTAAGAGACATACTTTCATGAAACATGAAAGCATATCTACTTGTTTTCTCACTTTCGGCTCCATGTTTTGAGCAAGATGCCTTCTCCCCTTAACCTATAAATAGGCAAGTGAGAAGCTTAGAAAAATCATCCAAGAAATCCAAGAGAGATAGAGGGAGAAGAGGGGGAGAGAGAGGAGAAAATATTAGAGAAAAAGTTTAGAGGGATATTCTCAATTGAGAAATTTCCACACCAAGGGAGTGTGAGGTTATCTCTAATTTTGAGTGCATACCCCAAGATTAGAATATTCTTGGGAGGAATTGCACTGCATACCACTTTGAGATAATGTAGAATTGTTCGTAGTTTGTCCCGTGGTTATTCACTTCACCTTGAAAGGTTTTCCACATAAATCTAGTGTTCTTCATTTCTGTATTTATTTTCTCGTATGGTACTATTCACGTATACGAACTATTCACATATACAGTACTAATCATGTATATGGTTACTATTCATCCGACATAAACAAATACTAACAGAGAGTGGTATTAATATTAGAGCATTAGAAGTCAACCCTTCGTCATCCCCAATATCTCCATTGTTCTCCACTAATAGAAATGCTAGAATATTCCCCATTACTTCATGTTTTCAACTAAATTAGTAACTTTACCTCATTCAAGTAACTTACTTGAAGTGAGGAACGGCCCAACACACTACATCTCTCTCCCTTTTGCTCTCTTTATCTCAACAACCTCACAAAAGATTTCCAATTTCCCGGAATTTACACCAACCTTTTTTATTAATGGAACCAAAACTAAGCACATACAAAAGATTTATATCATAATTAAGATATCATCAACTTCACCTCAAATTTCCTTTGTTTATCTTTCCTTAATAATATTCTGAAGAATCTGAACTCCCCACACCCAAATCCCAAATCCCAAATCCCAAATTTATTATTACTACGCATTCCGGGAATAGATTAAGAAGTACAGCCTTTGTCTATTTTCACCTTCGTTTATTTTTCAATAAATCCTCAACTCCCTACACCCAAAATCCCAAATCCAAGTTAATTAACACTCATTCCGGGAATAGAATAAGAAGAATAGTTTTTCATCAATGAATATCACTTTTTCCATTAATTCTCAAAGCAAAGCTATGATCCAAATTCTGAAAATCTCACCTTTATATTCAGGGGAATGTTGCTGACGCTTTGCTAGCTCAATTTTGATCTCCTCAAATTCAATTCATTAACCTAAAACACTTAACAAGAAACCCCATTTAAGTATGGAAACCAACCAAAATCACACAAATAAACACAACCCACACTGTTTCTTTCATTTTCTTAAGGGTAGAAATTAAAAATAAATAAATAAATTGAAATGGACATTAGGAGGAGGATGACAGAAAATCACTTGCAAAAGATGAGGATAGCACGAGAAGGCTGAGACCCCCGATCGGCATAAACCTTGAGCTTCATCCTTCCGGGTTTCGAGGTTTCTAGGCTCTGAATTTGTGAAGTAGTGTTGTCTGATACTGTGGTGCAGTCTATCCTTTGCTTTTATTTCCACACTGTCATGGCTATGGTGACGTGGGAAAGTATTTACGAGTTACAACTTTACATCGAAGGATGAGAATTTTTTCCCATAATATTGCATTTAAAAAAAATTACCAAACAAATATAAAAAATAATGCGTTTCAGGCCCCATGAATTACATCTTAACAAATTCGTCATGACTCGTATTTTTTTACATGTGTCCTTATTTAATTGCGATACTCACTTTTTATTGAAAAAAAAATTTTCTTAAAAATAAAATTGTTGTCATCATTTATTTTTATTCATTTTTTTAAAGAGAAAATAAAATAAGAAATAAATCTCTAAAGTGACTCTTTTTTTAAGAAGACATGTTTACAAAAAATCAAGTTCAAATACGGGGTCGTATTCACTGTCGAGAATATCTTGTAGTGAAGCGAAATGCTTGGCTTTTAATTTCGTATAAAAGCGGTATCTCTTGTGGGTGCCAGTAGGCGAGACTCGGTGTTCTCCTATTCGGTGACCGCTGATTTGAAGGGACTGAGCTGGGACCGACCTAGGAGCACTTGGCCCAAAGACCGGTAGAGGCAGCTCGGTCGATCCTGCGCAGATGCGGATACCTCATGTCTTGGATGCCTTTGTCCAGGGTGATTCGCTCATTTGCAGCAGCTCCACCCAGCTGAAGTTGTAGTAGTCTTCATGATATAAATGTAAGTTCTCCTATGAACCAACCTCCTCGCCCCTAATAAAATAGGGAAATAAATTCTTTAGCAGCTGACTTTATCGCGGTTAAGAAGGCTACTTAAAACGGGCTAATGCTCATCCTTCCGAACAAGTTCATCTTCTCCTATACTCATGGGAAGAAATCGCCTACTCTCTTCGAAGACGCATCCTCTTTTTCTCCTTTCCATAAAAGAGAAGCAAGTCACACAAAACAAGGTGACGGTGATTCTCAATCGGTATAACCGGCCAGGCTTCTGCTCTGCCTTCCGCAAAAGACTAACTTTGCTATCGGGAGGGCTACCTGAACACCACCGGCCGCCTTCTTATTTGTTTTGTAAAGTTGCTCAACTCCGTGAATGCTCGACTCCATCCACCGACTCTAAGAATTCAGGAGACCACAATTGGCGCCGTCTGTGGGAAACGCCGAGCAAGAAATCCGGGAGCAGAAGACGCGAGCTTAGTTACACCCACCCTGTGTGACCTCCCGATCTCCAAAGTCATATTCTAAACATCCGTCTGACCGGTTTACCCACCGCTACGACCAAGAATCTAGCTTAACCTAGCCCCCCAAGACCGCCCCCAAGGCCAAGAGAGATGGAAGCAAAACAAGAGGGGAGCAAGTCCATAGATGGTCGACCAGACGAATGCGCGAACCGTAGCGGGAGGAAAATGAGCCGCCAGAACCCGGCCGGAGGTCGGCCGAAAGCCGAGCGACGCGGAACTCCACCCCGCCCATTTCCTCCTTCCCGTCCCGACAAAGGCAAAGAGGTCGCTGCGCCGGACGACATCGACCTATTGGCGAATGACGACTATCCTCCGGCAGTTCCCCGCTCTCGCGCCGTTCACCATCCTCGAACGCCGCGGAAGCCCAATCTAGAAAAATGGCACCTCGCCAATCCAGTCGATCCATCAGTGTCGCAAGGTGCCGAAAAGGAGAGAACCCGCCAGGACTAACACCCCAACGCCTACCACCAATATGTGTTCGACCGAAATGGGGCTTCCGCCGCACTCATCCATGTACCCATCCTTCAAGGCCACCCCCGCTCCGCAAATGATTTTTTCCTCCGTAGTCCGAGGACCACAGGACATGCTCTCCACTCCCTCGACAAAGATATCCTCGGGATTACGATCCCCTCCTTACCCGCTTCCATACCACCCTTCGCTTCTGTACAATCCAAGCTCTTCCGACCCATACGATCATATGCTGCATTTCAACCAAGCAATGATCCTCAACACCGGGGACGACCGCCTCCTGTGTAAGGTGTTCCCTACAAATTTCAAGGGCCCCGCTTTATCCCTGGCTCTCATATTCTGAGGATCAATAAACACACCGACGAGTCAGGCCGCTGCTCGCTCCCTACACTAGCGCTTTGTCGACTAAAAGGAACATTAGCCCTCCAAATTCCTCCTAAACGAGAAGACGAGTCCATCCGACTTCACAAGAAGTTCTGATTACGTCACCAAAGAGATTGATGTTTAAAAAGGATGCGGTCTGCAAAACTTCTAGAAGAAGCTAGCTCACTCACCCCGCTCTTCCGCCTTTTATCCCTGATCCGCCGGAAACTACAGGAATTGTACCAACCCACGGATAAATTTTATACGCCGGAAGATGAATATCCGGCCGCCTTGCAAATCATCATGATAACCACTGCAGCGACAAGCCACCGATAAGGCCTGGTCCGGTCTAAAGTAGCCAAGGCAAAGGGGCCGAAGCGCCTAACGGTAATCCGAGAAGAGGAAAGATCTCCCCCGCCCACCGCCTCAACATCGCTATGACCGCTCCCGCCCATCAAGGACCTCCCGATTTCAAGTGCCCCCACCTATGAGGGCGCGTGTCCGACCGCCGCAACATCCCTACAATGTGATTATCACAGGGACCATGGCCACGAGACCAATCACTGCCAAATCCTTAAATTTTTGGTGGAAAAGCTGATTCGGGCCGGGCACCTCAGACTTGCAGATTGAGGGAGCTAAATCTTAACAGGTAACAAATTACTCTATAACCGATAAGGTCATGGTATATCGAAAGTATGCTTCTGCGACTCGCCGACCATCAACTTATACCGGGGGGGACAGGCCGACATCCAATATCAAACTAAGAAACAACGGCTAAGAATGTCGCGTTCTACGAGCCGTAGAGTAAACACCGTCAGCAACCGAGGGGATATCACAGCAGTTCTACCGGTTGACGGCCCTATATCCTTTCCTCCTATTAACCCTACGCGGGTCATCACACCACACTACAACGCACTCGTACTGACTGTATGTATTAACAGTTTTGATGTGCACATGGTCCTCATCGATCCAGGCAGTGCGGCAGATTTGCTCCATCTCCCAGCCTTTAAGTAGATGGGAGTCCCAATTGATCATCTCTACTCCGCTGGCAGGGTTTTTTCGGGTTTCAATAGGGCTACCACACTATCAGTTGGGGACATCACCTTTTCTATCAAGGCAGGTCTAGTAACTCAGGAAGTATTGTTCTCCATGGTAGAAGACTTGGGGCCATACAATGCTATCTTGGGCCGAGTCTAGTTACACACCATGAAAGCAATACCATCCACATACCACCAAACGATCAACTACTTGACTGAGTCCGGGCAAGTCGACCTTCAGGGAAGTCAGTTAGTCGCACGACACAATGCACCAAATTTCTCAATACAAGAATCGCCAACAGAGGAATGCTCTGAGCGAGCCACCCCTCGAGAGGGCTAACCTCATCAGCAATCACAATCATCTCGCCTGATCCGCTCGGGGACAGAGAGCCACCCGTAGTTGATCCCTTAGGAAACCACACCCTCGACGGGTCGGGAGAAGCGCGTATATGTTAGTACCCTCCTCTCTGAGGAGGAAAAGGCCTAATTATGCCAGGTGATACAGTTAAATGCCGATGTATTTGCTTGGACTCATTCAGATATGACCGGGATCAACCCTACGCATGCCTCACACAGGCTAAACGTCGCCCCATCTGCCAAGCCGGTCAAACAAAAAGTGAGACGCTTTCACCCAGATCGCCACTTGGTCATCCAGACCGAAGTTGATAATCTTCTACATAATGGATTTATCAAAGCAGTTAAATATCCCGAATGGCTGGCCAACGTGGTGGTTGTTCCAAAGAAGGGGGACAAATGAAGAGTATGTGTGGATTACACGAACCTCAACGATGCCTGTCCAAAAGACAGCTTCCCTCTACCCCGCATAGATTAGATTGTGGATGCCTCGGCAGGTCACGATATGCTATCATTCCTGGATGCCTTCTCTAGATACCACCAGATCCCCATGAACCCCCTGGGTGCGGAAAAGACATCTTTCATCACACCCAATGGACTCTACTGTTATAATGTGATGCCCTTCGGTTTGAAAAATGCTGGAGCCACCTATCAGAGGTTGGTGACAAAGATGTTCCGCCCATTGCTCGGAAGCACAATGGAAGTCTATATCGATGATATGCTAGTAAAATCTAAGTAGCGCTCGGATCACGCCGCGCATCTACAGCAGACATTCAATCTCCTCAACAAGTATGACATGAAACTGAACCCCCTAAAGTGTGCCTTCGGGGTCAACGCCGACCGATTCCTTGGCTTTATGGTAACCCAAAGGAGAATAGAGGCTAACCCACGCAATCCAGGCCATCTTGCAATCGCCTACCTAACCTAAAGAAAGGGATCCAGCATCGATCGCCGCCTCGGGATCTCGCTTATTTCCCGGCTCACGTAATCGTTTAAAACCCTTCTTCGATACCCGAGAGGTTTCACCAGGCGTAATGGAACGGCGAGGGAAAACGAGAATTCATAGCAATCAAGCAATACCTGACAGAGCCCTTGATTCTTGTGACCCGAAAGCCGGCAACACTCTTTATCTCTATCTAGCAGCCTCTGATATAGCTATAAGTGCCGCCTTGTTTAAAGAATGTGGGGACGTGAAGTTGAGGCCGGTGTTTTTTGTCAACAAATCCTTAACCGACACAAAGACCAGATACACCCACCTTGAACGAGCGCCACCTGTCTCACGACGCCCCGTGCTTCGCCCATACTTCCGTGCCTCATCCCGTTGTGGTGCTCACTGATCTTCCACTCCGGCACGATTCCGCAACTGATTTGTCCGAAGGGATGTCTGTCAGTACTGGAATAAGGATGGCGGATTGGGCGTGGAATTCAGCGAAGCCAGCGTCGATTACAAGTGAGACTTTCCGAAGAAGGCGAGTCTTGGTTGACTGCGAAATCCAGGCGATGCGCTGACGAGGTGGTGGACCGCTGCGTTGATGGGGCTTCCAGACAATTAAGAGTCGGCATCGGTCTGCAATTAACCTCCCCATCCGGGAAAGGATTGAACAAGTAGTCCGTTTAGGCTTCAGCGCATCCAACAACGAGTTAAAGTACGAAGCCATGATAGCTAGTCTTAAACTCGCACTCGCCGTAGGTGCTGATAGCCTTTCGATTCGAAGCGACTCACAGCTGGTTGTAGGACAAGTCAAAGCAGAATTCAAGTCCAGGGAACCCCGAATGGAAAAATATGCTTCTCTAGTCAAAAATTCGCACACCCTTCGGCTGGAAACTTGAACATATCCCCCGAAGAGGCTTGTGTGAAAAGTGATTCGATGCAGCAGCCATGTTAAACTTCCTTTGCTAATGAGTAATATCTCCCGTCACTATCATGGGCTCCCTCCATACTACACATACTCAGTAAGCGAGATAGAGGAGACTCCCATCTGGATGGATCCAGTAACGGCTTTACATAGCCACGGGAGAACTACAATGATAGAGCGAGGCTTCAAATTAAGTTAGTCGGCTAGGTTCTCCCGGCGGACGGCGCATATATAAGCGGTCCTTGGGCGGGCCATACCTAAAATGTCAACTCTGAGCGAGTGGTGTGTGTTGTGGTACACGAGGTATATGCGAGGAAATCACGTGGGGAAAACGACCATCCGGGCTCTGCGCGGGGGCATTCTGGCCAGCTAAGAGAGTCGGATCTTTGCCCAGATTACGTCGAAAAATGTGACCCTTGCGTGAATGTCTCCCGTCTTGAGAATTATCGGTCTGAGATTTGGTCTCCGTCTCTGGCCGTGGCAGTCGGCAGTGGGGGGGATTGGTATTGTGGAGTGGCTCCCAGCATACCTTGAAAAAAACATTATTAATTAGCCCTGGAATTCTTTAATTAATGGATAGTGATGCCTTCACATCGTCGAATGAGATGTTACTCGATTCATCTGGAAAAACGTATCACAGGTTCGCATCCAGGATGTCGTATGATAACAGGCGCGATTTGATGGCGAGTACATCGGGACTTTTGCAAAGAGTGAATAAGAAACTTGTGCTCACGGTATCCCAAGCGATGGCCCCAAGTTGAAGCCTCTATGAAAACCACATTGATTGCCCTGTAGCCGGTTAGACTCATTAAAGGGGAAATAGATTGGAAGAAATTGCAGATTGCTTTGACTCTGAGAACCACATCCAGAAAGCAAACCGGCATCTCTCCTTTCAAGCTCACATACGGGATGGAAGCTGTTATCCCCACTGAAATCGGTTAACCCACCATCGGACGAGTGCAGATAAATCAGGAATCGATTAATTGAGGACAGGCTGTGGCGAGCTGCGGGGAGGCAGCGTGATAAGATCGCGTCTCTGTAAGCAGAAAACTCTTATATGACGGTGAGCTCAGAGGTCTGAGGCCTCGGGTGTTCGGCTGAAGCGATCTGAATCTTCAAGAGGATTTTTGAAATCTGTGGACCCCACGGCGGGGAGAATTCCAACCTAGCGGGAGGGACCGTATGTAATCACGACCCGGGAGTTGGGTCTATCATAAACAAGCAGATGGAACTCTTGTGCACAAAATCGTGAATGCCCGCCCGGTAGTATCAATAAAAGATATCTTTGTATCTACTAACGGCGTAATCTTAGCATATCTATATAGCGGGGTTTAATTACAAGTCAGAGGCGGTCTGAGAGGCCGACTTCTTCGGCATAGATAACATCTAGTGGTCGATTACAATCAGAGGCGACTGAAGCCTTTTGCCGGTGGCCTGGAATAACATCTGCATTGGTCAGTCTGACCTTGTGAGAAGCCGGCCTGCTTGGCCCGACATAGATAACATCTAGTGGTCGATTACAAGTCTGTGACCTGAGTGACACCTTTCGACCCGGCATGATAACATCATTGGTCAAGTTACAAGTCAGGGTGGCATAGGGTGACACCTTGTGTGCTTCGATAACATCATTTGGTCGGTACAAAGTCGGTGGCTTAGGAAACTGACACCGACCCGACATAGATAACATCTAATTTGGTCGAATTACAAGTCGGATTGCGGAAGCTGACTGCCCTACCTAGCATAGATCACTTCTAGCTGGTCAAATACTAAAGTCCGGATGGTGCAGGTGAGGCCCAACGTCGGCCCGAATTGCCGTCCGCCAGGTGATCGAATGATCGCGGATGACCTAGTGAATGAAGCTATCTGGGTAACCAACTGACCCATCACGGCTCGGCTCAATGCCTATGATTTCTAACATACGCACTTGAATGAAGCATTCAACAAAAATCAAAGCAAACCCGGATGGCATAACATTAAAACATTCAGCATAAGCCGAGCTTAGCGAATAGAGCGAAAGTAAATTGTTGTCTGACCAACGGGAAACGATATAAGTCTCATAAAAAACATTCAAATCCTAGTTGGCTAAGGCGTCCTCAATCCGCTGGTCGGACCGAGGCTAGAGACCGTCGGGAGGGTCACTTATTCTCGGCGGCCGATTGGGCTAATCTCGGATGCTCTCCTTGCAACTTCTGACGGGATCGAGTAGGAGCGGTTGGCGAAGGCGGCAGGGAAGCGTGAGGGTTAGGCCCAGAACTCGAGGTGGCGAGCGAAGGATCGACATTCCATCCGGGATATGAGGCTTGCTCTCGCATATGTTGTGCGTAAAAATGCAACAAGCATAGCCATAGTTGAACAGTGTGTCGCCACTAGCATCGAACTCGACCTCCATCGACTCTCTATCAACAATGGCCTTCTCTTGAAGCGTGAAAGTCATCGCTACATAGTCTGACTCCGTGACGAGGCGAGTCTCTCATCCGCGAGCATCTATTCTATAGCTATTACCCTTCTTAGTAGCTTCCCCGCTAGAATGGCGAAAAGCTCTAAGCGACTCAGGGCTCGAACTCGCGCCAGTAGAGGCATTTTCATGACACAACTAAGGCACGTCGGAACTGATGACTCGGACTCCACTGTACTTGGGTTTTAATGGTCCCTTCAATCTTCAACTGGGCCATCACCGCCTCATGACTCGCCGCATCCCTCTCAGCCTTTGCCCGGGCTGCCTTTTCAGCAGATTCCCTAGCATCCAACTCTAAGCGTAGACCGTCGATTCGGCCTCTTTTAATGACGTGCTCTGTGTCTCCCGCTCGGCCATTCCCGACTGGACTTATAAGCGCAGCCGCTCAGCGTCCCTTAAATGGAGCTCGAACTCGCGATGCTGGAGCACCATGTTCCTAATAGCTGCGACACAAAGGGAAACCCATTGGGCGTCTGGTGGCCCATGAGAGTGTTAACATCCGCAGCGAAACTTCGTTATCTTGCAGTTAGGTTGGTGAACATAATTACGATCTGGACTTGTATCCGGAGTCGTCGATGATCAGCTCGTGTCCTCTTTTCAGGGCCACATATGGAGCATCACGCAGTGTGATCCTCGCTAATACTGCCAGGGTGGCCACCTGCATCCGATACATAGGCGGATACAAGTTGTTCATCCGGTCAGTCGTAGCCTCTCCGTGGTGGAAAGGCACCCAGCGAATCATAATGAACTTTACCTCGTCGGCCCAGGCCATTGTTTAACTCCACTTTTGGAGCGCTCACGGCTCGTAGTGAACATGGAGTGGTTATGATCGCCGGCAATGGAGAACTAGGTAGCGGGGCCCAGCATGAATTTCGACCTGCGAGTCGACCCTCTCATCTCGGGTGAATTACTGCGAAGCACTTCGGGCCGGTCGGCCTCCTTTGACTCTGTCGGGCCCACCCCGTGGCTTCCCGCGTCGATAGGTGCCTCGTCGGAGAACGAATATGACGGTTGCTTTGCGTCTCAGATCCTCCTTAGGCGGAAAATTTAGATCATGGCTTTGGTAGGAAGTAGGGGACTCGCTATGGAAATCACTGTCGCTTCCTGCTGCGGAGCAGCGTAGCGATCAGCGGCCCTAGATCATTCTTTCTTCCCATTCTTCCTCTTCCAAATCCTAAAAGTCCTCGAGTTCGCCGCCAGCCCAGGGAATGAAATCTTCCCCCTTGGACCCCGGCGCGTTCCGACGCCCGGACGCCCTTTTTCGCTTGACCTTTACCACTTGGGGGGCAGGCCCGGCCACTTGCGCAGGCAGGGGGAGGCGTTCAGGACGGCTACTCTTAGCTCTCTGACTAGGAACAGGAGGGGACGAACTAGAACCCCCGCTCGAGGAAGCGGATGACACCGATCTTAGGCCCCTTGCACCCAGGCCCCTCGATGCCTCGATTAGTTCACTGAAATTTGCGCTACAGAAACTAAGCGCCGCAAATTAGCAATCTAAAGTGCTCCCCGCTTCCACGGCGTGCGAGAGGCGAGGCGAGATGCAGGGAGGGTATAAGGAGGCGGGTTCGATCTTCTGACAAATATGTTCTTTGGAGTACCGCGGGGGCAGGCGGTGGCGCTCCTCGTTTGGAAATCTCGAAAGTCGCGGATCTTCTCGATGCTTGACTTCTCCGCGGTTTACCTGACCTTCACCATGACCTTTCTGCATGGATAACCAACGGTTAATGCATCATCCTGACAAGCGTTGGGGTATGGGGCGACGATCTAGATCGACCCGACTACACACGGGAAGGAGTAGGCTAGGTTAACGTGCTTTGACGGCGGAGACGGGGTCTCATCGAGGACCACATCACTAGCAACGCCCCTTTCACCTCCATCTTAGGCGAGTCGGGAAGCCCATTGACGATCTGCAGTCGTGGGCTCAAAGCCAGGCATAAACGTCCGAACATGACCTGCTCTCGGGAAAGTAAATCATGAAAATCTCCACCCAGCGAGAGATCAGTTGGTACGGATGGATATGATTCTGCTTAGATTGGGATACGAATCATATTGGGGTGGATAAAGTTCGGGCGCCAGAAGAAAATGCAAAAAAAGCTGTTTAACTATAAGTAGGCGCGATTAAATGCTCCAGAGTTGCTAGATGCTCCCGGGTAAAAAACACACTGTTGTGTTCTCCACCCAACGTCGACTCGTCGCCCTCCGTGTGCGGTGATGTTATCGGGCGCCTCGCGTGCGCCGTGGTTCCTCCATCATCGAGGAGGCGGATGATCTTTGCTTCGCGGCGTCGCGAAGGCACCAGAGGCGACACTTGTGGAGAGTTTCTTCGGAGCCCCTCACCATTCTACAAGCAGATCAAAAGGAAATGTGAAAACAAATATTAGACCCTAGCCGTATACCCAGGTGAGTGGCGTACCGGCCGACCCGATAACCTTTCGGCGAAATAAGTGTTAAAACACGTCCATATAGCCTGCGGGCCTTTGACGGTAGACCGGTCACCCTCCGAGGATCGGCCTCTTAGGGCGATGATGATTACCTTCGAGTGAGTGCATGAGTGCTTCTGTGATGGCGCTCCACGAAGCGAGCATAATTAGAACTAGCCTATTCGCGTTAGTGCCGTCGAGAGGAAGCGAGATAAACGAAATAACATGGAGAGAAAGGAAAAAGTGCGACTTAATGATGCTATGCATATATATCAGCCTAGGGCGTACGGTTGCATTTAATGCATCGATGACTAATCGTTTACCCGGATCTCAACCATCGCGACGGTTCGCCTTATAGGGCCAACGCAACAGACTAAGGTGGGCGAGCACAGGGGCCTTCCTCTCGGCGGACGATTAAGCTAGGCGGGTTAACGAGTTTTATAATGATCAATCGGCCTGACTTAGATAGAATGCCCACACACAGTTGTAATAAGATGCTAAGCTATTAAAAAATCACAATTTTATTAATTGCACCAAAAAGGTGTTCAACGTTACATAGCGATGCTTGTTGCCAAGCAATCATAATACAACACGACAAACTAGCATTCATAACATCCGAGATACAAAAGAAAAACAAGCAAGGCATCGCCCATGCTACTTGAAGAAGGAAAGACGGGGAGATGAAGTGAAGAAGGTATTTGCGAAGCGAAGAAGAGCGAAAATGGGTTGGGGTTCTTGTAAGCCAAAAAAAAGGAAAAGGAGAGGATGAGGCTGGAGGGAGGTTAAGTTATCCCTGCATAATTCAACAGGGGGTGTCCTTGGACTCCATTCAAGTTCTAGAACCACGAGTCCCCGGGACAATTCAGACTCCCGCTCGACCCTTATAATCTACAGATTGACCCATGATTAGAAGGCGCGATCAAGCGACTGACACGATCATCCACTTCATCCGCAATCAGGGTCTTAGCATTCAGAATTATCCTTCTACGATGAAGAAATGTGGATAACCGGTGGGGCAAACCCGTCACGCTCCCCACTAGCCTTTTATGGCTTTGCCCCTAAATCTCGGTTTAACTTTCAGGCCAATGATAGCATCTAATGAAGTTTCAAAAACTTACAAATTCTGTTAAAATTCAGTGACATTGATGGTTGGTATTCCTATGTATAATGATTGGCACATTCCTTTTCAAATAGGGGATGGTCTTCCTCCTGCAAACAGAAAAAGGGGGCATTGTGGGTGCCATGGGCCTAGGCTCGGTTCTCCTAGCCCGGCCAGGCTTCGACCAAGAGCCCCCGAAAGGGACTAGGCCCAGCGAGCGGTAGGCCCGAGGCCGGTTGATCCTGCGTGCGGGTTTCTCGTGTCCGAGGATGCCTTTTTTTACCCCGGGTGATTCCTTTCTGGCCAAACGCTCCACGAGCGAAGTTGCCAACCGGCTCTTCATGATATAAGTGTAAGTTCTCCTATGAACGACCTCCTCGCCCCTAATAGAATAGGGAAGCACTCTTAGCAGCGACCTTATCGGGAAGGCAGTTATGAAAAAGGAAGAATAAGTCATCCTTCCGAAATAAGAGTCATCTTCCCCTATGATTATGGGAAGAAATCATCTACTCTGCACGAAAGACGGATCATAACTACTCGCTTGTAAGAAGAATGATCGCGCAAAAACAAGGTGCGTGATTCTCGATCGAGATAGCTATTTGCTACAGGCTCTAAGTCCTTCCAGAAAAATACTAACTGCCGCTCGGAGGGCAGCACGGAACACGCCATCGTCTTCTTATTTGTTTTGCGATTTGCGCGGTCAGTGGTAAATGCCGGATGATCGCGACTCCCAGAATTCGAGGAGACCACATCTACTAAATAAGTTTAAGGAACTCTATCAATCAATTAATTAATTATTAATATTAAGAAAAATAATCACATAACTCAATACACAAAAAAAATTATTTACTTATAAAAAAGATTAAAAAAAAGATAATTATTTATATTTATTTTATAAAAATATTTATTAAGGAAATCAACTTTGTCAAAAAGATTTATTTAACTAATTTAAAAAGGAAATTGAACTTATAACTTTATTTAAAATAAATATTATTATTCTTATTAGGAAATATACTTTATTGAAAATTTGTTTAAAAGTATTTTATTTATAAAAAATTAGACAATCTTATTTTTAAAAACAAATGAAACTTGGAAGAACCTTGATTAAAGACAAAATTTTGAATTTTTATTAAAACAAATTTTTAGATTCTTTATGAAAAAAACATGTTTTGCTCTTTATTAAGAAATAGTATTTAAAAAACATATTATGAACTTGTTTTATTAAATTAAATTATTGAATTATTATTTTTATTAACACATAAATTATAAAATTACATGTTCAATTTTACATACAACAAACTAAAGTATATTAGAATTAATTTACAATAACATACATAAAAATAATAATAATCCTAATAATGAAATTAAATATCAACGAGGAAAGTGATAATATACTAAAAAGTCCTACTTGTAATTTATAGTATTCTCGATTTTTTTTTTTTTTTTTGAAATCTGGTCATTCACGCATCGTGAATCCATACTCGATCAACAAAAATAGTAGGAATTCCCCATACAAAACAAAATAAACTCAAAAGAGAAAAAGACATTAAAGTAGGAAAAAAGAAGGGGTTTAATGAAGCCAAAATAAATATTCAAGTCTAATAATAATAAGCCTAAAAGCAATATATAAACTTATCCAATTAATTTCATTCAAGTTAATAGGTCCTAAATTAATAAATAAATTCACAAGCGAATATTCAATATGTGACTAAACTAAGCCTATAATTTCATATTAATAATTAACATAAAACATACTTTAATAAATTCACAAACAATCACATTTTTTTTTTTCAATTATTAAGCTCAATTTAATTTAAAATTAAATATCATGCCATAATATTTCAATTTCATATATATATAACCTAAAAACACAATAAACCTATATATGTCAAATTCATGACTAAAACATACACAAATTACACTTTGCTCAATATCTATCAATAATACTAATTTCATGCTAATTCACAAACTAATTTAACATTTCAAGTCCCAACAAGTCTAAATATGTAAAATTATACCCAAATATAAAAATTAATCATAAACACATAAAAACCAAGTTATCAAATATATATTAATAATACAATATGTCTTATATTATACCAAGCCCAAATTTCTTAATAACATAATAATTAAACATATAAGTAAAATCTAATATAACCAAAAAAATGTATTAAGCAAGTCAAAATGTAGAAATGATTTTAGGAAGAAAATTACACATTTTTTAAGACTTAAAATATAGTTTATGTTAAAGAAAGTGAGGGAAAAAAAGTGTTTGGGTGGTGAGAAAATGAAAGGAAAATTATAGATAGTGAATAAAAGAAAAGCGGAAAATGGAGTGAATGAGAGATGAATAGGGAAATGGAGGAGATCCTTCTTAGCGACTTTTAGACTCAGGGTGAGGTAGTAATGGTGAGAAAAGGGGAAAAAGGAAAAAAATAAGAAAGAAAAAAAAATGAGATGAAGAGAAATGGAAAATGTGAATTTTTATTGTTGAAGTTTACCTTCAATTTGCTTGAGTTTGAAAGAAAATTGAGAGAAAAATGGAATTGAAAGAAGGAAGAAGAAGAAGAGAGGGAGAAGAGGAGAAGAAGAGAGAAGAAAATAACCAAAAGAAGGAAGAGAGAGAGAGAGAGAGAGAGGGGGAGTAGGGAATGGGGAGATAAGAAAATAATAATAATAAAAAAAATCAAAAAATGAATATTAAGTATTAATGATAATGATAATAATAATAATAATATATGCAAATTTTAGGGTCTACACATTGACTAGGGTTTTGAAACTTTTTTTAAGTTAAAATCCTAGTCAATGACTTCGACTTCGACTTTTTTTTTTTTTTTAAATTAGCATGTCATTATTCTGATTTTCAACTTAAAAAAGTTTAATATGTCATTATTCTGATTTACGTACAAAAGCTGAAAGCAGCCAAGTCGATGATTACGAAACTGCGATTATTTAGTTGGGGCGTCTTTCTGTCTCGCCGAAGCGAGAGCAAATAATGCAGCAAATCACATTTATGAGAAGCTCTCAAGCAAAACATTTCCACCAACATCAAAAAAGCTCTAATAATTGAAGGATAAATAGCTCACTTGCTATAGAGGAAAACTTCACTGATCTAAGGGGAGTGATCGATCATAGCAGCAAGAATCACCACAGAAAACCATAATAGTCACTCAATGGGAAAGAGGAGGAGAGATAGAGGAGAAAAGAGCGTGCCCTCACTAAATAATGTTAAAATCGTAATCAGTGACTACGATTTTAGTTTTAATGAAGCCAAATGGTAGTGCTATCTGGTTAGATTTAAAAAAAGAAGTAAAAATTCGTAATACTTGACCTTGGTTTAAACTTAAAAAAAAGTTTAAGCTATGTCAATGGCTACGATTTCTTTGAAATGTCATCATGTGACTAAATCACATTAGTTTGGACATTTATTTGTTTGGTTTTCAAATTATTTTAGTAAATTTTTTTTTAAATACATTACTATGGGACAAAACTCAAAAAAATGATATTCCAATTTGGTAGAGTTTAACGTCAAAATAATTTAGTTCGATTATTTTGTTAACGGTGGGTGTTTGGAGGCTCGGAATCTAAATATTTAGAATTGTTCGTCATATTTATTGAGAAGCAAATAGAATAAAAAAAATCAGTCAGTTTAGCTAGAAAAGATAATTATAATATTAATTTGACAAATTTTCTTACATAAGTTAGAAAAACTGTTCTTGAATATTATTGTGGTTTTTCGTTTGACTGAATTTGTAAGTTTTTTTAACCTCTGTCTCCTTTCACAAAAAAAAAAACATCAATAACTTGTTTTAAAAAAACATAAAAGTAGAATTTTTTTCAAAATCAATCACCGAAATAGTCTTTTTGTGTTTTGAAAATCACATTCACCATTGAGGGTTTGAAAAATTAACCTTAAACCTATATTTGTCGATTACGGTTTTGAAAATTAACCTTAAAACCATGATTAGTGATTGCAGATTTAAAGTTAATTTTCAAAACCATAGTATATTCACATATGATTTTTCAAAAATAAGTATTATTATTTTGAACCAAATTAATATATATATATATATATATATATATATATATATATATATACCTACTCTATATATATGAACTATTTTGACATTAAACTCAATAAACTCAATTTGGTAGCCATTTCTTAGTCAATCCTTTCATGTCTTTGGTAGTGGGGGGTCTCTATGTCCTAAAAAAGCATCCTGTTTATCTCAATTATGTTTCCACTTCCAAATAGTAATCATCTCCAAATTTGTTAAATATAGGATATGTTTTAGAAAATATTTAGATGTACACTCACACATAAAAGAGTACATCATCAACTTAAAAATTGTGGATGTCTAGAACAACTTACATCAGTCTAAACCGAGACGAATTAATCTGACCTATATATCAATCTAAATCATTTAATTAACATAAAAGGATTCAAACCAGTGATCATTATGGAATAAATTCAAAAGTGTAAATATATTTTGATCCTTACATTTTGATTATGAGTTTTATTTTCTTCCTCAATCTATGATTTGCTTTATCTCCTCCTACCCTTTTTCAATAGTGATCTAATTATTGAACATGAACACAATAAGAAAATTATAGATATCTACATGTGATCTAATCATGAAGAACTTTTAATAGGAAGTGTATTTTATGACAAACTTTTAAACTCTTTTATGTTTTTTTTTGTGGATGTTATAAAATATCAATCGATTAGAAACAAATCTTGACTTATAGCATGAATTACACATCATATTGTTAATCCAATCATGCACATAGGCCGATAAAAGAGAATAAGTTTGTCATAACAATGCTAGTAGTTCACAACCATGTGTTACTAACATGCAACAATACTTCCTTGTATGTACCTCGACTAATTCCGCGAGACCCTGAAGTAACACGCAACATGCAATCGCTCGCCTTTTAACACACCGTATAACATGATTCTCACATCTTTGAATGCAGTGCCCCTTTTTTGCTGGCCTCATTGATTGTTGTACCTGAAGGTGGCTTTTGTAGTCTTGCTTTGGCTTTGAAAAGGATTGTGTGTACTTCATCAAAATGAGGTCTAGTTGCATTTTTTGTATTCTCAATCCACTGCTGAACCTTCTCGTACGGGCCTAATATCCGATCGCGTTCCTTATCGCCCAAAACCTAATCCAATACAAAATTTATATCAGCTCTCTTAATCAATCTGTGTCACCTGAAGTTACAAATCAGATCATGAATTAACAGTAACTTTTATGATCAGTAAGTCTCCAATGCCATCAGAATGATGGAATTGAGACAAAAAATCAATTTTTTCAAAAGATGATCCATTACCAAGGCATCCATATAAGCAACACATTAGAGAAAATACAAAAAAAACCAAAAGACAAGTAGAAAAGTACTGAGCCCATCCTTTACCTCTAGTTCCATAATTTCACAAACCAAGCTGAGATCTGCTATGGATGGTTGAGAGCTTCCTAACAAGAACTTCCCATTCCCCTTCAACCAAACGGATTCAATTTTCGACAGAGATGATAACAAGAGTTTCTCAGCTCCAGCTGCTGCTTGTGGATTCGGTTTAATGCCAAGTGCAGGTCCCATTACAGTATTCCAAATAAATGGGGCTGACAAAGAAGCATCAACTAATTAAGCCATACCTCATCCAAAATAAATGGAAGAGGGCGACATGCATAGTTACACCAAAAACATATGCGTAATTTTTTATCAGAAACAACTGAAGGTGAAGGGTCCTTCCCAAACTTTAAGAACTCCAGTCAACAGAAGAGAAGAAACCATCTCCAACATACAGGAAGTTGGAGATAAATATGCAGGTATCCAAACTGGGAGGTACATCTCAGCAGAAGATTAATCAACAGCAGAGATGCATACACACACAGAATATGAAGTTCAGAATTGATCACTAACACTTAATAACTTAATGACATCTACAGATGTCAACACAACATAGAGATTCTCCCTCAGATGAATACTTGGGAAACAAATTAGTTTTTTATGGGAAAATGCCACACTGCCAATCGCATGAAAGGAAAACAAGGATTGTGAATGCCACAGTTGGATAATCCACACGGAAAGAACATGTTTCAACTCTCATAATAAAATGTAAAAGCCTATTGCATGAATTTTAAGGAAGCTTCTTCTTCTTTTGAATCTTTATAATACTTATATTGCTTCATGGTATTAAAAGTGTGTATAGAAACATGCAGCAAACTCATATCAAGTTATGTGGCTTTTGCCAAACAAAATTGTCATCGACATTGTTTTGGGAAGAAAGAAAAAGCATTTGATATAATTAACAGACTAGAGTTCCATACTTATCAAAAAAAAAAGAAAAAAAAAGAAAGAAAAAGAAAGAAAGACTAGAGTTCCTTAAGAACAACATCATATAAGTCTGGTTTTATAGGAAATGTGAACAGTAAATTACCTAACCAGAGCGCCATTAATGAGGTCCAGCCCACCTTTTATAAGTGAATATAATTAAAGACTTTAACAATGAGTTTCATGAGGGATTTGGACTTTACTGCAGGAGAAACAATTGAAGGCAGTTGTGGAAGATAGGTTGATTTAGACGGACTGAAGGCTTTCTATCCTTAGTTGGGAGCTGGATATCGGTAGGGGATTTTCTGGGAAATGAATTTGAAGACATGGGTCCTGACTAAGTTGTGGTTCCTTGCTCCCAAGGTGGCCGCGAGAGAATAGTGACTTTTGGTTAGTTTAAAAAGAAATGGTGGACTTCGAAAAACTGTTGCTACATTTTCCAGATTGACAAAGAATCTAACTATATCCTAATTCATTGCACCAAAACAAGGATCTTTGATTTTTTTTTGTTCTTTTTTGGGGTAGAGTAGCGGTGCTTTCTTCTTTAAAGGAGACCTTTAAGCCGACAAGGAAGGTTTGTCGGGACAAAGAGTAGAAATGCATGGAAAGGCTGCCCCCTTGCGCCTAATTAGGATCCTTTGGAAAGAAAGGAAAATGTGGACCAGTAGTGGTTAGAATATCTTTCATTTTTTTTAATTATCATGAGTCCCTAATGTTAACGGTCGGGTAAATCCTCCAATGACCCTAAGTGATGTAGGAGTTTCTACAACATACATTGGAAATTCGAACTTTAATTATGGAAAATTCAGATTCGGGAGGCTGTGAAACCTTAGAGACACCAAATATGTTTCTAAATCCAAGTATTTAGAGTCTTGTTACTATTTTGATTTGGAGTTGTTTTATTTTAGAAAGATTTGTTCTCCAAGTCAAAGTAGTAGTTGCTTTATTTAATTTTAAAAGTTTGTTTTCCTAGTCAGAGTAGGAGTTTCTATTTCTTTTTTAGGGGTTGTTTTTATTTAAATTAGAGAAAGTGCTTTGTTTCAGTCAAAGTAGGAGTTTCGTTGTTAGTTTAGAAAGTATGGAGACTATGCTCTCTTACTAGTGTATGTAGTCTTTTGTGGTCAGTTCGAGTTTAATAATATTTTGATTTCTCTTTTTAGAGTTCTACTCTTGTCTCTTATCTGCTTAGGTGGATTCAGCTAAGTGGCAAGTTTGTTGCTTCTTATCCCTAGTTGGATTCCTTGGGTGGCGAAGTATATATCTTGTTCTCACAATCTTTTGGGTAGATTGCGAGTGGTGAGTTCGTGACTAACATCTCTTGGTGGATTCGCTTGGTATTGAAGTAAGTATCGAATCCTTACCTTCAATCTCTACTCATTTCATCATCTTCTCTTTTTAACTTTCCAAATCCAATTCCTCAATGTGACACACAAACTTTCCAAATCTTGTTCATTACTTCTACACCCTTCCATATACTTAGTTTCATCCTAGAAACCATAAATACCATCACCCCTAACCTTTGAGAAGCCCTAAATTCGTACATAGCCCTAGCCTACCTTAGAAAAACCCGAAAACTACAAACTAACTCAAAACAAGGTTGTTTTGTAAAAAATCAAACCCGAACCTTTCCAAACTTAAAATCCTTCATTCTAAACCTTTATTCTATCATATATGAACCCCAAATAAGCCCTATAACCTTTGCGACCAGATCTATCCATACACATCAAAGTTCTGCCCTTAGCCTGACACCTACACCTAGATCATCGACACGGTCCGTCCTTGCATCACTAAGGGGACTCAAACTGATGACCATTAGAGAACAAACCCAAGACTGGACCAACTAAGCTACCCCTCAAGGTTGTATGGTTAAAAACTTAAAATATTTTTCCTGAGTACACTTCAGCTAAGGGTAAGAAAGTTCCCAATGTTTTTTTAGACCTCGGATTGATTATGTAGGTTTGAGCTAA
Source organism: Tetrastigma voinierianum (assembly GCA_016808115.1). Classification (NCBI taxonomy): domain Eukaryota; kingdom Viridiplantae; phylum Streptophyta; class Magnoliopsida; order Vitales; family Vitaceae; genus Tetrastigma; species Tetrastigma voinierianum. The sequence goes on from JAEQBH010000057.1 coordinate 515,561, forward strand.
TGAGAGAGAAACTTTTATTTCTTTTTCATTCTTTGCCAATTTCGTGCGCTTCATATACTATTTACACATATTGTTGTCCCTCTCTTCTTCTTTTTTTGGTGAAATAAGACTACGAATAAGGAAACTTACAAAATCGATTAAAGGATAATTCACATTACTCTTCAAAAGAAAATTTTCTAGCATCCTTGGGAAATTTTGGCCACCAAATATTTGAATTAGTATTACAAAAACCCTCTTTGTTGGATGCTCTAAGTAATACTTTCTGTTTGCCTATCCCAAAAGAAGAGTTTGAACCATTCATTGTCTTCCCATCAGTAGTCTTATACAAGAGACAGTTGATTATTCCTTGCAAAGTTGACCAATAATAACAATGATATATTAAAATTGTCATAACCAGTTAGAAATTGAGAGCATCTATTTATAGGCAAAAGGAAGCACCTGCACCACGACGTAAGTTGGAATGATGCCAATCCAACACCGAATGAATTTTACCTCTCTTGGAAAGATCATTTGGGTACCTTGAAATATAGAGCAGAAAAAGATTAAAATTTTACTGCAAAATATGGACATTGGAAGTGAATATAAGATGAAAAATAAGATATCATATTGTATAACAATTCTAAAACACAAAGTACAGATTAACATTGAAAACATTACTTCCATGTAGGTTCAGAATCATCCAAATTTCTTCTTCTATACCTTGAGGTGAATTGAATGTCTACATAACATCCTGTCCTAAGACAAATTTATTAGGACTAATTTTGTACATTTAACATGGAAGCAAGGAAGAAATTGTCCAACAAACCTCTAGCTACCAAGGAATGGGTTTGCTGCTTCTATGAGACATGCCCATTTGGTACACATCCAACAGATATCCCATGCACAAAATTGGAAATTTCATGCAACATCTAGAAATTAGGAAATGAACTACAAAATAGTAACTATTCTTACCAATGATCAGCAATTCCAGGAAATGCGCAAGCAAGATAGATAAGAATCGCATGGCTGCAAAAGAATGTATATACACATTAAAATCCCTTACACAATCTAATTAAAAGCACAAGTTGGTCCAGATTCATGGACACAAGTCAAAGGAGCTTCATTCACCAAATCTATGGATAAAACAGTAACCAGAAAAAAAAAAGTAAAAGGTCCTTCACAATTAACCATTACAAATGACAAGGTTTTTATTTTTGATCAATAAAGAGGACAAGGTTTTTACTAAATGAACACTTGGAATGTGCAACTTGAAAACTAGGAAGCATCTTGAGCAATCATAACTCAAATAAGTGGTATACAAGTAATGAATAAGTATTTTACAAACTACACAAGTACACATTTAGGATCAGCAAACGATATCAAAAAAGCCATAACTCAAGAAGCCAATAGATGTACTTTTCAAATACCTCTCAAACAGTTGAAATCTTCCATCAACTATTGCTGGAACTTGCCCCATGGGGTTTACCGCTGTATGTACATATTGTAATAAAAAGACTCCACATTGTCAGTTACAGAATAAGCATGCTAGTGAAACATTTCTTTTGAGAACCACACTTTCTGCAGAAAGACACAAATGAGTCTTGGTAGCTCAAGAAGCATGACAAAGTACAGGCAGATCATGGTGAAAAGAAAAAAGACAATTTAAAAAACGTCCAATCTTGATTATTTACAACTAATATACTTCTAATACAGCTCGAGCCTTTAAAATGGGGGAAAAGGAAAGGGACTCCAATAAGGTTTTTTTTTCAGTGGTTTGCGAGAGAATCCAACTCATCTTGGCATACAAATAAATCAATGTAAATTTTATTCATAATAATGTCTACAGTTCCATACTAATCCTTAAGCAAGAGAACAATATGAGCTCCCCTTGTTCCTCCACTAACAAAATGCTGGAATATTCCCCATTACTTCACGTTTTCAACTAAATGAGTAGTTTTACTTCATTCAAAAAAGAACTGCCTAAGCATGTACAAAGGATTTCTTTCTTAAATAAGATATCATCACCTTTAACCTCAAATATTCTTCCCTTATTTTTCCTTAGTAAAATTCCGAATAACTCCTCAACTCCCAACACCCAAATCCCAAATTTATTAACACGCATTTCAGGAATATAATAAGAAGCATAATTTTTCATCAACGACCATCACTTTTTCCAACAATCCTTAACGCAAAGTTGTGATCCAAAATCCTGAAATTCTCACCTATAAATTCAGGGGAAAGTTGCTGATGCTTTGCTAGGTCAATTCTGACCTCCTCAAAATCAATTCTATTAACCCTAAAAACACCCAACAAGAAAACCCATTTTGAGTATCAAACCAATCAATCAATCAACCAACCGACCAAATCAAACAAATAAACACTACCCCTTCTTTATTTCATTTTCTTATAAAATGAAAAACAAAAGAATTGAAATGGACAGTAGAAGGACAAAAAATCACTTGCAGAAGATGAGGATAGCACGGGATGGCTGAGACATCCGATCGGCATAAACCTTGAGCTTCATCCTTCTGGGGTTCTGAATTTGTGAAGTAGTGTTGTCTGATACTGTGGTTCCCTCTATCGCTTTATCTCCACACTGGAGATGGCTATGGTGATGTGGGGCCTTTCCTATTCATCGGGTTGCTCAAGACTCAAAGTATGTGCCAACACTCGACAGGATGATGATATCCCAATTTACTAACAATTGTTTTCTCGATTTTCAACCTCTATCTCTCTTCTGATTTCTGAAAAAGCATCTTATGGGTCCCAATTATGTTTCCATTTTTGGTAAATTATTTACCGCATTTATTTTTACATCGTCGCATTAAAAACACGTAGAGAAAATCTGAAATTTATCATTAAACACTGTTTTTACATTTAACTTTTCTTCATCTGCTTTGCATTTTTTAAATTAATTACTTTTAATGATGTAATTTAATTTTTAAATATGACATCGTTTATTTATATTTAATTTAAATTAAATAAAAAAAAATTAATGTAAAAAATTACTTATGGATTTTGAAATCGGACGTAGCAAGAGTTTTTCGGATTTTGAAATCCGGATTATTTGAGCATTTCGGTTTGCGATTTCCGGTAAAGTAAAGCTTTTCGTATTTAAATTTAGGATCGTGGGTAGAATTTCGGGATTTTAATATCGGATATAGCAAACGATGCGGATTTCTAATCAGGAATTCATTTTTAATTTTAAATTTTTTTTAAATTTTCTAAAATTGGTTTAAGTATATTATATAAATTATAAAATTTAAGTATGTTATATAAAATTATAAAAAATTTAAGTATATTATATAGTATTTTATTAATTATAAAATTTAACTATATTATATAAATTATTTTAATACTTATAAAATTTAACTATATGGGGTGTAAAAAGGATACGTTGGGAAAGTAAAGTATTGGAATAGGGTGTAAATAGTATATTTTGGGGTTTACTTAGTAAATGAGGTGTGAAGAGATATTTAAGGGGTGTATATAGAACCTCTCTTCCATTTTCAAATAATAATCATCTCCATATTTTAAATATATAGAACATGATTTTGTTTAGAAAATATTTGGATATTAATTTTTTTTTTTGTATTATAACATTTTAGTATTATGTTCTTAGAGAATTTAATACTTAGTTCCGGTCTCAACCCACCCTTAGCTATTGAACCAAAGCTTCATTGGCTATTATTTAGATATTAATACGAAATAAAAGAATGAAACATAAAATAAATTATGTTTTATGCTTTTAAGTTTTAATGTTAAATGTAAAAAATAATATGAATATTATATAAGTATAAACTATAACACCCTAAATTATACCATAGTAGTTTATTACAGTTTAGGGTATAGTATTTGTCAAATTTGAATTTTTCGGAAATTAATATTGCTAAGTGTAAAGTGTAAAGAATGATATATTCGGGATTTTTGAAAAAGTAAAAGTGAAAATGATAATTTGACATTAAGGACTCAAATGTCATAACTCAAGAAGATGACATGTTATTGTATGAATTGGATAAATTGATTTGTAATTAAAGAAAGATAAAGGACTAAAATGCAGGGGTTAAGAATTTAGGAAAAAATTAAGATAAACCCAAATATGGCCTTATAGAAAAAACATTTCCCATTTGGCTTAGAGAGAGTTAGAGCTACGGTTTTGGAGGAGAACCAAATTGGGGTTTGCTTTTCTCTTCATCTTTTGAGTTCTATTTGATCAAGTAAAGGAAAGGAATTGAAAAAGTGAAGAAAATGAAACTAGTTGAAGTGTTCAAGAAGATCAAGGTATGTAAACTATCATAAATTCCTTCTTGTTTAGGGTTGTGTTATGAGAAGTCTGAATTCTTCCCTTATATGTATTTTGGGTTGGCTTAAGTCAAATTTGAAAGTTGTTTTGCTTTGCTTTGGTTTTAATTGACAAATTTCAGAAAATGTGAGATCGTCTATTTCTAACAAATCGACACTCTACCCTAAAGGAGCCGCCTAAGCTTAGGTCTGCCAGGCGTGAACCCACGCCAGCGAACCTCGCTTGAGTTTCTTAACCTTCGATTCGCCTAGTTGCATATAGCTCGCCTAGGCTAACCCTCCGCTTTCAGTATAGGATTGCTTCACTTAATGTATTTGGGTAACCTGCTTTTGTTTTATCTCTTCCATTAATTCTAGAAATCATCAATTGGATTAATGGAGGATCCTAATAAGTGAATGAAAGGGCTTGTACATGTATACAAGTGATATGAAAAATGTTTTGAACCTCGTCGCCGAGGCGAAGAAGCGATCCTATCATTGGGTAGACATTGTTTCATGTCCTTAATTGCTAATGTGATTAATAACAATATAATAAGCTCAGTAATGCATATAATTGTATGTCTACCTAAGATCAAATAGCGAATGAATAGGCACCTTTGATCAATGGTACGACACTTCTGTTACGTGGGTAGACACATCTCCGACAGTGCTTCCGCACCTCCTCGGTCTTCCAGCAGCACAAGATTCCGCTAGTGCTACGCGACTCTCGGCTCGGGTTACGACATTCCCGCGGCAAGGCACGCACTTCGTTACGCGGCGTACACGGCCTGGCTTAGCCGGGGCACCTCCGTTCGCACTATACCGTATCTCTGGGTACCTATTGTGATAACCTCTCTGACTGATGATTTCAGTCTATACATGCAAACATTTATATGATAAGAATCTAAATAATGTGATATATGCAAATAATTATACACAATCACAAGTAATTAGTTCTATTCTATAATGAACCTACTTCGTACTCTATAAGATTTATGTTCCAGACCACGAGATATGAAAAATTTCATATATGAACCGTTGAATACGATAATCGTAATTGAGAAAAACTAATTGTCAGAATATATATATTATATTTGTTTTCCTACTAAACTATGTTAGCACCAGTGTCATCCTCGTAGGCACCGGTGCGACATCCGAGGGCATCCAGATTCACAAAATAACATAGTAATATGAGTCATGAATGTAAAATGTAAATGTAAAATGCAAATGTAAATGTAAATGTAAAATGTAAATGCAAAATTTTGTAATATTGGAACTTGTGTAAGTACAAGTAAATGGGACTAAGGAATATATGTACAAGACATTTTAAACACCATTACGATAGTAGTTTTACAAGTTATATTATGATATATGGATTTATTTATTGAAATGGGCCTACCAATGTCAGAAAAACAGGTTAAGGAATCTCAATCCCATGTGGTGTCCCATCATCCGCCTAAGCGGGGGATGGAGCGTTACAAAAAAACCTTTTAACCTTTAAATATAAAAAATAATAACGAATATTATATAAGTATAAACATCTTTAACCTTATAAACACATGCCTTCCTTTATTTTGGCTGCCTCTGTTCTCATAGCCTAGCTAGTTGGGAATATTAATTGGTCTAACTCTGTTATCTTTTCATTCATTATTCGATAGTCTCTTGTTTTCTCATCTCCAATAAGTATCTGCTGGACTTCTGAATCCACAAACCCAATATGAGTCTAAAAGTGTCCCACATCGAATAGAAACAAGGGAAGGAGAGGAGTTTAAATAGTTGAGCCTCTCAAATGGGCTCAGTCTGGCGGGCAACCCACTTTGGTAAGGGAGTGAGAGACTCCACGCTAAGCCAGGTAGGTGTCCCCCACCGTCCATCCGCCGTTCAAAGTCTCTGCTCGGGTCCACCCTATCGGTTTCTATTTTTCAAATGCATTAACTAACGAAAAATCTCACTTTACTTCACTGCATTATCATTCCTTTTGTGCATTGTTCTGCAAAATTAGTTGAGTTCGTCGGGGTCCTCTAACTACGTACTCCACTTCGAACGGTAGACCGCTTTTATCCCGAGAGCACGATTTTCATTCACTCATCCCCAGACAAGCTCGAGGGGCCAAATTGCCTAAGTGACACAAACATTTTTCATCGGGCTCTGACCGCTTCTAATTGCTTTGTACTACGTGCTTGTTTCCTTCATAATTTTTGTTTTTATTTTGAACCACTAAGACTACAATCTTGGGTGACCGACTCGCTTATGTTCGCTTCAAATTTGTTCCTGTTTCATTTCTAATTTGTTTCGTCATATAGTTTTTTTCGCCTTGTTCTGCCTTCAAAATTTCTCAATGCTTTTAATTTGCGAAACAACACGTTTCAAAATATTTTAATGTTCTGTTTTGTTTCTTATCAAAATTTGCAAAACTTGTCAGTTTTACATTAAAATATTTGTTACAGTGGAACGAACACTTCTGTTCAAAATATTTGTTACATCTGTTTCTTATTCAAAGATTTTCTCGCTCGCTACAAATTGCTTCTGCAATCTAACGCTCGCTCGCTTAAAAAAATATTGGTTACAATTCTTTTTGTTTATGTTCTTTCTCTGCCATTTATGCTACTCACCTTCGGGATATTCATTTAGGTACCGAATAGCACGACTCACAGTAAACCGTATTTGTTTGTGTTATTTTTATATTCCAAGCATAATCGCATGATTTATTGCTTTGCTCAAGCTCTAAAACAATAATCGGTTTATGTTAATTTAAATATAGATTTCAGCATCTATAATCGGGTTTAATTGTTTTATTTAGATATTATTATCGCATGGAAGATCGAATCTCCTGTAAATGCTTTCGCGCTTTTGAACTACAGCTTCATTTTTAAATTTATGCTAAAAACGCGTATGTTTTGTCGTGACCGTAAAGCATCCCGCTTCAGTTTATATTTTACTTGCTCAGAATTGCGGCGCTTTTTTATTATGTTCGCTTTCAGATTACGGTTATTCGCAATGCGCTTTTTCGCTTCGCTATTTTCAAACCAAGACCGCAGCTTTTTCCGGGTCATGAATCAAATTTTTAAGACCGCGCTTCGTTGTATTCAAATTTTTGAAGACCATTTTGGCTTCTATTGTATTCAAATTTTAAGATTGCAAGCCTGCTTTCTCATAGGGATGTAATATTTGTTTTTGTATCTAAATATTTTTTCGCTTCTATCTGCGCTAAGCCGTCGTATTTAAATATTTGTTAGCGCTTTATTCAAATATTGTTCCTGCTTTTATCCTTATCCTTCGGGAATGATCGCCTCGACCGTTAACCCTATCTTAGTCATGGAGAAAAGCCAGAAAGGTTAAATGGTACCGATTTCAAGAGATGACAACAAAAGATGTTGTTCTATCTTTCGACTTTGAACTTGGCAAGATTCCTCAATGAGGATGGTCCTAAATTGACGCTTGAGAGACGATAAAGAAAAGGAATGTGATGCATGGAATCACTCACTTCCCAGGTCACAATCGTATGTCCTCAACGGTCTTGAAAATACTTTCGGTAACGTCATAGTCCGCCGAAACAGCCTAAGGAGCAGGGATAGTTTTTCAAGGCGTAGCGGTTAAAACCGGCGATGCCGGACTAAGAAATTCATTGTCGGTAAATTGGATCAAGACGGTTGATTCAAAGACCGTCTTAAGTCAGTTCAAGAGCTTCAAGTGGTTGTAGTATGATATCTATGTTAAGAACACTCTAAGTGAGACATTTCAAGTGGCTTCATTCATTGAAAAACTGCCACCATCCTGGAGGGATTTCAAAAATTATCTCAAACACAAGAGAAAGGAGTTATCACTTGAAGACTTGATTAACTTGGCTGAGGATTGAGGGAAGACAAGAGGCTATCCGAGAAGAAAGCTGGAAGAATCTAGAAGTTTCAAAGGCCAATGTTGTTGAAAAGGTCAAAACCTGGGCAACAAGAAGAGAAAAATGCCTAGCAAGTCTCGAGAAGGATTCAACCAAGGCCTAAAGAAGTTCATTGGCAAGTGCTTCAACTGTGGCAAGTCTGGACATCGAGCCAAAACGCAGAGCCAAGAAAGTTACGTAAAACGAAGCAATGGTGGAAAAGATCTCCAATGGTGTTACGATAATTAACTGACCGGCGATATCCGAAAGTGTAATATGGTGGGAACCCAAAGGAGTGGTGGATCGATACCGGAGCAACTCGTCATTATCCGTAAACAGATCGATGTTTTCGTCCTACACAAACCTGGGATGATGAAAACTTTGATATGGTAATTCATCAACCCTAAGGTTGAAGGTGTCGGAAAGATTGCTCTAAAGATGACATCCGGAAAGATTGTGACACTAATTAATGTTCCGTATGTGCTTATGTTCACAAGAATTTAAAGGTCGGATCTCTCCTAGCAAGAATGGTCAAGTTGGTTTTTGTATCGACAAGTTTGTACCTCAAAATGAGATGTAAGTGTAGGAAAGGGTTATCCGAAAGTGATGGTTTGTTCAAGTTAAATGTAGCCGACTATTGTAACTAAGGATGATTTGAATAAAGCTGTTTCTTTTATGTGCTTGAATCTCTAACATTTCCAAGCAGCGCGACTAGGACACGCGAATTATAAGTCAATAAGGAAATTAATGAATATGGACCGCGGCCGACTTTGACTGTCCAAGTGAGAAATGCCAAGTATGTGTTGAATCTAAATTTTCTAAGCCCCCTTTCCACTTTGTAGATAATAGAGTTTCAGAACCTTTAAATTTAATACACACAGATATATGAAATCAATACCGCCAAGAGGTGGTAATAAGTATTTAATTGCTTTTATAGATGACTGCTCGCGGTATTGTTATGTTTACTTGCTTAGTAGTAAAGATGAGGCTGTGAATGCTTTTAAAACTTATAAGGCCGAAGTTGAAACTCAGTTGAACAAGAAAATTAAAATCGTAAGGAGTGACAGAGGAGGTGAATATGAATTTCCATTTGAGGAAATTTGTACCGAGTTTGGTATTGTTCACCAAATGACTGCTCCTTATACACCACAATCTAATGGAGTAGCGGAAAGGAAAAACCGGTCTTTAAAGGAAACAATGAATGCATTGTTGAATAGTCTTGCCACTACAAAATTTATTGGGAAGCGCTTTGACATAATTTATTTTAAATAGAAAATTCTGCGTAAAGACACAACAAACTCTATGAGAAAATGGAAAGGTACTGCCTAACTTGAATTATCTCAAAGTGTGGTGTTTTGCCAAGGTTATGGTTTCTGTCAAAAGGTTAAGGTAGGACAAAGACTGGCTGACAGAGTTTTTATCGGACACGCCGTGAATAGCAATGCATATCAAGTTCTTTGTTCTACAATTGAATCTCGATATACATGTCAATACGATCATTTAATCAAGGGACGCTTCATTCTTTGAAAATATATTTCCATATAACATAGTATATGAGGCAATTGATAATAATAAGAGGTCTCAAGATACTATAGGTTCAGAAGTGATCCAACCTGGAGGATGAACCTAGGACGTAGTAAAAAGACAAAGGACTCCACGCCTGACCTCGATTTCTTAACGTATCTCATAAAAATGAATTTCTGACATTCAAGATTTTGATACTTATTCATCTCGTTATCAGAATTACATCTGCAAGGATGCCACTCGCTACAGCACGTGTATAAGCTTGAAATCCAACGCTGGATGTGTGAAAACGACCTTCTTAAACGGAGACTTGGAAGAAGAAATATATTTGGAACAACCCGAAGGTTTCATTGTTCCGAGACAAGAGCAGAAAGTATGTTGGCTTATCAAGTCACTTTATGGATTGAAACAAGCCCCAAAATAATGGCATGCCAAATTCGACAAAGTCATGTTGTCGAATGGTTTCAAGCATTAATGAGCGCGATAAATGCGTATATAGTAATCCAACTGTAATTGCTTTTGCCATTTTATGTCTATATGTAGACGATATGCTTATAATGAAAAAGGATGGTGAGTATCATTAAGAAAATCAAATGCTTGCTTGCAAGTAAATTTGAAATGAAAGATATGGGGCCGTTGATGTTATTTAGAGCAAATCCATAAGACATCCGAGGATTAGCTCTATCACAATCTCACATTGAAACCGATTCTCGAAAGTGCAAGAATCTAGATATCGTAATTTCAAGAAGATTCAATGATAATTACATCTTTCTAAGAATACCGTGGAAAACAAAGCTCAAAATGAGTATGCTAGTATACTCAGGCGCTTTAATGTATGTCATGAACTCGACTAGCCGTACATAGCTTGTGTGGTTAGCAAGCTAAGCGATTTACAATTAACTAAATGAAAATCATTGAAAAGCTATGAAACGCTTAATGGGCTAGTTTAAGGCATACAAGATTATGCTTTGCATTACATAGAACATCCCATAAAGACTTGAAGGATATCGTGGATGCAAATTGGATAATCGCACTAAAGACACAAAATCAACAAAAGGGATATGCATTCACACTGTGGGGCGGTGTCTTGGAAATCATTTAAACAAACTTGTATCAAGCAGATCCACTACTGAATAAGAATCTATCGCTTTGATAAAGCTTATGAATAGCTTCAGTGGCTTCAAATTTTGGAAGATATTCCTAATTGGCCTAAACCAAGGTCTCAAGTGTATGTATACATTGTGATAAGTGAGCGGCAATGGGAAGGGCAAGGAATGTTTATGTATAATCAGCAAGTCTCACACATCTGTCAAGACATGACACAAGAAGACAACTTTTCTAGTGAATGACACCATTAACTATGTGTAGTCAAAAGATAATATTGTGGATCCATTGACAAAAGGCCTAACTAGAGAGATGGTCGCAGAAACATCAAGGGGAATGTGGGTTTAAGCCTCAAACAAGTCACTATAATTTATAATCTTACCTATTTGACTGAGATCCTGGATCTAGGGCTGGGGTTCAAAGGGACAATCCAGTTATGAAGACAAAGATAGAGCAATCGGTCAAACTTGTTTTACCCATCTCTGATAAAGGCGTATTAATATGTGAAGGTTAAGCAAAGCTTTAATGATTATGAAACGATATATGTTCGTAAATCACCTATGTGAGTGTGAAGGAGGCCATCGCTGGTAATCTGCAGCGCCGAATTTCTCTAAAACACTTATGAGACCGAAGTATGTTCATGGCCAAACGAATACAAATGTTGAGAACCACTTTGTTCGGAAAATTTATGATTTCTATTGTCTAGGCTTACACGAAAGGTCGACAGTTCAAAGACATCAAGTCTACTGATTGACCGAGTAAGCCCGATAGGTTTCACTAAGGAAAGTTCAAAGTCTCAAACTACTTATCCCGATGCAACGTTTTCTCATGGAATAATCGCACTTTGCATCTCATGCATACACGGAGAGTATTGATATCAGAACTTTTCATTCATGTGGGGGATTGTTGGGACTTTGGAATCCACAAAACCCATAAGTGAATGAAAAGTGTGTCCCACATCGAATAGAAACAAGGAGGGAGATGGGTTTAAATAGTTGAGCCTCTCAAATGGGTTTGGGCCCCAAGGGGCACCCCACTTTTGTGGAAGGGAGAGGACCTACGCCAAGCTAGGTAGGTGTCTCTGCACGCGCCGCTGCGTCCGTCCGTCTGGCTCCAACCGGTTTCGGGCCAAGCTCATTTTTCCGAATTGTATTAATTTTTCAACCAAATATGTCTCGCTCGCGGGAGACACTTCTTGGCTTATATATTTACTCCCGCTTTTTCAAATGCATTAACTAACGAAAAATCTCACTTTACTTCACTGCATTATCATTCATTTTATGTGCAATTGTTCTACAAAATTAACGTTGGGCTCGACCGCTTAATTATTGTCTATACCGCAGTTTGTTTCATAATTTTGTTTCGTTTTGAATCCAATATGGAGACTAGCAGATCATTTGGGATGTCGTGGCAATAAAGGACTCACGCTTCTTTTTCCTTAAGTCTCGTCATTCTTCCAGTACCACTTTCAATTCTAGTGCTCTTTTTCGTTTTTTATCCATCGCCTACTTAGTCACAATTTTCTCGTGTTTGGCCATTTATTTGAACTTTACTTCTTTCACTGTAGTTAAGTGTTATTCTATGGAAAGCCTTAATGACTGCTCCGTTGTCTTCATTATACTAAGGACTGATACTAAAAAACTTAGCATAACAATTATGGTTTTGTGTTAGGTTACACAATTGAAATTTTAAAGTGTCATATGGGATTTATCACTTTTACTCGTAGATTCACATCAACAAAATCGTAATCTAATGTATTTGATTTAAAATAGGATCTCGTTGACTATCATTATCCTAAGATAAATGGATTCAATTGAAGTCTAATAATATCATTTTCCATTAGGATTGTTATAAATGAAATTTGAAAAGGCCAAATACCATTTCTCCATATCAGATAAAATGACAGTGGGATTTATAAGTATTTTATATGTTTCTTCCTCGGGAAAACAGAGGATTTCATCATAATTTTTCCTTTAAGAGAGTAAAACGCCTGGGGGGACCTGCTATCTCCACTTGGAGGTGTGGTCTTTAAGATCAAGTATTTAGCTTTCAACCTTTCTAATGATAGGTTATAAATCGAAACATTTTAAGTTTGGTTCAAGTGATAAAGGATGAGATGGAGTTATGGAAAGTATCAAACTCAATTTCTCATAAAAAATAGAGTATTATATTATAACTAAATTATATAAAACAAATTAAGGTAACAAAAATAAAAGTTAGACAATCTTTTGATCATTACATTTCAATCATAAGGATTTTTTTTCCTAAATTTATTATTTCCTTTATCCTCCTCATTTTTTAACAGTGAAAAATAATCATATTTATCAAAAAACTTATGTAATCACTTTCTTTTTTCTTATATTGCAAACTAACAACTTTATTAACATATATGTTGGATTATGGGTATGGGTTGTTCAAGTGGGTTTGATCCGATCCGTAACCCAAAAGACACATCCAAGGGATGTGTCTCCCTCCTAGGTTCCTATAAATACAGGAACCTAAGACACTTTACAAGGTTGATTGACTAGTGATTAAAATCATCATCTCCTCATATAGAAGAGACTTTACACTTATAAATCATTTTAAAACTACGATAAAAGGATGTTCAGAACGCCTTGAAAATGCCTCAATAATATAACATGTCTGTAGTAAAATAGAATAAATTTTATTTTTTTGGCGTTTAAACGGCTAAAAACGAAAAATGATAAAAACCCAGGAATTTTACACGAGCAAAATAAATTTGGTAAAAATGTCAAATAAGGACCTAAGGGTCATAAATGAGGAGTGTAGATGTTAAAATAAAAATGAAATGAAAATGAAAGTGAAATGAATAGTGAAAATGAGAAAAATGGGAAAATAGGAATTTGTGTGCAAGCCAAACAAGGTCTTATGAAGACTTAAGGCTTAAGACCAAATTTGGTCTTGTAAATGCCATTTCTCACATTTGGCAAAAAGGAGAGGGAGAAAGTTAGGGACATTCCTGCTGAGAGAAGGAAGGTAGGGATTTGATTTCTTCTTCGTGCAATGGCGACGTTGATCGAGGAAGAAGGAGGAAGAAGAAAGGAAAGAGAATCAAGATTTATGAAAACCAAACCCCAACCCCTTTCTACTTGTGTTTGGTTTAATAAACCCCCAACATGGTATAAAAGTGCTTTGAAAGGTTGTAGTTCGTTTCTCAGTTGTATTTGGGTAAGATTTCATGGTGTATTATGGTTTGGATTGGTTAAGTTTGAATTAGAAAAACCCTAACTTTGTGTAAAATGGATTTTTATTGGTTTATTTCAGTTTTGGGGGTTTCTCTAAGCTGTTATATTGTGGTTTAGATTGTTGTTGATTAATTTTTGTATAAATGAAATGATGAAATTTCAAAGGAGTCGCTGTAAAAAAAAATTCAAAACCTCTATTTTTGTTTTGGCTATAAGTTAAGTTATAATCCAAATTGAGTGATTCTAATTGGTAAAGAACCATAAGAGCTAGAGTTACAAATTTATAGAAGGGACCAGGAGCAAATTATAGCTTTAAGGCTCTTGAATATGGGCTTAAATGTAAGTTTCGAGTAGCTAATGGGTATGCTCTATTTTGGGTGTAGTTGTACTGTTTTGGTCGTAAGTTGAGTTTCACTCATCCAAATTGAGTTATTCAAAATTTAGGGTAAACTAGACTTCTAGGGGAATAATTTACTTAAAAGAAGTGTATGCAATTTGTAACCCCAAAGTTTCTAGAACCACAAGCTATGTAAAACAATTTGATTCTCGGCTGCAAATTAGAGTAGCCTGGCGTAAAATCTAATAACTTGAGCGCCAGCGATCCAAATTGATAATTCCACCGGAAGAAACCTTAGAACCATAGCTTCAAATTATTATAAGAAATCATTACAAGTTTTGTCACGCCCTGATTTTCGGTCCGACCCGATTGGCGGATCGACTCAACCGAGTTCCCGGTGTGGAGAACATATACTGGACTCTTACTCGCGACCAGACCTTGTATATCCAAGTTCCTATAAATATCAAGATATCATATACAAAAGTCCAAATAAAACTACCACCGTAGTGGTGTTTTCTGTCATATGTACAAAGATCGAGTCCCATTTACATATTCAAAACTATACATTTATACTACTGATCGTAGATCTAACCTACAAGATTTCCTCGTAGGTCGCCCCAGAGAATGCCGGGTTCCTGACGTCTTCTTCCTCGTAATCTACACCGATTAAAAACTGCCAAGGCTTTACGCCAGCGGGAAACATATGTAATATGTATACATTTATGTTCAAGATATAAATAATAGAGATTTCGAAATTGCGATGCATTCATATCATCATGGACTTATATAAGTACTTAGTGCTTTAACAGCTTATGCTTATTCGGATCTCCTGTAGGAGTTACAGAGCTATTCTTATTCAGAACTTATGCTTATAATCTGACTTATTTGTTCAGTCTCTCAGAGGGAGTTACGTAACTTATTCGTGACTTATATCATAAATGCATTTATGTGTATCTCTGGATTCCGTAGGAGTTGGCGTAACTTATTCTTATTCAGACTTATGCTTATAAATGTACTTTATGCATCGGACTCCGTAGAGGCTTAACTTATTCTTACTTAGGAATACCGTAGGTATTACTGTATCGAACGATATATTTGTCACTCTTATTCATCATTTAAATATTATCATATAACTATGGGAATACTAGATTCAAGGTTAGTAAATAAGTAAGACACAAAGACAATAAGTATCTGAAGATACTATACAGTACTTAAGTGCCATAGCACAAAGGATTGCCGAGACGGGGAATATGGAGTGCCGTGAAAGCACTAATCAGACGAGTGCCGTAGCACCATCAGACAGGAGTGTCGTAGCACCACCAGAGTACCGGCACACCGAGCTTCTGAAAGACAATCGAGTACTGGTACTAATCGTGGACGCAAGGCCTGCCCACAGTCAGACAAAAGTGTCGCACATTACTACTTAGTCTTAGCATTCCTACGATTGCATGTGTTCGTAAACTTCCATCTTATTATCGGGCATGAACTTGCTTCCCATCAACTTAATGAGGGCTACGAGGTACGATACTTTTCTCACTTAATTTCATCATTTTCTATACTTTCGAAATGCGTATTTTAGCTTAAATACGCAAACATAGCAAAATACTGTGGGTCAGAATCCACTCAGATTCGATATACTCTAACCTATACCGTAATGTGCCTGGTTCTGAGGGTTGTACCAAGATATTCGGGTCAGACGATACGCTTATTATTTGCATCACCTGCATCTATTGTGTTCAAAGGTTTACTCAGACAGTTCCAATTTGCCCGTAAATGGTAATTTCACCATTTTTCATGCACTTTTCTTCCATAATTTCTATTTCACTCTCATTAACAATCAACATGAAATCCCTTCAAACAACTCCATAATTGATTTTAATTAGTCAAAGAATCCAAGGATTCATACCCAAGTTCACCAAATTCTACAAAACCTTGGAATTGTGAAGGATTCCATATCTAGGATGTCTTACTAACAAAACCCTAGAAAAGGGAACCAATTTAATCTTCAAGGAAAACCCTAGCAATCATACCCAAGTAATTCATATACAAAATCATACCAAAATCCTTACAATTCCATACCAAAGTCATGTATCCATACAAGAATCCATACCTATGGCTCCTTCTTCCTCTTCTTCTCCTTCCTCTTCCTCTCCTTCCCGTAAGCCCTTGTTTGGAGACCAAAAATGAATTATTTTTGGTCTCCTCCTCTATTTATAGTGAAGGTTTTTGGTTATTTAGCTTTTAGTCCTTCCACTTTGACTGGTATTCTAATTTCATAATTGTATTCTTAGCCTCTAATCTATTAATCCATGTCTTTGATAATTCTTTTGGACAAATTACTGCTTTTGTCCTTAAGTCTTGTACAATTTTCGGTTTCTAACTTTTCCATTTTTCGATGAATTTTAATAAATGACCAGCTCACAAATGTTCTTAACATGTTGGAAAACAACTAGGTATATTTCTCTGGGTGTTACAAATTATGAGTTAAGACCGAAATTGAGTAATAACAAAGAGAACTGAGTGAGTTGAAAGACATGATTTCGGCTTTAAGATTAAAATGCCGTAACTTGAATTTGAAGGATTCAAATGAGATTATTCCAATCTACCTAACATGGGGAATTACAGAGATATCATTTTCGGTGAATACAAAATATGTCATGTGTCCCTATAATATTTTTGGTGCGAAGGAGTATTGCATGTTAGTATGCCTGGTTCACATATGGCATTTCGTCATTATATGTTTATATACATGAGACATTTATCATTTTATCTTGTTATTTAAATCGGTGGGTTTAACTTGATAAAATCGTAGATCCTCGAATAGTCAAGTTCGCTTTATGCTCATCAAGCATGTGACTGATAGGAAACCTTAAGGCATAAGAACACTATTCTAAATAAGTCCATAGTCGATCATTATCATGGGAATAATAATGAAGAAGACTATTATGTTTTCTCGGGAGAAAACAATAAGCTTTGGTCACTGCGAAACATAAGATGTTACTCGAATATAAATACATGTTAAGTTCATGTTATCGATCGACCGTACATAGAGAAATACTACATGGATTATGTCACTGCACTTATTACAATAGTGGATATTCTGAGTCCTTCGACCCAATTCACCATGGATTCTCACATGAGGAACTTCTGGTCTAATGAATGGTTAACGCCTTAATGTGATGGTAATACAAGCCATGGTCAATGAAACTGCGGGAGGAACAAGATATAATAATCTGGTCCCCGCTCGAATTGAGTGAGACGTCTATCGGGCTCCTTGATAAGTGGGACTGAAATGCATGATCGCGTTCAATGAGATTGATAGAAGTATCAATATCATTTGTTTATTCAGCTACTTGAGAATCAAGAAACTATTGTTGTATAAAGATGGCTTCATCCATGTTTTGTGCTTAATCGACATCGTGGTGACAAAGGACTAATATCATACTATAAGAAAGTTTGAAACAATTAATTCAATTTCGATTTTGGTGGTTATAATGTCTCGCTGTGGTAATCAATTATAATTGCGGGGCTTAGAATATGATTTCCAGTTCGCCGCTAACATCGAGTGAACCTATAGGGTCAGTACATAAGAATGAGCTTATAATAGGATGTTAGAAAGGCTCTCTAGCTCCATAGAGCTATTCGCTCAAGCCTGCCCAAGCCCACACAGTTAATGGAATTTGGTTTAAATTCGCTTTAATAAAAGGGCTCGGGAGGCTTGATATAACATGGGTTTATCATCTAAAAGGCGGTTTTTTCAAGTGGGCGTTTGAGAGAGAATTCTTTTTGTGGAGTTTTGGGAAGACAATTAAGGTGTCTTGCCTTTAGGGACAAAGACCTATCATAAGGTGCTGAAGACATCCATCCCAATTCATTATCCGGCTCGTGGTGATACCTTTAGAGGGCATTTACACACTGCATCGTCTTGGCTCGTTGTCGCTGATCAAGCTTCTGGGCGAGCTCCCGTTTGTGTTTCAAAGTGTGTGTGACTGGCAAATTTGCACTAGTTGAAAAGGATTCGCCCATGCATAAAGATCTCGATTTCTTGATTCATTGTTTAGTTTCATCAAAACCGCTGATCTCATGCGCTTCAATCGCAATTTTTTTATTTCCACTGCGTTTTCTTATCGCTGGATTCCAACAGGGTAGACATCAACCCTAACCAAAAATCTTAGAATGCACAACTGATTTTATTTTTTGGTTGTTCTTTGATTGTGACATATTTGTGATGGATTAGAGGTTGGTGACGAGGAAGTTTTCACTCTAAGAACGGATTGGTGATAGGAATCAAGAGCGACAACCTTCAAGGTTTGTTTTACATCTCCTTCCTTGTTTCGATTTTGTGTTTTGTTGGACAAAATAAATCTAAAAGATTTATATGAATATGCATGTGTGCTCCGTTTGAACCATAAATGAATTGGTTTGTTCTCCACTTCTCTTTCTCTATTTTTAAAATGTTCGAAAAATTATGAAATAAGTGGATTTATTGAAATGAATTGCGATAAATTGCATATTGATTTGTTTTAATTTTGATTAGATATACTGATTGTGAAATGAATTGCACATGAAAAATTGTATGAGTATTGGAAACCAAGTATTTGGATATAAATGTATATACACTATTGTAAATTGCTATGAATGATTTAAGCGCCCTTAATAGAATGTTTGTAAGACCTGGAAAAAAAAACCCTAGAAATTTGAATTTTTGCTAAGAAGGGCAAAATGGTAATTTTATCGGAATTCTTTCTAGATCTTGGATGATGAAACAGACTTATCATGAACTGCCTCAATAAATTTTGGCTTACTCTAGCACTTCGTGAATTCGAGATAGTCGGATTTTCACGAATTTCGATACGACCGTCGAGTGGACCCTGAAAACGAGATTTTTAGAAAAATCCTGAAAAATATCAAATATTTAAAAAATTTCCATTTAAGATAGATGAAATTGAAATTAAAATGAAATAAATTGTTTCGGGAGCGAAAACGGACCAAGGAAGCGTGACACGTGGCACGATGTGAGCCACATGTCTTATGTATAAATACAAGAAATATCTAAAAAATCAAGAGGATATCTCACAAGTTGGTCTAGGAGCAAAGGTTAGAGAGAGAGAGAGAGAGAAGAGGGAGAAGAAAAGCAACCTTTCTCCGGGCGATCACCTGGTTTTGCCGGCCATAACTCGGGCGCACCAGAGCAGTCGGCTTCTTACTGACAAGAGCTACGCGTGGGTACTGGAATCACAAGATTTTGCCAAGGTTCGGGTTTTCATGCAAACCGAGTAAAGGCGGTGTCCTGGGAAATCATGCAAATTGATGTAGGGTTTTTATCCTACTTGGTTTAATTTCTATCTAAGGGCATGTGTGTGTGTGTCAAAGTGGAGAATGCTGTCCAGTTTTTTTCCTCCAACCCATGACCGGAAGTTTGGCCATAACAACTGGCCACCACTATCCGATCGAGTGATTCTAATTTTTGGGTAAACTAGACTTATAGGAGAACATAATTCCTTGAAATAGGTATATCCAAATTCCGGCTCCTTTAGACTCAGAAATGCATTCAAAGTGGAGCTATGTTCAAACAGTTTTCCTGTTATGTTTTTAGACCCCTTGATTATGTTTTAGCCATAACTTGGTCATAATGCATTTGAATTGAGTGATTCTAATTTAATGGGTAAAATAGACTTTTAGGAGAACATATTTCCTTGAAATAGGGCTATCCAAATTCCGATCCCTTTAGACTCAAAAATGCATTCAAAGGGGAGCTATGTTCAGACAGTTTCTGGTTATATTTGCAAACTAAGTAGTCCCGATTGTTTAGAACATATCTCGAAGCTCTTTGATCCTGACGAGTGGATTCCAGCTGGAGAAGAACCCCAAGAACCGTACCCAAAATGAGTACAAAGAACTAGTGTCAAAATACATGGATTAAAGCCCACCGAAATCCGGTATCACGACTGTTTCCTAGTAAAAGCGCAGTAAACTCGACCAATTTGAATAAAGCATCTATAACTTCTTCGTCTGAAATTTGTTTCTGGTGTTCTTGGACTCTATGGAAAGCTTCCATATGAGCTTTGCCAAGAACCTAGCCATATTCCTGAGGGTGATTGCATCCACAGCCTGCTTGAAAGTTGGTGTTTGTACTAAGTGTATAGGTGGGACACATGGATCATTTCCCCGTTTGTTGTTTTCCAACTCTGACTAATCTTCATATTCAAGGGTCCGAACTGCCAGGTGTTCTCTTAGACTCCCATTGAAAGCCCATTGAGTCAAGATTCTTTCCATGTGCCTGTGGAAGGCATTGGGTGTCCACAACATGCTGAAAATCTATGTTTTGCACCAAGTGTGCAGGTTTTTTTGTTGTGTCAATGTGAATAGCCGGGTTTTGACACGACCATTGCATGGCATGTTGTAGGCTATCGTATTGGGTATGAATTTTCATGAGTTAGCCTAAGGAAGGCTATATGACATTACTTGTTTAGTCATGTATTGATGAATGCTAATATGCATGATACTACGATATCTATAAAGATTGACATAAAATGTATGAAACTTATATGCTTGTGAAGAGTATGTCAGATGATACTTGACATGAAGTACGATTGATTAGAATGTTCCATGTAGTGTGAATCATACATGTAACATGAGAATTTGTAGTGACATTAGCATTGCATATGCACAGGGACATCAACTATTGGGTGTGTGTGCATGGATATGGTCATCCATCATCATTGTTGATGAATGGGTAGTGAGCTCAGCATTTCGATCGCATACAAAATAAATGTCTCACTTTAAAACATAAAAGAAATATAAATAAGGTGTGTCATGAAGCAAGAAGGGATCGTTAACCCCCTCAGTGAAAGCCTGTAAATATGAGTATAAGAGACCCGCGTGTGATCTCGAAAAGTTATGTAACACATCGGTGTAAGAGACTGCGGATGGATCCAAAAAGTTATGTTGCCCAGTTAAGACACATGGTCATGGTTATCAAGATAAACTCAACAGGTGATGTGAGCCCGGATCGACTGATCGCTGCCCACAGCACTCTGTATCGGGCACCGTGAGCCAAGAAGGGCCCCAGATATGTGTGTCACTTCCAGCACTACCGTTGGATATGGTCACACTCTAGCATAGTAAGATGTGCTTATGGAAATGTGAAACAGATTTTTATGCTGAAGACATTCCATGTAGACCCTCACCTTTGCCCTCAACACTTGCATTTATCCCATGGGTGTCACACTCACCCATCGTTCCTCATATAACACCATTAAAAATTCCTTAGGCTAATTTGTCTCCTCTCAGCTTCGTGGGCGAAGAAAATCCACTGAGTGCGTATGTAGTTCACTTTGTGAGGGTCACTACGGCTTATTTTTTTTTTTAGTTATCTGCATCATGCTATAGGAGCAAGTGGGCCCCCAGGTTTTAGCTCAATCAAAGTTTATTAGAGTATGTCAAATCCGTGAGCACTTGAACTTGTTTCGATTTTATCTCCTTGGTCTAAACTCATAATCATTCACTGTTTGTTTTGTTGGATTCCTTATTCGCTAAGGAGGTTTCTCTGTACCTATAATTTTTCAAACCGCTTTCAATTTAATCGGCTCTGACTGTCTATCGCAGGCAATGTATACAACATTGTTTTTCGGGGTGATTTTGTGAGCACTCCCTCCTTGTTTCAATCATATTCTCATCCGGACTTGGAATGGTGCACCGCTTTTTTTTTTGTTGGTCTCCTTATTCTTCAGTGGAACATTCTATCAAAATTTACACTTTCTTCAACCCATGGACCTGTCACATCCGGTTCAACCTAGCTCCAGCCGCCTATGTGGAGCCGTTTTTTTTTGTGATTGGAGCCCCAAATCCTATACGGCTCGGTCCATAAGCTCCAAACACCATGGCGCATTGTGGGTCCATTTCGGGGCCTCGCTTACAGATGCAACACCTATGAATCCATATGGATACTTAGGGATGGCGTCAAAAACTTAAGATATTCAAATTCAAGATGGAAAAATGAGAAGAGGGAGTTAATGGGGAAGTCAAGCTGACCGATCAAATTCTTTCAAAGCTTGAAGGTGGAAAACACCAGGTAGGCTCGTAACTGAAAGGGAATCGCATAAAAGGAGAGAAAGATCAAAGTGGAAGGGACCTTGAGGGACACTTTTCTCCGGCCTGCGCACGCGATCGATTCGCTTGGATGCTTAGCCTGGGTTTCTTTCTCAAGGTTGTGAAAGAGGTAAGAAGAGACCTGGTTCCACTCATTCTTTAAGAGACATTATGACTGGGACTCAGGTTTCTCCTCAACCATTTGAGCCGGTTTTCAGCTCATACGTGAGAGCCTGTCATCGCCTCTCGCCGGCGCTTTGGGTAGTTCGTTTGTTTTGGTTGGTTCTCACTCATCCGAGCTGAGAATTCGATCACCGCTTGTTTTGTTAGATTCCTGGAATCTTTAGGAAGGTTCTGGAAAATTTTGTGAGCCTCTCTCAACGAGATGGATTGGTCAGGGAAACCAGATTAGCTCTGCCTAATTTAGGTTAGGCTCGGCAGAACGCGCTTGGGTAGTTTTGTTTGTTTTGGTTGGTTCTCACTCATCCGAGCTGAGAATCGATCATCGTTTGTTTTTTTAGATTCCTGAATCTTTTAGGAAGGTTATGGAAAATTTTGAGAGCCTCTCTCAATGAGATGGATTGGTTGGGAAACCAGATCGCCTCTGGGCTCAATTAGGTTAGGTCTACAGGAACGGCGCTTGGGTAGTTCTCTAAGGAGCTTTGGTTGGTTCTCACTCATCCGAGCTTGAATCGATCGTTGGTTTTGTTAGATTCCCTTGACTTTAGGAAGGTTCTTGAAAATTTTTTTGAGAGCCTCTCAATGAGAGATAATTGGTTGGGAAACCGATCAGTCGGCGCTTGGGTAAATTTAGTTTGCCTTGGCTGATTTCACCATCCGACCAGAATTGGATCATGCCTTGTTTTTTAGATTCCTGATTCTTTAGGGAAGGTTCTGAAAATTTTGAGAGCCTCTCTTAACCGGATGTACTGGTTGGGAAACCAGATCGGGCTCGGTTCATTTGGTGCTAGGCTTGGCAAGAACTGCGCTTGGGTAGTTTGGTTGTTTTGCTGGTCCTCACTCATCCGAGCTGAGAATCGAATACCGTTTGTTTGGTTAGATTCTGACTCCTTTTTAGTAGTTGGGTTCTGGAAAATTTGAGAGCCTCTCTCAACGAGATGGACTGGTTGGGAAACCAGATCAGTCGGTTCATTTAGGTTAGGCTCATGTGAACTAGCTGGGTAGTTTGGTTTGTTTTGGTTGGTTCTCACCATCCAGTTGAGAATCATCACCGTTTGTTTTGTTAGATTCCTGAATCTTTAGGAAGGTTCTGAAAATTTTGAGAGCTTTTCAAAGGATTGATCGGTTAGGGAAACCTAACTGGCTCGTCTATTAGGGTTCGGGTTTGTCGAATGGCAAGCTGGGTAGTTGCTATTTGTGCTGATTCTTGGTCATTCGGTCGGAATTGCACTCGTTTGTCTTTGAATAATTGACTTTGTAAGGAAGGTTCTGAATTTTTTTTGAAATCTTTTCAATCATCTGACTGGTTAAACCGAACCAAATTTCTGCCCATTGGGTTAGGTTCCAGAATGATAGCTTGGGTTTTGTTTCCTGGGTTAGTTCTGGTCATTCGAAATCTAATCGTATTCTTTTGTTTTGTTGGATTCCTGACCTGTGGAGGAATTTCTGACAAAGGTTCAGAACTCTTCAATCGTTTGGACTCTGTTGAGAATCTATCCACCACAGTAAGACAAATTTCATGGGCAACCCCCTATTTTAGCATGTTCACTCAATCTATCATTATGAGCAAGTGGTTTTTAGCTGCCCCAAGGAACTTGTAGGCTGCCTTAGGGTCTAAGTCTAGTTTCTATTTGAACAAAGTGGGGTAGGGCAATGGGATTGGTATGTATGGTTTGGTTTGTGGGATTTTAAAGGAATGTGCTAAAGTAAGCAAACCACTTACCCTTTCAAATTTCGTCTCTTTCTTTGGTATGGATCCACATTTATTTTAAATGCATGATGTATGATGGCTTATTCGCCTACCATTCCTGTTGTGCATGGCTGTGGACCTCGTACATGCTAAAGGCCAGATTTTGTATCATATGCACATGGTAAGCCTGATTTTGACATTCAGGATGCATTTCAGCCTTTTGACCGACCTCTTACGCACAAGGCAGGACCACAGTATACTTTTAATGCTGGGTAACGAATTTCACATGGATGCTTTCAGGTTCGTGTCACGATGTCATGGCATAAGCCACTGCCAACTCGATGTACAGATGGCCGGGACCACAGTACACTTATTTGGTCTTTTCGGGTTGAGTGTTTTTAAGCATGCTAGGATACCAATTAGGGTCGTGGTCTGATCTAAGTTGTATGTTTAGCCTGTGAGACTATCTCGATCCAGACCCATATGCTCCTCACATATCCAATTCACTAGTAGGGACCGAGTTCCGGCCTAGAGGGGTGCTACCTCATATGAGGTACCTTCCCGATAGGTACTTTGACCACCCGGACCCAAAGAATCTTAGTTTTCTCGCAGACCGTTTTTCCCATAATTGAGTCATTGGGGCTTTTGTTCTACTTTGTTTTCCTCATAAAATAACAACAAAAAGTAAGTGGTGACTCCAAAGAAAACCGGTCCCTCCTCGATGACCTGATTTTCCAAAACCTGAAAATCAACCCACATTTTCTTTTCTTTTTTTTACATTTTTCCTTCCATTTAAAAGTTAGTCACACACTCGTGGATCGGTAGGGTCCACACCATGCATAATTTACAACATTCATGTAGACATTTTCTTTCACTTGGATGTATGGGATTGGTTTGATCATTGTATGAAAGACTTAAATGGGAGAATCTT
Source organism: Tetrastigma voinierianum (assembly GCA_016808115.1). Taxonomy (NCBI): domain Eukaryota; kingdom Viridiplantae; phylum Streptophyta; class Magnoliopsida; order Vitales; family Vitaceae; genus Tetrastigma; species Tetrastigma voinierianum. Next base: position 540,758 of record JAEQBH010000057.1, read on the forward strand.
TGTGTAAGATTATCACTACTGCTTTGCTCACCCCGTCGTGGATCCCTCTTCAGCATAGCCAGTAAGTACACCCGCATTCGGACCACACATATGAAGAAAGCTAAATGTGGATTTTGACCATAATTTGCATATGTATATTAGAACAATCAGTTTTAATATATCATTTTGTATAAGAGTGTATAATTGAACTCTTGTAAACATATCACTACATAGTTACATGTATAGTATTCAAGGTATGGTTGAATGCAATGAAAGTGGTCTATGACCTCATGAATGGACCCTAAGATGGTATATTGAGCCCGATGGGTCATGTACGGTCACTATACAAAGCAGATGATAGAGTTGGTCACTTTCGACTCCCTGCCGACCCGATCATGGATTCAACCGAGTTCGCGAGGAACATATAATCGGGACTCTTACTCGCTTAACTCCATCGAATATCCAAGTCTTATAATATATCAACATATCATATACAAAGGTCCAAATAAAACCAATACACCGTAGTGGTGTTTACAAAGGTCACATACAGCATCGAGTCCCATTTCATATTCAAACTATACATTTACATTTACCGATCGTAGAGCAGAACCCATGTGCTGACGAACTCTACCGTGTGTCGGCCAACAAATGCGAAATATCGTCTCTTTCTTTTCGTACCTACACCTGACAGTAACCCGTGCGAAGCTTTACGCCTTAGTGGGAAACATATGTAATATGTATGTACACATTTATGTCTGCCAAAGATATAACAACAACAGATATCGAAATTTCATGCATTCAGATTTATAGATTATGACAAAGTACTTATGCTTATAACAGGCATATACTTATTCAGATCTCCCGTAGGAGTCTCATAGCTTATTCTTATTCAAAACTTATGCTTATAACGGACTTATGTTTATTCGAGTCTCCCGTAGGAGTTACAGAGCTTATTCTTATTCAGGAATACTCGTAGGTATTACATATCAGAACGATATACATTTGTTTACGCTTATTCATCTGGCGTTATTATCATATACCGAGAACACTTACCGCGTGAATAAAGTAAGACACACACAATAAGTATCCACGTATACCATATAGTACCGGGCGTCGTGAGCACAAAGCAGATTGCCGAGTACGGAATAGAGTGCCGTGAAAGCACAAATCAGACGGAGTGCCAGAGGCACTACCGGAGTACCGTTAATTAATCAAGAGGCTCTGAGCACTAATCAGAGCAATCAAGTACCAATCAGAGTGTCGTGAGCACTAATCGAGTACCCCGATGTAACACCGTCCTAAGAGGTGTACTGCATGTGGAACCGTATAAGCACTAAAGACTTTTAATTCAATTTAAGCAATAGAATTTTTGAAAGTTGTTTCACTAGTGAAATTATAAAGTTTTCAACAATTGTGGCACTTTACAATTGGTTAAAAGTGGAGGGCAAGTATAATTAATGGAAGTTTAAATAGTAAAATAATAATAATAAATCACAAAATAGTTCGTGAAAGCTCAAAATTTCTTAGATCTCTATGATCTAAATGGATCGCCAGAAGTTCGTCTCTACAAAATTCAAGGACCTAGGAAAAGTTTCATGAATTTTGAGATAGTTGGAATATTTTACGACTTCTAGGCGACTGGTTTAAAGTGAAACTGGAACGGATTTTAAAAAATCTCGAAAAATGACAAATATTTAAAGAATATTCAATTATGATAAATAAAATTTTTCTGGTGAACAATCGAACGAGAATAGAAATCGTGAGGCAGAAAAATAATAATAATAATTAAAGAAAAAAACAAAAACAAAACAAAAGGATAAACCAAATGGCAAGGGACGAAGGATGTGGCGTGGGGGAAACGAAGAGAGGTTTTATTTTTTTATATTTTCTCTTTGTTTCTTTCTCATATTTAAGGAAATCGGATCGTAGACGTTCGTTTGAAAGGTATGCAAATCGTATACGAAGAGAGCTACGTGATAGGTACCAATATCTTAGCCTTTTTGTCAAACTTTAAAATTATATAGTACTACATTGCTTATTTCGCTCTAAAGGCATAAGAATGCTTGAATTTTCTTAGAGACCGTGAAAGGTCATAAATTTTAGTCCCAAAATTTTTAGACTGAAGCTTAGGAATTTTAGGGAATTTGGACTATGTTCTACAAGCCATGGCTGAATTAATCGCTATATCGCTTTGATTGAAATTTCAGATTGTAACAGACAAGCCTCCGGCCGTAATTTTCGTAAATGTTTCGTATTTTGGACTCTATGGAAAGTCCTTGAGTCAAAAGTTGACTTTCAAAACATATAGTTTTATAGGACATTTAATGTGTGTGGACATTTCTGGGTCAATTTCTACATCATATTATCGATGTCCTTATTGAATGAGACTAGCACGTAAAGTTTGTTAGAATCGGCCTGCTCGATATAGTCATTTTGAAAGCCCTGTATGTTTTATAGTTAAACGTTAAACCGAGGGCATTTCTTTCACTGAATGAATCGGTGGTAGGCATTTGAGCATCCAACGAGAATCTAGAGTGCTTGACAAGATCGAAAGAAATTTAATCGAGAAAAAGGTGAGTACTCAAAATCATTTTCAAAACGAAAGTGTGTTTAAATTACAAGCCTGTGCGCTTTGAAAAATTATAGGATTTCTGAGTAAACATTTTTTTACCTCCCAATTGTTATACCCGCCAAAAGTCTGATTTCAAGATTTAAGAAACAAGCTTGGTCTGGTTTTAGCAAACCCTGGGACAAGACAACTCGCTCCTGGCCATATGTATTTCTATCATGCACTGGCAAAGCATGCTGGATATTATGACTAACTATATTGCCTCGGTCGGCAATTGGGGTTAGGGATCTAGCATATATATTTATATAGTGGAGCCCGCCTTCGTACATTCGAGGTATATAGTTAGCGCGCTTGACTTAGTATTATAGCGATGAGGTGTTGGTCTCGGTTCCATCACCGAGCATTTTGGTTTCGAGGTTCCATTATGCTATATAGATCCCGCCGTGCTCAACGGACCATCTTAGCCTGCAGTGTTCTAGAGTCACTACTGATGTGTCTCGAGGTTCCGAGGCATCACTTCTGTGGTATTTCGAATGGGCCACAAAGGTTATACTCCTGATTTACAAGATAAAGACTTTCAAAGATAATCACCACATCAAAATGCTTTCAAAGGTAAATAGTTTCTTAATAGATTTCAACAAAGAATTAGTTTTCGTAACGCAAGAACAGGTCGCTTCAACAATGTAATAGTTTTCGGGAATGGGCTAAATGGTTTTTATAGCAAATCCCGCTTCTCATAAACGCTTTACAAACTATTTCAGACAAACATTTTCTATATTGAGGTACAAAATAAAGGACACAAAGATTTAGAACTTATAAGCATTCCACTAAGCCCGCTTCGCTCACGTCGTTTTAAAATAATTTTCAAAAGTGTGTTGAATGAAGACCTTTCCAGGATTTCGATCCTAGGACGCTGTGTTGTGATTATATATAAGATAAGGTGTAAATTAAAAATAGTAAAGTTAAAATGTGGTATTTGTATATGTAAATATCATGAAATATGCATGCATGGTTTTGAGAAAAACAGTTGCGATAAAAAATTATGTTGGATTAACCCTATCGTATATTTGATGAGGACCGTAGGATCCTTTTATTGCTGTAGCTGACATTTGGAAACATTAGGAGTGTATATTGTTTTATACAAAGATTTTATTTGGCTTCACCACGTAAGGGCCTGGCAGTGTCATTTCTGGGATTTTCGCACCCAAAGTGTGTGATTTTGATAAAGTAGTGTAATTTGAGAACCCACGCTTCCACAAATACGTCAAAGAAGTAATCGCTTACCTTCATGGTAACTTGTCGGCCGAAATAGCCTGGCTTGGAGGTTACCGGTGGAGCGTTTGCATTTCCCCACTAGAAGGGGTCCTCACAACTCGTATCGGGGCGCTTTTAGCTATAGTTCGCCTGCTTTTCGCACGCTTTTCCACAAGATTTCTATAGAATTGTTTTTATAATAATGATTCCATCAACCTACATCGTTTTGCTAATCCTCGCATGCATCAAATATTGAAAAGTGTCACGAATCTTTAATCTTGAAATTCAGCAAAGATTACGTCTGACGAGGTCTTAGAGGTCGATCTAAAGATCTTCCGTGACCTATAGGCACCACTCGTGAGAGATATATAGTCGAGCACACCCCAGATCTGAAAATGCTTCAATGAATGCCCCCGCCAGAACCATCGAGGGCCGCGCACCCAAAGGCAGACTTCGACAACGGATTAGGAAGCAGCCAGATTGCTATGCTAAAGAATCCACACCACGTGCACGGAGCCTAAGAGCAGAGGGGTACGATAACGCGCCTCTAAAATTAAAAATAAAACTTATGACGGTACCTGGCGACCTTTGTGATGTGGTACTTTAGCGGTTAGATAGAAGTAGCGTTTAGCATATATGCGACGCAGATACGAGGTCTTTCCACCATACTACCAAAGCGACGTTGGACACGAGGTCGCTGCTCCACGGTAAGACTCCGCAGAGACACGTGCTTCTGTTTACTAGGATACAAGAAAAGCAAAGCAAGCGAAGAATGTTATGAAAAGTCTGGGAGGTCGCACTAAAGGTAGAAAGGACGCTTAGTTCCAACTAGTGGGCAGCCAAACAAAGAAGAAAGAGGTGTTCCCAAGACTAGCCCACCAGCACCGGGCCACCCAAGCAAAAGAAAGGAAAGAAGTGGACCAAATGGCAGAGGTCAGGATGAGGAACAACATCTAGTCAGTGGATCCGCTCCGACGCGATCCTGTGAGGCGGTAGGATCTCTCGGATCATCTTTCCATCACATGCCTGGTGATGTCGAGGAGGCATCTCTATAGAGCGCCAGGATGAATATGACCAGATGTTTCCATCATGGGCAGAAGGTCACTTTATTCAGGACCCAGTCTACGCTAAGAGTCGCAGACCTCCGAGGTAGGTACAGAAAGACGCACCTGTGCACTCACGGTCCCGCCTGGGGCCAGTAGGGGTGGTTCAAAGTAGAAAGGGCAAAAGACAAACACACGGTAAAGGTCAGCAAAGAGGGTGCGGTGGAGGCAGGGGTAGCACCCCGATTAGCTGATTCGTGAGTGGTACCTATACTCAAGCCAGAGTATTTACAAATACACAAATAGAGGCGTAGATGCACTAATGGGGACGTGATTACCTGGTATGATTTGGCCACGATCATGATGGCATGATTGCAATCTGAGCCACTTTATTCATTTATTTCAGAATTATCTGATCGAGAGGAAAACTAGACAGAGTCCCAAATTTTTATAGATGGTCGTATGGTGGTTTCACATCTAATGGGGATATTATGACATCCGAAGGAGTAGTTCCGTGTAGGATTGGTGATCCGTATCGCTGATTTTCCGGCCATTCGACAAGGTTAGCATCCATGGATTTCCGAGACACCTCGTACGGACTGGGTTATCCAAAAGTATTGGGAAACACCTAGATTGTTATGCTAAGGAAGTGATTTCATCTCTACAGAGAACCAGCGTGATATTTCGGGGAATCGAAGAGAGATCGCCTTAACTTCATTAATGCCATGACCGCTCAAATGCTTCGAAATACCGCCGGTTATTTGCATTTGTAGTGGATGTGAGACAAGAGGGGGACACTACCGAAGACATCCCATAGTCAAAGAGTCTTTATGTCTTTCCTGTATGATATTTCCGTGTTTAATTCTGATAGGAGAAATTGAGTTCAAGTATTGAATCCAAGTCTCCAGTGGACCGAGCCGACATCCATTCCTCCCCTATATAAAATGGCGCCATTGGGAGCTGAAAGAATCAAGGCACAATTGGAGGAATTGCTACAAGTGGCTTCATTCGACCTAGTACCTCACCATAGGAGCCCTACTTCTTCAGAAGCAAAGATGTAAGCTTACTGCTAGGTGGTAGACTTTAGACAACCGACCCAAGCACAATACGCAACCGCATCCGTCTCGATAGATGTTTATTCGACCAATTGCATGAATCTCTGTATATTCTAAGATTGACCTAAGGTCGCTACCACGCTTGAGGGTCCGAGAGAATGATGCTCTAAGATTGCCTTCAGATCTAGGATACTGTCAATTTTAGTTCCTAGTGATGCTTATTCGGATCGACTACGTCCCAAATCAAGGTCATGGATTTGATTTAACGTATTTATCCGTATTTAGATGTTTGTGGATCGTATCTCATTGATGATATCTAGTGTACCAAAGGGGCTTCAGAGAAATATGCGTGAGCATTCCCGGATGATACAGATTTTTGTAGAATGCTGCGCTTTCTAAGTTCAAGAAGTAGCCAATTTTTAATGGACAGCAGCTTTCTGGGTCGCGTCATTTCAGAAGGTATTGTTATGGATCCTAAGATCAAGCTTATAGTGAACTGAAGCCACCCACAATGCTTATGAAGTTCGTAGTTTCCTTGGATCTGTGTTATTACTGTGAAATTTGTTGATGGATTTTCGAAGATAGCAACCCCGCGACCAATCTATTGAAAAGGATCAAATTCGAGTAATACACCCGCCAAGATATTTTGAGGAGCTGAGACGTAGATTGACCTACGCCTCCAAAGATATTAGCACTACCGTCAAAGAAAGGACTATGTGGTATATAGTGATGCTCCAGACAAGGGTTAGGTGTTTTGATGCAGATGGTAGTGATAGCTTATGCTTCCGTCAAGAAGAAGCACGAGCGTAACTACCCGACCCATGATTTAACTAGCGTTAGCGGGTTTTCGCCTAAAGATCCGAGACATTATCTATATGGTGTTCCTTTGTCGATATTCACCGATCATAAGAGCCCGTAATATATCTTTACCGTAAAGAGCTTAATTTATGCGCCATTTCTGCGGGTCGGAGTTGATTAAGATTGATCAGACGATGAAAATTCATCCGAGGAAGGCTAATGTAGGTCGGAGGCCTGCCGAAAACCCAGGGTTCCTATGCTTATCTCTGCGCATGCGATATCTCCCATTGTTGATAGAGTTGAGATCTTGGAGTTCAGCCAAAGTTAGTCGACACAGGACACCAAGGCATCGCTTTATGTCTGGCCCTATTCCTGGATCAGATCAAGGAAGGTCAAGGTGTTTCGTAGATGATTAAGTTTGAAAGTGATATCGAGCGTGGTAGGAAACCGTAGTTCCAGATCGAGATTACATGAATAGTGTTAGAGGGGAGTCGAATGTGTGTACCGAAATGTGAACCAAAAGGAAATCCCCGGGAAGAGGGCTCACTCTTCAAAGATATGCCAGTGCACTCGGCAAAGCACCAAGATGTAATTACACTGAGGGAAGGCTATCAGGAAGCGGCATGAAAAAGAAAATTCAGCAGATTTCAGATCCGGGACGCCTAACCCTGTCACAGTAAAGGCAGAGCACCGTAGGCTGCCAGGAAAGATACACTCCTCCGACTCGTATCGAAGTGGATAAGATTACGAGATTTGAGATTTCAAGCCCGAGAACTCCTAGACAACACCGATGCCATAGCAAGGAGAAGGAGGATTAACTGAATCCGCAGATTTTCTCTCCCACTAGCAATGATGACCCATCGACAAGCTGGCCCAATTATATGTGAGAGATAGTTAGATTACATGGTGTTCCTCTATCTAAAGCTCCTGCACGAGATCCCGTATTCACATCCGTATTTTGGTCCGCCTTGGAGGATGCCATGGGGACTCGATTGCACTTTAGCACAGCTTTCCATCCTCAGACTGATGGTCAGTCAGAGAGAACTATTCAGACGCTAGAGGATATGCTTAGAGCATGCGTGATGAGTTTAAGGAAGTCGATACACATTTATCTCTGGGCTGGTTTACTCACAACAACAGCTTATCAATCCAAGATAGGCATGGCCCATTTGAAGCATCAGGAGTGGCCTGCGGTCAGACCTGCATAGCCGGGATGAAGTAGGAGAGAGGGAGACCGATAGGGCCCAGAAGTTAGTACGCCGCATTACCCGATAAGATCCGATCGGCCCAAGACGACTCAAGATAGCCGTGACGTATGGTAAAGTTGCGCTGGGACAAACGTCGTAGGATCTACAACTATAGGCGAGTAGGGTCTTCTCAAAGTTTCCTTGAAAGGTGTCCCCGCATTTGGAAGACGCTGAAAGCCGAGGCCCTGGACATTAGGCCATATGAGATTATTACGAGTGGGACTATAGTATATAGATTTAGACCTTCCTCCAGAGTTTGCCTTAAGGCTCCATAGCGGTGGGTTTCATGTATCCATAGTTTCGACAACATTCCGCATCCCCCATGTACTCAAAGATCAGCCAAGAGAACTAAAGGATAATTTTGACCTATAAGGAGTGCCTAATGCAAGATAGTAGATCACAGAGAGTGATTTCGCGAATAAGGTCATTCCGTTAGTCAAAGCCATTGGGAATCAAGTGGAATTAAAGAGGCGCAGAATGGGAGTCGGCCTCATATGCCAGCAATAATATCCCGCTTGTTGGGATTAAGGTATCCTCTTATATTAGTTTTGTTCATTTCAGGATGAAATCACTTAAGGAGGGAAGATTTGTAACACCCCGTCCCAAGAGGGGTGTACTCAGAGGTGTAACCGTATGTGCACTTTCAAAAGACTCCCTTAATTAAATTTAGTGCCATAATAGAACTTTGAAAGTTGTTTTAACTGGTGAAATTATAAAGTTTTCAAATACAGGCACTTTACAATTACGGAAAGCGGGAGGGGTGCAAGTATACTTAATGGAAGTTTAAATAGTAAAATAATAATAATAAATTGTCAAATAGTTCAGAAAGTCTCGAAAATTTCTAGACTCTGATGACAAAACTGACCGTTCCATTAAGTCTGGCTCACGAATCTAGTGACCTAGAAAAGCCTCATAACCCAGATAGTTGGAATATTTTACGAATTTCTAAAGATCAAGTTTAGAGGAACTCTGAAACTGGATTTTAGAAAAATATCGAAAATGACAAATATTTAAAGAATATTCAATTATGATAAATAAAATTTTTCTAGGGTAGAAATGAACCCGAATGAGGTAATAGAAATTGTATATGAAAAAAATAATAATAATTATTAAAGAAAAAGAAAAAAAAACAAAAACAAAACAAAAAGGATAAAATCAAATTGCAAGGGACGAACGGACAGAAGCGTGGGGGAACGAAGAGAGAGGTTTTTTATTTTTTTATATTTTCTCTTTGTTTCTTTTCGATTTACTGGAATCGGATCAGACGCTCGGTTTGAGTTAAGGCAAAATTTGGGCATACGCGGAAGTTAGTAGCCACGCATAGGTACCAATATCTTAACCTTTTGTCAAACTTAAAAGGTAGAAAATTTGCCTTACCAGGTTATTTGGGTCAAAAGGTTATGTAATGATTTGAATTTTCTTAGAGACCATAAAAGTGTCAGGAACTTTAGTCCCAAAATTTTTGGGATCGAGCTTTAGGGAATTTTTGGTAACTTTGGGACTATGTTCTGACAATAGGTTGAATTGGACCTGCTTATGGACAATGATTGAAATTTCAGATTGTACGACAAGTCTGGATGTAATTTTCTTAAATGTTTTATTTAGACTCTGCATGAAAGTCCTCAGAGTCAAAGTTGACTAAAACATATAGTTTTTATAGGACATTTAATGTGTAGTGGACATTTTGGTCAATTTCACATCATATATTATCATGTCCTTATCGAACGGCACTAAAGACGTAAAGCTTTGTTGTAATCAAAAGCTCTGCTCGATATGTCATTTTGAGTTCTCAAGGCATGCTTTATGGTTAAAACGCAACTGAGGGCATTTCTTTTCAGAATTTGGAACACTGTAAAGACGAGCATCCAACGAATCTAGAGTGCTTGACAAGATTTGAAAGAAATTAGTCGAAAAAGGTGAGTACCAAAATCATTAAAAACTAAAGTGTTTAAATTACAAGTTTGTAAAGTGCTGAAAATATAGATTTATAAAGCATTTTTTTTACCTCCCAATTGTTATACCTGCGTAAAGTTCGATTTCAAGATGCAGAAACAGCTTTGGCCTCGGTTTAGCAAAACCCCGATGGCACAAACGCCCGCCATATGCATTTCTGATTGTGCATGGCAAGGTTATGGGGATATTATACTAACTATATTGCCCGGTCGGCAATTGGGGTTAGATCTAGCATACATTATAAAGGAGTCGCCCTTCCGCACAATTCGAGGTATATAAAGCTAGCGCCGCGACTTAATACATAGCGATGAGGTGTTGGTTCCGAGGTTCCATCACCGAGCATCGGGTTCCGAGGTTCCATTATGCTATAGATCCGGCTTCGTGTTCATTCGGACTATCTTAGCCGGTAAAGGTTCCGAGGTTCACGCTACCGATGTCGTAGTTCCGAGGTTCCGAGGCATCACTTCTAGGGTATTTCGTAAATGGGCCACGCGGGTTGGAAAATGACGATAAAGATAGCACTTTCTTCTTTGATATTAACCTCACCATCGAAACAGTTTTCATAAGAAGCAGTAGCCAGTTTTCTGTAATGTATTTTAAACAAATAGACTAGTTTTCGCACGCTAACAACAGAAACAGCTTCAACAATGTAAATAGTTTTCAAACAATTAAATGGTTTTTATAGCAAAACTCGCTTTCTCATAAATTACTACAACCATTTCAGCTAGATTACATTGGAGTATTGGGAGGTACAAATCAGCCAGACAACAAAGATTTAGAAATTATAGTACTCACTAAGCCCGCCTACTGTTTTTAAAATAATTTTTCAAGTGCAAATAAGCCGAAAAGACCTTCCGTGATTCTCGATCCTAGACGCCGGTGTAGTGATTATATATAAGACAAGGTGTAAATTAAAATTAGTAAAAGTTAAAAATGTGGCATTTTTGTATATGTAAATATCGCTTGAAAATGGCGCATGCATGGTTTTGAGAAAAACAGTCGCGATAAAAATTGCGTCGGGATCGATCCTTATCTTATATTTTGATGAGGACCAGAGGTCCTTTATTGTTGTAGTTGGACATTTGGAAAACATTAGGAGTGTATATTGTTTTATACAGGTGATTTTGTATTTTGGGCTTGACCACCGTGCAGTCGTTATGCTGCCGGATTTTCGCTAAATCTAAAGGTGTGATTTTGATAAAAAAAGTGAAAAATTTTATAACCCACGTTTCAAATACAAGCCAAAGCAGCTTTAATCTGCTTTAGCTTCATGGTAACTTGTCGGTCGTTTGAGAGCTTGGTCGAGGTTACCGTGGAGTTGCCATAGATTTCCCCTCGTCACTAGGAAGGGGGTCTATCAACCGAAGTACTATTAGGAGTGCCGAAGCACTAATCAAGAGTACCGAAGTACTAATCAGGAATGTGCCTGCCCACGTCGTGACAAAAGTGTTGTGTCATTTACTACTTAATCTTTGTGCGCATCTCACGAATATCAGATGTGTGTTCGTAAACTTCCTATCTTATTATCGACATGAATTTTGCTTCCATCGAACTTGCCGAGGCTGAGGTACTCGTGACTTTTCTCAATTTAATTTCATCATTTTCTATACTGAACGCAGATTTTAAATTAAATACGCAAAAATACAAAACAAATTAGATTGTCTGCACTCCATGTACCTAACCCGTACCGGTACACTTCGGGATTCTCGAGGGCTGCACCTAAGACAAAGCCTTAGGTCAGACGCATGCGCTTGCTACCGTGACATCCGGCAGGGCCCTCGCACAGTTTCTAGCGCACGGCACAGTCTCCCGACTTGCCCGTAAATGGTAATTTCACCATTTTTCATGCACTTTCTTCCCATAATTCTCTTCTATTTCACCTCATCAAAAAATTCAACACTAAACTCCTCTCCAAACAACTCCACTGTGTAATTACTTTTACTAGTCAAAGAATCCAAGGATTCATACCCAAGTTCACCCAATTCTACAAAACCTTGGAATTGTGAAGGATTCCATATCTAAACATTATCAACTAGGAATTTTCAGCTAAACTTCCCTTAAATCTAGAGTTAGGATATCTTCCTAACAAAACCCTAGAAAAGGGAACCAATTTAATCTTCAAGGAAAACCCTAACAATCATACCCAAGTAATTCATGTACAAAAATCATACCAAAGTCATGTATCCATACAAGAATCCATACCTTGGCTTGATTTCCCCCCTTTCTTCCTCTTCTTCTCCTTCCTCTTCCTCTCCTTCCCGTAAGCCTTGTTTGGAGACCAAAATAATCCATTTTTGGTCTCCTCTTCTATTTTACCAATCTTTAGGTTATTTAGCTTTGGGGCCTTCCATCCTCTGTAAATTCACACAACAATTCCTATTATTTCACTTCGTCCATAAAGCCTTATCAAATTATGACTTTATGTCCCCTTTACACTTACACTTTCATTCCATAACTCAAAATTTCGGGTTTCTAAGTTTTCATTGCATTAATTTTAAAATTTAATTTATGCCTACAAAATACCCTAAACATGTTGAAAACAACTAGGGTATATTTCGGGGTGTTACAATTCTCCCCCCCTTAAAATAAATTTTGTCCTCGAAATTACCTGAATTGAAGAGCTGAGGGTACCATACCCTCATTGTCAATTCTGGTTCCCATGCCGCTTCTTCCATACCGTGATGTTGCCAAGGCACTTTTACCAGAGGGACTTGCTTGTTCCATAACTGTCTTATTTCACGATCTAGAATAGCTTTCGGCTCTTCTTCGAAAGTGAAATCTTCTTATACTTGTATATCTTGAACCTAAGAATATGTGCGATGGGCTCTAACGATATCTACGAAGCATGTATACACATGGAATACATCATGTAATTTTTAGCTAACTTCGTAGGGAGTGCCAAACGATAATGCAAATGACTAAATTCACTCTTTCTAAATCCTCGTAAGGGCCAATGAATCTTGACTCCGGGCCTCTTTCCTTCCAAAGCCGGAGTATCTTTCCACGAGATACTTTTAAACACTTTGTCTCCCGACTTCATACTCTATACGCCCTCAAATTAGCATAAGAGCACCTGTCTATCACAGCAAATTTTTAATCTCTCGCTAAATAATCCAACTTTTTCTTTCGTGTCTTTACTAATTCAGAACACACTATGTTTGCTCATCTCTGGCCCAACACATAGAGTTCTACACATCGTCTCCATACAAAGCTTCATACAGGCCATACCAATATTTCGGATCGATAATCAAGTTATAGTAAATTCCAGCAGTGGAATGTACCTATCCTGCAATTTCCTAAAATTCTACAGCCCTACATATCTTCTAATACTCAATCGGGTCTTTAGGACTGGCCCATCTATTTGTGTGGATGGAAAGCAGCATAAAAATTCAATTCGTACTAAAGCTGGATCAGAACTCTTTCCGTAACCTTGACGAACCGAGGATCGCGGCCGACAATATCGATACAGAATGCCATGTAATTCGACAATTTCATTCACATAAAGCAGTCCGCTAAACGATCCATGGAGTAGTCAAGTCGACTCCGTAGGAAGTGAGCGTGCATTCTGGTCAACTGTCTACACCACCCGCATTGCATCATGCTCTTTCAGCGAGGAAACCGGATAATTTTAAATCCATAGTAATATTATCCCACTTCCATTGGGGAATTGAAAGGGGATTCACAAACCGAGGGTACTTGGTGTTCGGGCCTTTACTTGCTGGATACGTCGTATTAATTTACCACATACTTAAAAATGTCCTTTTCATCCCTCGCTACCGTTAGTATTGTTTCATATCCGGTACATTTTATTACTTAGGATGCATAGTGTAAAAATTGTAATTGTGGCTTTCTATATAATATCTTCTTTTTCAAATCCATATCATTCGCACACATAACTGCTCAGATAACAAACCTCCACTTCCATCTATGACAAAATCAGTCTTGTCTCCAGTACTGACCAACTGAGCCATTTCTTGTAACTTGGCATCATTTTTCTGAGCATTCACTATCATTTGCTTCAAATCCGGTATCACATTCAATTGAGCCAACAAGGCTCCATTGGTTGCAAGTCTCCAATCAAAATTTTCAAGGTCATAGCAGAAATCATTTTCCTACTCAAGGCATTCGCCACTACATTTGCTTTCCCGGGGTGGTAATCAATTATACAATCATAATCTTTAAACAATTTAACCACCGACGCGTTCCCCTAAGTTCAAATCTTTTTGGAGTTAGCAAATATTTCTAAAGCGACTCTCCTTATGATCAAAGCCGGAAAATTCTACATTTTCTCCATATAAATAGTGTCGCCAAATTTTCAAAGCGAACACTACAACAAATTTAACTCCAATCATGTGTGATAGCTCGCCTACGCGTTTTTAATTGCTTGGAAGCATAAGCCACCACTATCCCATCTTGCATCAAGACACATCCCAAACCTATCCTCGAAGCATCACTATACACTGTGTAATCCCTACCCGAAGTAGGCTGAATCAATACTGGTGATTCAACCAGTATTTCTTTTAATCTTTTAAAACTGGATTGGCACTTATCATCCACTCAAACTTCACTCCCTTCCGAGTAATCTTGTAAGTGAGGATGCTATAACCGAGAAGCCTCACAAATCTCCGATAATAACCTCGCTAAGCCCAAGAAACTTCTCACCCTAAGCATTCCGAGGAAGGCTCCACCTCAATTGCTTCGATTTTTACCGGGTCCATACTTTAATACCTTCGCATACACATGGCCTAGGAATGACACTTCCTTAAGCCAAAATCACATTTACTTAACTTGGCAAACAATTGATTCACTCTCAAAGTTTTCAATACTATCCTCAAATGGTGTTCATGTTCCTGTGCATCTTTAGAATACACCAAGATATCATCAATAAATACCACCACAAATTGATCCAAATAAGGACGGAAAACCCTATTCATCAAGTCCATAAACGCAGCTAGAGCATTCGGCCAACCCAAATGGCATTACAAAAACTCATAAGGTTATAACAGTTCTCGAAGTCAAGCTTAACATCAACCTCTTTTCACTCCGGTGAGTTGATAATATCTCATCGTAAGTCTATTCTCGAAGACACTTGTTCCTCTCAATTGGTCAAATAAATCTTCTATTCTGGCAACGGGTACTATTTCAACTTATTACTTTTGTTTATTTACACGGTAGTCAATGCACATCCGAAGAGTGTCATCTTTCTTCTTAACAAAATAAAACCGGCGCACCCCAAGGTGAGACACTAGGTCGGATAAAACCTTTATCCAATAGCTCCTAAAGTTGAGTCTTCAACTCTTTCAGTTCAGTTGGAGCCATACGGTAAGGTGTCCTCGAAATAGGAGTCGTTCCCTGTACAACTTCAATAGAGAGATCCACTTATCTTTCGTGTGGTACCCCAGAACTCGAAACACATCAAGGAACTCCCTTAATCACGTAAATATTTTCAAATTCTACTTGCTCTCGAGTCAAGAATCAAAGCCAAAAGGCTTCACAACCTTTCTCGTAAAACGTCTGCTTGCCATTCCAATATAATCTTGCATCGGAAGTCGACGGATACTCGTATTATCACTTCCGGAGCAGGTCAAAGACATTTAAGCAGATCGCTTTCTTATCACACCAACTAAGTGGCCCGGGCTGTTTGATAACCAATCTATTCCCAAGATCAAATCAAACTCATGAAAAGGCAAAGCAATTATATCAACCGAGAATTCCCTATCATAGACCATTAAGGGACAATTCTTATACACACGATTGACTCTAACACTATGCCCCAGAGGACTTGTAACAAGGTGCTGGCAAGCTAAACAATTTCATCGTTGTAATTTATCACCTATTTGTTCCATGCATATATATGAATGCGTAGAGCCCAGATCAATTAAAGCACACTGTCAATATCAAAGAGAGTGGAATGTACCCGCGATAACCCCAGATATCCCGGGATCTTCACTGCCCCATATCATAAGCCCAAGACTGGGCCATATAGTAGCAAGACGATTCACCGCCTCTCGCGTATTACTCTTCGCGAGGTACCCTCGTCCTCTACCCCTACTTTGAGTCTGTGGAGGTACATTTGATCCTCCTCTACCACTTCCTTGAGGATTTCTAGAACTTCCGAATCCTCGTGGACAGTTAGCTATCACATGATATGTGCTCCCACATTGGAAACAACCCCTGCCACTGTCCGCAAATACCACTATGATAATTGTGGCAATGTGGGCATACATGCTTTTTCTCCTCTTGTCCAAATTTGAGATGCCTCGACTGAACTTTGTGTCATGGTAGGTCCCCTGTCTTCCTACTCCCCTAGCCGAACCCCTGTAGTGATTCAACTTGTGACTCTCTAGGTCTTTTCCCAAAGAGCAACTCTCTTGGAGAACTTTTTCTCTTTCTTTCTTCTTTCTTGACTCTTTCTATTTTCAGATTAATTTTTATAGCTGTTTGTACTCAGCCGATAAAAATTCGACAGATTGTAGCGAAGTAATTGCACCGTGGTGGTACCTTTGATAGACTCATGTAGGCCCTCCTCAAACCGGGCCCACATTCGAATTTTTCCGTGAAGACTGATCCGCGCACACTTCTGTCCCCATGCGCCCAACTTCCACACTCACCTGTCATTTTCTCCTCTTGTCTTAGAGTAAAAAATTGCTTCCATTTTGACTCCTTGTAATCATCAGTGACATACTTCGTATTAAACTCTATGACGAAGTAGTCCCATGTAATCGGGTCTGACAGTGATTTCAAAACCGCTCACTCAATCATGTCGCACCTTGCGAAGAATGAAAAACCGCGCGATGTGACCTTAGGTCCACAGGACATTTCTTGTTTCATCTAAAACCTTCTGCTTTTCTTTCAAGCCAAAACTGCTTTATCGGACTCTTCCATACTTTGTATCGGAATTTCTTCCACTCCATGCTTTCGTATTGCATCACTTGGGGCTCGCGGGGCCGTGAGTCGATCTAAGACCCTTGCCATATCTTGAGAGACTTTTATCAATGCTTCAGTTGAAGCATTTTCATTTATTGTTGACTCGGATGGACCAAAAGCAAATGGATCCAAAGGATTGACGCTTTTAGCTGTTTCATCTACAGCCTCCTGAGGTGGATCCATTCTAGACAGTACACAAAAAAAGGACATCCGCATTAGACTAACACATTCTATATGTGCACATCGCACCCCAAAACTCTTTCCGTAGTGCCAAAACCTATGCTCGATAATTAACTTGTCACGCCCGATTCCTCGGCCCGAATCCGAGCGCTGGCGGATCCGAAACCAAGTTCTCGTGCGAGAACATATACTAGGACTCTTTACCTGCTTAATCAAACATTGGAATATCCAAGTCTTATAATATATCAACATATCATATACAAAGGTCCAAAATAAAACTACCACCGTAGTGGTATTTACAGTGTTACATATACAGTACTGAGTCCCATTTCTATATTCAAAACTATACATTTACATTTACCGATCGAGTGCGTAACCCATGTTGATGAACCCCTACTGCGGTAAGGTCAGCCCGAAGAAATGCGAATATCGCCGTCTCTTCTTCAGCATCTACACGGATTAAAAACCCGTGCTAAGCTTTACTTAGTGGGAAACATATGTAATACATGCATGTACACACTTATGTTCAAGATATAACAATACGCATACTTTAAATTTCATGCATTCATATCATAGACTTATACAAGTACTTATGCTAATAACAGTTTATACTTATTCTGGACTCTCCCGTAGAGTCTCGTGAGCTTATTCTTATTCAAAATCTTATGCTTATAACGGACTTATGCTTATTCGATCTCCCCGTGAGGGAGTTACAGAGAGCTTATTCTTATTCAGAATTCGTAGGTATTTTACAGATCGTAATTACTCATACATTTGTTTACTCTTATTCATCATTCAAAGTTATTATCATATAACTATGGGGAATACTTGCATCAAAGGCTAGTAAATAAGTAAGACACAACACAATAAGTATCCGCAGATACTATACAGTATTGAAGTGCTGTAGCACAAAGCAATATTGCCGGAGTACGGAACAAGAGTGTCATAGCACAAATTAGGACAGGAGTGTCGTAGCACTAACAGGACAAGAGTGTCGTAGCACTAACAGACAGAGTGTCAGTGAAGATTAAACAGAGTGCACCATCAGGATCGCCGAGCACTAATCGAGTACCGGCACCAATCGGGGAGTGCCGAGCACTAATCAGAGTACCGGCACTAATCGAGGCCGAGCACCAATCGAGTACCGTATACTAATCGTGAACGCGGTTCGCCACGTCAGGAAAGTGATGTGTCATTTACTACTTAGTCTTAGGCATTCCTACGATTGTATGTGTTCAAAAACTTCCTATCTTATTATCGGGACATGAACTTTGCTTCCATCGAACTCGCCGAGGCGGTGAGGTACGGTACTTTTCTCACTTAATTTCATCCTTTTTTATACTTCCGGAATGCGTATTTTAGCTTAAATACGCAAAAATAGCAAAAACAGGGGCTATAGGACTACTAAGGCTACAGCTCTAACCTCGCACTGCACATGTGTTCGATTGAGGGCTGTACCGGTATTGTTTAGGTCAGACTTCTGCATACTTATTATCAGATCACCTATACCTATTAAAGTTCAAAGGTGTACTAAGACAAGTCTTAATTTTGCCCATAAATGGTAATTTCACCATTTTTCATGCACTTTTCTTCCATAATTCTCTTCTATTTTACTCCTCATCAAAAATCAACATGAAATCCCTCCAAACAACTCCACAATTACTTTTAATTAGTCAAAGAATCCAAGGATTCATACCCAAGTTCACCCAATTCTATAAAACCTTGAATTGCATGATTCCATATCTAAACATTATCAACTAGGGATTCAACTAAACTTCCCTTAAATCTAGAGTTAGGATGTCTTCCTCTAACAAAAACCCTAGAAAAGGGAACCAATTTAATCTTCAAGGAAAACCCTAGCAATCATACCCAAGTAATTCATGTACAAAAATCATACCAAAGTCATGTATCCATACAAGAATCCATACCTTGGCTTGATTTCCCCTTTCTTCCTCTCTTCTTCTCCCCTTCCTCTCTTCCTCTCTCCTTCCCGTAAGTCTTGCTTGAAGACCAAAATAATCCATTTTTGGTCTCTTCCTCTGGTTTATAATTAATCTTAGGTTATTTAGCTTTTAGTCCTCCATCCTTCTTCTTAGGAATTACAATAACAATTCCTATTATTTCTACTTTATCATATTCTTATCAAATTATGACTTTTATGCCCCTTTTTTACAATTTACACTTTTGTCCTTATAACTCTAAAAATTTTCGGTTTAAGTTTTCTATATTTTCACATTTAATTTCATTTAAAAATTAATTTATGCTCTACAAAATACCCTAAACATGTTGAAAACAACTAGGTATATTTCGTGGTGTTACAAACTGCATGCAGGAGACTATGTCCGACTATAAATTACATCCCGATAAATGTGCGACATGATGGTGTAGCAGCATCGGGTTACCCGACACCCACAAGCCGTAGGTTGACAAAGTTGTCAATGGGACCCCGATAAAGGGGTGCTCGCCAAATGTTAAATTGTTAAATTCAAGTTAAGGATAGATTAGTGGTACCAATAAGGGTCAAATGATAAATATTAAGTCAATGTAATGATGTGTCACTTTGATTCAGAGTCTACCCGGGACAAGATTCGTGAGTGTTCACTTAAAATGATTTTTATTAACCATTTGAAGCAACCTTTCAATGGGACCGCATCGTGTTATAAAATCCCTTTATACCGCCTCACAAACCCACGTGGATCATGCCGGTGATTCGTTATCCTATGCACCGAAAGCATAGGTTAAATTCGCTTAAAGGAAAAATGAAAAGAAAATTGTGAAATGCATGATTTGTATTTGAATGATTTATTGCATATGAAACTGCATGATTGAAATAACCAATGAATTGTAATTTGAATGTATACGAAATGAAAATATACATATATGCATTGTACCGCATTGGTCATTGAAAAAATTATATAAAGGCATCGATTTAGAAAAATGCATGATTTACTTAAACTGAAATGAAGAGAGAAATCAAGATAGAACCACTGGGGCATGAAAATGCTACCGCTGCTGTTTTATCATCGCGCAGGTACCAAGTGAACAGGTACAAAGGAAAAGACCACAGCGATTCAGAGTCAATGTCAAGGCCTCACGGAGTTGAAGTAAAGCTCCGACCCTACATTCATGAAATATATTTGACACTTTTTGTACAAACTCTGATTTTGTTTTGTAAATATTTTGGTATTGAAAACGGCTTATAATGTCGTAATGTATAAAGGTGGTAAATATACCAAATGGGCATGTAATGCCATATTTAATGGAAAATATTGAAACAAAATGACGTGGGTTCCCTTGTTGAATTAGTATATACAAATATATTTTCATAAAGATAAATATCCTTTACAAAATGAGTATTGAAATGTGTTTTTATCGACAAAAGAAAAGGAATTGATCTCGAAAAAGCGTGTCTCTCATCCGTTCGGCCCCGGGCTCTGTTAGGTACGGGGGCGCGAGCCGTCACAGTTCGTACTATGAAAAAGTTAGAACATATTCCATCAAGGTGACTGATTCTCGCTTAAAGCATTGAAGACATCGAGTTCTATTCAACAAGTATAGTTCATTTCCGCTACAAACCGGTGTTTATCTTACATTGGTATCAAAGCCAGTATGGTGCTATTTGTGCGTCAGTTTGTTTGTTTGTTTTTGTTTTTTTGAAAAAAAACAAAGAGAAAATGAAAATAATTTTTTTTTCGTTTTTTGTGTCTGTTTTTTTATACAAATTTGGTATGGATGAAAAGATCTTGTCGAGACCTTTCTAAAGCATTTTTTTTTTTTTGTACTTTTGAGTTATGATTGAATTATAGTGTTGTTTCAAAATTTGCGGTACCGCATTTTCCAGAATCCTAGCTGCTGACAACGGCGCCGATGATTACGCAGGCGCTGCTTGTCACCAAAGAAGATGACATGATGCTTGACCGTCGGGCATGGCCGCTACTAGAAGCATAGTTGCCGATTCAAACGTATGGACAAATCGAATGACAAAACTGGCGATGTTGGCATCGTAAGATCTCAAATACCTCTTAGGAAGAGCAGTGATCGGGCCGACACAATCACGCAATCGATAGGAGCCAGCCTGAAAGTGGAATGATCGCCAACACAAATGAGATATGGAAGCACATCGCTTCCATAAGCGCAAGGATAGAGTTGCTCGTGATTCACGCCGAGCGAAGATGAGAAATGATCTCGATCACTTTTGAAAATAATCGCTAGCCATGGCCATCGACGCCGTCACATACAATTTTGCGGTACTTCAACCACTAGGGTCAAGGGCCAATCCAACTCTAAAATTTGACGCTTACAAGAAGCAATCGAATCATACCATGAGGCAACACCTCACTATCATGTCAAACATGATAAGTGAGCTAAAGGGTGGTGGCCATGAGTTAACTAAAGAACAACGGGTCCTTAGTCACCCCAAAATACACCATATAGTCGCTTTTAAACATAATTAGGTATATTATAAGTGCATTTGGAAATTTTCAGATCATATTTTTCATAAGTGATAAAATTTCAAAACTCCGACAATTTCGTGCCAAGTACAAGGGTAAAAGTGAATTTAATAAATCGTGATATAAAAGTCATAAGATAATAAGATTTTATGCCAAAGTGGAATAATAGGAAGTTGGGGTGCAAATAGAAAGGAACTTGAGGACTAAATTGCAATAAAAGAGAAATTATACCAAATAAGACCCATTTAGGGTCTCATTTGGGGATTGGCGATAAACTGAAGGAGAGAAGAAGAGAGAAAGAAGAGAAGAAGAAGAAGTTAAGAAGAAGTAAGAAGAGGGAAGGTATGAATGCTATACTTAAAGTGGATTGTATGGATGGCTATGATTTTCGATGGTAAGGTATGGATTTTTGACCTTTTGAAAGGATATTGTTTGACCCATTTAGGGTTTAGCTAAGAATTCATCCTAACCCTAGATTTGTTGAGTTATTGCAAAACCCTAGTTTGTATAAGACTAATGTGGAATCCTAATATTTGTAGGCTTGGGGCACAGATTCGTGACTTAGATGATTCTTTTACCTAGTTTGTGGTAAGACTGAATATGGAATCCCCTCATATTTCTCTAGGGTTTTGTATAGATTTTTGTGGCTTTGGTGGATTCTTGGACTTCTTTTGTCTAGGGTTTGGTTATGAGAAGTTATAAACCACCATTACAAGTGTTTGGAGTTGCTTCAGATTCCATGTATGGTTTTAATGTAAGATGGAATTGAGGAGTTTTATTGAAGAAAAGTGAGTGAGAAATGGAAAAATCTGCCATTTCTGGGTAGAACCCCGCTTTGGTATCGTATCGAAGTGGCACTGCACCATGGTCGAGGTGCAAAGTGAGTACCTGGATACGTAAAGGGGCTGGTACCCTAAGATCGATGCTTCGCAACCCCGATTAGATCTGCAATAATAAGCCCCAAATTCGCATCTGATAAGATATAGGAACCCAATAAATGACCAGTAGGGTTCAAATAAGAATTGAAACTAAGTGAAAAAACAGATTCGTCGCAATGAGAAGCTTTGCTTCGCCTCTGCGAGTGTGATGTTGGCAAACTTAAGGCCCCTAGGATAAGATAGTAAGTTCCTGAACACATATAATTGTAGGACCACCCACATCTATATTTAACACACAGACGACACCTCCTCTCGTTACGTGCACACGTATAGTACTTCGGTACTCTTTGATTAGTGCGACGACACTCTCTAACCTGCTTCACACATTTATTACTAAAATTTAACATGCCACTACCTTCCATCACGACATTTAGTACTTCTGCACTCTCTCGCTTAGTGCGATGTCACTTCGTCATGCTTCGGCACCTGGGTTATTTCAAGACCTTAGTACTACACTCCGTACCTCTCAGGCACTTAGTCAAGCCAGGTCCTACTCATTTCCTCGTAGATACCGCCCAGGGTAGTCAAAACGCTTATATGATGTTCCTCGAATAACTAACAAGAGGAAAGCAATCTACATCATTATGTTTCCGAAAGTACCTACTTTTGGTACCTCAGGTATACATAAGTTTTCAGAGTACCTACGGGTACCTCCGTATAAGTATAAGCTCTGTAACCCCTACGGGAGATCTAGATAAGTATCATTCTACTATAAGTACAAGTAGGTGCATAAGTTTATTATATGAATTCATGATAAATTCTGATATCTGCTACTGTATACCCGTTACTGTTATATGCTTACTATAAATGAGTATTAGTGCATGTGTATATGTATAAGTCATATGTTTCCCACTAAGCTTAAAGCTTAGCACGAAGCTAACTGTAGGTATAGAAGAGGATGGAGTTTCGATCTTCCGCATATTGCCTGATAACACTTGTATGAGTTCACTGGGCGTAGGTTGTGCGCCGAATTATGTAAATGTAAATGTACAATTTTTGTATATGTATATGCAAATAGACTCCCAAGATCGTATGTATTGACATCAGAACACCACTACTAAGTGGTAGTTTTATTTTTGATATTGTGATTCGGCTATAAGACTTTAAATACCCACCAATGTCCAAAAGCAAGTAAAGAGTCCTAGTATAATCTCTCCCTTCATTCGCCTGTGCGAGGGAAGCTATGGGTGTGACAGGTCCAAACTGTAATATGCTTTTTTCCACATGCTTGGGAGCATCTCAAGATAAACCTCAACCATAACGAAAATATCAAAAACTTTTGATGATGTCGCACGACATGTAGAGTGTTACTACATAAAAGTGCAACATTTATATAGGTTTTTAAGCCCCTTAGCTCATGTTTTGCTTTTCATTTTGTGTGAATAGGTGCTTTTGACCTTTCTATCGCTTTTATGTGTGTGCAGGTTGTCTTACGTTCCATGCACATTTTCGTAGTGATTTGCTCGTAAGACAACTAAAGATCATCGGTCAGCGATCTCCGTGTGCCGTCTTTCTGGAGTCCCTGCGCTATGAAGTGAAGTTAGGCAGGGAGATTAGGTACGGTGACTAAATCGTGGTACCGGTACCCATATGTAGTTTAAGATCCAGTGGAGTCTTGGTACTGGTAGCAAATCAGTGTGGTACTGGTACCCAAGTGTAGTTGAGAACCAATGTGGTTTTGGTACTGGTACCGCACTAGCTAGTAGCGGTACCAAAATGCGATCTTTGCAGGATTTTAGAGGAATTTCAATCTTGGTGCGCAGCAGCACTCTGCCTTTTGGTTCCCACTCGAGACTCACTAATGTGGATTGTATTTAAGCCCACTTTAGCGTAATTAAGGGAGTTCGTGTGTTCTGTGGCTCACCACTTTGAGTTTTTCCTGCATTTTCTGTAGGTTTTCTGTACAGTATAGTAGCTAAGGTTTTTCTCGGTTCTCGGTTTTGAACATTTGGTAATCTTTAGCTCTTGCCTAAGTAACTTTGGTACTCAAGTGAGGGAACTCTGCTTTTCTTTTATATTTCAACTTTGCAATTGAAGTGATATTTCGCTCACATTTAATATTATTGTCTAACATTTATGAATCAATTCTCGCTTTAATGGAGTTCTAAACTCCATGATGTGGTTCTATCAGCTGGAAACTCATCCCCCTTCAAGGTAACATCACCCACCTCTCTCTTATGCTTCAATGGGAATTGGGGAGGATATTAAACACTTCATAAAATTCTTATAAAACCTTAGTTTGGCATCTTCTTTGACAACATGTGAACGATATTCTTTGTTAAGCACGCTGTGCTCGATCTCAAATGCAATCTAAGAGTCTAATCAAATCAGATTTAGCAAGCGTTTGATATCTTCCATTTATTCTTTTGTCTTGGCTGTAAAAGCTTTTAAAGTTATATCCCCCCATCAAAGACCATTCATCAATGGCTCCTAGATGAGAATGTAAGTGAGAGGTGAGTGTTACCTAGTTGGAGAAGAGTGGAAACTTTAGGATCCTATCATTCGCCCTTCTCGTTTTAAAATAATTTAAGTCAATCAATTGACAAATCAATCAACCAAAACCCCCAAGATTTTACTTTATTTGCACATTCATTGGATAGCAATCCCTAAGGATCATCTAGGAAACCACTTCCTGTGGAAATGACCTGTGGACTCTGATTAGTGCTCAAAAAGTGCTATTTTGAGTCCTATTTATTGTAGGTTTTGAGCATTTTTTGTGTACTAATCAACCGAATTAACCCGATTTGCACATTAAGGTCTCGGTTATTCTACTGATCGCATTTTGTGGCTAATTTTGTAGTTTTTGCAAGCTATTAATGCCAAGATTGTCGAAGCCTGGCCTAAGCACGGGCAAACGAGAGCCGAACTCAACATTACGCATCAGATTCGTATGAAAAGAGAAATAAGTGTATGAGAAAGAAGAGAAGCAAAGAATTTCGCACCATGGTGCGAAAATTATCACTGGTGCGAAATTGATGCCCGTGCAAAATTTTCTCTCTCCCCTTTTGTTGACTTTTTGGTTTTGTTTTCTCTTTTTGCACTTTTTCCCTCCTCAGGAGTACGCCTTTTGAGGGCATGTTGGTATTTTACCTCATGTGGAGCTCTATATAAGCTCAAACTTTGTAGAGAATTAAAACTTTGAACTTCCCTGGCTTTGGATAGAAAAATCAAATCTTGTAAGTTCTCCAACTTTTCTTTTTCTTTGCTTTTTTCCTTTGTTTTCATTTAGCTATTTTCTCGTTTCCAAACATCTTTCAAGATTTACATAAACCTCTCTCCATCCTCAAGAGGAGGGCTACGGGGCCAGGGTTATGGGTGTAAAATGACGGTTCTCATGTATTTAATGCAAGCATTCATGGATATTTATGTCTTTAGTTCTCATTATACGATCAATTCTCTTTGATATACCTTGGTTAACCTGTATTTGGCAAGCTTTTAGGGTTCAGTGGATGCTTATTGCTAGATCCATTGAGATTCATTAGTTGTCATTTATTAGTTAATGAACCGGTAGATTTTTAGGAGAAAGATTTTCACTGCCCGAGAACATTTATGTCTAATAAATGCTATATTTCAAAAGGAAAATTATTAGGGTTCAATTTTGATAGCCAAATGAAGATCCGGTTCAGGAAATGACAATATGTCATGCTCCCTAACGCGAGAAAGAGGACTCAAGGCCGTCTCATTTACCTTCTGATCTCAACCCCGGTAGCCCGATGCTTCAAGGAGCTCTTTTTCATATTTCTTTTCAATTCGGTTATCTTTAGTCCACAAACATTTCAGCCCATTGTTTTTAACCAAGCCTTAAATCCAAAGTGAAAGTTCACCATTTTAAAATCAATCGCAAATCATTTTGTATGTAAGAAAACTCATCCTCGTGTTCGACCTTGGACCAGATATCACAAGAAATTATATGGCAAAGAGGAGGAATTAGATTATAAATTTTGTTGATTCCAGAAAACCATACAAAGGCACGAATCAAATGGCGCCGTTGTTCCGTGAATAATTGTTGATCTTCTACCAAAGATATAATGTCTAATGACATCGCCTCCACGCTGGGGAATAATTTCAACACAATTTAAATAGACGAAATATTTTTTAAGGCATTGCCGTGGAGGCTGCACTCTAGCTTGATCTTAGTAGAGAGCTAGTGGTAATTTTCACCGCATTGCAAATCCTATTAATTCTCTACCTTGCTTTTTTTAATTCTTTGTAGATAATATAAGTTGATACTGGTTTCAATCGGGGGGTAATATTGGTGCATATCGGCTTGGGCTCGTGACAAGCAACGTCTACTGTAGCAGTTATACCCTCAAAGACATGAAGATTCCACATTAAGACGCTTGTTTCAAGAGACCTAACTCAACTGAACATCCCTAAATCAACAAACTCATTTTAATCCAAATGACCGCGGTTAACTGCAACACACAAAGACCCTATGAGCCTCACGACAAGGAGAGACAGGCCGGCAGACCACCCACAACCCCGACGCAAGGGAGGGGGAAATAAATACCTTCAAGCAGATTCAATATTGAGCTCCCCATGCCCCTTTACCTAATGTGGAAAGAACCCTTCGAGAGATTCTGCAACCTCAAAGAACCACAACAAACTCATGTATTCACCTACCTGAAGAGGCTAACCAATTCCTTATGAAGTCGGAGATGATTCATCTTCTCCCTGTGTATCAAGGGGTCGATTCTGAGAACCCCTACTCATTCATGAGAGATTTTGAGGATATTCATGCTTTCCTTTCTACAAGATCGCCCCTCCATATAATCTGTATGGTTTTGTTCCCATTCTCTCTAAAGGAAAACGCCAAAATATGGTTTCACTCTCTTGCTCCTAATTCAATTTTCACTTGGGAAGACATGCGAAATGAATTTCTGAACAAATTCTTTCCTCCATGACGCACTAATGCACTCATGCGAGCAATCCAAAAACTTTTTCCTAAAACCCAGGAACCTGCTGTACATGAGAAAGCATATAAGGACCCTCCTCCATGCTCTCCTCATCAAGCGGTTCGATGTCGACAAAATCGCTGTATTACTTTCTACCAAGAACTTTTCCTAAATAACAAACAATACATCCAAATGATGTGTATGGAGTTTTATGAGAAAAGCTTGTATGAGATTCAGGCAATTCTTGATACAATAGTAGAAATGTCAAAATCCTGTGGAGACTAATACCTCCCTAGATATTGCTAAAGTGCGTAATACACCTACAAGAGGAGGAATACATCACTATAGGATACGATGACTGGGTATGAAAATAAATCCCAATATAACAAGGAAGTTAGGAGGGCCATTGAATTGAAAAAAGAACAGGTAGATTGCTATACTCCAAGGTACTCCTATGCCTGCGGATTTCCTCGTGGTTGATGAGCCTCCGCATCATTTGTGAGACCCACTCATCTCAACCATTAACTACCCTAACCTTCCCCTCGCCAAGGAGTTAACCAAATAGAGCAAGCTAATGCTCCACCACCAAAAATAGAAGCCCCTTCAACCTCCATACCAAATCCTATAATTCCTGCAGGAGTGTTGACTCCAAATTTAGTCGGAAAGAATGAGGGAGGCTAAAACCATTTTCAAAATAACCAAGGCTAGAACTTCTAAAACCAAGGCTTTTCAAATCAAGCCCCTCAATTCCAAAATCAAGGTCCTTAAGGATTTCCTGCGAATCCTAACTAAGGTTTTAACTCCTCTTCTCAAAGGAATAAAAATCAACATCTTTACCAACCTCCACATAAGAGAAGTTTGGAGGACATTGCACAATAGCGCTTTGTCCAAGCCCAACAATCCACTAATAATCGAATTTCAAATGTTTTTAAATGTGAGATCCCAAATCACTAAGTCGACCTCTTCTATGGCAATTTTCAAATGAAGAAAAGAGAAACCTCCTTCAAGACCATCCTCAAAACCCTCTCGTCAAAATAGTGGTAACCAAGTCCAAATGATAAATTCTTTGAACATCGTAAAGGGCTCGTCACCACTCTTTGAAATGGAAAAACAATTGATAAAACCATTCAGCCCAAAGAGTTTTCCAAAGAAACAACAAAAGATTTTCAAAATGAACCACCAAGGGATGATGATGTGTCTAACAAGCCTCATGTTCCTAGGACAGATATTGTTGATGTTAAGCCAAAAGAAAAGCCACAGTGCCCTCCCGCTCCATAACAAAATTTCTCATAGGTTGATATTCAAGCAAATTGAACAATCATTCTAAAATCTATGAGTTGTTCAAACATGTTAAGGTAAACATTCCCTAGTTGGATGCCATAAAGCAAATTCCGTCATATGCCAAGTTCTTGAAAGACTTGTGTACTGTGAAAAGAAAGTTAGGTGTCAATAAGGATGATTATGACTAAACAATCCATTATCTTTGATTATAGTTCACCCTGCCCCTTAATATAAAGTGACTCCGTGAAGCCCCATTATTTCCATGAGCTGCGGGAAACTCGAAATTGTACATGCTTTAGCGGACTTGGAGCAAGTGTTAATTTGTCACATACTCAGTATATGTTGAGCTAGGGTTAGGAGAGTTAGAGCCTACTAATATCACCCTTCAGCTAGCTGACCGTAGTGTGAAAATTCCTAGAGGTATAATGAAAGACGTATTGGTGCAAGTAGACAAGTTCTACTTTCCTGTGGATTTTGTTGTTCTTGACACCCCAACCTCTGGTGAGACCATGGACTCGGGGCCTGGGCATGGATTCGGTGAGCCCTTCTGCCACCGCCAATGCCATTAAAACGGAGAGAGAGGATTAATGACGTTATCTTTTGCAACATGATCAATCGAACATCTTCAATGTTATCAAGGAGATAAGGGACAGATGAGGATGTCTGTGAGGTAACATGTAGATAGAATTTGTCAGGCAAACTATGTAGATCATGTTTCATATGATGACCCTCTCAAGTCTTGCCTGTGTGCCTGCCAAAGCAGGAGGTAAATCCACATCCGACCTGAGTTTCACTTCATAATTGAGTTACTTAAAGGTAATGAGCAAATGGGTGGGTACCCAGATTTGAAAATTTGCCACCAATCGAGGACGTAGCATTATTCTAAGAGAAGCCACCTAAGCTTAAACTGAAACCTCTTGGGTACTATCCATCCTATATGCATTCCCAAGGGTAGGAAGATACTTTCCTTCCCGTAATCATATCCTCCTTGTGAGCCATCAAGAGAATAAACTTGGATAATGAGAACCCAGCCAAACACATAGGATTCGGACCATTGCATATTATGGAATTAGCCCTTTGATTTGCAAACACAGGATTCACTTGGAAGAGGATGTCAAACTTTTAGACAACCACAACGGAGGTTGAACCCAGTCATGAAAGAAGTTGTCAAGAAAGAGGTTTTAAAGCTACTGGATGTATAAAAGATTTACCCTATCAGCATAAGAATCGCGGGTCAATCCAACCCAAGTAGTTCCTAAGAAATCCGGGGTCACCGTGGGTAACAAAATGCAAACACAATGAGCCTGGGCTCCCACTCGGTCACCATAGGCTGGCGGTGCATAGACTGTGAGGAAACTTGCTCTCTATTAATTAGGAAAGATCATTTCCTCTACCTTTACAACCAAAATGTCGGAGAGAGTTGCAGGCATGAATTCTATTGTTTTCTAGATGGGTACTGTGGTGTAATCAAATTGAGATAGCCTTTAGGAAGATCAAGAGAAAAACCATCGCTCATTTCCTGCCCTTTGCATATTTGCCTTGGGAAATGCCTCTTCTGATTATGTGTAATGCACCAAGGACCTCACGATGCATTACGTGGGATTTTTGAAGGATATGATAGAACATATCTTTTCATGGACGATTTCTTTGTTTTTGGAGATTCATATGAGGGATGGCTAGAAAATTTAAGGAGAGTATTGGAAAGATGTAAGGAGAAGAATTTTTATCATAAACTCGAGGTGTCACCCATGGTAACACAATAAGGGATTGTACAGACACAAAGTGTCGAGAAGGAATAGAGGTAGATAAAGTGAGTGTTGAGTTGATCTCCAAGTTACCCACTCCTAAGTGTGTCAAGGATATACGGTCATTCCTAGATCATGTAGGATTTTATAGGAGGTTCATAAGAGATTTTAGTGCCATACATCTTTTCTCCTTTTCAGGTAATTTGCTTGCCATGATGTCACTTTTGAATGGTCACAAGCATGTGAGGCGGCCTTTGATAAACTTAAACCATTTTAGTATCACTCTCCTATCATGATCCCCCTATTCGGGACCTCCCTTTGAGATCATGTGTGACGCTAGTGATTATGTCATAGGGGTTGTATTAGGGCAAAGGGAAAATAAAAAAGCGTTTGTGATCAATTATGCCAGTAAGACTCTAGACTTCGCTTAGTCCAATTACACAACTACGGAAAAAGAGTTCTTAGCTATAGTCTTTACCCTATAAAAGTTCAGGTCTTACATTGTAGGGTCTCCCATAACCATTTTCATTGATCATGCAACAATAAGTACTTGCTCTCTGCAGATACTAAGCCTCATCCTAATTAGGTGGAACTCTACTTTGTCAAGAATTTAATTGACCATTAAGGATAAGAAGGAGTTGAGAATGTAGCCGACCACCTTTCTCGTTTAGTTTCGGAGACAACTTCTGAAGGTCTGCCCATAGGCGACACTTTCCCTGATGAGCAACTTTTTGCTTTTGTCCATTGCCCATGGTATGCGGACATAGTAAATTATCTAGTGACAGGACAAATTCCATCCCAATGGACCTCTCAACAAAAGAGGAAATTTTTGGTGGACATAAAAAAAATACTATTTTGATGACCCATACTTGTTTAAATACTGTCCTAATCAATTGATGAGAAGGTGTGTATCCAATGACGATCAAATCACTCACCTTCGTCACTCAAGCTTCGGAGGGCACTTCTCCCCCAAGAAAACGGCCGATAAAACAAGCCGATTTTATTGGCCCACTCTTTTAAAGATTGCTTGACTTTGCAAAACCTGTAGTTTTGCTCCAACAACTAGAGGGATCACAAAAGGAACATGATGCCTTAAATTTCATTTTAATTATTAAGATTTTCGATTGCTGGGGTTTAGACTTCATGGGTCCTTTCCCCCCTTCATGTGGGTACCTTTACATTTTATTAGCAGTTGATTATGTTTCTAAGTGGGTGGAGGCCATTCCAACGAGAACTAATGACCACAAGGTTGTTTTGAAATTCTTGAAAGAACATATTTTTTCTCGCTTTCTGAATGCCCTCAGGCAATCATTAAATGATGGGTGGGCTCCATTTTTGTAATCACCTTTTGAAAAGTCCTGATAAAAGTATGGATTCACACACAAAGTTTCACGACTTACCAATCTACGCATCAATGGTCAAGCCGAACTAGCCAATAGAGATCAAAACACATTTTGGTAAAGACTGCTAACCCTAATCGCAAGGATCGGGTTCTTCGACTAATCGATGCCTGGGCCTACCGTACCGCTTTTAAAACTATTCTTGGTATGTCTCCCTATAGGTTAGTTTATGGCAAGGCATGTCACCTCCTAGTGAAAATGGAGCATAGAGCATATTGGGCCATTAAAGCTCTTAATTTTGATTTGGCTAAGGCGGGTAAACAACAGATGCTAAAGATGAACGAGCTCGATGAATTGAGGCATGAATCGTATGAAAGCTCGAGAATTTACAAAGAGAAGGTCAAGATTTTCCATGACAAGAACATCGTAAGGAAGACCTTTGAACCTCACCAAAAGGTATTGTTGTACAGCTCTCGATTGCACATCTTTCCGTAACCTCGTCTAGATGGACTGGCCTTCGCTAGTCAAGATAGTTCACCCATACGGCGTACTGAGATTGAGAATCCGAGAATGGGAAACTTTAAAGTCAATGGTCAATCGCTAAAGCCATTTCTCTGGAGAACCCACCGCCAGAGAGTATTGAGCAACCTGTAGATCCGGCCACTGAGAGTTCCTTCAAATAAATCTGCCTACCCTCAGGTATAGCTTTTCTTTTCTTTTTTCATGCATTTCTTTACTTATTCATTTAGTTCTCGTTTTTTTTGTTTTTTTCATAAAGGAGAGTCTCGACCCTTATGTAACATTACTTTTTTCTCCCAATGGCAACCAAGATTTTCGCCCTTTCATATACAGGGTGTATCCTTCAACGCAGATCGAGGGAGTGTAATGCTTATTTCTCAGGGTGGGGGTGGGCATACACTAGTAAGCCGTAAAGCCATTTAAGTGCATGCTATCGGGTTTAATCTGCCCCAAGGCTTATGCAATTTTTCGATTTTTGGCTTTCGAGAATGGTACTTAACTCGGAAGATGCGTCACATGACCTTATATATGAACTCTATATAGTTTCAGCACGCACACACAATAACAAGCATGGCCAAATTTTTTTTTTCATATTTGGGACCATATTCACTCAATTCTTTCATTCCTCCGCAGCCAATCTTGACTTATATCTTTTCGGCTCACTTTACACAAATCATCGATTTTTCCCAAGCTCATTTTTTGCTTGATTATTAAGTCAAATTTACATTTTAGCAAGATTCTATGTCAAATGAAGAATCTTATTCTTGTGGAACATCCACACGAAGTTGAAAGATGATTTTAGGCCATATTTATCTTTAAACTTCTAAATCATGCCGAGTCATCCTTCAACTTTGTTAAGCCTTGAGCTGCCGCCTGCTCAAACCTTAGATTCTTGATCACTTTGAGTAAGGATGGTTCCAAAGTAAGTGTGAAGGTGCCAAGGGAGTTGAATATATAGTTGAGCAAGCATAAGTAAGTGGGTGGAGTTTGAAGCAAAGGTAAAGAATTGAGTATGTTTAAAAAAAAGGTGATTTCTGAATTTAGACATCGTACCGGTACTCACAATTAATCGGTACCGTACCCATAATGATAAAAGCAACAAGAGATACTGGTACCAAGACCACACTAATCGGTACCGGGTACGCCGTATGCTGGGGCCATTTGAAAAGCCTTCTCCCCCTCATTTTTTGAACCCATTCATCTCCCCCTTCAATTCCTATATAAGAAGCACCCTAACCCTAACCTCTCTTCTCACCAAAATCAATCCCTAGTTCTCTTCTCTCACCATCAAACCCTAATTTAAACGGATTCTTCGAGCTTCACCATCAATCCTACCCGGCATCATTAGTTCTCACACCTGAGCTGGGAAGTGTCGGGAACCGTGTGGGTAAGTGATTCTCGTCCTCAAAGCTTGAGCAATCTGATTTTTTTTGCATTGTGGTTTGTATGGATTATTTTGGTTGGCTTTGAGTTGTGGCTTTATGTTCTTGGTTAGTTGGTGCGTCTGCCATGAAGGGTTTGGGAAGGAAAGTTTTGAATGGCGTGGAGAGGGTGAGTCCAATAATTATGGAGATGGGTTTGTGGGAGATTTTTGTGTGTGTGTGGGTCATTCTTGCAATATTCTCTATCTTAGCCTTTGTATTGGAACTCCCACTATCGATGTGCTTCGTGCTGCACACTGCTCAATTGTGAAGGATTTATTCCCCCGCTTTGAATTATTAGGTTGATGTTCAGGATGAGTCAAGTCTCAACACGGGCGAAAGTAAGAGATGTCGATTATGGGTATGGTCGCCCAAGGGGCATGACCCGACCCCTAACTCTGTTGGATACATCCAAGGATGTGTCTCCTTGAAAAGATCTCGTGCTCCTATGGGCCATAGTGGAACCCAAGACACTTTTGCATGTGGTCAAGCTGGCTAAAAAGATGAAAAACCATCTCCCCTCATAAAAGAAGACTCCTCTACATTTATAAATCATTCTTAAAAACTACAAATGAAAAGTTGTTCATACGTGAAAACTTAGAACCGATTCCATCAAGGTGATCCGACTCTCAAATATATCAAGACACCGAAGCTCCCGCTTCAATACAAGTATAGTTCATTTCCGCTTACAAACTAGTGTTTATCTACAACATCAAGTATTCGCTCACACAAAGCCCTATCTAATTTTAAGTATCTAAATTATTGATATGAGCCCACTAAAAAGATATAAATTTAAATAACCAAATAAAATGGCTTTTATCAAAAAAAAAAAAAAAAAAGAAGCAAAGATATAAATAGTACACGTGATAAAATCATCAAAATATCTCAATTACAGGACATGAGCTCACAAAAATAGCTACACCTGATAAAAAAAGAGTAAGATGGTGTTTGTTTTTTTTAGTTAATATTGAATATAACTTTTTTTGAGCTTAATGCTGAATAGTACTTAATATCATTAAGTATTAAGTTGTTTGTTTTTTAACATTGGGTAGTGAGTAGGGATGACAACATGACAGATTATTTCAGGTTCTCGCCCCGCCTCGTTCTTAATGAAATGGTTTTAGTTTAATTGTAATCGGATTTTTAGCAGGTTTTGGTTTATTTTCTCAAACTGGCACGGTTCGTAGATGGGTTTAAGTATTGCTTACCTAGTCCCATCTCGATTATATTTTCAAAATAATTCTTTTATTATTTTTATTTTATACTTTAACATAAATAATAATAATAATTAGAATTTTTTAATAAATAATTTATAAAATTCGTAATATTTTTTATTTTTTATGAAATATACAATTAAATATAATAAAAATAAAATCAATATAAAAATAAATAACATTAAAAGTAAAAACAAAAATAAAATGTAAACGGGGCGGGTTTGAGAATTTTCCCATCCCCACCCCGTCCCGTTTAATTTTTAAACGGCATGCTGGCACTAAAAATAAACGGAAACGGCCCATTCGGCCGTCCCCGGTTCAAACCCTTCCATTATCACCCCTAGAAGTGTGTATTGCTAACCATTTTCCTTGTTGAGCAACGATGAATTTTTTCCTATTTTAGTGGAAAATGACTTTTTCTAAATAGAAAAAGTCAAATATTTTCACTTTTTCTATTGAAATTTTTTTTAAAAAATTTCAATAATAAGTTATGAAAATTTTAAAAACAAACAAATTTTTAATTTAAAGCTAAATAAGCTTTAGCTAACTCAAAAAAAATAAATAACCCCTAAGATATAGAAAATACATTTATGTTGAGTACTAGATCAAGCAAATACTTGGAAGACAAATTTAAGTGATTTTAAATGGGAAAGGCATTTACACAAAGTCTTTAAACTCTTTTATTGTTTTTATTTTTTCGTGGATGTTGATGATAAATTAAATACAAATTGATTATGCGATGAATTACATATTATATTGTTAATCCAATCACACTCATGCGCTTACAAAAATAAGAAGGAAACGCACAATTAGAAAAATCAACATAATTCATATGTCTTAAGTACACTAATATTCAACAATCTATTAATGAAAAATAAAAACAAAACCAAATATAGCTGGTTAAATTATCATGCTCTTTATAAGAATAAAATTCATATGGTAAATATAAAAAAACCAACTTATTGATCATCACACATACTATCACAAGTAACAAAGGCCCTACTTAGTGTTGTAACTGCAACCTATAGGATGTCGGAAAAAGACGAGGACAATAGCAGCAAATGTGAGCAAGATTGTTGGATGGTAGGTTTGGGACTAGTCGTTATGGCCTGTGAAATCGAAGGAAGTCGGAGAACAAAACAGATCGGGAGGCTTGTATAAAACACTGCTTTAAGAATTTGACATTTCATGATACAACAATTCTTCAGTGTACATGGAGCTTTGGAATAAGCAAACAAATTAGAGAGAAGAAAACCCATTCACAGCTATGAAGAAAGGAGGTTGAAAAAGTATATCTCAAACTTAGAATCCATTTGAATTTATAGGCAAAATTATGGTCGTTGGCCATTAAGAGGATTTAATTTAAAAACGTTACAAATTAAATGCAAAATTAATTAT
Organism: Tetrastigma voinierianum; assembly: GCA_016808115.1. Lineage (NCBI taxonomy): Eukaryota > Viridiplantae > Streptophyta > Magnoliopsida > Vitales > Vitaceae > Tetrastigma > Tetrastigma voinierianum. The sequence continues at coordinate 576,965 of JAEQBH010000057.1, forward strand.
AAGAATTAAAGCGAAACATTATGAATTAAATGTAAACTTAATTGTAAGCATTAAAGTGAAAGTTACGAATTGAATGAAAACTTAATTGTAAGAATTAAAGTGAAACGTTACGAATTAAAAGCAAACTTAATGTTTATAATTTGAATTCAAAATAAACCCGCTGTTATTAGCTAGCAAACCAAAATTGACTGGGAGCAGCCCGTGAATGTGTCCCCGGGTCTATCTCACGTGTGTGGGCTGCACGTAATCGAAATCGGGCTTGCGGCCCATTTCTTGTGTGTACAAGGCCTCCCCTCTTCTCAAGTCATGTACAAGTTCATAATTGGGTTGTGGTTTATAAACCCAATAAAGACTCTTGCCTCTTTTTTTCATGTGGGACTACACCTTTAGTTTTGAAAAACTATTGTTTACAACAATCCCCCACATTTTTCAAAAGAAGGTTGTATTAAAAATCTTAGTATTTAAAACACTTTGTTTGGAATGTGGAAGAAGGAGTAATGCCTAAGTTTGGTGTTCAATGAACTATGAACCAAACATAGATGAATAAGATTTAACTTACATAGAGGCCAGGAAGCTTTATAGCTTCTTTTGCAATCTCGTATTATTCTTGATCGTAAATTAAGGACCTTATCATTAGCACCACACATCACGATTCTTGATGTTCAACGTCGTTGTGCGCGATTAGGCCATGCGCATGCCTGATTATTTCATAAGTGCTCTAGAAATCTTGTCATACCACTTCATGGGAGCGGCCCCACTCCACACTTATATAGGTGATTTCATCAATTACACACTGCATTTATACGTACCACCCATAAGGGATATGAAATCATTAAGAATATTACTCATCCTCTCAAATTATGCATTCTAAAGACCATAACCACAATTTCATAGGAAGGGACAATTTTGTTGGTGCTATGCAGATTTAGCAAGACTGGTTATTACCCATATGAACCTTCTTCAAGGACTTAATCACAAAGGTTGGGTTCCTATCACTATTAATCTCATATTGGCTTAAGTCCCATTCCACTCGATGTTTCCAAAATTAATTTTCTTCCCAAAGGTTTAGTCAGAGGATCGCCCAAATTCACTTATGACTTTACATAGTCAATGGAAATAATTCCATCTTTCAATAGTTGTTTCACAACCTCATGTCTTAGACGAATATGTTTGTTTTTCCCATTGAATGTTTTATTCTTTACGATCGATATTGTTGCTTGGCAATCACAATGCATAGAGACCGAAGGTGTCGGCTGCATTCCCAAAGGAATTCCTAATAGGAAGTTCCTTAACCACTCAACTTCTTTACCTACAGATTCAAGAGCTATAAACTCTAACTCTGTAGTAGAAGTAGCGATGAGGGTTTGTTTAGATGATTTCTAAGCAACAACACCATCTCCTAAAGTAAATACATAACCGCTTATGGATTTTATCTCATCTAAATCAGAGATCCAGTTAGCATCGTTGTATCCTTCCAACATAGTGGGAAATCCACTATATAGGATACCATAGTTCATCAGACCCTTAAGTATTTCATTGAAGTCTCTCGCTTAATGCACTTCAGTAATCTATTATTGGGATTATGTGTGTATATCCACTTAATCTACACACCGTATATGCAAGTGTCGCCTAGAAAAGTTCATCAAATGCATCGTACTCCCACACCCATGCCACTCGCCACCCTTTGATTTTCATTAAATGGAAAAGCAAGATCATACGGGTATTCAGGTTTGACATCGAAATGTTCGAACCTCTTTAGTATTTTCTCAACATTATGTTCTTATGATAACATTATACTATCATCCATCCTTATGATCTTCACACCCAAAATTACCTTAGCTTCACCCATATCTTTCATGTCAAATTGTGAAGCTAGAAATCTCTTGGTACTATGTACCACACTGCTGGTTACTAAAAAATCAACATATCATCTACATACAATACAATGATTACATATTCTTTTTCTGTACACTTTGTATATACACATTTATCCACTTCAATAGATAAAAACCTTTTTTTTTTTTTTTAAACAAAGCCTTATCAAATTTCTCATGCCGCTATTTAGGTGCTTGTTTTAAATCATATAGAGACTTGTTTACTTTGCAAACTTTATTTTCTTGTCCATGTGTAATATGACCTGATGGAGTGTTTAAACCTCAGTTATACCCGTCATCTTACATTCGCTGCTATTTTTATATTGAAACACAGTTTTTAGCCCGACATTCGAATTGGTGATTGGTTGCTATGCTAAAAAGGGGCGCTTTGGCAAAGATTAAAAGTGTATAAGGGCAAAGGGGATAAAGATGATTGAACGTCGCGACGCCCCCCAACGCTTGTGATTTCCAATGCTTCACGGCCGAGTCACATATGGTAAAGAAGTCAACAAGCGGCAACGCTCATGATGCTCAACGGCCGCACGCTGCAGTTATTCCTCCTCAACTATTAAAAGGCAAAGGGGAATGGAATTCGAGGAAGGGGGGGGATCGGAGATCAAGGAACCATTTAAACTAGGCACTTGTAAAACCAATAAAGAAGACATCACCCTAAGAAGAGCCCATGATTTGTGGCTTTTCGTTGGATAATACAACTAATGTTTGCTATATCACATATTAGTATTTTCTTATTGAATATGTTCTAGATCTATACTTAGGGTATTGCTAAACTCACACGCTTGAATGGATTAAAGGTTATTAATTTATATTATTCATTGATTTATGATTCATTATAATCTGCTTTACATCTGTGAATCAATTACATGGTGATGTTTGGCCAACATTAGTATGACCATACTAGAGATCCGAGATTCGAGAGATGAGGATACCAGGGATGAGGCAAATGAGTAGAGCAAATTCCTTCGCTGATTCGTGAATGAGATATTCCGATCTCGAATGTGGCAATTAAGGTTAGAACATTTAAGCATTTGGAGTATCGTTAGTAGAGACATACTAACTCATGAAGGCTGCAGATAAGTTTACTACACCCTTTTAGAGTGGTATCTCGTGCAAGATCACCCTTGCCATTAATAAATCAGCAAATAAACCGAATAATATCATCTTTAGGAAATAACCATCGAGTGGTATGTGGCATATAACCTAGTCTCCACATATAGTATCATTCTGTGATTAGTTTGTTGAAGCCACATTTCAGATATTATACCCTTTCAAAAGGCCAATATACATATGGTGTCTCAGGTTTATGTTTGAAAGAAAACTCATAGTCAATTGGCCACCATCCGATCGATATCCGTACTTATCATGGCATACTTATATTACTGGGGCAGACACTTCATGCATATAGCTTATTACTTATACACACTAATGCACTTTATCAACAACCTTCAAGTTGTAACATGTAAATTAGGATCAAGTATTATAACCTTGGCAAAACATCCCCACACTTTCAAATATTTAAGGTTAGGTGCATGACCTTTCCATAACTCATAGAGCGTCTTATTAGTTTTCTATGAAATTCACGGAGTCAAGCGAAGCTAAGTTTTCCTCTTTAACTCAAAGACAGTTTCACTTGGCTTAATCTTTACTGGCGCCAAGGACCATCAGAATCGACAGCCTGTGCAGAATTTTTGAAGAAGTTCTTCAGTGCACACAAGACCATAAATTTGAAGAGGCAAATATACACCTTTGCAACTCATGACAGTGAAAAATTTTATCAGTGCTGGGAAAGGTATCTTGAAACCATCAATGCATGCCCCCACCATGGCTTTGATACCCGACAAGCTGCAAAACCACTTCTTACGCATGGAATGTCCCCCGCCATGAAACAACTATTGGAGACTATGTGTGTAGGGACTCTTTAGCAAGAAACTCGTGCATGGAAGCCATGGACTTCCTCAACTATGCTGTCAACCTCCAAAGTCAGGATGCGAATCAATCGTAGGGAAACCGACAGACATAGGCAACTACAAATCAAATGAGGTATATATTCACTCACTCCGAGGATGTGGAACTAAAGGCTGTTGTCCAATTCCCGACCGTATAGATGGAATAATGAAATGAAATCAAAGATGGCATGGCACACGAAACAATTGCATTCTCTCCGTACTCGCTTTTAATTTCACCAATTAGTCATCATGAGAACATCGCCCATTTTCTCCTCTATAAGGATTGACGGTCGAACATGCAAATGTTAGGACAAAATAGGCCACCACTGATGCCCAAGATGGAAAACACCTACAACCCAACTGGAAAGAACCACCTCAACCTCTCTCCTGATGCCTAAACTCCAGAGATGTTTCCCTGTGTGCACAACCAGTTGTGCCAACAAAGATGGGTCCACCCTCTTAACTGCAAAGAAGAACACTGGCTCTTTTCCCTGCAAGAGGAACAGTTATTATGAATTTGAGAAGTGTAAATTTTTAGAGGAAAGCAGTAAAGCTATAATGCCTCAAATCAATCAAAGAATAGAAAATGTAGAAAGCTTCGTGAGCAAAAGAATTGATGGACTCCATAATAACCTCAATCACAAAATTACCCCCGCAGCTCATCCATCACACAAGATCGACTAATCAACAGCTGTACCATGATAGGGAGATTCCCTTCCCGCACACTACCCAATCCTGGGGAGTGCATGAACTAAGCTATGCAAGGCCCACCTACAAAGATATAGTTAAGGCCATTATCACTTTGACTCAGTGGGTAAAGAAATCGAGAGCAACCGGGCAAGCCCATAAAACCTCGTTATAGAAACCAGAGAAAAGAGGAAGTGGAGCCTCGCATCACATATTCATTAAAGAGATTCTATGGTTGAAAGCATGCCTCCTCCATTTCCCCAACCACTCAGAGGCAAAAAGAAGGCCTCCAAGCAAGCAGCATCCTGGAGGTACTAAGGCAGGTAAAAGTGAACATTCCACTACTTAACATGATCAAACAAAAGAAATCCTATACTTAAAGGACCTGCGGTACGTAATCAAGAAAGGTCGGTATCAATAAGAATACTTCCTGATGTAATAACAAGTCAACCTTACTATCCAATGCAAAACCTTAGTGAAATATAAAAAGATCCAGATCCCCTACCGATCCCCGCCAACATCGAGGGATTCTTATAGACAAAGCACCATTGTATCTGGGAGCCAGTTAATCCACGCCATACTCAAGCGGTACAAGCAAGTAGGGTTCAGGAGCTGAATCCTACAAACATAACCTTATCCTTAGCGGATCGCATCAACAAAAATACCAAAGTGGGAATGGCTGAGATGTTCGGGGTGAAGGTGGTGATAAATTTACTATCCAGTGATTTCGTGGTTTTTGATACAGCCAGCGTGTGTTCACAACCTAGTGCCCATCATACTGGGAGGCCATTCGGGCCACATCTAATGCCATAATCAACTCCGAATGGAGTCAGTGCAGCCACCTTCTCGCATGACTCCTAGCTCAACATTTTCACCCCGAGCAACAAGCATAAGTCATTAGGGACGAGAAGCACAATCTCGATGAAGTGGCGCTCGGAGCGGTGAAAATGGGAAAATATACCACAAGAACTGCAGAAAGATTAACAAAGAACAAAAAGCGTGCTTAATGAAGGACCTCGCATTAGTCATCCCACCGCCACTACCAGAGAGCAGTGATGGTTTAAAACAAAAGGAGTGTCGAACTCAATCGCAAAGACACCATCGCGCACGGAGGAGCTCCCAGACCCCCCGGCGAAACCCTCAGATACACGGTTGGGCGGCTTCTTGGCAAAGATTCAAGTCACTAATTCTTAATTGCGTAGTTTTACTTAAATTCCCGCTTTGTTAATGATCTTGCTGTGAAAGTAGTTCGCTTGTTTTTTGTAATCGCACCGCAAAGCAAAGATCGCCCACTCCGCAAAGACTCACCCTATCCAGCCGAGGACTATTCTTCAACAGCCACCGACTAAGGAGGTACCAATTCCTCCACTAACTTTCAATCTACACCTATCATGGACAAATAGCATACTTCGTGTTGGGTGGAAGTGGGGGAGAGTTAAGAAGTGATGTCTATACCAAGCCATTTCGCTTTGTTTTGTCACCCGTCAAGAAAGCCCATTTTTGTATGCTAATACTAATAGATACTTCATTTTGAAAACCCACTTTGTAAAATGCAACTGCTATATATATCATACAACTCCATTATCCTACACTTTTGCAAATCAATTTTTTTAGCCCCAATTTTTTTTTTTATTCTGCCTTTCCTATAAGTTGAAAAGTTGAAGCATTGTATGATACCATCAATGCTAAAGTAGTTCCATGCATGATTAATTAGATGGTTAGTTGAAGTCCCCAAGTATTCAACCTTTTTCATCCACCCTTAGCTAACCACACACAATGCACATCAATTTTCGTCAATAGGCTGAAAAGCCACATACCTTTTTTTTACTTTGCAAAATTGGTTGTAGCTTTGTTGACTGCCTATAATAGGTTAAGGTTCCCCAAGTGTGAAGGCCAATGAAGTCTTCCAATAGAAAAAGGAAAAGAAAAAGAAAAGAAATTAGAAAAGCCGTGACGCTTTGCCTTGAAACCCGAGCACGGTCCGAGGGGTCTACGGCGAAAGCCTTTAAAGCCTGGTGCCCTAAACCAATTGGTTGGGAGCCACCAACTTAATGCTCGCTACATGGGTGGATGGGTGGAGTTTAGCGAGTTGTATGTGCTGGATTCTCGAAATCATTCGAAGTCCGGGGTGAAACCTATAGTTACGGTTGAAAGATCTCGACTGATGCCCTAAACCTTAGTTGGTTAGAGTCACTCCATGATCCCTTTACGTGGATCACCCTGTGAAGTTTCAGTTTTCAAAGATTGCACCCTACAATACAATAAAAGTGTAAAATAAGAGTAGAACCGGATCTATTTAGGTTGGTCAATAGTCTAAGGCATTAGTGTAAAGAATTGCTCTGGGAGTGGGGGAGAGTAGCTAAATAGCCTTATTTGCAAAAACCGATCACCTAAACACTTAGATATTGGTAGTTTAGGGTTGATTTCTCGGAACGGACATCAAGCCCAAACTTGTCCCCGTATGGCACTTATTCTCCCGAGCCGGCTTCAGGCAGAGTCCCAATTCTTCATACCGGAGGTAAGGCCTCACTTATACACACACACTTTTTGAAAAGATACCCTTGCAGACACATACATGCATGATCTTCCTTCTTTTATCATTGCTATGACACAGCAATGCATCGTGGTTGGGGGAGTGATTAGTACCCAAATAGTGCTATTTTGAGCCTTGTTTATAAAGTGTGTTTTAAGCACTTTTGTGTACTAATCAACTTAAAGTCAACCTAATTGATACATTGAGGGTCTTGGCTTACACGATCACATGTTGTGCTTGTTATTTTTTGTAGTTTTGCAGGCCAAATGCCTCATTATCTTCAATCCGATTCAAACACGATGAACCTGAGCCGAATTCGAAGATGCATGATCGAACAAGAGGAAATTTGGAGCAAAATTGCTGAAGAGAAGGAAAGCTCGCTGAAAATTACAGGCTGCGGGTGGCCGCAACCCGCGAAATTTCGCAACACTCGCCTCCCGCACCGGGCCGCGGATCGGCCATTTGACCCACTTTGTTCGCTTTCAGACAAATTTTCCCTTGATGACTTTGGTTCCTTTGTACATAGTTGTAATTTGGTCACTACACCTACATAAGCTCACTAAGCTGTAAATATCAATCAATCTAGCGTACCCATCAATCAATCAATAAAATCGGGGCACCTAAGCTTCCTCTCTCCCTTTGGCCGTTTAGATTTTCTTCCTTTCCTACACTTTCTTGAACTTTATCACCATCCAAACACCCCTTGATGATGACAAATCAAGGGATGCTTGGCTAAGGCCCCTCATCCTTGAAGGAAGGTTACTGGGTGTTAGTTTTGAGTTAAGTTGCATGTTCTCGTGCTTTTCATGTATGCATTTATGGGTATTTCCGTTCCTGCTTCTCACCTTATGTTAAATCTCTTAGGCATGCTCTCTATAATGTGTGTTTGGCAAGCTTTTTGGGTTCAGTGGATACTTATAACTAGATCCACTGATACTCAGTTAGTTGTTACCTATTAGTCACTGTAGGGTAGGTTTAGGAGGTGTGTTCTCACCGTTTGGGAGCATTTATGCTCATTGAATGCCATTTTTCAAAAGAAAAACTTTTAGGGTTTAGGTTTTAAAGCTAAATGAAGATCCGATTCGGGAAATAACTATATGTCATCCTCCCTAACGCAAGGAAAAAGACCCGAGGACATGTTAGCTTACTTAGAACCCTAAGCCCAGTGGCCCGAGACTTCAAGGAGTTCTCCTTTAACTTTCATTTCAATTTGTTTCCAGTTTTCAACCATTCATCCACACTACTTTTCATACAAATCCTAAAAATCCAAAGAGGAAACATCATTTTCAATACACTACAACTCTTTTCTCATGAAGAAAACCCATCCCCTTGTTCGACCCTAGACCACTATACTGCAGTAGCTTGGCTACGGTAGTAGGAGGAATTTAGGTTTATAAATTTTGTTGATTCCGGACCAACCTATTTTGCACGCGAATCAAAGATTTCTTTGTATACATTTAGAAGGAACTACATTTAGTATGTAAACAACAGTTCTCAAGGCATATCCCCAAAAAGAAGTGGGTAATAAAGAGTAACTTAACATAGACCTCATCATGTCAAGTAAGGTTCGATTTCTCCTCTTTGTAACACCGTTTCAAAAGGGAGGCCCCGTGTGCTATAAGTCAGGATACAATACCACATGCCATCAAGAATTCAATGAATTTCGTGTCCAAGTATTCACCTCCTCAATCTGGTCGAATAATCTTGATATCATTACCTAATCGCTTTTCAACTTATGCTTTAAATTTCAACCATAAAAGTTTCGCATTTTCTTTGCATAAGTAAGCATACCTTATCTGAATAATCGCCAATGAAAGTGACTAAGTATTCATAACCTCCTTTCTTTGACATTTAAAGGTCCATACATCGTAATGTATTACCTCAAGAGGTTCCTCGGGCTCTTCCTTTTGTGGAAAATGATCTCTTTATCAACTTTCCTTCCAAGCAGGATTCAAAGACTGGTAGGCTACCAACTTTTAGTTCCCTTAAAGGACCTTCATCCTTTGTTAGTCTTTCCATCATGTTTATATTTATATGACCAAGTCGAAGGTGCCATAGGTATGTATCATCTTTTTGAGAAATCTTTTGCTTCTTACTCTTTGGTTTGGCCACTTTGAACATTTCAATATTTAATAGTGGTTTGCTTATAGATTTTATAAAGTATAGACCATTGTCTAGATATCCATAACAAATATTTAAACCATTCTTTGAAATAGAAACAACTTCATTATCAAAAGAAACATTAAATAATTGTTCATTCAATCTAGAAACATAAATTAAATTTCTTTTAAAACCATGTGACGCCCCAAAACCCGGGGGTCCGTTGACTACCCGTCAACCCGTGGAATACAAGTGGATGTCGGGTTACCCGACGCCACTCCAGAAAATCGGGCAGAGTCTCCTTTGTATGGGGAGCTCTACCCAAATACAATACTTGTATAAAACCTGCATTTATCTGTCCCAAACAGTCCAATATATGCAATATATCCAATCACATGAGTAATACGGCCACTTGGGCCCATAATAATGCTCAATATACATACCAACTATGAATCCAACTATATACCCAATAGTTACAAGAGTTCAATTGTTTTATTTCATACAACATATATTAAAATTGTAGAAATTCTAATACATGTAGATATCACCAAAGCCAAAGCCACAATCCAAATTTCTTCTAATCCTCGCCTCTAGATCGAGCCGTCCCCTCGCAAACTCCCCACCAGAAATAAAGGGGTGGTCCCATCGACGTGGGTGAGCTTAGCTCAAGAGGAGAATCGCCCTGCTGGCTACTCACCACCTAAGTGCAATGCAATGTTCCAATTTAAACACACATTCAAGCAAATGCATGATCCTACTTGAATGTCAACATGACCAACTCAGATCCCGAGTACTCACCAATCCTCTCACACTACCAAGCCTCAGATGAATTATGGGCCTAAACAAAGTTATTCGTTTATAGTTGTGGTTCACCCTCGATCCCAAGAGCTGACTGCCTCCGATATTATATTCAAGTGGCTACCCGAGATATATCAATTGGGCTGCCTTCGACGATTGGATATTTTTAGAGTATGTGGACTACCCTCCGATATATACTAACGTACCGTCTCGACGATTGATATTTTAGGCCTGGACTACCCTCCGATCACTTAATAATTTTTAGGACAACCCTCCAAACCATTTTCTCTGGCACTGCCCCATGCACTAACTCCTATACCCCAGGATGCTCCAAAGGCATATGGAATGCATGTATGTCAATTCCAATACGCCTAATCATACGAAATATATAAATGTAATATATTTCGCATAATTCAAATCACACAATCATATTATGTAATTTTACAACTCATACATCACATCAAAAATTAGCTCAATGGGCTAATGATCACACACAAGCAATTCAATTTGAAACACTTTGACCAAACCCATATTTCTTCATTACTACAAAATATTTTCAGAAACATTATTCCTGGGGAATGTAAGAAACTTAGGTTACTATTCCTTTCCAAGCACAATTTATCGGTCCACTTGGTGAACCCAGGTTTCGCGGCCATTTCCAGCCTTAAGCAAATCAATTCATGATTTAACACAAAAATACACAAATTAGAAACTTAACCAGGCCCGTGGACAAATAATGACCGTCCCCACGGGGGTTTGTAAAATTTTCCACTTCGGTTCCAAGCTTTGGAACCGATCAAACGGCCCCTCACGGCCTCATTCAACCCAAACATTGCAAAGCATTTAAAAGAAGGAATAAAACCAAGTAGGGAGAAAATCCTACCTCTTGGAGTTTGAGGAAACTCCATAAATCTGGTACCCATGCGAAGCCCTCTCTGCGTAGAGCAGTTCTCCTTCTTGTCTCGAAGACCGCCAACGGTTGGATCGCTTGTATTTCTAGAGAGCAGAAGTTCCTCTCTCTAAAAACTTTCAAAAACGCGTACCACTGGTCAAACCCCAGATCTCACATTTGTTTTGGCCCTTTTTAACATCGAGAAGAAGAGCATGTACACTATTTTGTCCTTATCTAACTTAAACTTTCCAAAAAATGACCTTTATGTCCCTCTTACGTATTTGATATTCTCGCACTACTGCCTTCCATTTTCATCATTTCCTCCACTCATGTTCACTCATGGCAATATGAGTACGTGTTATGTGACTTTCGGTCGCATCAAAAATCGCTTTACTAAGACCCGAAACGCGATGCCTCGAAACGTGTCGCCTCCGACCGTCTCTGGTGTACCACGAAATTTACTTTTGCTAACTAGATTTAATGGCACGATTCAAACGGTACAATCCGTTTTGTCATCCGAGATCTAGAGAATTAATTATGGATTTTTAACCGAATTTACAATTTTGTAATCGAAATTACGATTTTACCCTTGTTCCAGAAATTGGAATTTCTCGGGTCTTACAAACCAGGAATGAAATAAACATCTCTTAAAATAAGAAATTTATTTGTAGTAAATTGAAGCCTAGCTTCTCCCACAGTTTTGTTTAGATCCTGCACCAAATTCCAACGGTACTCAGTAGTACTTCCATCCGAAGCTCCCTTACTCTCGTGGAAGGCTTTGTAAGGAAAAAACATACATGATTAGTAGCTTCAAGTTCATATTGCTTTTCCATTTTGTATAATTCTTTTCACTCAGTCAATTGTTCAAGATAGAAAATTGATGATCGATTAAACATTTTACTGAAATGATAAATAAAGAAACATTCATTGCATGAATAACACATATGAATTTTAAGGCATAAGAGAAATTTATTTTATACTATATGTTATGCCCAACAACAATTCAATTTTCCAAAAGAAATGTGTCGCCGTAGGGTAGGTCACAATTTTCTAAAATTGAATTGAAACATTTTCAATCAATAAATGTTTTATCAAAAATATCTCATACTTTTCAACATTTATTGATTATCGTTTTCAGAATAAGATACAATTAACCAATTAATTGTTTCTATATGATCGTGACCCATCGTTTCGTAAACTTGTTGGATTTTACTCTTAAAAACGCCATCAAATGATGGGTCATTTTTAAGAGATCCACCTAGACGTCTTATTTCTAGGAGACAAAATTTAGCATAATATTAACGGACACCCTTCATAGGGAGGACGTATTCATAGTGTCTCAAGGCGCCAATTAAATTATACATATTATGTCAACAATGGCACCCATGGGTTAAATCGTCATTTATCCTGGTTTCCACTCATTATTTTAAATACATTTAAATATCTCATATTTTAAATTTATAAGTAAAATTAAAATACCTTAATTTTAATATATATATATATATATATATTAAAAAATATAATTTTCTGTATAAAATTGCATTTGTAATTTTAATTCCAAAATTTAATCTCATTAAATTTATTTCGGCACTTACACACAGCTAAAATAAAAATTAACACATCATGTGTGTCCATTCATTTATATTATGCATGTTAACACACAAATGTAGACAACGTATCCTATATGACATATTATATAATTACATCAACATACAATCAAATAATCATATATATATATATATATATATATAACTTGTAAATAAATAAACGGCATGTGAAATGAACTTTGACCTAAAGTGTCTTTGGATATTTCTAATAAAGTATGTGTGGAATTCATTGTCTAGATATCCATAACAAATATTTAAACCATTCTTTCAAATAGAAACAACTTCATTATCAAAAGAACCATTAAATAATTGTTCATTCAATCTAGAAACATAAATTAAATTTCTTTTAAAACAAGGAATGAAATAAACATCTCTTAAAATAGGAAATTTATTTGTAGCAAATTGAAGCTTAGCTTCTCCCATTGCTCTTGCTGAGATCATTGCACCAGTCACAACGACCATGGTGATGAAGGATTTGTAAGGAAAAACATACATGAAGGAAATTAATTAAATGCTTGCATTATGAATTTGAGATATGAAGGATATGAATTTTGTCAGTCAACATATTTTTCTTTTCTTCTAAGCATATACGCGTAATTCGTTTTTTCCCATGCATATACGCGTAATCCCTTTCTTCCAAGCATATACGCGTAATCCCTTTCTTCCAAGCATATACGCGTAATTCCTTTTTTCCAAGCATATATACGCGTAATTAATTTTGTTCCTCATCATTCCTCTTCTTAAAAGCATCATACCCCTCATCCTTTTCAACCTGTGCTTTCTTCCCAAAAGCTAGCACAGGCTGAATCTTATAAATATCTCTGGGCTTTCTATATGATCCACGTACCACCCACCTTGCAAAGCCTCCACTTTCCTTGGTTCAACTTGAGAGAGGAATTAATCATGGCGCTCTACTTGGATATGAGGTTGTGCATGGTAGGCTTGAGTAACCTGGTGAAACCTCCCAAATTCGAAATAGAAGGAGAAGGAGGAGGGGTAAGTTGGGAAGTGATGACTTGGAGCAACCTCTTTACCTTTGTCCTCATTTTATTAGCCTTTTCCTTCATCTCCATCAAGTCCCTCACTCACCCATTTCGCACTGCTCACTCCACATTCACCGCGATTTGGTAATCGCCCGCTCTTCGCTGCTGTTTCATTCATGACTTCTCTCACTTCCCCGCGAGCATTATTCTGGTATGCTTACCCTGTTATCCTACTACTGTTCTATCTCCCCACTGATTAGTTTGTCGAGCATGCTCTTCGTGCACTACAGGCTGTCATTCCCAACTGCATCCCCAATATCCCCATCACTCAGGTTTACGATATTTTCATTAGCGCAGCTGTGGGCGACATTATTGAACCTCACCAACAACAACAAGAAGATGAGCCGAATTCAGAAACTCCAGATTTAGAAGCCAACATTGAAGCCAATGCTAGTGTTTACTCCGTACCTACCGAGTCACCCTAATTAATATTTCAAGTAAATCTAGATTATGTATCAGGTTCGTGTGATCTCGCTTCCATTCCTTTTGTTTTGCTCCCTTTTGTTTTAGTTTTGGGGAGAGAGAGAGAGAGAGAGAGAGGAGAGAGAGAGAGAGAGTGAATTGTGTTTGTGTTGGTCTTGGGTCGATAGAAAGTGGAAGTTATTCCCCCAAAAGTCAGAGTTGTGTAATGGTGCAAATGTTTCAGCCACTACAAAGAGACATTGTATTTATCACACTAAAGCAATCCTTTACTGGGACCGAATCTCATACCAAGTCAATGTGTGGGCCCTGTGAATGGTAGGAAAAGTAAAAGATTTTAAATATTTAATATAAAAAATAAATAAAAATTTTCAAGGAAATTTCACAGAAAATAATAAATCGAAAATATGGATCAAAAAACAAGTTTTGATCATTGACAACCTATTATTAATGCACACAAGTATTTCACTTGATAAATCACATCCTATCATTTCTCAATGGAGACCAGTACAAAAAGCTACTTTTGGAAATATGTCCTCTTCATGTTGCCTAATTTATTGTTTCCAAGTTACTTGGAAATAATTTTCTAATTAAGGATAAAAAACTAATAATTCTGTGAATTATTAGAGAGTTATTTTTAGAGTACGCAGTACTTAATTTCATTTTCCGAGAGGGAAAAAGTAAAAAGGCAGAGAATATCATAAAAGCCATGGTTGGTCTTAGGAAAGTCATATGAAAAGGAAAAAATATATTGACTTATATTTGGTTTTGGATGTATGATGATAAATAAATGTAATTAAATTTAGTTAGACATTTATATAATTTTAATAATAAAGCATTCTTCCTTTTAGAATGAAGTGCTTTTGTTAAAAATTGAGGAAACCCTTATTCCATTAATATAATTGTTACAAGAATGAAGCACATTTATATATATATATATATATATATATATATATATATATATATTATAGAGAAGAGTATATATATATATATATATATATATATATATATATATATATATATATATATATATATATATATAACTTGTAAATAAATAAACGGCATGTGAAATGAACTTTGACCGAGTGTCTTTGGATATTTCTAATTACAGCCCAACCAAAAATGAATAAATAAATAAATTTTGGGTCTTCATTCCTTCATTATGATAGATTCTTCTTGTATTAACACAAATAGGTTGTGGGTCTTCATTCCTTCATTGGAACTTAACTTTTAAATTCCTGCATACAAAGTGGAACCTTTCTAGCAAATTTCTCCCAAGAATAAAATAAAAATTACATACAGATTACCTAATACATAAAGATCTAATAAAAATTTAAAAAAAAAACTTAATCCAAAGACACAATCAAAGCCATTATCCATACATTCACAACCACAATTATCTCGTAATCAAACATTAATTAATAATAAGCAATAATCATTAAACAGAAACAATGTAGTGCCAACCCATGATTATCTCACATTCAATATGTCCGCACATTCATAATAAAAAGACTTAACTAGTTTTAAATTTGATTCTCTAATAATCAGATAATCAAAATATTAATTAAAATAAATTTGATTATCTAATAATCAAAACATTAATTAATATATAATTTAGAGTTTGCTTTGATACCAATTGTGGTTTTTATTTGATATAATAAAATAAAAGAAATAAATAAACAACAAAAGCATAAAGATAATCAGCAAGATCGTATGCCAAAAAAATTGTTTCATAGACACTATAAATTTTATTGATTATATGCTTTTCTAATTAATCAAATATGTTTTCTATTTGATCAAGTATGGATACTCACCTGAAAAATTCCAACGAATGAATGGTGAAGATCTTTGATTTCTAGAAACACGAGTCTTCAATCCGAAACCAAAGAACCGAATAGATTGGTGTGTGGGCAATAAAAATGGAGGAAAATTTTTTATGAAAGTTGATGTCTTTTCACTAATTTTTCAACTCCTCAAAAAATTGTTGAGATTTTTGTTTTAAAAGATAGCTGTTTATCTCTTTTCTTTTTCGTATCTCTTTCTTTCTATTCAACCACCTTCTATTTTTCATACTCCCATGTTTTCTACTAAGTTAAAAGAATGTTTAGATCATGGGACTTGAACCTTGGAACTCATATATATAAAGTTTCTAAGATACCAATAGGCTAAGTTCTTCATATTTGAATAATTTGGGTAATTAAGATTAAATAATCAAATTACTTATTCTCATATAAATTAATTCAAAATTAATTTATAATTAAGCGATACAAAACTATTTTCTCCCTTGTCTAATCAATGGAGTCTTGGTAGGATTGGGGACCTATGGACCCATAATTTTAAGCTCAAATAAAACTTGATTAATTAATTAACACAATTTTATTAATTCCAATGTTACTCCACTAAAAACTTGGAATTGCACTCTTAAAATTATAGATATATTATTACCAAGAAAATTAAGTTGTCCATATGATTTAGTCATTACATATATTGATCCTCCATAAATAATTCATAATTAGCTAGGTGAAATCGATAGTCTCTAATTATCTCTCTTTATCCTGCTATCAATTACGGTCCACTATTGGATAAGCTTCATAATTTAATTATGAATCAACGCCGTACTCATTCAAGACTTGAATAATCATGTAAGGGAATTATTTATCCTGCCTAAATAAGAAGGAATGGATTCTGGCTCTTTGTTTGTTAGCATTCCCTCGCTTATTTAATTCATTGTATCTCCAAAATACAAAGATTGATATTATATTATTATAATCTGTACCAAGTAAATTAAAAGAAACAATGTCATAAATAGGTGTTCGCTAATTACTCGGGATTAAGATCACTACATATATGACCATCAGTGAGATGATTTGAATTATACTATTCTTAACGGAAATTATCAATTATTCAAATCATGTCATGTTCCTATCCAACATAATTATATCATTTAAAGTGCATTTATTAGATGTCTCTCTTTATCAATCGTTCGGATAAAACAATTTCATTTTCAATGATAATAACATGCACTAGTGAAAATCAATTAAAGATTCCATACTTTAATTATTAAGTCAAAATAACAACTTGACTATTTTTCACGGACTATTTTAAATTATCATCCTTAAATAAAATCCTCTTGTATATAACACTTATATATTTATTTGCTGTCACGTTATAGATAATCATGAGATTTTGTGATCGTGATATTCATAAAGCATTTAAATAATAAATGTATTAAATGAAATATTTATTTATTGAAAATAAATAATATTTATTTACGCCATATGCTTTGGGTTATTTATCCTAACACGTGGCATGGTGCCAAACAAGTATAGCCTTCCATACCATGGCCTCGAATAAAAGGTAATAATTGAGATTTTATTACCAGAAAAGTATTGATTGAGAACGATGTGGTGAGAAGGGTAGAGTCAATACGTGCCTAGAGGTGAACAAGGGGGGAGCCAATGTGTACCTAAGAATGGCATGTGTCTCCCTTAAAATTTTCTTGAAATTTTTTTTAATAGAGGGAATAAAATTCTTCCCATTTCATTCCTGAAGATTTTAGGAATTACCATTATGCCATAATGCTTTTTAGTCTATGAATGCCCCTCAAAACTAATGTCTAGCTTCCCGCCCCACCAATAAACTAGTAAAGATGGTTATAACTAAAAAAGAGAAAATTATCTTTTGCAACAATTTGAATTTTATACTTAATTGTGTTTGAGAAATTCTCTTGCTTGAACAAAAAATTAAGATTTGATAATGTAAAACCCGAGAAAATTCAAATTTTATGAAAAATGGTAAAATAGTACGTCGGCCAAAATCCAAAATTTTTTTGAGATTCGGATGACGAAACGGGACTCTCACTGCTGAAATCGGCCTCGAAATTTAGCTACTATGTCGACTTCACACCCCCGGTGATACGAAATTTCACGCTTCGGCATTAACGGCAGCCAGCATTTGAGACGCACGTAATTGAGGGCCCACGTTGCGCCACGTGACAAATTGTGAGCAAGTCAAACAACGAGCTAAGTGGGGCCCATGAGGACATGTTATCTCATAAGCATGAAATCCACTATTCATGATGCGCGATAAGGGTAATCCTAAGTGTAATACTAAAAGTTCGACATGATACAAAGTGGGAGATGACATCTCACTCGACCCTAATCTTCACCAAAGTGCTGGGAGAAGGAGGAGAGAGCAGGGGGAGAGCAAAACAAAGGAGAGGAGAAAGAGAGCTTTTGGGAGTGAGAAGCTCACTTCTCTCTAGATTTTACGTAATGACGGTCCGTCGAATCCCCCAAATGAGACAAAGAGGCAAAGCCGATCCCCACCGCAAGAGCTTTCTACATGTGGCTACCGAGCACGCTGAGTTTCGCAACTCCGTGGAGGTAGGGGTCTTCATTCTACTGAGTTGTAATATTCGCTAAGAGCCATTTTAACTGGCAGGATGCTCCTACTCGAGTTGCCATTCACTTGGCTCTAAAAACTTGACCTCAGGTGGTGAACCTGTTATTTTTGACAAATTCAAACCGATCGAGGATCGCTTATGCAAGCCAGGTGTTGTTACGTTATTTGCCAGCGATCAATAAATACGTTGTTATCTGTAAAGTGTTGTTAATATATACATGCTTGATATGTTAACATGTATTGTATGAAAATGGCATAATGCATTTCATATGCACGGGGACACCGTAGAGTACTAGGTGTAAGTGCATGACATATTTTGGAAAAATATACAAAATTAATTATCGAAGTATGTCCAATATATATGAGTCAGAGGGTTGCCCACAAAATTATTAACGGAGTATGTCCACTATATATGCGGAGGGTTGTCCACAAATTAAACAAATAGATTTGTTTGAAAAATTACACATGGCACAAGCACAAGTGTATAGTTTCTGGAGGACTCAAGTACGAGATTGAAGATGCTGACATTCAAGTAGGAATCATGAATTCACTTGAATGTGTGTGTTTGCCATTACATCAGCACTTAGCTGGGGAGTAACCAAATGTAAGAAAATTCAACTACTAGGCATTGCTCACCCCATCGTGGGAATAACAATTTCAGATAATAAAGACACCTGTGTGGATGGACGCATTCGAGGCCTTATAGCGAAGAAACTGCCGATGGCCTTATTTCAGATTTTGTAAAACCGTAGAAAACCCACTTTATAATTTTTAATTAAAAGAAAATTGTAATTAAATCTCGCTTGTATAATATATGTATTTTTTATGTAGTTTTCCATTTTCCATACCAGAGTAATGAGGCTAAATTCCGAGGTTTCACAGCAGGTAGAACAAAAAGGAAAAGAAAAGAATGCAGTGGAGAACGAGATGGGCTAACGCCCATGTTCTGCGGCCGGGTCGTGACCTGCAAATGGTGTTCCAATAGGACGGGCCCCGGCATGACGCCCAAATCTCGGTGTCCGCCTGACAACCGCCAACCGAAACTCAGGTGTCTCATATCATGAGACCTAAACATATGTAAACTACCTAACAGTGGTCCACACATCCATACAACAAAAAATGTATATCTTATACAAAAAGGGGTTTGTTTAAAATTGTATTTAATTGCAATTTACACAAAAACTGGATCTTCTTTCTAGAATTTACAAAATACTTTAAATAGCGCGCTCACATTTCTCGCCTCTACGCTCACAAATTGCGGTCCCATCCCCGGGTGCACCTCCAGCATCTGAAATAAATATATTCCCTCGACAAGTGGAAGAATACTAAGAATTTTCCTACTTGGGTTACTTCCCCACCTAAATGCTCATGCAACAGGCACACCAAACATTAAATCCATTCCATACAATCCATGTTAATATACCAAGCATGCATATATATTAAAAAAAACTTGCACATGTTATTCATTCATAGCAATAATGATTAAAATTAGCTCACATGGGCCACAATATTCAATCCGACAATTCATCTTGAACCGCCCACAAAATCACAACAAGATGTTATTCACCCATGGAAACAACAACACAACATCACACAGTTACACAACAAATTCACTCTGACTCACCCAAAACCACTATAGGATTTCTTCACTCGGGGTCCAAATCTTGAATAAAAAACACGTCATCTAGGCCTTAACAAATCCCCATCCATTGGAAATGTTCTTTTTTAAATAAAGAATAAAACAAGTAGGAGAAAACCCCTACCTTCTAGAGTTTATCAAAACTCCCCGAAACCGGTACCCACTCGTAGCCCTTGCCGTGGGAAGCAACTTTGCTTCTTGCCATGCCGGAAACCGACGGTCCGATAGCTGGAAAATCTAGAGAGAAGGTAGAGCTTCTCTCTCTAAAATCCCTCTCTTTTCTCTCTCTTTCTCGTTTGCTCTTTCTCTCTCTTCCTTTCCCTCCCAAACCGGTTTGGTCTAGATTGAGGTCAAGAGAAAAGTCCTCTCATGCAACTCACTTTCCCATTGGTTCTTAGGATTTCATCCACTTATCCATCTAACTTAGATTCCCTCTCCACTCAAGGCCATTTGTCACTGGCGACCCACTTTCAGCCTCACAAGTCAATCTATCTCTTCCAAGGACACGCGGAACCTCCGAGCCACTCATAAAAGCCACAGCTGCTCGTCCTAAGACTTCCTCATGTCTCGAAATGTGAAATTCCAATTGTCTCGGAATTCGATGAAATTCGATGTGGTAGCTAGATTTCATGGAACGATTCCAATGGTGAAGTCCGTTTCGTTGTCCGAGATCTAGAAAAATTTCGAACTTTGACCGAAATTACCATTTTGCTTTTTTTCAGAAAATTAGATTTTCTCGGGGTTTCACATGGCGCACACGAAAGGGCTCGTAGGGCCGTGCACACAGTGATGTGCGTGGACACAACGCTAAAGAGCTGTTAACTGTTTGGTGCACGCATCGATGTGGATCCCGTTTCCCGTGCCGCGGTACATCAATTTTGTGTCGCGATGTGGTTGAGGCTAGGACTAAGTTGGTCCTTTGTCGGGACATGATTTTCATGTCGTGGCATGGGCAGCTGTTGGGGTGTCGCGACATGGCCCTTGGCGTCGCGACACGGAGGCTATAGGGTGATTCAAATCGCGTCCCGACATGGCCTCGGCTTTCGCTGGGGTCACGACCGGGAAGCTTGGTGTCGCCGACCACCAGAAGGTATGGCGCGCTTAGCGCGCAAAGACAGCGGCGATAGCGCTATCGCGCGCCACGACATGGGTGCCGAAGGCAAAGACAACGCCAGCAGCATGCGTGGATAAAGGCGCGCGCACGGGAGCGCGCGCAAATGCGGCACGACAGACGCAAAGGTGCGCAGGTGATCAACTTGCCGCGCCGCGACTCGCTGTGCAATCGCTTAGACACTGCCTCGATCACCGCTCATTCGAAAAATAAAATAAAAATGACCCTCAAGTTTTGGGCGTGATAGCTTGGTATCAGAGCTTAGGTATATGAATACCTAGGACTCGATGGGGCATGGGTTTAGATCACATTCATTGTGCATTTTGATAATTGATGTGCGGGACACATGCATTTGTGTTCAGTGGGTGTGATTTGTACATGATTATTTAAATGTTTTATAAATTTTGGAAATAAAATTGAATTTTTTAGTGGTTGGCAAAAAACACCACTAAGGATAAAGATGATGAACGGGTCTGTTCATGATGATGAGTCTATTAGTAGTTAGAGCACGCGACCAATTAGTTAAAGCCTGAGATGTAGATTTGCACAACCGTGTTTTCATTCGACATGCATGGGGCGGCTCCAGACCCAGGACACAGAGGACGCCCATGAGGTGCTAGCCGCACCATCGGCTTTTACCAAGAAAGCCTTGTAGAGGTCATGAAATAACCCTGCGGACGCCCTGGCTCGGGTCCGTTGACAACCCGTCAACTCAGTAATATTCGCGGGATGCCTGGTAACCCAACACCACTATGAAAATCCGCGTAGTCCCTTTGTAATGGGAGCTCTTCCCAAAATACAACCTCGTCCCAATCACATGGCACCTGTCCCAAATATTTTACAAAGACCACATCGAGTCCATGACATACCAAAATGCGAGGTAAAATGGCCATGGCCAATACATCAATACTACCAAATTACATCAACTATATACCAATAGTTCATGCAAAGAGTTAAGAAATCACTCATAATACAAACATAAGGTTAAGATTTAAAATTTTAATTACATGTTATACAAAAAACACAACCACAATCCCGCTTTCTTCTAAAAACGCCCTAGTGAGTGTTGGCCCCTTCCGTACAACCTCGCACCAAATAATGATCCCCGACAGGCGAGCAATGTCGGCAGTGATAATTTCCCATATGGGTTACCCCCACCCCGGCGGTACATGTCATGGCAAACAAATACACCTGCCAAATACACGATCCTACTGGAACGCCTACACGCCAAATCCCAATGCTCCCAGTCCTCACCGACTCCCTCACACATGCATAAGAAAAATGCGAGTAAAATCACAATTTAAAAAAAAAAAAAGCTTTTTGTTCTCGAAAACTTACTATCGAGTTTCGATAAATTTTATTGGACAACCCTCCGAGGTGAATCTGTTGGATAACCCTCCGAAACAATTCATGGGCCACTCCGACGTGAATTGTTGGACAATCTCCCAACACAATTCTCCGGAAAATCTTCCGTCGAAATTTCTTTCACAAACATTTTTCGTTTTTGTTTTCTTTCATTTTCGTGTCATGCACTCACTCCTAATATTCTAGGGTGCCCCAAAGGTATACTTTAACGATTACGCTAATTCTAAACATTCATGCTAATATATATTTTTCATGCATATATTAAATATGGTCAAATCACACAATCTATGTCATTCAATTTCAATCAATAATTACCAAAAATTAGCTCACATGGGCTAATAACACATCAAGAAATTCAATTTGAATTACCCAACAACACAAAAATCACACCAAAAATCACGTGAAGAGTGAAACCCTCGGGTTGGCACTGTTCACGGCCACACAAGTATGAATTTTCTCCACTCCTGCTCAATTGTTTCAGACCGAACACAAATTAAGCCTCGTATCATCCCTAAACATTCACATGGCTCTTAGCCAAAAGAATAACACAAGTAGGAGAAGACTTCTACCTCTTTGAGTTGCAACCTACAAAATCAATGCCCACACGTAGCTTCTCGGCCACAGAGAACAGCCATTTCGCCCGCGAATCGACACATTCGAACACGGGAATCTAGAGAAGTCACACACTCTATCTAAAAATCTGAATCTCAACTCCACCGGCTGATTTTGTGTTCCAATGGAGAAGAAGAAAATTCTCCTATTTTGGCTTATACTCATTTAACTTTTCACTAATTCCATTCATGTCCCTTCATCTTGATTTTTGACACATGGCTTAATCTAAGCCATTCATCTCCATCATCTCACTAATCATGCAACATGTGTCACATGGGTACATAGTAAGTGACTCTTTCACATCACATGTCTATCACAAG